>JALPQD010000351.1:1850615-2505923 GCA_023101885.1 Typhlomys cinereus | reverse complement strand
GTCTTAGTTCCATAGTACACCTCTCTCTTTTGGTACCAATTTTTTCAGCCAGTCTTCAGTTCTGTGATAAATGCATGACCAAAAAATTTAAGGGAAAATGGTATGCTCATAGTTTTAGGCTACATTACGTCGTAATGGTCAGAGTTCATACTAACATCATAGCTGAGTGTGGGTATACCATATTCACAGGAAAACCCGAGAAAGGACAAACCTTTTAGTTTGCTGCTTGTCAAGTTCTAACCAGATCTCTCTTTTTTGACTGTTCTCTATTTTACTTACTGAGTCAGGGTTTCTCTCTGAACTTGGAGCTCACTGATTTGACCATCCTGTCCAGCCAACTTTCCCTGGAGATTCCTTAATCTACTTCCTGATTGCTGAAATTACAGGTGGAACTTCACGTCTTTTTTTTTTTTTTTTTAATGTGGGTGCATGGAATCCAAAATCCAGTCCTCGTACTCGCATGGCAAACACTATCCACTGGAAAATCTCCTGAATCTGCTTTTTGTGCTCTTAGCTATATCTTTTCCGTCTCTTTACAAGAGAGGTTTCACATTTTCATTGTGTACTTGGCCAGGCAACTATGCAGCTAGACTCCACACCACTCACGAACTGATGAAATTGATGAAATTAAGTGATCCAAATGCCTGTTACCTCAGGATATTTTGGTTGTTTCATGGATGCAACAGTGTGATAGACAAATACATGTCTCAGTCTTGGGTTCTACATCAAAACAAATACATTTCCACTGAATAAGTTTTAAAAAATCCTTCCCATCTAAGAGGTATACAGGATACACACATGACACACAGAAATATGAAGACTTTAGGAATTGTGATAATCATCAGTAACTGTTTCACTTCAAAGTCTAGCATGGATCACAGGCACTAGGATTCTTAGAGACAAGGGATTAAAAGCCACAATAGTGCTCCTATACTGAAGGGGAACACAAAAAAGAGCTCTAGGCAATGCTACTGAGTCCTTACACCCCATCAGAGAGGAGGACCCAGAGGGAAGTTTGACATGCACACTAAAGGATGTTCCAGGAATGAGGGGGGCACTGGGAGAAAGGGTGGGGGGGGGGAAAGGAAGGGGAATAGGAAGGAGGGAGCAAGAGGATCCAGGAGGGGTAGAGGGAGGGAGGGAAATGGGGTACTTATCAACTTTGTAGAGTGGGAAGAAATAAAAAAAGAACTAGAAAAGCCAAGTTTAAGTCCTTACAGTATAAAAGTACCCAGTACTCTGAAAAAAATTTTCATAAATGAGAGGCATCATCTTTTGGATTGGTATTCTTCCAAAATATTAAAAGGATAATTTTTATCTAAAGCTTGACAACGGATGAGATTTTTTTTGAAACAGATATATTATATTAGGGTAGGGATTGAATTTGGAAGTGGTGGTCTTGCTGATGTGAACAGCTTTGCTAAAGAGGATATTGCCTGTGGAGATAGGAGGACATCACTTTATGAAAGATCTAATAGTTAATGGTGTGAACTTAAGACTGTAGTCCAGGAATTAGAAAGTTTTATATTTCTGGGATTTACAGGTATGATTTTGCAATCATCATTGTACTGATGATGAGACATGGAATCTATTGCAGTTTGCCTGTGTGATTGCTGATAAATGACCATCAAACAGCTTAAGGGAAGAAAGGATTTCTTTTCTTATAGTCTAGTTACAGTCTGTAGTCCAGCTTGATGGAAGAGCATGCACCAACACCAGGGCTGAGGGAAATGAACACACTATCTCTCCATAATGGCTGAGAGAGGGACGATCCTTACTTGACAGACCAGCATATCTGGCCAAGTGTACAAAAGGATGCTGACTTTCTCGACCAGCTCTTTGTGATTTATTTCAGGGCCTAATCCCACCCACCATAGGCTGGGCCTTCCCCATCAGCCAGACAATGTCCTTCAGGGTCACTCTGGGCTTAACTCAACTACTTATTCTCCACAAATGTGCCCAGAGCTCAAACCCTCAAGTGTCAAGTGGACACCTGTGCCCAACTACACAGCTTGCCACAGCATGTTTCAACCTTCGCTTATGAGAATTGTTGATTGGTAGTGTCATTTTTGTGAATTGGAAACCACAACTTTCTCACTTTGTGAAGAATTTTCACAGGTCATTTCCCTTTAGAAAGTTGGGCCACGCCTTTGTCCTAAGAAAACCTCATGACTACCCTGATGTTTTATGGTTTTTTGACTCCTTTGAAGAGGTGACAAAGTACTCAGAAGAGCATTAGCTCAGGGATACAGAGCAACAATGGGTCTGAATAGATACCAGACTGATTTCAGTATTGTAATTATACACTAGTGAATGTTCCCATAAATGACATGGGCTACAGGCTAATAGATGATACAGTTTCAATAACTACTCCAAAACTTTGGTTTGTATATTTTTATTTATTTGAGGGTCTTGCCCCAGGTAGCCCTAGGCTAGTTAGAGCTCAGTACACAGTCCAGTCCAGCCTTTAATTTGTTGTGATTCTCCTACCTCTGCTCCCAAAGAGCAAGGATTATAAGAGTTCTAATATACGTGGAAAGCATTACTTTTAATGTGACCAAACACTGAACTTAAAAAAATCTGAGTAGAACAAACAGGACCTACAATCCAAAACATTTAAACAAATTCTGAAACAAGCATGTACTGAGAAGTTGAAAGATCTTAAATTTGCAAAAATGTCTGGACAATTTCTCTTCTATATTGTAACAAAGGGAACAAGCTACAAAGTTACATTTCTGGTGCAGGAGAGGAGAGACAGCTCAGGAGTTGACTCTGCCTTGCAAGCAGAAGGACCTGAGATCAGATCCCAGATCCCGAATCCCAGATCCAGGAAGACAAAAGTGCAGGCAGAGCAGGCAGAAATAGTAGTGGTCTATACTTCCCAGAGAAAAGCAAAAAGGAGGTAGATCAATCCAGGAGGATACCTGCAATCACCCTTGTTCTTCCACAGGGACACAAGTGCGTCTTCTCTCTCTTGCTTTCCTTCTCTCTCTCTCTCTCTCTCCTCTCTCTCTCTCTCTCTCTCTCTCTCTCTCTCTCTCTCACACACACACACACACACACACAAATCTTATGAAATAATACAGGAATTAAATACAATTTTTTAAAAAAAGCTACGTCTTATGGGCAATGAAAAATTTCATTTTTAATTTCTGTACAGTTTTTGACCAGGAACCCTCTTTTTCTTTTTTTGTTGCTTATTTTTTTTTCCTTATTACCATAATGGTGCACAAGAACTGACTTTTCTTTAAGGGCCATCTTCCACCATGGGGAAAATTAACTTCTACATTTAATCCCTTCCCATATTATCTTCTTATTTCTTTTCAACTCAGTTTTTGTTTAAACTGGGTAGATTTTTTTAAATGTCATGCTTTAAATACCAAGCCAAATATATTAGTAGGCTGATTAATCCCAGAGACAGATGATTCGTGAACCACTGAATACAGAATCATCCAGCTTACAGAAATGCTTGGCTAAGCAGTGTGCAGACCAGTTTCTCCAAGAAGAGGTACTTGAGTAACAGAGTAACAGAGAGAGGCTGAGCTGGAAATATGTTACTACTAGGGAGAGGCAAATACAGTCTTCCAGTCCAGAGATTTATATTTTGTCAGCAACCATAAAAATATCCAAAGACCTTTAGTGTAGTTTAAGATCAGATGAAATCACATCGATAAAAGAGTATACTTCTCACAATCAATTATCCCACTACAAGTGTGGACAAAAATCAAAGACTGTTGCTTTGTTAAGAATAGAGAGCTCGGCAAAGGTAACCCACAGAATGGGAGAAAATCTTCACTAACCACATATCTGATAGAGCTCTACTGTCCAGATGCACAAAGAACTTAGAAAACTAAACGCCAAGGAAACCAATGGCCTCATTAAAAATGGGCCCTGGAACTTAAAAGAAACTTTACCAGGGATGAAATTAAAATGTCTAACAATATCTTAAAAAATGCTCCACTTCTTTAGCCATCAGGGAATACAAATCAAAACCTCCCTGAGATATCTTTTCACCCGGGTCAGGATGGAAAATATCCACGTACAAACAACACCAAATGCTGGAGGATTTTGAGAGAGGGGAACTCTCCTAAATTGCTGGTAGGAATGCAGGCTCATACAACTACTCTGGCAAGCCGTCTGGAGATTCTTAAAGAAGTTAAAGATTGAATGCCATATGACCCTGTATTCCACTTTTGGGAATAACCCCCATACAGCAAAAATTCATCTTGATAGCACAAGCACGACCATGTTCATAGCAGCACTGTTTACAATAGCAAAGTCATGGAATCAACCCAAATGTCCAACAGTTGACCAGTGGATAAGGAAAATGTGGTACATTTATACAATGGAATAATACTCAGCCATCAAAAATGATGAATTAATGAAATTTGCCGGGAAATGGATGGAATTAGAAACAATTATATTGAGTGAAGTATCCCAGACACAGAAAATTAAGTGCCGTATGTACTCCCTAATAGGTGGCTCCTAGTACCAAACCCACTTAGAGACACACTCAAAGATAAATCTCTGTAATACCCACAGTAATTGCAAAGATTATAAACAGGAGAAAAAGGGAAGGAGGGTCCCACCAGAAACAAGGAGAGAGGGGATCATGCTACAGCAGAGATAATAGGCCACCATCAAGGATTGCAAGTAAGTAATGAGACATCTGGCTAAGCTCACAGACTTTCCTTCCTGGTCACTTGCAACTGATGAGGTATGATCTTACCAGAAAGGGAGGACATACAGTCTGGCAGATAGAAGGTAATCATTTTGCAAATGGGAGACTGCCCCTCCCACTATGGTTTCCTACTCTTATTCCATCTACCTTGAATCTACTCTTATAATAAGACTCTATTTTGACAGCTTTTTATCTCTAGCCAGGGGGTGACATCGAATACCTCTCAGGATGGCGCCAAAGGCATTGCAGGAGCAGCAAAACTGAAAAAAAAAAACCCCAACAAACCATAATTCAGAACATCAGAGACTCTATATCAACCACCTGGAATCAGGCCTACCTAATCTCTCCCCATCCTGAAGCTCAGGGAAATTTGCAGAAGAGGGGGCAGTAAGATTGTAAGAGCACAAGGATGGGAGGAGTCATGATATGGAAGATACTCCACGCAAGTTAGGGCCGAAGCAATTATAATAGGACTCTGCATGATCTGTGCAATGACCAACATATCATTGATTCCTCAAAGTCTAGCATGGACTAAAGGCACTAGGATCCTTAGAAGCAAGGGATTAATAGCCACAATAGTGTTCCTATACTTAAGGGGAACACAAGAAAGAGTTCTAGGAAATGCCACTGAGTCCTTACACCTTTTCAAAGAGGAGGACCCAGAGGAAAGTTTGATATATACATTAAAGGATGCTCCAGGGATGAGGGTAGAGGGCATTGGGAGAAAGGGAGGGGGGAAAGGAAGGGAAAAAGGGGAGATGGAACAGGGAGGTCCAGGGAAGGGTGGAGGGCGGGAGGGGACCGGGGTACCTATTACGTTTGTATGAGCGGAAAAATAAATAAATAAATACATTATTTAAAAAGAAGAATAGAGAGCTCTAACTCACATCATATCCCAACTCAAGCATTTCCTTGATGAAATAATATTTGTTCTAATTGTGACAGAAATTACTGGAATTATAGGCCAGGAAACAAATGAATTATTTTACTGACCTTTGGAATGTGGATGTTTCCTCAAATGCTCAAGGTCTAGAGAAAATCTCATCTAGTGCTTAAATTATAACACTTATTTTCTGAAGATAAAGGGATGGGCAGAAATATTCATGGGCTTTTCCAACTTCCAGTCCTTTTTCTTTCCACAGCAGGACAAAAGTTTTATATGATCCCCCTACTAAGTATACACTTTTCAGTTTATAGTCTTAGGGAAATACTCACCCATCCCGATAATTTTATGATGATTTTTTTCAGCTCAGTTGATCAACACACAAAGAGTCTGTGTGTGTGTAAAATGTATTGAGTCCTTGCTATCTTATCGCCATTACAAAATAAATATATGGGCCACACAAGTGAAAAGATTTGAAAATAGGAGGGAGTCTGGCAGAAGATATGAAGTGTTGTAAGGGAAAAAGAGAGGGATGGGTCTTAGCACTAAGGGGTAAAAATTGAAAATATTATGAATTCACTATATTCATGTATGCAACATTAAAAAATAAATAAAAGAATTGAGGAAAATATCATGTTGCATCTCTATGAAAATACTTAAAAAATTGATGTTTTGATTCCCATTTGATTCCCAGAGGAAAATGGCATTCAAAGTAGACAGTTTACACAGGCTACAGTTTGCTATTAGAGAGTGAGTGGTTCATCCAGGACTTGTACCGAGGTTTGCCCAACAACAAAATTTAGGTTTTTTTCCATCATATAGAACTGTGTGACTGCTTATTCATTGTTTCTTCTAAGCTTTATGATCTGCAGTTTGCAATAAGAGATTTTCAAACCGTCTCTGCTAGACTAATAGAATACTGACTTATTTTCCAATTTTACTTAAAATATGAGGCCCTCAGAGTTCATGCAGATTGACTCAAATTCCTCGGAAAAAGGAATATTGTGATGCTTCCCAAGGAGAGTGAGCCCTTGCTAGAGGATTCCACTCATTCAGGTGGATGAATTCTGGAAAAGCTCCAGGACTTTACTATATTGACATTGATTACACCCAGTTTTGTCTGGACATCTCTATTGAGCTATGTATTCTGAAATCAATGTTTGACATGTTCAGTTGGATGCTTAATATGGCATTTCAAGCAGTAAGTCCAAGCCAGAGTTTTCTTTGGAAAGGTTGCACAATTGCTTCTCGTTCTAGAAAGATATACAGTCATCTACCAAAAGTCAAAATTTCAGTCTTGAGTCTCTTTTCTTCTCATCTTCATAAAATGTATTAGAAGTCTTTTTTTCTAATCTCCAAAATATATCCCAAACTACCTACCTCTCTCCATCTCTGCAATATCACTAGTAGTCAGTCCTTTCTAGCCTGGGCTCTTGTTTTAGTTTACTGGATGGTCTTTTATCTTTGTTCTATACTCCTAACAGCCATTCTGCCAAAATAATAACCAGAATGATTTTCTTAAAATATAGGTCAGATCATGTAATGTTCTCACTTAAAATCTTGCAATGCCTATCACTCTGACTTTTCCTTCTATTCCTCTCTTAGTTTCTTATAGTTGTCTCCTACTGACTATTTTAGTTTGTTGAAAATGTCATCTGTTTTGCCTTTGAAAATTTGCCTTAACTTACCTGTCACCTGGCTCTACGCTTAGATTAGCTCAAATACTCGTTCCTATTCATTTAAGTATGACTGTAAAATTCATTTAAGTATGACCGAATAACTTTTTGAACAGACATTATTTTTAGCATTCCACCACCATTCTGACTGGTGTAAGATGATGTCTCAGGGTAGTTTTGATTTGAATTTCCCTGATGGCTAGGGAGGTGGAATATTTTTTTAAAGTTTGTTGGACATTTTCATTTCTTCCTGGGAAAAATTTCTTTTAAAGTCCATGGTCCATTTTCTAAGAGATCAAGAGAAGTGACACTCAGACTTACCCCACTGTGAAAGGATTTACTACCAGCCAACTATCTCCATTTATCAGAGTTTTGAGGCCTTTTTCTAGCTTTTCAGCTGTGGTAATGCTGACGAGAAAGGAAGCAGATGGAAGCTAAATTCATGAATCTATAAGAACTGACCCAAGCCAGTGATTAATGATGTAGTGGTTCATAGGACTAGACATTTAAGTCCAGGGTGGGTTCTATTTTGGTGGGAATGTTTTTGGAACTTGGTTTTAGGGTAGAAAGCTTATCATGTGAACAATATAGCCCAATGAGCTTTCTACCCAAGTCGGCTTCCTGCCTTCCTTTACAGGTACTGATTTCCAAGAAGCTTTTGGCATTCCTAATTCAATCCCATTATCCATTCACCTTGCAGCTCTATATATGCTAGGTGCATTCTGAATATATTATTCCAGAAGTAATGATGAATTGCAAAACTTATGGTCCTATCAGGAACAATAGGATATACACAAATACGTAAATTGAAAATACCACAGAGATAATAATGTCTGCTAAGGAAATGAAAGGGAATGAGATACCAAATGGATCAAAGACCTTAAAATGAGACCAAAGGCTATAAAAATCCTAGAAGAAAGAATAGGTAATTCCCTCTAACTGATTCGCCTAGGCTAACACTTTCTAAACAGGACCCTAATAGCTCAGGAAATAGAATCAAATCTCAACAAATGGGATCTCATGAAATTAAAGAGCATGGGGCTGGAGAGATGGCTCAGGGGTTGTGACTCTGTCTTACAAGCAGAAGGTTCTGAGTTCGGATCCCAGGTCCCACATTAAAAAAAAAAATAAAAAAAAAAAAGAAATTAAAGAGCTTATGTTCAGTTAAAGATGTTGTCAACTGAATAAAAAGACAAATCCAGAGAATGGTGAGAAAATCTTCACTAACCACATATCTGATAGAGGACTAGTATCTTGAGTGTACAAAGAACTCAAAAGATTAAACACCGAGGAAATAAACAGCCCAATTAGAAAGTGGGCCATGGAACTAAAAGAAATTTTTCCCAGGAAGAAATGAAAATGTCCAACAAATACTTTAAAAAATATTCCACTTCCCAAACCATCAGGGAAATACAAATAACTACCCTGAGATACCATCTCACACTGGTCACAATGGCAAAAATCCAAAAGACATGCAGCAACAAATGCTAGAGAGGATGTGGGGAGAAAGGAACCTTCATACATTGCTGGAGGAATGCAGAATTGTACAACCACTATGATGATCAGTATGGAAGTTCCTAAACAAGGAACCCAGACATCATATGTTCTTCCTTATAAATGGACCCTAATTCCAAGCCTTCATAACACCATTCAAGGGAAATCTTATCACTCTTTACAACCACAAAAGAGTCAAAATAGGAAGGTAGGGCAAAGAAGACCCAAAGAGAACGAAGACAAAGGAACAAAGTTCAATAGAGAAAGAAGCCGACAATCTAAAAAGATCTATAATTAGTAAGATATTGATCAAATCCATGGTCGTTCTCCTTTCATATCTCTGGTGCTCGGAGTGGTTTGAAAAGCACTTGACATGTGTTCCCTGTTGTGGGGGGGTAGTGATTAGTAGACAGCTGGATGATGTTCTGGATGTTGACACCACCCACTACTGTGCCTTACTCCTGATCCTCTCTTCCCTTCAAGCCTTCTCATATGTGCGTTATTGGGTAGGAGAGGGTCTCAATACATAGACAGGATGCAGCCTCGTGCAGTGCAAGAACAGCACAATGGACAACAAACAACCTGAATACAGAACCCTGCAACTCTACAGTGTACCTGGAACCAGTTCAGCCAAATCGCTCCCCATTTAAAGGCTCTGGGAAACTTTGCAGAAGAGGGGTTAGTAAGACCTAAGAGACTAAAACTGGAGGATTTCGTTGCTGGACAAGTCACTCCTCTCCAGATAGGCAGCCACAGCCAGAAACTCACAACAATGAGACTTAAACTCATCATACCTGCACAGTGGTGACCATGTCAGCGTCCTCCATGGATGGGCACTGATCTCAGGAGAAATAGTTTCAGGCAATAGAATCCTCAGGGGTTAGCGGTCAGACAGAGGTAGGGAGTACCTGTAATCGGGCCACCCAGGGAAGCTTCTTGGTCTGCCACAGAGACATGAACCCCCCTGAGTACAGATGATATAGGGAACCTCAAGATCCACAAGACCAAAGGACAGGAGAATATGTGGGAGTAGACTGGACCCACATATGGGGAGGTAGGATGGGGAGGGGTTTGAGTTGGGATGAGAGCAGGAAATTTATTTTAAAAATGCAAAAAGGGAGAGTTTAGATCAGTAGGTTAGGGGTTAAGTTTGCATCTCTGAGGAATGATGTGTCCTAAGATTTCAATAACAAGACCACAGCAGCCCAACAAAGGTCTGAGACAGGGCCACTGGCGAGGAGTGGGCAGTTGGTTCCAAGTTGAAGAGGGGAATGAACTTAACATGATAAATGCAGAGAAAGCCATATAGCTTGAGTGCTTCCCACATGCCAAGCTCTAGTCTGAGGTCACTGCATCTGTCATTTCATTTAATATCATGGAAACCAAATGAAGTATGTTGTATCAATCAGAGTTCCAGTAGAAAACAACTGACGCTTAGTAAAAAGCTACATAATCTCATGAGAAAGGTTAAGCTAACCATGTGCCCAGGATGAAGCAACAACATAGTATAGAAAGACAGTCTTTTATCAATACATTCGATCCTTTCCCTGTACATCACCTTTTCCTCCAATTGTGAGCAGAAGGAAGATGTTACTGAAGCCTGGACAAATCCTGCCCCAAGAAAGAAGCCATCAGGTTGGAGCCCTGCCTAAGGGAGAGGCCAGTAGCTACTGCCTGTCTCTTCCCCACAGTGACTGAAGAGAACATATACCCACAGCCTCTCTCATTCTCTGTCCATCAATTTCCTATCACTATCTCATGTCAAAACCCTGTCAGAACCCAGAGGAAACCTTTCATAGAGATCATCTTCCCCAGCATAGTTCTAAGTAAGAGACATTAGAAAATGGATCTGGAGGGGTAGAGATACAGTGTGGCTGACATCTCCACTTTTAAAGAGAGGGACTAAAACTTCTACAGATTTCAAGACACGTTTTTCCCTTTGTGTTAGCATCTTCAAAGCGGAGATGTACTTTATAGTCAATATACATAATAACAGCTTGACAGAATTTTTATTATGTTACAATGCCACAGAAAATAGCAGACTTTTTTTTACAATTAATAGAATATTTTATTTGTAAAGTACATTGATCAGACTTAAGAATGAGGAGAGATTATAAAAGCCTAAAGATGGGGATGAGCAACGATATGCAAGATACTCCATACAAGTTAGGGCCGAAGCATCACAATAGGACTTTGCATGACCTGTGCAATTACCAACATATCATTGAACCCTCAAAGTCTAGCATGGATCACAGGCACTAGGATCCTTAGAAGCAAGGGATTAACAGCCACAATAGTGTTCCTATACTAAAGAGGAAACAAAAAGAGCTCTAGGCACGCAACTGAGTCCTTACACCTCATCAGAGAGGAGGACCCAGGGGGAAGTTTGACATGCACACTAAAGATGTTCCAGGAATGGGGGGGGGAGCACTGGGAGAAAGGAGGGAGGGAGAAAGAGAAGGTTAAAGGGGAGGAGGGAACAATGGGATCCGGGGGTGGAGGGAGGGAGGGGAATGGGGTACTTATCAACTTTGTATGAGTGGAAGATATAAAAAATAAAGAACGAGGAGCTGGAAAGGTGGCTCAGGGGTTAAGCCTCTGCCGTGCAGGTGGAAGGTCCTGAGTTCGGATCCTAGCCCCACGTATAGACGCCGGGCAGAAGGGGGCGGCCTACATTTCTGGTCCTGGTAGGGTGTAGCCTGTGAATCCCGGGGCAGAGTAAACAAGGAGAGAAGTGGAGGCGTCCATGGTGGTTCCCGAATTCGTCCATGGTTCTACACACACACCACACACACACACACACACACACACACACACACACACACATACATACACACACATACACACACACACACATACACACAGGCATACATGCACAACTGAATAAATAATAATAAAAAAGTTTTAAAAAGAATGAGGAGAGAAAACACGTGGTACACATGTTTGAGGAAGAACTGGAATTGGATGGATGGGAGGAAAAGCCTTATGAATCCCTGGTTTTCTTTCTTGGTCCACATTCCCCCCCCATACACTTTTTATAATACAACTGATGGTTGCTTCTGACATCTTACTGTCGTAAAACAGCTGTCTACCTGTATTGTATCTGTAGTCTGAAGTGGTTGAATACTTGTGCTTCATGTCAGCTGCTTTTCAACTGATTTGTAACTCAAGGAGATTAAGTACTTGGTAACCTGGACTTTGATTTTATTTAAATCTGGAAAATTCCCTTTGAGAAACATATAACTCTCTTTTCATCCCTGTCTCCCTGATGCATGAGCCCTTTAATTTGTTTATAAGGTGCAATTTAAATAAAGAGCATATGAAGATTTAACTCTCAGCACAGTCTCTAGTTTAGTAAAGCATCTTCTAGAGTATTAAAAAGAATATTATCTACATCAATTGAGTTTAATTTGTCAATTCATTTAGATATAATTATATATATATATATAATAAGATATAATTTATATATATTGTGTGTGTTTGTCTGTGTGCCTGTGTGTATCTGTCTATATCAGAGGGCACTGTGTGTGCCAGTGGAGGTCAGGAGGTGACTTCAGGTATCATACTGAATTGTTTCTACCTCCTTTTTCCCACGCTTCAACATTCCAGGCATGAAAGTACAGGCTGCCACCATTTCCTCCTGGCATTTTTTTAAGTGGCATCCAGAATCCGAATTCAGAATTTTCCACCTTCAAGGATTGATATCTGAGCCATCACTCTGGCCCTAATGTGTCAATTTTGAATGTTATTGGGGCATGTCTAATGACTCTGGACTACATATTAAAGGGAACCTCAACTTCTTAGCTTCCCATCTGAAGCCATTCCCATGTGGAAGCCACTCAGGCACGTACTCCTGTGTCTCATGTGCTGAGCTGCCTCCCCCGAATACACATCAGCCACAATACATTGCATTGCCCTTCTTTCACTCTTTGTCTTCAATCACATTTCACACGGCCCTATCTATGCTTTTGCTCTAATCAAAGAAAGACATTTTCATTTTTATTATTGTCTTTCAGATGCCTGTGACTAGGAGACAAATGACCCTAGAAAGAAAAAGCAGAGCATTCCTTTTCCAATTGTACAAAATATCCATTGCCATGTGACCCTTTCTTCTGAACAGACAAAAAAAATGTAATTAGAATCCAAGAAGTTCCCGTTAACCTCATTATTTATGAATTTATGATTCTCCAGTGTTCAGCTTCTTGTGATTCTTTCAGTCATAAAATCATTTGCAGGAGCCCTGAGAATTCATGGTTCATGCCTTCCATGTGTCCAACAGAATTCTTCAGTCTACATTGAACAGTTGCCCAGTGATTCCTTCTAGTTCCTAACAATAGCACATGTCTTTTAGACAGGATTCTAAGTGATGGAATTTTAGTTATATTAGGTATCTGCTTAACTTTCAGAGTCATATTCACCTGGATTTATTTAAAAATATATATTACATAAGAACACACACATACACACAGAAGATAATACTCGCATATTTTATCTGTGGGTAAAGACCAAGTGTAATAAAGGTTGAAGGGCTGGGCCAAAATAGCCAGCTATTGAGAAATTACTTGATGACAAAACTCTTTACTCCTTAGGCTAGAATTGTACCTAGATTTAGATGCCTTGAACTGTGGTTTCGGTTTCAGACAAAGTCATTTTTTCAGGACTTGTTTTAATTACTTATCTCATTGTTGAGAAAAAGTACTTTACATGAAACAAACTTCTGAGAGAAAAGGACTATTTTGGTTTCCAGTTCCAGAAGGATAGAGTCCATCGTTGTATGAAAGGAATGACCACTGACTCACACTGATCCATTCTCAGCAAGCAGAGAGAGAACAAAGAGTGAAGCTGGGCTAGCAAGCCTGTCCCGGTGACACACTTTTTCCAGCAGCCTCCACTTCTAAAGCGTCTTCACCTTTCCCAAATAATGTCATAAGCTAGGCACTAAGTTTCCAAAATGGGAGACATTTTTCCTTTAAGCCACAATACAAGACATACAAGGAATCAAGCTTCTGTGAAAGAGGCTGGAGCATCCTGTTGGGATGTCTCAAAAACGACCATTTTCAACATGTGTGCCCTGGATGGAAGTAAGTACAAAGCACCATGATTTCATTCCACGAAGACTGCTTTCCTATTAGATCTAGACAGAAGGGGGCTAAAGCCAAAGAGGCCACTACTTTCAGGCCCCTGGAATCTGTTGCACAAATCAGAAGATCCTGCTCTGACTCTTCAGACTGTGCCCCTCCATTCACGAGCAGTCAAGGTAATATGCTACTGAGAACTAATGGTGCCAGACTTTCTAGACTGTGTTCCAGATAAGGAAAATCCCAACGTTCCCTGGTCACAAGATATCAAAGTAGTGTTCAGGTGCATGTGGACATCTTGCCTGAATTGTCCTGTGCCAGCATTATGTACATCTGCGCTGAGGTCTGGCCATGATAAGACAACCTATGAAGAAGAGCTTAGCAACATTGTCCTGAGCTGTGCACACACTCTCTGAAAAATGCACTTAGAAACCAGCTGGAAACCTGGGACTGCACCTACACTGAGTTACATGTACACTCCTTTCCAAGTAACGGGAATTAGATTCCTATTAATGGTCCCTTGATAATGCCTGAGCTCTACTCAAACGTGTCCCAGAACATATGCTGAAATTGAGAAAGATAAATTGGTCTAAATCCCTTTTGGGGTACATAAGGCAAACTCCATCATCTACCTAATTTTTAGAGAGAATCACATATTTACTGCCTCATGCCTATGTGTAATTTTGTATGCATATTATTAAAATCAGATGCAAATGGGAAGAACATATGGAGATAAAAAGATTATGTAACTTAAAGTTGTCAATTAAAATAGAGAGTCATACAAACTATACTCTTAGAAAACAAACTCCTCCTCTGGAACCCCAAAGAAGGGAATCCCATGCAATAATCAGGTTTTTTAATACTTTGTCACTCATGGGGCACAGCTTCAATCTTCATTGCATATTCCTTTCTGATCTCAGCTATTGCTTTGAATAAAGCTAACTTTCTACTCTGCAAATCCGTGTGAGCCTTTATTTCAACTCTTGAATAAAAGGCCTAAGTCTAGAAACAGCGTGCCCATGCCTCAAGCAATGGTAACATAAAGTGGCCATTTTCAGGACTCAGGTAGAGCTGATAATAGCACATACATTCAAATGGGCTGTCTCATGCCATGAAAAAAGCTGATTCAAAATAATTCAGGCTGGAGACCAGGTTCCAGAAGAAAACTTTGAGGACTTTCAGAATTCTAAATTTGAACTTTAAATTCTAAGTCATTTGAAGGTTTATTTGTTAAAGCGACAAAAGAAGAAGAAAGAAAGAAAGAAAGAAAGAAAAGAAAGAAGAAAGAAAGAAGAAAGAAAGAAAGAAAGGAAGGAAGAAGGAAGGAAGGAAGGAAGGAAGGAAGGAAGGAAGGAAGAGGAGAAAGAAGAAGAAGAAAGAAAGAAAGAAAGAAAGAAAGAAAGAAAGAAAGAAAGAAAGAAGAAAGAAAGAAAGAAGAAAGAAAGAAAGAAAGAGAAAACGTAGAGAAGGGAGGTATGAGGGAGGTAGGGAGGGAGAGCGATAGATAAAGAAGAACGAACTATAGAGAGCAAGAGAGAGACAATAGAGGAGTGAGTATGTCGGTTTTCTGCTCTCTCGCTCGCGCCCTACAGCAGCACTCTTATTTTCTGTTCGATTTCCTATAAGCAAAAACTTTTAACAATGTGTAATACAGCTAATGGCATTAGAAAATATATATGTGCATATGTGTGGAGGGGGCAGTATATATAATATGTGCTTGTATGAGTGTGATTGCTCTTACCTGGTGTGTGTGTGTGCGTTTTATATAGACAGTTGTGCATGTGTGCAGGCATGTGTACAAGAGGCCACTTGAGTGTATGTACCTGTGGAGACCCAAAAGTGACATTGGGAATCATCCTGAATTGTTCTTCCACCTTATTGCTTTGCTCTGGAATTTCCCACACTCCCCCTTCCAGAACCGGAATTACAAACCATATATGCCTTATCTGCTCGGCATTTTTATGTGGAATCTGGGGATCCAAACTCAGGTCTTTACTTACGAGTCAAAGCCTCTAAACACTGAGCATCTCCCCAGCCTACACCGCATTTTTTTTCTTTCAGACAGAATATTCACTAAACCTGGAGCTCACTGATTGGCTAGACCAGCAGCCAATGATCTCTAGGAATCCACCTGTCTCCACCCTCCCACCATCCAATGCTGGGGTTATGAATTTATATCACTACAGCCTTTATGGCTTTTCACTTAGGCACTGGGGATTTGAACTTAGTTCTTCACTTTTGTGTGGCAGGCACTTAACCAACTGAGCCAACTTCCCAGTTCCTCATGATGTCATACTTTTAAAAAAAAAAATCCATAAGCATATTGTCATAGTTCCACAACAACATTTCACTCCTGGTATCAATATTGCTTTAGTCTCTTATTTTCATTGCTGATATGAATCCAAAAACCCAAGCAATTTAGGAGATTCATTGATGTTCATGATTGGAGGTCACAGTTCATCATGATGGTAGGAGAGTCCATACCATCCGCAGGAGCCAAGCTAAGGGCACTAGCTGGATCAAATCTTCAGGAAGAATTGTGAGAGGGGCAGACTTTCTAGCCTGCCAGTTTGCCAAAGTCAGTCAGTTTTTCTCCATCTTATCTACCTGCCCAGCCAGAAGTCCATTCTTTGGGCATCATTTAGATAATCTGCAACCAGCCTGCTCGAAGGCTTGACTTAACGAAATACTTTTTCGTAGCTGTGCCCAAAGGGTTAGTACTGCATTGTTGCCAGGTAGCAACACATTTCACTACCATGCATGTGTAGAGCAAAGACATCAGTAGCAGCAATTGTCTCTGGAAGATGGAATTATTACTGGTAATTTTCATATCTGTACTCTTCTGACATCATATGTCAATATATATTATACTTATAATCAGAAAAAATAGCTCTTTTTAGGAGCGGCCCTTTGCTGCATATCCCAGGCTGGCCTGGAATTCAAGATCTTTTTGCCTCAGCCTCCTGAGTGCTGGAATTAGAAGTGGAATTCACCACACCTGGCCAGCCAAACAGTATCTTAGAATCCCAGTGCTATAAGCTGAATGCTGTCTGAAGGAGAAAGGGAGCCCCAATGTGTGCGCTGGCTTGGCACCCACAGCTACACCCCGGCATGCTCCTGATGAGCAGATACGGTTTCACAGAGGTTTCTATCAGTCAAGGCCACTGCAATGATGGCCGGTGTGCACAGGACCAAGATCATTTTGGCCTCCTCTGAACAAAGAGAACATGGTGGTGTCCAAGGCAAAAGTAACGGTGTGGCTGCCACAGCTGACAGGCATGGCCAGTGCTTGCTCTAAGGACAGCTGTAGAGTGCCCTCCCTAGAGGGGCCTTGCTGACCTGCTCAGTCATCAAACCCTCCTGTGCGTCCTGTCAGCATCCCAAACTCCAGCAGTATCCCACTTCCGGGAACCCACTGGACCAAAAATCTCTCAGTGTCCTTCCCAACAACTTATTACTAAGTACCGTGTTTCCCTTCTTAAGGCACCCCAGTAGCTGCTGAACCAAGCTTGCTCCACTGTGGGCACAACCAGAGGTCTCTGCCCAGGGGGTGTTGGCATGTGCCAAGTGGCTCAGGCATGTGTGAGATCTTCATGTGGCAGGTGTGCAAACTTGCTTAGGTTCGGCTCAGAGACCTGCCTGGGTGGGGACATAGGTCAGAATCTGAGCAAAGAACGCCCGCACCTTCGCCTACACCACCATGCCTTCCATGGCACAACTCTTGCCTCCACGACCCCAGTGAGCTAAAGCATCAGAAACACCCCTAAGGTACAGAGGCAGTTCCGTGGAGGCAATGAGGATCATACTCGCCACTGTCCCAGAAAAGCAAAGCTGTGCAGAGGATGGCTGCAAAGCAATCCACCAAGCCCTCTTCACTGTGGCTGACAGAGCCTCCCCCAACCCTGCAAACTGGGAAAGGACCTCAGGAAGCCAGGGTTTCTTCACCCCCTTCCCCACTCCCCACCAGAGCTCCAGTGTGACAAACCCGCCCTACAGGGCAGATGTGAAGTGGCCTGTGACTGCGGCTCCTGCCTGGACAGTGGGTAGTGCTGTGGCCAATTTTGTAAAACCACTAATCCCACTGTTCCCGGTGACTTCCAGCGAGTCCTCACTCTCCATGTCACGGATGCCTCTGGAGCACCAGAGAGGATCACCCCAGGCTCGGATCCTGTGTATGTATGTGTGCATGTGTGTATGTGTGTGTGTAGAACCACAGGCGAATTCGGGAACCACCATGGACCACCTCCACCTTCTCCTTGTTTACTCTGCCCCGGGATTCACAGGCTCCGCCCTGCCAGGACCAGAAACACAGGCTGCCCCAGCTTCCCCCCCTCCCCCCGGCCCACGGAGCGAGACAGGGGTCCGACTCGTCTGGTCTGTCCTGACCTGAGTGGCAGCTTCCTGCCTCCCTCTCTTCCCTCAAACTTCCCAGGCTCTTCGGAGATGAGAACTTGGACCAGACACCGTGGTGCATGTTTGTAATTTTAGTGCTTGGAGGCCAAGGCAAAAAGAGAGGGCGGGGTGGGGGGGAAGGCCAGCCTGGGCTACAAAGTAAGAAAGAAAGTAAAGGGTAAAGGAAGAAAGGGGAGAAGGAGGGAGGAAAGAGAGAAGGGAGGGGCTGGAGAGGTGGCTCAGGGGTTAAGCCTCTGCCTTGCAGGCAGAAGGTCCTGAGTTCCGATCCTAGACCCCACGTATAGACGCCGGGGTTGGGGGGGGGGAGCTGGGGCGGCCTGTGTTTCTGGTCCTGGCAGGGCGGAGCCTGTGAATCCTGGGGCAGAGTAAACAAGGAGGAGGTGGAGGTGGTCCATGGTGGTTCCCAAATTCACCTGTGGTTCTACACACACACATACACACATACATACACACATACACATGCGCACATGCACAATTGAATAAATTTTAAAAAAGAGAGAGAAGGGAGAAAGAAAGAAATAGGGAAGGGAGAAAAGGAAGGGGAAAGAGAAGGAGAGATGAAAAGAGACAAAAAGAAGAGAGGGAGAAAAGAAAGAAAGACAGGGAAGGAGAGAAAGAGGGAGGGAGGAAAGGAGGAAGGAAAGGGAGGGAGGGAAAGAGCCACATCCAACTGTGGTCTGGACCAAGAAAGATAGAGAAACTGCTTTGGCTGCTGTGATCTCATACTGAGCTCTCAGCCAGTGTTTAAGGTGCCTGGGACTCCAGGGTCTTTTGCAGGAGTGATTCTAACCTAACCTCCCACCGAGTTTGACAGATAAGAATGCAGAGTACTGCTGCAGAATAGACCACGCTCTTCACATCTGAGTGAGAAATGAAAGGGAAAAGCTACCAGGTATCCCAGCTGCAATGAGCCCCCTTTACTTCGAAGCCCAGGAGTTGGGGGGGGCAGTCTTCCAATCCATGCTCACCCGGACTGGGAAACCTTCAAACTCCAGGCGCAGCTGGGGGTCGATGAAGGCAGCCTGCCAGCAAGTCAGGTGAGAGATCTCTTCTGTCAGGTCCACTTCCTGGAGCCAAGACTTCTTCGCTGACTTCAGCAGGGTCCTGTGGTCACTCGACAAGTATAACTGGAAATAGCAGCGAGCACATGACCTGAGCCAGGGCTACCTGAGAAGCTGGGGAAACAGGCAATCGAGGGGCTGCCCGGCTAGCCGGTGCACAGGCAGTTTTCAAAAACCCTGTTCTTTGGAGACCCCCGTATAGGTGACTTGTGCTGCTTCCACACACCACTTGTTACCAAACCCCGCTCAGGAAGGCTTCAGGATACTGCCGTGGCTCTTGGTTGCCCGCCAGAACTAGATGGTTAAGATCCTGTTACTGAAGACTGTAAGCACAGGAAATCAAGCTGGAACTGAATTGAACACATCCTCTCTGAAAACTGGCTTTCACAGTACAAAAAGGTGCTGCGCAGGCCACAGGGAAAGAAAAGTCTTCTGTGATCTTACCCAGCAGTGGACCCTGAAACACCACCTGCCAGAAAAGATGTGCCCACTAGTGAAATAGTGCCATGACTGCTTATGGGAGGAACCGCCTGCTTCCCCCCTTAGCTATCATGCATGCTCTATAGGGGGCATTCATGCCCGGTACTGTCAACCTGATCACAAACCAGCAGTGAGGGAGGTCATAGGTCCTTGGAGTGAACCTACTGCAGCTGCTGCAGTTCACCTGCGTGGTTGCCGATAAATCACCATCAAATGGCTTAAGGGAACAAGGGGCTTATTTTCTTACTGATAGTCCAGCTTGATGGAAGAGCACGCACCAACACCAGGCCGAGGGAACTGGCCACATCATCTCTACATAATGGCTGAGAGAGGGACGATCCTTACTTGCCAGACTAGCATGTCTGGCCAAGTACACACAAGAATGCCAACTTTCTCAATCAGCTCTCTGTATTTTATTCCAGGGCCTAGTCCCACCCACTATGGGTTGGACCTTCCCCATCAGCTA
This sequence comes from Typhlomys cinereus, assembly GCA_023101885.1. Taxonomy (NCBI): domain Eukaryota; kingdom Metazoa; phylum Chordata; class Mammalia; order Rodentia; family Platacanthomyidae; genus Typhlomys; species Typhlomys cinereus. The sequence continues at coordinate 2,485,691 of JALPQD010000351.1, read as the reverse complement.
GACGATCTCTTACAGGTTTGCTCTGGGCTTAATTCACCCATTAATTCTCTACAAATGTGCCCAGACCTCAAACCCTCAACTGTCAAGTTGACACCTGTGACTAACTATGACAGTTGTTTTTCTAAATACTTCTAAATATTTATGCTTATAGCCATGGATTGCAGCTGCTCTCAGCCTTGGTCAGAGAAGAGTTTTGTTTTTGTTTTTATATTTTGTTTGTGTGTTTATTTTGCAGTAGTTAACGTGGAAGAAAACTGGACTAAAAACTGAACTGAGTGCTATTCAGTTCTTGGACCTATCACTCTATATCAATTCTCATCCTGCACTTTACCCCCTGCCAAGACTCAAGAAACACTGAGGAATAGAGGGCAGAAAGAATGTGAGAGTCAGAAGATGGAGAGGGATCCAGTGAAATACTGTTTTCTGGATAGGTCATGGCATTTACACCCACAGAGCCACAGCAGTTTGGGGGTTTTGCCTGCACAGGAACCCATTCAATATTTTGGAATAAAAGGAAGGAGTCACAAGGCCCCACCCCTGGCTGAGGTCTATTGGCTGGGGGAGGGTCATTTTTCTTCAGCTGTGCAGCCACTGGTAAACTGCTCAAGCTCCAGTAAATCGCCCCACATCTCTGTTCATGCTGACAACTCTAATTAAACTCAATGGGCCACTAAAATTCAAAAAGATATGAAAGCAAGAGAGGAGCTCATTGGAAGAAGGTTTCCAGATGGGTGGTGAAGGGGAAAGAGTTAAGAGTAAATAAGAGAGAAATCGAATATGATCAAAATACATTATGTGCATGCACAAAATTATCAAAAATTTTATTTAAAAAACCCTCTTCTTATCCATTTTATGAGAAAGCTCAGCTTTCTTCTGCCTTAGAAATGACACCTCAGAATACCGAGTCTCTCCTGTTTCTCTAACTCCTTTCTCCTTCTTACTCCCCATCCCCTGTTCCTATTGGCTTCTTCAGGACATGGGATCTGGTCAGTATCTTGCACATTGTAAATAACATTGCTGATACTGGATGCCGGAGGCAACGTCCTCCTTCACCCACGACTGTCATGGCTGGACTTCATTTGTGCATCTGAGAGGTGGGCTCCCATCTCACTGGAATCCACTGAGAATGCTTGTCAGCCAAAAGGCTGCCTGCAATGCTAGCAAAACCTACCCCAATTCTGCAGGGAGTCCAGAATGTTCTCTCCTTGACAGCTCTTGAATGGTTTCTGTTCACCTCGAATGCTGGTGTCCTTTCTCTGCTCTTTGACAAGTTTCTGATAATACTTTTTTATTTGTGAGGCTGTGCTTGGGTGTCCATAGAAAAAGCAGGAATAAGTTGCAACCCTCAACAAGTCTCCCACCTAGTGGGAGAGGTTATATAGGCTGGAGATAAGAGAAAAATGGTGCTATGCTATGTTTAGGTGTTGACTGACCCTCTCCCCCAAGTGGTGCTATCTGGAGGCAATGGAACCTTTGGGAGGAGGGACTTAGTGGGAGAACTTATATCTCTGGAGGTGCAGTCTGAATGGGCTGTGGAACCCAAGCCCCTTCTATCATTCTGTCCTCTCTGGCTTGTGACTACTGCAGTTTTTCTGGACCATGAGCTCTCACCGTGAAGTGCTGCTTGCCAGTCAAGGTAATATGGCCAAGTGATCCTGAACTGTACCCTCCAAAATAAACCTTTCTTCTTTATGAGTTTCCTGTTTCGGGTGCTTTGTTACAGAAATACCAAGCTGACAGACACACACCCAGAAGCTCCTGAGAGCAAGGCTGCTGCTCCTGGAGTTGCTCTGCGCCGTGAGGGTCTGACAGTGTTCTGGAGAGAGGCTTTGAGGAGGAGGTGGAGATGGTACAAAGGGAGTTGGATCGAAGGGACACCAAGGCTTGTGCCCCAGGCCGGCAAGCACAGAGAGTAGCTTAGGAACATGGGACCTCCACTTACTTTAGGCTAAAGTACCCCACAAAACTATAGAGAATGGCTTAGGAACCCATGACCTCCACTTAGCTGGGGCTAAAGCACCCCCATACACTGGCATATGCTTCTCAATCAGTCTTGTATCCATACCTGCTATGCATACCCACCTCTTTCTAGCAACGCACCTAGCAACCCCAACCCTTTCTTCCCCATCAGGCAACTGATATACCCCTCTCTAAATGATGGACTGGGTTTCTACTCCCTCAGTAACCAGCAAACTCAGGCAGTTTCTATTCAAATGTATTCCCAATGAATAGGAGTAAAAAGAAAGGGGAACCTATCTGACCTGAACTGGCTTAGGGTACACACGTAATAAGGCTAAAATGTACCCTCAAGTAAACTTTCAGGACAAATCTATTTATTGTCTTTTATACATAACTAGGTGTGCATATGATTAAAATCATATATCTTATGGGAAGGTATATGTGCAATAGAAAAAAAATGACTAGATGACATAATCTATCAATCAAAATGGAGAATCAGCCACTTTACTCCCCTTAGCAACCAGCCCCTCCTTCCCTCAGATGCTATAAAAAACAACCTCAGGCAACGACCTGGGGCCTGAGCGACCTGCTGCTCCCATGCAGTGTCGTCAGACTTTTCGCTTTGCTCTGAATAGAAATTTTCTCTGCAACTTCTAAAAAATCTGTGTGGGTTTTAACTTCATTCTTGAATAAGAGCCCAAGAACCTGGAAATATTCCAGACCCCAAGCGGGGATGACAATGGAAACCAGGGCGGTGACATGGGCAGACACAAGAAAACCCGGGCTCCAAATGGCAAAGAGCAGCTGTCTCAAACCACAGGCTGATGCGTTCATTAGAGGAAAAATAATAAGACCAGGAACTAACAGAGAAGGGCACTATCATCGGATCTTTCTGAATGTCCCAGAGTGCCTGTCAATTCAAAGACAAGACACAGAAATTAGACGTATGGGAATTGAGGAGAGAAAATCATCACCGCACAAAGATGACATGAACTCTATGCAGAAATTACAAAAGGTGAAAGATTGATATGATCTGAAGAGAAGCCAGGGTGTCGCACGCACAGTGCAAAAGAATTGATTGAAAAACTCACAATGAGTTAAAGTGATTTCAAAGATGAATATAATAAAGTTAACGTTTTTTTCTTACATTCTTAGAAGAAAAAATGTTCTTCATTCGTTCACAATCTGTCCTTAGCCTATCAAAAGAGCCTCCCTGCATGGTGTTCAGAAGTTCAAGACATCAAGCACCAAGTAATAATAACCAGTTACACACGCAATGCACGCACACACATGCACGCACACATGCACACAGACATGCACACACACAAAGAAAATTACTGATTACCAAGAACTGCAAGATTTTACTAAGAGAGTAAGCTGAGAGGCGCCTCAGAAGAACAGACCTTTGCTATTGGTTGTGTAAATGAATTGATTATTACAATGCCAACCAAATGGGAAGCAACTTGTCCCTGCAAAGGCATAGGGATTTGAAAAAGATAATTGCTACATTTAACTCATAGATGAACTTCGATGTCATTCAGACAAAGAAAGACAAGGAGAGGAAATTATGAGTTGTCAAGGTCTACTACAAAGCTGTAATAGTTAAAGTACGTAGTCCTAGAACAAAAAAATCCACGACGAGGGGTCACTAGGTCAAAAGGGAAAGTGCTGAACAGTATGTGGTCAGATGATCATGTAAGAGATGCCAAGGGAAACATGGAGTGCACACAAGAGAAAGCACTATTACCCCTGCGATGATAGGCAGGACTACAGGCATGGAAAAAACTCAGAAACTCACAAACGCCCTTAACAAAATAAATCCTAGTGCTGATGGAATAGCTCAACAGGTAAAGGCACCTGCATGCAAACCTGGCCAACTGAGTTTGATCCCAAAGCCCCCACATGGTGGAAGGAGAGAACTGACTTCTGAAAGTTGTTCTCTGACATTTACGTGGGACTGTTTCTGTCTCTCTCTCCCTCTCCGCCTCCCTTCCTCTCTCTTGTAAATATTTTACATGTTTAGGAAATAGGGCAGGAGAGATGACCCAGAGGTTAAGACTCTGTCTCGAAAGCAGAAGATTCTGATAATCAAACCTGAGTTTGGATCCCAGGTTCCACATAAAAATGCCAGGCGGAAATGGTGGCAGGCCGCATTTCTGGCCCTGGTGGATGGAGCCTGGAAATTCAGAGTAAAACAAGAAAGGGGTAGAAGTAATCCAGAATGATTCCCAAACTCACCCTTGGTCCTCCACAAGGACACACATGCACACATTCACACACGAACACACACACAAATAAAGAAAACAAAAATAAAAATTAAATCCCAAGCGTACTAAAGGATAAATTTCTATAAGTCAAATTGAAAACATTAATTATATTAATAATATGAATAAATTAATGTTTGTTTTCTTCTCAGATGTCTAAGCAGACTAAAGTTTTCAAAGGAGACCTTTGGCAGGTTTTGCTCAGAAATGTAACATTTAGAGAACCACAACTTAAAAGTCAAGTAGCACTCACTGCAGTGAGACTTGTCCTTACCAGACCTGCATAATGACAGACATACCAACATGCCCCCATAGACTACAGAGGAACGAAAAAGAGATAAGAACATACAGTAGAAATCTTGGGGACTAAAGTTGGATGAATGAAGGGAAATATTCCTATCACTGGGTTGGCCTGAAGAAAGGAAACTTTCTATTCCACAAGAGTATACAAACCAAAGGGAACCCTGGGGTCCGTAGAAGCAAACAGGCAGAAGGGTGGGAGGGAGTGGAATGGATTGATGAAGGGAGGATGGGTGGAGGGAAGCAAGAATAAGTACTCAATATGCTTGTAAAACTAGAAAAATTAAAAAGTCAAGCAGCGTGGGGCAGGAAACACTAGCAACAAATAAGGCAAAACTTATGAATCTGTCAAGTAGCAGATACATTAGCCCAAAACAATACAGGGGCAAAGAACACATGGAGGAAAGGAGCAAGCAAGACCGAGGGAGGTGGAGAAAGGGGGCAGGTGGGAAGGTAGACAGGCAGACATACACAGGCACCGCTTGATTACATGACATTTCTTCTTCCTCGTCTGCTTATCACATTTCCAAAGATTTGAAATATATTTAATACTTTAGTAGCATTCTTCATCATAATTGCTCATAGTACAAATTAGCACAATCTATTACCAAAAGAATTGGTCATACGTACAGGCTAGTTTGGAACTCATAGCAATCCTCCTGCCTCGGTCTCCTAAGTGATAGGATTACAGGCCTGCATCAACCCTCCTGGCCTAGCATCCTTCTCAATCCCCAAGATAGAGGGAACGCTCAGAGGTTCAAGTTTTCTGGCTTCTGAAAACTGAACTGTCTCAGATTGTCTCTCGTTAGAGAAAACTTTAATAATCAAAATTGAGATTGTCAGAGCTGGGCACGGTGGCCTGTAGTCCTGAATATTCAAGAAACAGAAGTAGAAGGGTCGCTGAAGTCCAGAACTTCAAGATCAGACGTGACAACATAGTAAAACCCCCATCCAAAAAAAAAAAGAGGGAGGAGAGAGACAAAGAAACAAAAAGAGAGACAGAAAAAAAAGAAAAAAAGAGAAAAAGAATGAAACAGAAAGGGAATGGAAAAAAAAATCACAAAATATACCTTGCTAGTATTGGTACTATCTGGTGAATGTCAGATGACCGTTAATCCAATCACTTAATTTACAGGGGAAAGTAGCATTTACTTTGGTTTCCTGGCAGCTTCATTGCAAAAAGGGTTCCTCCCTGCTCTTTAGTGCCTAAGGGTGTATTTTCCTTTATTTTATCTTACTTTATATTGGTAAATTACAAAGTGGAGAGGAAAGAATTGGGGGCAAACTGCCTGTGTGAACCCACACCTCAAACCTCAGTGACCTCAAGGGAAGGACCCCGACTGCAGAGTCTCCACGTTTTCAGAAGGTAACGGCCAGTCCGTCTTAGAAAACAAAACTGACCGTCCGCAGCAGGCTTGAAGGAACACTCACCAGTTTGTTTTCAGGCCCTCCTGCTATCTGGAGGCAAAAGTCCTGCCCGTATCTGAGAAGTCGCTGGTCAGCTTCTCCTTTTGCACTGCGGTACAAGAGTAGATACAGTGCTACGTGTTAGAATCATCCTGGGGCTGGGTTTTATGTAGGAAATTTTGTTTTATTTGTTTCCTGATAAAGCATAGTTATGTACCATAATGCATTAAGTAGCTAAATAAAAGTCCTCTTTTGTTTTGTTAGCCAAAGCACAGCTCCCAGTAAATCCTAAAAACCACCAAAAGAAATTGATGAAAATTGCATGGCTGAACCCATTCTGACTGTGAACCCATTCGACAAAGACTTCTTGAGCACCGACTACAAGGTCTCCCATAGTTCCTGTGTTCACATTTTCGTGACTTTATTTGGGGAAATGGGTGGTTTTCGTTTGTGTTTTTGAGACAGAGTTTTACACTGAAACCCAGGTTGGCCCCAAACTCACTATATAGCCCGAGCTGACCTGAACTTGCAGCAATCCTCCTGCATCAGCTTCCTGAATGCTGGGATTGATTACAGGTCCAGGCCTCCACGACTGGGTAGAGAGTTTTTTTGTTTGGACCCTAACATCCAGCCGGCATCTAATCCCCAGCCTGATCCAAGCCTCCCGCTCCGTGTGTCTTTGGCCAGAGTGACTCAGCATGCTGTTTAACGCGCCCTGAGAACTGCCGGCCATCAGAACGCAGAGAATGCACAACTGTGGACTGCTCAGTCCTAAACATCTAATCACTCCCCAACCCCAAGGCTCAGGGAACATCCGGGAAGAGGGGGCAGTAAAAATGTAAGAGCCTAAGGGGGGAGGGAGCTGCCAGACCCTAACCTGCTGCCCTGACAAGGCTGCTCTGTCACGAACTCACAGTAGCTGTGAATACTTCCACAAAATCTGCACAAGATTCACCCTATCAATGTTTCACTAACACAAGAGGAGAAATCTCAAGAGGCGCCACACCTCCCTGAGAGCAAGCGAATTTCAGACAGGGAAGGGGGGCTACTTTCCTGAATGGTTTGCACATGGATCCATGATCCAGAATTCAGCAAGTACTATGATCATCACAGATAAATGTAAAAGGGTGGCTGGTTGGAAAGAACATTGTATGCAGTGGGAAAAGGACAGAGATGGGATCGCAAGGTGAGGGGTGAAAATGTCACAAATTCACTGTGAAAGTGTCAAAGAATAAAAATAGGTTATTTCTGAAAGAAGAACTTCTGGCCAAGTGCGCCGATGTGTTTGGACAGAGCCAAGCTCACGCCATTGTAGATATGGCATATGATCTTCCTATGTGGTCTTTCAGGCCTAGAAGTGGTCATCAACTTTTTAAAAATAAACCCTCTGTGCTCAAGAGAAATTTGAATCAAGGTCTTAAAGGGCAGTCTCGGTTCTTAGCAAAGTTTGCCTGCATGCTGCTGCTAAGTTCTCAATCAAACAGCTTACAGAAAAAAGGAGTTTTATTCTTTCTTACGAATGCCTGGTTAGGATTGTTAGTGTGGTTGGCAGGAGCGAGCACCAGGGGCCAAGGGAAGTGGCCAAACCATGTCCGCAGGACTTCAGAGAGAGAAGCAAACCTCGCTTGCCTGACGACCAGCCTGTCCAGAATGCCGCTTGCTCAATAGCTCCCTCCACGTTATCTGACCTGCTCAGGGAATGGCACCGCCTACCCGGGACTGGGTTTCCCCATCGCCCCATCAGTTAGTCAGTCTCCTGCAAGTTTGCTCAGGGTTCAACTCAGCTACCAGTTTTTCACAACTGTGCCTATCTCTGCCCTACTACCCAGAGCTTACTTAAAAAGTTCGTGCCACCACATCTGGCTGTGTTTTTGTTGTTGTTGTTGTTGTTTTGTTTGTTTTTTTATTAACCTGGGTTCTGGAGAATTGAATGCAGATCCTTGTGTTTGCATAGCAAGCACTTTACTAAATCAGTCATCTCCTTGACCTTTTGAGCTACACTTATAACTGACCAGTGCAAACAGGTATCACAATGCTCTGACAACCCAAGCATCTTTACCTTAAAATGGTGAAGGTGTTTCTGCTCATCGGGACTCTGGTCTGACAGGCGCTCAGGCCACAGGGCACCTCTAATTCGTCACTTAGCTGGGCATTAATTTCATCCGGGGTCATAGACAGGGTCATGTCTCCATCCATAAACACGCCAGCTTCGTCTCCTCGGGGATGATTGAGATTTATGAGCATTATTTTTTGGCCGTAGTGAATGTAGCCGTCTTCAGACACGGAAAGCTGCGTCTACAATTTTAAGAGGAATTTTCCAGATAAACCATGCTATCCCTTAGCTGCTGGGGCCAAGGATATACCCCCAGATACACACCTGTTCTCCTTCTCAGATAAGCATGTCAGATCCACGTCAAGCAAAGCTCCCAAAGACTACCCCAAACCATGTTAAGAGGAAACCACATATTGACTCCAATATTTTAGTTTATTCAACATGTGTTGAAAATTGCTTGGGCACCAATCAGGAGGCACTCTACCTATGTCTGTATTGATCCAGGCTTTTCTTTATTTGGAAAATGCAGGTAAGCATCAGGCAGGCCAGAATTGCTTTATGTGTTTCTAAAATCTTAAGGAGGGTAGGGAGACGGCTCAGGGGTTAAAGCCTCTGCCTTACAAGCAAAAGGGACCTGAGTTCTGAGCCCAGATCTCACATAAAACTGCTCAACGGAAATGGCAGTGGCCTGCATCGCGCTTTTGACCCTGGAAGGTGGAGACTGAGAGGCCCCAGAGCAAAGCTATAAGTAGGTAGAGCAACCAAGGATGATTCCTGAAGTCACCTTTGTACCTTCACATGGGCACACACACACTCAAGTGCACTCTGGTACACATACGCACACACATTCACACACACACACACAAACACACATTCACATACACGCACGTGTGCACACACATTAAAAAAATGAAGTCATGGGCTGGAGAGGTGGCTCAGGGGTTAAGCCTCTGCCTTGCAGGCGGAAGGTCCTGAGTTCAGATCCCAGATCCCACGTATAGACGCCGGGCAGAAGCGGGGGGGACTGCCCGTGTTTCTGGTCTTGGTAGGGCGGAGCCTGTGAATCCCAAGGCAAAGTAAACAAGGAAGAGATGGAGGCGTCCATGGTGGTTCCCGAATTTGTCTGTGGTTCTACACATACATACATACATACATACATACACACACATATATACACATGCGCCCACACATGCATACACGCACAATTGAATAAATAATAAAAATTTTTTTAAAAATGAAGTCATAAGGAATTTTAAACACTGTAACTTTCAGATAAAAGAAAAACTTCCCCTAAAACTTCACCATTTTTCTTTCATTTATTCACTTATTTAGTGTGTGTGTGTGTGTGTGTGTGTGTGTGTGTGTGTGTGTGTGTCTCAGAGGGCACTGTGTGTCCCTGTGGAGGATGAAGGTGACTACCCAGGACTGCCTACCCAGAAGGGCAAACTGTTTTTACATGGAACCTGGGATCTGAACTCAGGACCTATTGTTCCTGAGGCAGAGTCTTACCTGAGCCACCTCTCCAGCCCGCTGAAACTTTACCATTTTCCAAATGGGAACTCACTGATGGGACTTTTTTCTCTCTTAACACCTAGTTCGGTAGAATTTTGCAAACAATGCTGGAATCTGACATTACCGGTCTCAAAAGGTTCTTTTTCAGCTTTCTGTTTCTCTGAATGAGGAGCTTCCCTTTATCTCTCTTGTCCAAGAAGTCTTTCATGCGATCCTGGTGAAGGGGCGAAAGAACAAATCCGGTCAACCACAGCCCCTGAGAAGTGCAGATCTGGTCGCTTCCCTATCAGAAGCCTCTCACGTCCTAGCAGAAAGGAACCGAAGTCTCAGCCGGGAGGGCAGAAATGTTTTCGGTATGAAACCAGACACCAGAAGGCGACAAGCAGCGATAATCTCTTGGAGGCCCTCAGTCCCTCCCGAGGTCCCCAGACGGTGTACCAGGGTGAGGAACCCCCCACCTTACCCCTTACATGCGTGACCCAGAACCTCCCAAGCGCCCCGGAGTGCACGGGGCAGTGATGATAGGATAGTGACCGGCGGGGCAGAGATCCTAACCAGAGGCTGTGGGGCAGGGAAGCAAGTGGGCTGGGTTCCCTCGGGGTTCAGAGTGGGATGGGGACGTGCCTCCGAGGATGAGTGAGAGAAGAGGGGTGCCCGCCTTGCGCACCTCCTCCAGGTAAGAGTCCTCGTTCCAGTTGCCCATCCGGACGCGGGGACCGTACAAATTCTGAGCCATCGTCCCCTGCTCTTCGGAGAGCCCACTTGCCTGCGGGCATCTCAAGGTTAGCGTGCCCCGTTGCCAAGACAACCCGGACGCGGGCGGTTGGTCAGGGGGCCCTCTGCTGGCTAGTAAGTGACAGCACACAGGTCTCCCTGGTTAGGGAACTTTCACTGCCAAAGGGTGGGCACAAGGCTCCCCCTAAGCCAGACTCGCATAGTTCAAAGTTCAAAAGGCTTGAAAGTTTTTTCTTTTTTATTTCTGATTGATTTAACTTAGGTTGGGTATTTAAGTCTATCCCAAGACGACCTTACTATGTAGCCAAGCATTGATTGATTGGTCACCCTCCTGCCTCCATCCTGAATGGAGGGATTACAGATGTGAGCATTACACTGGGCTAAACCTTTTTATCTTTTGTATTGGAATCTAAGCTAAAGCACTGTGAAGGACCCAGAGGAGAGTCTGGCATGTATATTAAAGGATGCTCCGGGGATGGGAGGGGGAGGCACTGGGGGGTGGGGAGGGAGGAGGGAGGGGAGGGGGCATAGGGCGATGGGAGGTTGGAGGGGGAGGGGACCGGTGTACCTGTTAAGTTTGTATGAGTGGAAATAAAAAAAAAACAACAGAACATTAATTTTAGCATTATTTACCTGAAAATTTAGAGTTAAGTTAAAATTTAAGTTAAAAGCTACTGTCTTCTGATAAAAAAAAAACAGTAAAAGAGTTTTAATATCAGAGAGAGTGCTAAGATTTTTCAAGCATATGAAAGTTATTTTATTTTAAAAAAATATGAAATTCAAATAGGTTAATATGGTGAGAACTTCCATTCGAGTGCTAATTATATTTACATTTTTAATTGTTTGGATATGAGCTTTCTATGTTTATCTTCAAAGAATAAAATTTTCAATAAAAGTAAAAATAAAATAAAATAAAATAAATAAAGCACTGTGAAGGAGCAGCGCGCCCCTGCTTCGTGTGTGCAAACAAACTTGGCTTGCTGTGGTCCTATTGCTCCAGCAGCTTTACCCTAATCATAACACAGCACACACGCACTTAAGCAATGGAGATGTAACATAGATAACATAAATAAAACTTATTTAATTGAAAAATGGCAATGAGTGGTGATTATCCCTCACCGGTCAGTCATGTCCTGTTCTACTAGAGCTCCAATCTGGAAAGAAAAGAAAATGATGGAAAGGTAAGGAATCTGGCTTTGCTGACAGCACCAACATCAACGAAGATTCAAGGAGGGCCTAGGGTACAAATGAAGAGACTTCCAAGACCCTGGATGTAAGAAGATTCGGCACTCAAAGTCGGTCAATGATGAAATCACCTAGCAGTTAATTCCTCTGCACCCTGCTGAAGCTGAGGGGAAATGCAGAAAGATCAGGAACCAAGGTCCTCTTCTGATACATACTGAATTTGGGCTATGTGAAGCCCTATCTCAGAAAATAACACAAACCAAACCAAAGAACTTTCCCATTGCTGAGTGACACAGGATTCTTCAGATTCCCTGACTCCAAAGGCAGTGTTTTCTCCCTTAAATGTCTCATACCTCCCATAAAATTAAGCATTAGTCAAGGCAGCTCTAGGCTCCATATTTTAATAAGGCTAAGGTTTCAATCATTTGCTAAGTCTTATTTTGACTGATAAGTATATATTACAGACCCAGCAATATAATTATCCATGTGCTAGTTTATGCAATTGCTTTTTTAAGTGTTTAAGCAAAACCATTCTAGAGATAATCACGAGTAACTGTATCTAGAATATCCTCTACAGAAAAAATATATTCATTATATACATATCTGCATAGTTCTTTTATATACAAATGCAAAGCAAAAATAGTATTTTGAAACATTTTAAAATCTGACAATATGAGCTGAGTATTGGATACATACAAAGCTGCTTGGCTATTTTTAAGGGCTACATGATAAAATATGTATGTATTAAAGTTATTGAGCCTACATTGTATGGATGGAAGTTTAAAATGATAATAAAGTATATTTTAAAAATAAGATAGAAATAAATCAGGCAAACAATGAAATAAATAATTGTGCTCTTTTGCAATTAAAACAGAGCTGTCTTCAGTGATATGCCTGGCTTTTTCCTGTGGATACAAAGTGCCACCTGCTATCACTTGTTTTCAATATGAAGAACTTCCTTTGACATTTGTAATAAATCAGATGTGCTCACAAAACGTTCCTTCTGGTTTTGCTTCCCTCTTTTCTGTATCCATGGTGCTTGTTGGTTATGGGAGATGCCAAGCCCTAAACCTGCTCCCTCGAGTCACATTGGCATATTCTGATATGGTTGCAGACAGATTCCTCTCTTAGACTGACACTTGAATCACTTCCTCATCTGCCTTTTGTTCTTGGTGATGCCAAGATGTTCTCCCTGCAGTTTCTTCTCTGTGCATTTTGAGACCATTAAATATATCAATCTATGGATCACAAGACTATGTACACAGTCACAGTAACCAGGTAACTCTGCCTAGAGACATTGTCCCCTTTTAGCAACTGGGTGTCACTCCTGCCTTTTACTCTCCTGGAAGACATCATGTCTGGTGCCAGCTGGATATCACTTCTGCTTCCCCTTGCCTGCCTAGACAAGCTTTACGATGTGTGTGTTTAATATGATCCTGTGAAGAATTTAACCTGTTAGTCTTTGGGGTTTTTTTCCCCCTATGTATGCTGGTTTTTGTTGCAAATAAAATCAGCTTGGATGATGAAGAATATCCTTGATCCCTCTGACCCAAGCCTGATTAATTCCTACCGTTCCCACTCCTGTTTCTCGTGTGTAACTTCAGATTTGTGGTGGTTTGTGGGCCAGGATAGCTGGTTGATTGATCTTCTTTCTGAGTTTAAACATATTATGCTACGGCTTTTACCCTCGTGGTTGGTATGAGGTCAACCATTGGCCTTGTTCCTGCCTGGTTCCTTGCCACGTCTGGCATGTTTTCTTGGTCTTTCATCATTTGTACTTTGATGAGCATTTGCTTGGATCCTCATGGAGCCTGCTGAGCTTCTTGGATACATACACACACACACACACACACACACACACACACACACACACACACACATATGAATGCCTTTTGGGCCAAATTAAGAGGATTTTTAGACTAGTGTGCAATATATATATATTCCATTATCTATCTTGACCATCTCTGAAACACTGCTTCTTTTTCTTTTCCTTGTTTATGCCTTTCAGATTCAAGTGACTTAAGATGGAGCTGGCCACCAAAAAGATCCAGTGACACGGGGGCACAACTTTCAGCCCACTCACCAACCTCTGGCCAGTGAGTAGGGAACTGGAGCGTAAAGTCTGAGAGAGTAAGATCAAGTGTGCTCTGTGCTGGCCCTCATGTAGAGGTATGGGAAGGTGACTAACTCAGAAGTCACAGACAGTCTGAGATACTGTTTCCACCCTCATCCTTGAGGAGCTTCCATTTAGTTCTTCAGTCCTTGCTTTTGCCTTGACACAGTCTCTTAACTTGTATCCCAGGCTGACTCAAACTCACAGTGACCTACCTGCCTTGGCCACCTGAATGCTGGAGTTATAGGTGTGAACTCTCACATCCAGCTTCTAGTTGGATGATTATGATAGCTTTTATGATAGCTCAGTAAATGTGTCTTTCTGAGTTCAGTAAACTGCGTCAGTAAGTGATTCACCTGGGGAGAGGTTCCCAAGATGTATAGCTGCTACGTCAGACGTATAGGTGGCCTGAAACTTGCATTTGACATGAAATGAGGGCAGGGTTATCGGGCGATCTGACACTAATTCCAAGCAGTAGTCAGAGTTGAATTGATTTGCTGACCAATCTGTTGGTTTCTAGAGCACTCATAATTGCTTGCTGATATTGGGAAAGCTCTTGGGGAAGTTGGGCTGGACCAATCTGGTAAGGTCACGTCCTCCACAGTGCACAGCCTGTGATGAGGTTCATTGCAGGACTCAGCCTGGGCAACGAGCACAGTCCTGGACTCCCCCCAGATGAATCCTTTTCTTTTCCCTCAGGGTGGCCCTGTGTAGCCCAGGCTGGCTCAGTCTCATGATCCTCTTGCCTTAGCTCCAGAACTGGGATCAGACACGTACCCCACACACTTCGTTCCACAAGAATCTTTACATTGAGGAGCATAAGGAACTTTCCCACAGCTTCCAGCACCTAAGGTTTAAAAAGTCACCCTGGTCATGTACCAAGACCAGATAACAAGGAAGTCAGATCTTCCGTGAAAACCAGCAGGAAAGAGCTTCCCTGATGGTCTAACCTCCTCCCCTCAAGCTCCAGCCCCAAAGCATCAGAAAAGACCGTCCTGAGATGGGCAGAGCACAGCTGTGCCAGGGGCCTCCTGCTCATAGCAAGTCACGCTGGAGGACAGAAGACTCGGCTTCATGTAGAGTTCACAATTATCATTACACAGAAAAGAAACTGAGACAGTGTGTTGTTATGTATCCCAGGGTAGAGTCAGACTCGTGATCCTCCTGCCTCAGCCTCCTGGGTGCTGGAACTCCAGGCTAAACGTGACATTTGAGGCGCTAAACTGAGTCTGTGTTTTGGAATGCAAAGCAGTTAGAGGTCACTTTAGTACCTTTGCCACTGCTGAGCGTTCAACTGGCAGACGGAGAGGAATCAACCTTACAGAGCAAAACTAAAGGAGCCAGGATCTAAGGCCTCTCATGAATTCACTCCTTGCTTGCTCCACTTTGGGCTATGAAAGGAAAAAAGAAAGGACAGTGAAAAGGTAGGGCAGAAGATTGACAGAGAGAAAGAGAGAGGGGAGAAGGAGAAGGAAGAGGTGGGAAGAAGATGGAGGGCAAGAGAGGATAGGAGAGGAGAAAAGATGAGAAGAGAGGGGAAGGGAGGAGAAAGGTGGGAAGAGAAGAAAAGAGGTCTGTTTTTTCAAGGCATGCCTCCAGTTAAGCACACCTCTATTTCCCAACACCTCCCGAATTACCACCACCACCTAAGGATCAAGCCTTCGAAGCATGAGCCCATGGGTGACAATTTATGCTTAAACTATAACACTAAGCCAGTTGTTTTGAAGCTTGAAGGACATAATACAAAAAGAGCGGGCTGGGGAGATGGTTCAGGAGGTAAAGGATTTGCCACACAAGCGTGAAGACTGGAGTTCAGATCTCCAGAACCCATATAAAGTCTGGGTTGGTAAGACCTGAATTCCAGCCCCGAGAAGGCAGAGGCAGGGGACCTCCAAGTCCTACGCGCACGTGTATGCAAAAGCAAAATAAATGAAAAAATTTTTAAAAATAGGATTTGGTCATGAAGACACAGGACTAAGGTGAGCACTTTCAGGCAGAGGAACAAGGTGAGTGACCTTGGCCAAGCACCCCCACCCCCACCCCCACCCCAGGCACTGAAGCAAGGAGAGACCAGAAAAGCCTGCAGAGCATTGGAAGAGAAAAGGTAAGAAAGCGGAAAGGGCCTCAAGGCAAAACCTGCTGGTCGACTTCTGTATGGCTCAGAGAGCCTTAAGAGCTTCTCACAGCTGTGGAAGTTTGCTGCGGCTACAGACCATCACGTGGGTTTACAGCAGAAAGGCCAGGGTGGAGGGCACGAGGCTCCCTTAGTTACAGCCTGGAAAGAGGAGGTGCCGTGAGCCCGCGGCGGCAGCGGAAGTGAGGACGCAGAATGGCAACAGACAAGGACAGAATCAAGAGAACATCATCCAACTGTGGAAACACCACTACTCCATCCAGCTGTTCATTTGGCCAAGAGGCCCTGTGCTCCACCTTCGTAAAGCAGGACTAAATTAAGGAATTCCGGTTTCTACCCTTGTGAAGAGTTAGGAGGAGGCTGATGTGCATCTGTCATCACAGGTGGGCGATCGAGTTGCCCAAAGGTCAGCACAGGGCTTCTCTGAACAGGTGTTGGCAAATATTTTCCCTAATAGTCCTTTGGTGCAGTAGGCAGGTGAAAGGGTGACGTCATCCTCCTTCGTTGCCTCCTCTGACCAGGGCATCTGTCCTCTCCAAAGATCATGCTGTGTCGCTGGAACAAAATAAAAGTCTGTATCTCCCCTGAACTCAGATGTGACCCCTTCAGAACACAATATTCACCCCCAGAAACAGACCCCAGTGACTAAGTTCTTTCAGATCCTTTGCGCTGGCCTTGGCATTCTCCACAGCGATGCTGGCGTGGGACTCCCACACACTCCGAAGTCCTGAGTGTCAGAGTCCCTCTGTAAGCGCTGCTCTTTGTTCCTGTGGCTCCTGAGGAAGGTGGGGCCCAGGGAAGAAAGCTCTTTGTTTTTCTCAACACGCTGTAGGCATGGGAATGCCAAGGTAGACCCAGAAAGGGTTTAGAAATAAAGACTAGAAGGAACCAAATGCCCTGGCCTGAGAGAACAGAACAAAGCTGAGTTTCCCACCCAGGGCATGGACTTTGCAGAAGTAACCCGGACTCGATCAGAAGACGGGATGGGCTTTGGGGAGTACAGATAGCTTTCGGACTGCTCGGTGTTTACAGTGAGCAGGAAAATAGAGCTTCAAGACCACTCTTCTGGAAGACTCCCCAACCAGAGAGGCCCTTTATTTCAAAATTCTTTTTGTCCTTTTTAAAGAAGACTAGCACATTTTCAAGCAAAGGCAGCAAAGAACTCAACTACACACAAGCAGATTAAAAAAAAAAAAAAAAAAAAAAAAAGCCATTTCCTGGTTGGACTCAAGTGGTGAGCTGGGATGGAGGCTTCCGCCTTAGGGCAGTGGAGGAGCCGCAGAGCCTACGGCACGGCGTGGACACACGGGCCCAGTGTGCCTCCCTGCTTTAGACCTGGAGCCCCACAGAGAGACGCCCACTGAGCTTCCATGTGCCCATCCAGAGGAATGATGGGAACCGGGGCTCAACACAGAGCTCTGTCCCTCGGCAAACTCCAGCTGTGGGACACTCGCATGCTTGCCGCTGGCCACTCATGCTACCTCATGGTCAAAAACACCCCAACATTGAGTGTGTGTGTGTGTGTGTGTGTGTGTGTGTGTGTGTGTGTGTTTGTGATAGTTAATCGTGGGTGGGTGTCAACTTGACACACCTGGCATTAACTAAGATTACCCAGATCAACACATTTATAATACAAAGATCAGCCCTAGATCCTAAATCCCAGTAGTGGACCAGATGAAAGGAACCACAGAACAGAAGCAAGAGAGACTCTCCAGGAATACTCCAGCCATGTGACTTAGCCTGCCAGCTTCAGCCACCAGCCATGTCACCTCTGCCGTGAAAGACTTTCTCCTCTCTGGAACCCTAAGGTGAATAAATTGCCTTTTCTCCCTTATGGGTGTTCTTTCACAGCAACAGTTAAGAGCAACCGTTAATATATATATTATCCTTTATAAATATATATGCATTTATAACTATATACATAATATATATTCTCTGTGCACTTGGCAAAATAGAAATGGAAGCATTTCCATATAGATAACCAGATTCAGACTGCAGTAAGGATGAACCACTTTGTCTCCATTCCTCGCTTTATTTATTGCAATTTAGAAACACTAATTCTAATTTCTTCACGCAAGTGCCTTGTAAGGCAAGTTCCTGCCATTCCACAGTACTGAGTAAAGGCACTCAGAAGGAAACAACATAGAGACGCATTTCCCCAAACCGTCAGCTTTTCCACTTCCCTAGTCTGGTGGGAAAAGATAGGGTGAACCCTCTGACAGACAAGGAAAGGGAAGTGTAGAGAGATCCTGGGACTCGCCCCAGTGAGTCTAGAAACCAAAATGTGTGTGAAGAAAAGAGGAAAAAAGAAAGATAGTAGGAATGTGCTTCTGTGGTCACGGGATTCGCAGGATCCGCCAGCCTCAGACGCCTTTGTATACATCTTTTCCTCCCAATCACAAAAGCTTCCCAGTGCTTGCAAATTATCTGACTAGTTCTTGGGCTTTAATAACAAACTCCAAACTGGAGGGGCTGAACTCAATGCTTAGCATCTGTGTGGCTGTGGGGAAGGTCACAACCTGTGACTTGGTTTCCCCCAATGCAAAAGGAAGATACAATGAAACCCGCCTCATTGGGTCACCATGTGCTGTAAGAAAGGTCAGCACAGGGGTTATTTCAGCTCATTGTGATGGAGACACCAGGTCTGGCAGATACCTGAGGCTTCTGCAGTGACCACGCTGTGAGGTCTAGTCTCCCTGCAGAATTCTGACAGCTGAAAATAAGGTATTTTCTGATGGTGCTTCCAAAGCAAGTTTGATTCCATAGTAAGGCAATTGTGCCCTCGTGTGGCAAGCCATGGAGACAGCGTTTTCTCCCTAGCAACAACAACAAAAATCTAAAATAAAAATGCAGTCAGGAAAAGGCCAATCCTAGCATTGGTACTTGGCCCTGCCCCTCCCTGAGGATCTGCCTGTAGTTAATGGTTGCTGGGCGAGGGAGAGACATTTTCTTTAGGGGCATAGCTCCTGGTAAGGTGCTCAAGCTCCTATAAGTAACTCTAATGAAATTCACTGGGTTTCTAGAAAGAAAAAGACATGAACGTAGAAGGGACGTAGTTGGGGGAAGGGGGGGGACAAAAGAATAATGGGGGGAAGTAGGCAGTGAATGTGGTCACAATATATTCTATACATGTATGAAATGCCATCACGAAACCCAGTGTAATTAATATATGCTAATAGGGAGCTGGAGACATTGGCTTGGGGGTTAAAGTTTTTGCCTCAGATCCCAGATCCCATGTGCTATGCCACGCAGAAATGCTAGTGGTCTGTACTTCCAGCCCTGGAAGGGCGAGCCAGAGCAAAGCCACAGAACACTCCAGGGTGATTTCTGAAGTTACCCTTGGGCCTCCACAGGCACACACAGTGCTAATAAAAACTAGCTTGAAAAAAAAAAAAATAAGACGCGGGTTACAAGATGATCTCTGTTTTCAGAAGGACTCGCTACTCTGGCCTTCTAGAACTAGAGGTACCTCTTCCCTCACCGAGATGAACACTGAGATAAAAGTCAGTTGTCAATGAAAAGCTTATTCAGGGCTCAGGACTAGCTCGGCCGTTGCCCAGCATGCACGAGGCCTGTGTCTGATCCCAGCACCACACAGAGCCGGGTATGATGGAATGTGCCCGTCAGCCCGCGCTCGACTCTTCCCATCTCATTGATATCACTACAGAGGAGGGGCCTGGTCCACAGAAGGTCTTCAAAAGCACGTGTTGCACTGGCAAATTGCTTGGTATTCTTCCTTTGCCGCTCCCTTAGGAGCGTAGTACAGCGCACACTATCTTTCCAAAGCTGCAGTCATAACTCATTCACGCAAAGTACTTAGCTCTCCTACCCACCAAACCCCGCGGCCCTATCTGCACAGCCCGTGGACTGGGCAAGCACCTATCTTCTTCTCTGGCCTCTAAGTCCCTGTCCTGGGGAACCCTCCAGTGTCTGCCGTGGGTCGTGAGCAGTCATGGAGGGTGGATCTTAGGTTCCCTGGCACAGAGGTTTGGTTGTCGGGATTCTCCTATGACCTTGGGAGCAGGCGGGTACCAGACGAGCGGCTCTGTCTGCTTCTGCAAACTGACTTTCTCGGTGGGATGGTTAATCCGAGTCATTGTCAGCTGGGTCGGACTCGGGGTGCGCAGAGCATGAGTCAGGCAACTGTAGACGTGCCAGTGAGGGCACTTCCAGAAAAGACCGAACAAGGGAGCATGTGGGTGGCACCATCTCACAGGCGGGTCTTTCTGGATAAACTCCAGGAGGAGTAGACTGGCGAGCACCTCCCTGCTTCCTGATCTCCCTGGACGAGAGCAAGCAGCCTCCACAGCCTGCTACTGCAGCCTGTTACCGCCCTTCCCTTCACGATGGACTGTGAGCCTTCGATCAGGAGCCAGGATAAATCCTGCCTTCCTCGTGTCGTTTCGTGCCATGTACGGTCACTAACGTACCCAGTGACCATTGTGCGCTTGGTTCTATCCCCGGCTCCGAATATCCACGACCATGTCCCAGGCTCTCAGCCCAGGCCTGGGGCTGAGGCACGCTCTGTCCAGACAGCACAGGGGGTTGGCAATCCATCTTGTTTGACAGACACATTCTCCCGTCCCTGGAGACTGGATGTGCTGGGACAGACTGGACAAACTGGAAAGTCTGAAAAGGATACTGGGCCCCACAAGGTGCTGGTCACCGAGACACCCCCCCTTACGTGCTCAGATCAGAAGATCTGACCACAAGATCCGTGGCCTTTGACGGGGGCACAGGTCCCACCAGGACCACAGCACAGAACACAGGCTCTGGAAGCTGCTGCTCGCCCACCCTTCCCAGGTCTTTGGTTGCTGGACAGAGGAATCCCCGCAGGTGATGCCACTCCAGCTCCATATGCCCTTCAAGACTAGCCTGGCTGTTTCTCTGGAAACTCTTTTTGTACAAATGCTCCAAGTCCCTGCATAGACCTCTGGGATGGCCTGCTGGGTGTCATGCGCAAACGTCTCTTGTGGTCTTGATGTGAGCTTTAGGTGACTCAGGAAATCCTCTGGGGACTTACAGCCCTTCAGCCTGGGCCTTTCCTCAGCCACTGTGTCCTGCACAGTGCCTTGGTCGAGAGAGCTCGAGTGAGGAATGTGCACCTCCTTTGAGCCACCAAAGGAGGGTCCAGGATTTCTTTAAGAAAATCTACTAGGAACAGGCTGACGTGGGAGCAAAACACTCATAAGGACAGGACTCGAGAAGCAGAGGCAGGAGGATTGGAGGGGGAGGGGAGGGGAGGGGAGAAAGATGGAAGAAGAAAGGAAGGGAGGGAGGGAGGAAGGGAGGGAGGAAAGATAGGAAGAAAGAAAGAAGGAAGAGAGAGAGAGAAAGAAAGAGAGAGAAAGAAAGAAAGAAAGAAAGAGAGAGAGAAAGAGAGAGAAAGAGAAAGAAAGAAAGAAAGAGAGAAAGAAAGAGAAAGAAAGAAAGAAAGAAAGAAAGAAAGAAAGAAAGAAAGAAAGAAAGAAAGAGAAGAAAGAAGAGAGAGAGAAAGAGAGAGAAAGAAAGAGAGAAAGAAAGAAGAGAGAAGAAAGAGAAAGAAAGAAAGAAAGAAAGAAAGAAGAAAGAAGAAAAGAAAGAAGAAAGAAAGAAGAAGAAAGAAAGAAAGGGCAGAGAGGGGAAAGATGGAAAGAGGAGGAGGAAGGAAGGAAGGAAGGAAAAAAAAGGAAGGAAGGAAGGAAGGAAGGAAGGAAGGAAGGAAGGAAGGAAGGAAGGAAGAGGACAGAGGAAGGGGGCCTAGTGACCTGATTTTGATCCCAGGAACCCACAAAGCAGAAAGAAGAGAATAAGTCCTGTAAACTGTCTCTTGCTACAGGATTTCTGTCCAGGTTCTTGCTTTCCACATTTGAAGACTGAAGCTGGGACTCAACTGAATGGTTTAAGCAAAGTTTATTTCACAGCAGGGAAAGGGGGGTGGGGGCTGGACACCTTATTGCTGGGAGAGTCAGGGGAGCAAGAAGTCTCCAGCTGTTCAGGGAGTCAGAAGGGTGGCAAGACCACTCCAAGTTTTACTCTGAGGCTCTGGAACCTGGGTGCCCCTATTATGAACTTTTGGGGTATCAAAAATGAAAAATTTCTCTTGGTTTCCTCTCTGATCTTTGATTAATGGTCCCTAGTGGAGTCAGGTTTCAAAGTCTTCTGGCCATCTTTGTGATGGACCCCTGGTGGGCGCCTATACGCTGATCAGTGTGGGCTTCAGCCTGTGTATGTGTATCTCTCACATAGACTCGTGGCTTTGCTTAATTTTCTCAGGTCTCCCTTGCTGTTCTCACTGCGTATAGAATCTACCTCCATCACTCTGACAAGATCTGCAGTTATACTGGAGCACGCACACACACATACACACACATTAAATACATAAATGTAAAAGTAAGTTTTACAAAGGAGCACTCAAAGGACATCCACTAAAGAATTTCCTGGCTTGCAGTAGCGGATGCTTTAAGATTGTCATGATGTTATAAGCAAAATCCCCCATCTGGGTTTAACAGATACCTTGAAGCCTGCTTATCTGAGATATGCTTATGCACAACCAAGTAACTCTGTTTTGAGGCATACATTCCTTTCTCTTCTAGCAACAAGGTGCCATGCCTGTTTAGCATACCTGGCGACATGTCTGGTCCCACAACAAGTGGATGTAACCGAAATGTATGTGCTTTACCTAATCCTGTAAAGAATTTGGCCCTGCTCCTTGATTATAAAACCCATGTATGTTACAATAAAGTCAGCTTGGATGATGGACATTCTAGGCTCCCTCTGGCCCAATGCCTGATCAATTCCTACCGCTCCCACTCTGTTTTCCTGCACGTAAGTTTGGGTTTACGCTGGTTCGTGGGGCCGGACACTTGTGGAGGCCCAAAGGTGAGTTTAGGAATTACCCTGGGTTACTGTACCTCCTTCTTGCTTAGCTCTGGAGTTTCCACCTTCCAGGGTAGAAAGTACAGGCTGCCACCATTTCTGTCTGGTATATTTTTCATGCGAACTCAGGACCTTCTGTTTTGCATTTTACTCTGTTTTACTCTGAAGCCTTAAGCCATCTCTCCAACCCTTAAAATAGTATTTAAAAATTAAACACACACACACACACACACACACACATCCCATACACACACAGGGAAAAAACACTCACAAGGGACAAGGCGGGCTCAGGGCAGTCCTTACACTCAGATGTGGGATTTTTGCGCATGATCTTGAGCTGAGCATCCTTAAAGCGGCCCCTTAGTGCTCACTCGCTGCTTACACATACTCTGCTGGACTCAACTATGAGTTAGCTCCTGTGGTTGCATTGACAGTCTGAAGAGATAATCTACATTCTCCAGCCCCCTTGGAATTCAACAGTTGTATCCAGTCCTAAACCTCACTTTGAAATCCACAGACCCTTACCAGTGGATACTCTTTGGGCATAGTGAAATAATTCCTATTTATATCCTCTTGCCAGACTTTAGGAAAACATCAGACTTAGAGCTAAGAAAGAATCTTTTTATGTTTCTCAGGGTGAGGATTCCAATGACCATCATTCTAGAACCTTCCATTTAAGGTCAGAAGGGAGTTTTGTGATGTCTTTTGTCAGTCAAAATCAAAGTCGCAGGAGATGATGATACCTTTCTTATAGATCCTGGTTTCCTCTCTAATCCTCCTCACTGTTCCTGTTAGGTGGATCCGACCTTATTTCCTGTTCCATTGTTACGCACGCCAAGTGACTCAAGAGCAAGCCACCAAGCACCTCGGTTGGGAGCAGGGTTGAGCTCCATTCTGTGGATAACCAAAAGTCCAGAATGTCCACAAAAGCCTGTATTTTGTGACATCTGCCAAACCTGTGGCACGTGGTTGTTCATATTGCTCTCAGGTGTTCTAAAATTCCAGGTTTACCAACATCGGATCTAGGTTTACCAACAGGTTTACCCCAGTCAGATCTCCTCATGGACAAAGAACATGATGGAAATGACCACATCTGCCAACATATCTCTATTTTTTTTTAATCCTTGGATCTCCTCCTGCAACCTGCCCAGTCCTAGTGGGAAGAATTTAGGGTTGCCAGACAACTGTTCTATGAGGGAACCTGGAACAGTGGAGCAGGGTCTGTGTGTCTGTGTGTGTGTGTGTGTGTGTGTGTGTGTGTGTGTGTGTGTGTGTGTATGTATGTGTGTGTGTGTTGCATACCAAGTTCTGGAATCTGTCTTTGCCTTCCATCCTGCAGATCCCAACTTCTGAAGGACATGGTCCATGTCTTTCCAGATCTACCCTTCTACACTGGTAACAAAAGATAGGATCCCTTCGCTTTAGAAAGGTCTTGAACTTCATTTCAGTCCAACCCCTAAGAAGCCCTTATCCCCACTATCTTCAAAGTCACCGACAGTTCTGTTTGGCTTCCATCTCAGCTGACAAGACCTGGGTAAGGTCCACGAGACAACCTCGCACTCTGTGCCTGGGGCAGAGATATCCGGTTTCCAGCCAGTTTTGTTGAACTAGCTGGAGAATGAAGAATTAGAGGAGGAAGTGGGCTGACAGCTCATGCAGATGAGTGCCCCTGAAGGCATTTGATTCAACATCCAATGTCAATTTTTCAGGTCGGCATCTACAGTTCCTTTCTCAGTCCTGAAGAATAATTTCTGCCATTCTTTGCTATATAGGAGCCTGCCCATCCTTTACTAGCAGAAAAGAACTTGAAAAACTAGTTCTACAACTTATTAGCTGGATGTTTTTGAGGGCTTCCCCCCCCTTCTCAATTTCTGTTTTCTCACCTGTAAATGTGAATGGCAAGAAAAATTCCTTGTTGCTCTTTGCAACCATTTGGTGTGTTAGCACACGTGGGTGGGTTTGAACAGTACTGGACTCAGGCAACATGCGAAATCTAAGAGGTACCTGATCCACCACCACCACCATCATCATCATCTTGATGAGTTTCTGCCTCCACCTTACAGGCTCAAAGTGAGATTTGACACATTTGGCCTTCCAACCCATCTACTTCCTAAGGACCCATTTTCCAAACTTGCAATAGCCTTGCTATGTTCTCCACCTTTAGGACGCCCTCTGTGCTTCCAGAATTTCCTCACTGGGGACTCTTCACTTCCAAATTGATTTTCTACTTAAGGATCTCAAAGCAATCACACTTCTGATGCCTTCACCTGTCCCAAGCATTTAAGCCTCCTTTTAAGGCACCTGAAAACTAAGCCAGTGTCCCTCGGGGTTTGACTACCAAGGACACGAGCCTGCCCTTTCCAGAAGCCATCGAAAAATCTATCAAATTGCCATGACCCAATTCTCTGATTGGGTTTATATAACACCCTGTGTAGATCACCTCCCTTTCAATTTCCTGCAAGAGATCTTGTGCGGGAACTGGCCTAGAAAACTTGAACTTGGCTTCATCCCAACACCCTCTCTGACCCAGCGACTTGGATGCCAAGATCACAGTCACTGTTTTCCTGATCCTCTCCCTGCACAAGAATATTCTGAGCCCCATCACTATTTGTGCCGAACAAACCCGTGCTTCTTGGCACGTTTCTCCCGCCATGTGGCAGAGCCATTCTTTGGCTGAGTTCAGGGGGATGCTGAGACTCAGTTGCAATGAGACACGGATTGCTGCCAAGAATTCCAGATGGAGCTTGCCACCCCCAAATGTACCTGCTCAGCTACGTACCTTTTGTCACGGAAGGGAGCCATGGCGTGGCCTGCAACAACATGGTGGGGTCAGTCGGTCAGCCGCATACTTGAGATTCCTGGAAGGTGGCCAGTTATTGTCCTCACGCTGAGCTTCGGAGGGCGCCTTGCACATTAAGCAGCACGACACAGCACCCCTGCAGGAAGGACCACGGACAAGCAGAGGCACTGATAGAGAGCTGGGGGACAGCGCTAGAGGGATCTGCTAGAGGGCCAGCAGGTCCTGCCCCCTCCATCGTGAGTAAATGGGTGCATTTGCCCAGCACCACTAGAGTCTGTCTCCCCAGCCTCCCCTCTGAGGCCACCACCACCAGCAGAGCTATTTGAAAATTAAAGGGCAAGGGGTTGGGAGACAGCTCAGTAGATAAGTGCTTGCTGCATAAGTAGAAGACTTCAGTTCAATCTCCAGAACCCATGTTTTTTAAAAGGGGGTGTAAGAGATGGCTCAGGGGTTAAGACTCTGCCTCGCAGGCAAAAGGACCTGAGTTTGAATCTCAGATCCCATGGAAAAACACCAGCTGAAAATGGCAGCAGACTGCATTTATGGCCCTAGAAGTTGGAGCTTGGAAAGCCCCAAAGTAAAGCAAAAAGGAAGTAGAACGATTCAGGATGATTCCAGAAGTTACCCTTGGGCTTCCTCGGGCACACACAGTACCTTCTGATATACACACTTGCACATACACACACACACACACACATACACACGTATACAAAATAAATTAAATTAAGAATTTTTTAAAAGCTAGATGCAGCAATGTGTATCTGCTAGTCCCAGCATCAGAGAAGTAGAGATAGAAGAGACTAACCAGTCGGCCTGGCCAATCAGCAAGCTCCAGATTCAGGGAGATATCATGTGTAATAATAATAATAATAATAATAATAATGTGGACAGCCATTAAGAGGAGATCAGATGTCAATCTCTAGCCTCCAAATACATGTATCCACCCATACATGTACATCTATATGAGAACACACACACACACACACACACACACACACACACACACACACACACACACCACAATTTAAGGGTGAATGTTTGACAGATGAGAGAATACCTTCACTTCTGTCCCCATTACGACGTCTGCTTCTTCCTGGTTAGTGAAGACAGGCTGCTGCATATTTGGGCTGTCCATCCTTGTTGGACTCATCAGGGAAGGGTGGATGGGCTCAGAAGTCCCATAGGAAAATTTGCCCGAGTAAAGAAGCATGATCAGACACAAAACCAAACTCATAAATCCAAGAATTTCCAACTGTTGTCCAAATCACTGACCAGGAAAATGAACTTCGTTCACTAGCCCTGGCCTTGGAAAAGTGAAGGAAAGAGCCAAGTAATTGGGACCTTAAGAACAGAGAAGCAAATTTTGGGAGAAAAAAAACCTGACCTAGATCAACCTTATTCTTTAGAATGAGCCCTTTTATTTTTTTCATTATTTATTTATTCATCCATTCATTTTTTCTGTGTGTGTGTGTATGTGTGTGTATCAGTGTATCAGAGGTCACTGTGTGTCCCTGTGGAGGACCAAGGGTGGCTTTTGGGAATCAGCCTGGATTGCTTCTACACCTTTTTGCTTCATTCTGGAATTGCCCAGGCTCCGCCCACTAGGGCCAGAAGTTCAGACCACAGCTGTTTCTGTGTTTTTATGTGGGACCTGGGATCAGAACTCATGACTTTCTCCTTGTCAGTCAGAGTCTTAACCCCTGAGCCATCTCTTTAACCCATGGAATGAGAGCCTTTAAAGAAGTAAGAAGCCTAGATCTTCTTTTAATTTCAAAGATGAAAAAAGATGCCCATCTTGTCCCAGGTCAACAACCTCCTTGATGATCTAGTGGTTAGGATTCTGTGCTGTCTTATCCCAAGTCTATGCTGGGCCTGTGGAAGCTTCTAAAGCTCAGCAAAGCCACCCACAAAATAGACTTGCTGGTATCTGCCATCTCCTGACAGTCTATTTATGGGATCACACACAGGAATCCAAGATGCCCTGGGATCACCCTCTTCAAGGGCATGGACAAGGGCCCAAGGGGCTGAAACTTACCTTGAATATCATCCTAAAGAAAACAGGTACTGATGTCACTTGTGGAAGGGAGCCAATGTTGCCAATGAGGTAGTTGCAGAGTTCTCTGCAAAGAGTTTCTGCAGGCTCCAGTTTCTGGATCACCATGTTGGCTGATGTCCACAGACTGGAGCTTTGCAACTCTGTCATGCTCTAAAAGACTTAAGTCATGTGGGTGGGTGGATACAACGCCCTCCATCACTCTTCATTTCAATTGGTTGGTTGGTTGATTGGTTGCATTTTAGATAGTGTAGCCAAGGATGACTTTGAGTTCCTTATCCTCCTATCTCCACCCCCTCCCCACATCATCATCCTACTTCTTTCAGTCTTCTCTAATCCCTAAAGATCATTCAGTTAAAGCAATCATTGAGAGCTCAGGCCAGATGCAGATAGCTGGAGATGGGCGCAGCTCTCTGAACTCTGAGAATCCCACATATTATTCTCTCAAGGTAGACTATTAACTGCCAATCAGAAACCAGAACTCACTTCCATCAGCTGACAGTTTGTTTTGAGAACTACTTTCCGTTGATGAATTTGAATTTCCCATTCTTCAAACAGCTGTATCTGGTCCTCTCTTACAAAACAAGGACTACCCAAGCTAATACTTTTCTCCCGGGTTAGAGGATGTTGTAGACAAACATAAAACTAAACTTGCATGAAATGGACCAACAATGTCCAAAAGCTATGGATTTCTTTTCAAGGCCATCCCTGTATCTGCACTGAATAAAAATTAGTTACTATTCCTGGGTAAGACACATCTTCATAAGAGAATTTCCTGGGTCAGGGACAGGAATCCACTAGGATGAAGAGATGGGGGCTGTGCTCATGACCGATGCTTAAGAGGTATGATTTAGGCTCTTCACATTCACGTAATCTGAACTCCTTTTCCTAACGAAGTATGACTATGAGAAAGTAGCTCAAAGGACCAGGCTCTCCATAACCATTCATCTTACTTTGCACTTGCAGAGATTTCTGTGATGGAGAACATACTATAAAATGCAGTAAAAAAAAATACAGTATGGTGTTTAGTTCCTGTTGAATGTTAAAGATAATGTTATGAAAATGTAGTTATCCCGACTGAATGCTTGCTTTGTTTGTATCTAAGAGTGTCCTTGATTTCTGGGATTTGGGGCACGATCTCTGATGGGAAAAGGAAAAGGGGACAGGTGGAATAGTACTTTCCCATGCCAGAAAAATAATATTTTAGCAGTTCATTTTGTTTTGAAGGAAAAGTTAAAAACATAGAAGAAGTGGGTGCTCACCGTATCATGCCATTTTGTAAAACTCCACCACTCTGACTGGAACATGGCAATTCCTAGAACCAACCCCAAAGCAACCCTAATTCACTTCTGATTTATCCTCCAAGACTCCTGACCCCTCCACCCTAATGACTTCTTTCCTACTACTCTGCTACTACTTTTCCTACTAACCCGCAACCAAGTCCGAAGGCCATAAAGGATAGGTGTCTCCTTTTGTCTGGGGTGTGCAGATTTCTCTCCCACCCCAGGGACTTTCTTCAAATCTCATCCCTCACCCTGCCCATGACAGCTATGTATCTCTCTACTCTCCCAGACTTTAAACTATTTTTTGTTCTGATGCTGTTCTATCTTAAGGCTAGACTGTGGTTCCCTTGCCACCAGACCCTCAGCTTTGATAAAACTCGTATTTATTAAGTCTCTCCCTTTTAGTTTCTCTTTGTCATTGGACCACCATATCAACCTTATACAGAGACACTTGTGATTTCTGCCCTCTATCGACAGCCTGCCTGTGGGGCTTCCTTTACTAAAGCCAACCAGTTGCAATGGTTAGGCAGTATTAGAACAGGGCCATGCTGGGATGGTCTTTGAAGGTCTTCCAAGGTCATCCCCACTGCTGGGATTGCCCTGAAGGAATACCTCTATTAATCTGGAGGAATTGACTCTAATCCTTCACAGATATAAAGTTGCAGACATCCCCCAATTCTTGTTTATGAAAGGATGTGGGGGTTAGCTTTCCATTGCAGATAAACTCTACCTCGAGGTCAGCCACAAGGTTAAATGAGTTGGGCCCCAAATATGAACAGACCAATGAGATGTAGAGGATGAATATCTCCAATCAGGTTTGTAGAAACTGGAGCTAACCAATGAGGAATGGCCACTTTTCCTTGGCTTGCCTAGCCCTATAAATACCCTTGATCCTGGCAGCCATCCTTGGCTCCCTTCCCGCTCACGGACTCCATGTTTGTGAGTTCCTTTCCCGCTCCTTTGCCCCTCATGGTCTTCATGTCTGGAATCCATGAGTTTCTTTTTGACTCTCTTGCTCCTCATGGATTCCAAACCCATGAGTTCCTTTTCCGTCTTTCTCTCGCCCCTCATGGATTCCATGTTTAGAGTCCATGAGTTCCTTTCCGGCTCCCTTGCCCCTTGTGAGACTCCATGTCTGGAGTCCGTGAGTTCTTTTCTAATCTAGCTGATCTCTCCTCTAATCCTCCTATGCTGCCCTCCCGCTTCAGCCCCTGGACACGAGGACACAACATTGTGGAGCAGCCATCAAACAGCTCTCCTGCCCCTATCGGATACAAAGCCCATGAATTCCGTTCTTTCTCTCCTCTAATAAACTCTGCCTTAATCCTCTACGTGTGTTCTGGTTTCAAACACAAGAACCTGGAGACATAAAAGACCTCAGACCCCCATCATTTTGGCACATGTAGCCTGCCTTGATGAGCTTAAACAAACAAATAAACAAACAAACATACCCCTAAAACTAGGTAGGCATAGTGATGCATACCTATGCTCTCAACACCCAGAAGGATTAAAAATTGAAGGAAAGAAGAAGGAAGACCTAGAAAGGAAGGTTATTTTTAGGCTTAATAGTGTTTTCAAAAATAATACGAATTTTCCTGACAGGATGGAACATAGGCCATTAGAAGGGCAGTGAAGCGGACAGCAATGGCCAGCCACAATGCGACCCAGCAATGCTCACCCGGAATCAGACCATCCTAATCTCTCCCCATCCTAAAGTTTAAAGAACCTCTCAGAAGAGGGGGAGGTGAGATTGTAAGAATCTAAAGATGGGACTGTCCACCGTTGGACAAGACATTCTATTCAAGGCAGGACTGCTGCATCGAGGAACTCACTGCGGTGAGACTTGTCCTTACCAGACTTGCATAATGACTGACATACTAACATGTTCCCATAGACTATGAGGAAGTGAAGAGAATAAATATATACATACAGTGGAAACCTTATGGACTAGAGCTAGATGAGTGAAGGAAATGCCCTTATCAGTGGGATGGCCCGAGGAAGGGCAATGGTATGCCACAGAAGCCTGAACCCCCACAAGAGTAGACAAGCCAGAGGGAACCCTAGGGTCTATAGAAGTGGCTAGGCAGAAAGGTGGGAGGGAGTAGAATGGATTGATGAGGGGAAGGGAGGGAGATACGAGGGAGGAAAGATAGAGGGAAGCAGAGATTAGTACTCGATATGCTTGTAAAACTAAAAAAAAATAATAATGTAGAACACTCAAGTTATATAACTAATAATCGTGGTTTATTTGGAGGTTTTTTGTTGTTGTTTTGAGACAGGGTCTCCTGTAGCCCAAGGTGGCTTGAACTCACTATGTAGTCCTGCCCCTCCTGCCTCCACCCCTGCGTGCTGGGATTACAGGCATTCCCCAACAGACTCAGTTTTATTGGGAACTGAGGACTAAATCCAGGGTTCCTTGCTAAGTGAGTGCACTCTATCAACTGAGCTACACCCTCAGCCCTACCAGTCATGATTTCACATATAGTGAGCCTTTCTGACCCTGAGCTTCCTCCGCTGTAGGAAGGGCACAGGCCTTCTTTACTGATGGAATGTTCCAAGTGTCGAGGATGCTTCATCTCGGCAGGTAGCTCTGTGTCTTCGAGGGGCTTATCAAGTCTCTGGAAGCTTGAGAACAGGATTTCTGAGAGCCGAGATGAGCGGCGTAGAATTTTGGACCTCTGCCAAGAAATGGGACCAAAATTCCCCCTTGGCTCCGGTTCTATTAGTGACCCTTAGTCCTCCCGTTCCAGTGGCATGGAGTGTGGCCCTGGGCCAGTGTGGGAGTCTGACAGGAAGAAGTCTCCTTTGACACACCAGCGATAATGATAGCACAGGCTGTGGGCTGGTTCTCCGTACCGACCTCTTCTCTCCCTTCTGGCCAGCATATCCCTTTTGGGGTAAAGGATGGGGCGGGCTCCTCTCCCAGTGTCTGCAGCTGGAGATAAGTCCAGGATGACTCCCATTCTGGAGATAAATTTCCTATTTAGGAGGAAACCACTGCGCCCCCTACCCCAGAGGGAGTGGTTGTATCTCCCACTCCTGCCAATGATGGGAAGTGACTACGCCCACCCTTCCCTAGCCCTGGGGGATTCCAGCATTTGAAAGTTCATAGCTGGAAAGATAAACATCTGCCTTATCCCTCATTGTTAATCTTCGGGCACAGAAAAGGAACAGTGAAAGAGATGGCAGCGAATCTCTTGCCAGCGTCATTCAAGGAAACGCTGTGAATGACTCGGGACTCCTCCCTTTCCTCTTCTGCTACAACTCCATCTACCCATTCAGGTGAAACATTAAAAACCTTGGATTCTTCTTTGCCAAGGAAGCTTCTGTAGTTTGGCCCTATAAATCCCCTTCTTCAGGATTTCCAGGCTTGAAACTTAAAGATGTACAATAGGCAGTGGGTTAGATGAAAGCAGGAGATTTGGTTGACACTGTTAAGAGTCACTTAGGCGCTCTATAGCCCAGCTACCTGATCCAAAATAGGGAATCATCCCACCTTCCAGTACCCGTCTCACAGCCTTGATTAACAATAGAATACACTGACTCTGAATCAGTTCATAAACTGCAAAGCACACGTCTCTGTAAAAGAGTACTGCCATCCCTCCCCCTGCACTGAATCCTTCCTGTATCTTAGTTGCCAACTGAACTCTTAATGTTTTCCCCAAATGTGGAGGATGAGTTCTCTGTGGCTCTCCCAGTTCTATTCAAAGTGTTTTCTCGAAGAAAATCTCTTTCCACCTCTGGCTCCCAAACCCATCCTCCCCAGTCCCTCTGGGGCTCCCCCTCTATTCTATCAGCTTCCCATTCTGTCAACTCTTTGCACAGTCAACCTCCTTTCTGTGGGACCCAGTAAGCCCTTTTCTCCTGGTGTCTGATTTTAGCATGACCTTGCATTCAAGTTCACTGCGCACGAGACCTGTCCCTTTCACAGACCAACCATGAGTAATTCCTGGGCAGTGCGGGTCCATCCCTGTATGTCAGCAAGCATCTAGCATTTAGCCTGGACCAGGGACATGGCGGTGGTGATGGTAAGAAAGGTACAGCACTGGGTGGTCTTATGTGTGGCAAGCATATGTATTTGTGCACATGGATTTGTTGGGGGGGGATTGCGATCTTGCTATTTTCCAAAAGGGTTCAAGGAAACACCGAAAGTGGAATCCAGCTCCAAGAAGAATAAGTTAGAATAGAAACAAAACCGTCAGTGTGTCTCAGGCACCTGGGATGAGTCGTTTACTACAGTTTGGCCACTGGATTTATCTCTGGCTTTCCTGGATGAACGGGAAATGTGCTGGCTCGTGTACTTTTCATTGTAAGATGGCTTTGGAATCAGATTGGAAAGAGAAATTTTTCCTGGCACGGTCTTCAAGGAGAAATTCATCATGCGGGTCTTTATATAACAAACATGAGGTAACACAAGAGCAGCATCTCCAACTGGGCTTGTGCAGAGGCGCGGATGTCTTCTGATGGGCGATTCCTTTGTGCTCTTTGATTCGTATGTGTGTGGTGTACATACGCGTAGGTGTTGGCATGTGTGAACACATGTGTTTACATGCACCCGGAGGCCAGAGATCAACGTCAAGAATCTTAAGTTACAGCTCCCTGCCTTATTTTTTGAGGCAGGGTATCTCCCTGACCTGGGACTTGCCTAGTCCAACAGACTTTGGGGACCCTTCTGTTTCCGCTTTCCCAGCGCTAGGATTACAGACACAGGACCCCACTCCCAGGTTTTATGTGGGTGCTGAGGATCCAAACAAATCCTCAGACTTTACCGTCGACCCATCTCCCAGTCCAGCTGGGTAGTTCTTATGTTTGATCGCGGAAAAGAAACAGTTCTATTATGCATGTGTTTTAACATCAGACTTTAATAAACACACTGGATTCCTCTTGGGGGATCTGAAGGCAGGAGGTGACTGAAGGTTGGACAAGTGGGATGCTGAACACAGACCCCCTTCCTGATCCAAAGAATGAGAGCAAGGCAGTCACACACGGAATAATCCCAGGACACCTAGCAGAGAGATGGAGAAATCTCAGCTCAAAAAAAAAAAAAAACCCACAAACCTCTGAATTATCCCACCTGAGCATGGAGGGAGGGAAGCATTGTCAGCTGTCACTGGGTGAAAACTGGAGAGGAGAGGTGTTGCTGAGTTTTTAATCTCCTGGATCTGCTCACCAAAATGTTATGCGATTTCCCTGGGATCTTTATGTGTCCAAGTTCTTGTGTTCAGGAGCCCAAGATTGAAAGTAGAATAGGGGTAGGGGACCAAGGCAGTTTATCACAGGAGAAAAAGAACCAGACTCACAGATATGAATACGTTAGGGACAAGAGAGCCCTGGAGAACTCATGGACTCCAGGCATGAATCCACGAGGGGTAAGAGAAAAGTCCAATGGCAACTCATGGATTCCAAGTGTGTAATCCCATGAGGAGCAAGGGAAAGATGGCTGCCAGGTTAGGATTATTTATAGCCCTAGGCAGACCGGGGGGAGGGGGGGATGGCTTTTCTTCATTGGTTAGCTCCAGTTTCTGCAAACCTGATTGGGGCTTTAAGTCCTATACATCTCATTGGTCTGTTCATATTGGGGCCCAACCCAGTGGATCTAGGGGTAGGGCTTCCCTACAATGGAGAACAAATGCCCATATCCTTTCATAAACAGAAGATGGGGCAAGGTGGAGGCTTTGTTCTATGAAGGATTTGAGTTAGTTCTTCTAGATTATAGGGTGTGTGTCTTCAGGGCAATCCTTCGAAAGTCTTCAGAGCCCGTCCCAGCATGGCTGCTGCCCCAAAACTGCCTATAAGGGACAGAGTGACCTAGAAAAAGCCCTGAGGCAAAAAAAAAAAAACAGACACAGGTCCTGACAATCAAAAGTAGTCAGGCCAGAGTGCAAGAGGGAAAGGGGTGAAAGGGATGTGGGTAAAACAGTGAAAGCATCTGTTACCACTGAGGACTGGAAGCCCGAAGTCTAGGCCTCCTGGACGCAAGGACGTGGCCATCGCATGCGCTTGGGTGGAAAAGAAAATGTTTCTGGGCCTCTGCTGAAACTCAAGCGCAGAAGTTAGTTAAAGAAAACACAATCTGTGAGCATGTTTGTGCGCACACACGTGCATGTACACTTTTGTATATGTATGTGTGCATGCATGCATGTATGCACTGCTTGCATGTGTACATGTTTATGTGTGCGGGTGTATGCACAGACCTCTGAGCGTGTGGAGGTCAGAGGTAGATGCTTGTTGGTTGTCCTTCTCTATCACTTTCTACTTTACTTTTTGAGACAAAGTCTCTCACCAAACCTAGAGCTCACCAACTTGGCTGGACTCTCTGGTCAAGAAGCCCCAGTGAATCTTCCTGTTTCTTCCTCCCGCTGGCACTGGGATTACAGGTATGCACTGCCTTACCTGGCTTCCTACATGGATGGGAGGGATCCAAACTCAGGTCCTCATCTTGTGCAGCAAACATTTTACACCATTCATTAAAAAAAAAAAAAAAAAAAAATTAGGGGCTGGAGAGGTGGCTCAGGGGTTAAGCCTCTGCCTTGCAGGCAGAAGGTCCTGAGTTCAGATCCTAGACCTCACGTATAGATGCCGGGTGGAAGCGGGGGCGGCCTGCGTTTCTGGTCCTGGTAGAGCGGAGCCTGTGAATCCCGAGACAGAGTAAACAAGGAAGAGGTGGAGGTGGTCCATGGTGGTTCCCGAATTCGCCTGTGGTTCTACATATACACACATACATACACACACACACACACACACACACACACACACACACGCCCACACACACAATTGAATAAATAAAAATAAATAAATAATTTAAAAATTTTTTTAAAATTAAAAATTCATCAAGGCAAACAGTTCTCTTCAGCATCTCTGGTGCATCTATTAGTCCCAAGCACATCACATCTAATACCTAATAATGCACTTGCATTTGAAATAGCCCTTCCCATCTATGAGAGGCGGATCTGCAGAGAGAGCTTGCATAGCACAGGTTCGAAGTAAGGCAGCATCTAACAAACCACCTGCCACATCCATAGCCAACAGAAAGGAAAGGTCTTGATCCTAGGTACATTGACTGTCACCCTCTGCTGCAAAACGCACAGTGACTGAAGGAATGGATGAAGAGGAAGGGCCCCTCCCCAGCAAGTGAGATACCCTGAGTAAGAATCCGAGACCAATCAAACTAGAGAACTCAGGCAAACATTTTCAGCTGCCTCTCGACCTCTGAGAGTGTCTCACTCGTCTCCCCTCATTTCATCTGCACGCGCTTCCACATTGTGCAGTTCTAGAAGGTGAGGCGAGAACCATGAAGGAAATCACTTAAGGTCCACCACAAAACTAAGTTTCAAGGCCAGTGCAGCCCAGCTTCCAGCTGTTGGCAAGAAACGAACCACTGTGATTCTTGTAAGGAAAGAAACCCAAAGGGAGTTTGCTGTTGTTTGTTTGTTTTTGTTTGTTTGTTTTAGGATGCACTACCAATTTTGGAGGAGTCACTGAGTGAGTGAAGGCTAAATGAATTCTTTTCCATTACTTTGCCTTTTTTCCATCCTGTGTTCCTTCATTTTTCCTTTTTCTCCTTTTATTCCCCCCCAACCCCTTCCTCTTTGTCTAAAAGAGTCAGGGTCCCTGAGAATTTCAACTTAGTTTCTGCTTACTTCCTCAGAGGGCCCCCAGCTCATCTGGTCCTCATGTAACTATAATTACTGGCACATTTGTACCACGCGGGGTGGAGGGAGACAAGTTAGTTCACCGAGGGGCCGGGAAACGAATGGCCTTGATCTGGCCTGCTGCCTGGTTCTAATTTTAGCCACCACAGAGCTTTGGACTTCCTGGAGGAATCAGATTGCCGGGCTTTGCCCTGGAGGGGCTGACACCAAACATGTGGAAGAGATTCAGATCGCAGAATTGCCAAATCAGGTTACACCTCCAGGTCACCGGGCCCAGACTCTGTCTCTCGAAGAGGGGACATGCTGTCAAAGATTAGCAAAACTCCTTGTAAAACTTGCTCAGTTTACAGACAAAGTAAGAGGAGAAGAGGACACAGAGCATCCCACCAGGAAAAGCATAGCCAAGTCTGGAACCCAGGGTCTCTGCCCCCCACCTAGCTCCTGATAATGTCGCCCTCCTGAGCCCTTCAGCATTGCCAGGAATACACTGTGCTAGGTCACTGTCTAGTCCCGACAATTCCCAAGGATTTCTAAGTAACTTCCCTACTAACTCTGGGTTTTTTTTTTAATGAGGCAAAAATTGACATACAGTGAAAGGAAGTCCAGATCCTAGATACATAACCATGGACCTGTCAGTGTGAATGTCCCCATCCAAGAGAAGAACACTTCTATCACTGCAGAAAATTCCACCATATCCCTCTTTCCAGCCAGTCTTCCAGTCTGCCCTATAGGCAATCTATGATTTTTTATCAGATACATTAGTGTGGCTGAGTCTTCAAGTAAATGTGAGGCAGGATTAGAGCAGCCATGCTGGGATGGGTCTCTCAAGGTCTTTGAAGGTCTTTGGAATTCCTGAAGGTCATCCTCCACTGCTGGAATCACCCTGAAGAAACACCCCTGCTGAGGAACTGACTCCTCCCAGAAATAAGATGGCCACCTTCCCTGTGAAAGGATTATGGAAATGAGCTCTCCATATCAAACAACTTGACCTCTAGCCCACATGGGCCCAAGAGCAACTGGGTTGGGTCCCAAGGGTTGTTAACCAATGGGAAAAAGCCAGTTTCCCGGGTTTGTCTAGGTGTATAAATATGCCCGGCCCTGGCATCCATCTATGGCGCCCTAGTCCCTCTTGGTACTCAGGGTGCCATGAGTTCTTTTCCAGCTGTCCGCTTCTCATGAATTCTCCAGTGCCCTAGCCCCTCATGGCGTTAGTGCCGTGGTGAGTTCTGTTCTGTGCCTGTTTCTCCTGCATTCCATGAGTTCCTCGCTCCTCATGGATTCCATGCCTAGGCTCCATGAGTTCTCCAGGGCATCCTAGCCCCTCATGGAACTCCATGTCTGGAATCCATGAGTTCCAACCTTTCTCTCTCTAATAAACTCTACCTTAATCCTCTACACGTGTCTGGTTTCAATCTTTGACTCCGGAAGGCAAGAACCCTGCAACACTGAGACGGTCGAATTCCTGTTCCCTGCAACAGGTGGACTGATGACACAGGGGTGAGCCTCATATTCCGTAGGCCCTTCTCCATGGGGTCTGCTCTCAGTATTCTTATGCATGCTCCTTCTCGCTCGGCAGCTTATGTGGGAGGTGCTTATTGCTGGGTCTCCATCCCCTAAGCTCAGAGTGTGGGAAATTCCAAGGACTCAGTGACCAAGGGCTTACGTTGTCAATTCAGAAACCACCCGATCATGTTTCCTGATGCAAGAGAGGCAGGTTCTTTCGATTCCAACTTTCGGATCTTCCGAAGCAACGACTGCAAATCTGCTGCTTATAGAAGCATGAGTCTTCCTTCTATGGTTAATCTGAAAATTTTTTTTATTAGAGCAGAAGTCTATTTTTTTCTCATGTTCCCTCTCCCTAGAAAGAGAAGCTTTTGAACAGTTGGTCAACAGAGCAACACGTTTCATTCTGTGATCCTCTAAAAAGCATCTTGCCAACTTCAGCGTCCCTCATCGGTTCTTGTGATA
The DNA here is from genome assembly GCA_023101885.1 of Typhlomys cinereus. Taxonomy (NCBI): domain Eukaryota; kingdom Metazoa; phylum Chordata; class Mammalia; order Rodentia; family Platacanthomyidae; genus Typhlomys; species Typhlomys cinereus. The sequence goes on along the minus strand of JALPQD010000351.1, from coordinate 2,447,415 downwards.
ACTGCTACCTGTGACTCCTTATGAGTTATGACTCTGGCACAGTCGGTGTGCATTAGCAGGCCATATCTGCTGGAGGGCTCTCTTGCCTGGGGGATCCAGGTACCTTGCTTCCAGTCTCTGGCATGCATCTCCGCCATGATCTCCCAGGAGAGCTCAAGAGCACCTTGGTAGACTCTTCGTTTCTAGATCGCTGGCATTTGACTGGGCAAAGAGGCAACTGTAAAACAACAAGCTATATTGAACTCCATCTGGGGATATGGAAGAGACGAGTCCACCAGCGCACCCCACCTTTCCTAGCCAGGGATCACATCATCCCTGGTTCTGATTCACTTCAACAACCCATGACCAAGCCCGTCCCTGTCCTCAGCACATTTTCATCCCATTTTTCTCATCCACGCAGCAAAATGCTTGACCAAAGCAACTTACGAAGGAAACGGTTTTCACTTGTACTCACAGCTTAAGGGGCTACATCACGGCAGGGGAGGTGTGGTGGTGGGCATGAGGCCTGGTTACACTGCTTTCACAGTCAGGCAACGGAGAGGTAAACGATAGTGCTCAGCTCACTTTTACTTCGTCTTTAGTCTGGGACCCCAGCCCACGGAATGGTGCCGCACACATCCAGGAAGGGGCTCTCTCCTCATTTAAACCTTTCTGGGACAGATTCGCAGACACAGGCTTTCACATGTCTCCTAGATGATTCAAGTCCATGGTGATTACCCATCACCATCATCTGCTAAACATTCCCAATAACATTTAAGTCAACTCTTCGTGTCTCAAGGTTCCCACCTTCAAGGTAAAATTACTCTGTTTTTCTCCCCAAGTCCCCTTTGAACATGTGTAGTTACCTGTGTCTGAGGCCCACTCTGGAGATCCAGTTTCCTTGTCTCCATTAGTACAGAACTACTCCATTCCCTAAAGAGGGCCTTGCACCTTCAGCGTACACACCATTTCATCAAATGCAGCTGCCACTTCATCCTCATCCTCCCCTGCTGTCTTTGACCCTTTATCCTTAGGCCTCCTGAATGTCTGCTCACAGTCACCTCCCAGGCTCAAAGGAGCGTCTCCTTTCCCTTCTCATTTCTTGTCTGCTTTGCCATAGTGCAGGAGGCTTATCTACAAGCAGATTTCCAGCTCCAAGGGGCTGCTCTACACTCAAAAGTTAAGCGCATAATCACCTCTGGTGTTAGAAAATACTGAACTGAGTTCCCAGATCACTTGAAGCAAGCACTTACATCCTCACTATACCCCAACACGGCAGCTTTGGAAACCTTTTCCAACTGACCTCAGCATCCCCCCAGGACAACAGCACACCACCAAATACAGCTGTAATAGTATCTGTGGGATGTAAGTGGTGGAGTCAGAGCCAGGAGAAACATAACTGAGCGTCTGGTCCAAACATACTTTTATCAGGAGCTACCTCAGGGGAAATGACTTGTGGGTCAATAGCAAACAAGTCACCAGGTCTGTTCAGGAAAACTATGTCTTTAACGTGCTGGGATGACACCAAAGGAGCTCAGATAGTCGGAAGACAAGAAATGGGCGTGATCTTTAGAAACAAAAAGTCGCTCTAGGGTATTTAAGATTTATAGGGACAATAAGGCAGAGTTAGGCAGTTGGTCCTGGCAGAGTTATGGCGGACAGGAATGAAACTACTTGCCGGAGCAGCTTGTCCCAGGACACTGCTGGGTGTCGGTCAGAAGACTCAGCGAGCACGGCTGCATGTGACGGTTAGAGGTGTCCACTACTGTTTCTGAAGCAAATGCTGTACATACAGAGGCTGGAGAGTGGAAGCTCCTAGAAAGTGCGTGCGCGATGTGCCTAGATGTGTGACTTCATGGCTTAAAGGTGTATAAGCATGCATGTGTGGACATCCGTGTGCATGCATGCTGGGGGCAGGCAAAAAGATCATCAGAAAGAAAAGACTGGAGTGAAGAGCTCCTAGATAACAGATGACCAAGGACTCTGAGTTCTTTTATCTGTTGGGGGGGAAATGTAAAGGACATACCAATGAGGAAGGAAAAGCTACACGACAAACCCCCCATCCTACGACATACTGAGGGATGCTTTTCCCTCCCAGTGGTGTTTGCCCTATTTCCTCTACTTCACTGTGGTCTTCTCCTTTCTCTTCCAATCCCAGGTGCTTTGGGACCTGCAGCCATAGCCGAGTCTAAGAACCATACCAGACACAACCAGTCACTACCACCCCCAACAAAATAATGGCACAGAAATACAAATCAGGGAGCTGGGGAGATGGTTCGGGGTTGAGCCTTTGCCTCAAAGCTGAAGGAAGTGAGTGTAAATTCCCAGATCCCACATAAAAACACTAGCAGAAATGGCAACAGCCTGGACTTTTGGTCCTGAAGGCAGAACCTGGGAAACCCAGAGTCAAGCAAAAAGGTGGAAAGCAATGAAGATGACTCTTGAAGTATCTTTGGGGCTCTATAGGCACACACAGTGCCCTCTTCACACAAACCCCACCTCCCCCCAATACACACACTACACACACACACACACACACACACACACACACACACACACACACACGAATGTTGGAGGGAAAAAGAAATTCCAGTCATAGGATGTGACTCTCTCAAGGGGGGGGGTAACCTCAAATTCTTGAAGAACACGTGTTTCTCCAACAAGCTCAATAAGAGGCCTGAGGGAGGACCAGTGAGCAATGAGAAGAAGCCAAAGCCATCAAGTTGCAGACTGTTTGGGGGCAGCTGTGGAAGGTTAATGCTTGAAATGGCCCCTGAACAAGCCTGCAGGTACTTGACTGATTGCTGTGGAGAACCCGGCCCATAGCGGGTGGTACTTTCCAGTGGTGGACCAGGTAATAGGAGGTGCAAGGAGGCGGGACTTGCTCTTCCCTGATCTTGTGTGGACTTGTTGTGGCGTCCACTCTGTGAGTGTTGTTCACTTTTAGAGCATTGTGGCCTTTGTTGCTGCTGCTGCTGCCTCTGTCCTTGGCTGACTTGGAGCTTCGTCTTTTCCACCGCGTTGTTGCTGTTTCCGCTGCCTTTGGAGCCTGGTCTCTAGGCCTTGCTGCTTTTTGCTGCTCATCACTGATGTCGGAGCCCAGCTGTTCTTCACCGACGTTGGAACCCAGCATCTTCGACTCTCCAGAGAAGCAAGGGTTTGAGACCTTCTTGGAATCTTTTGTCTTTGTGGAACATTCCAGTCAAGAGCGAGGCGGCTGCGGGTGGCTACTTTGAAGGACACTATTTTTTTATTGTGAGTTATTTTAATAAATATATATATATATATATATATATATATATATATATATATTCTATATCATTCTATAGATTCTGTTTCTTCAGAGAACCCTGACTAATACAGGCACCTAAGAAGGTAAAGTTCAAAAGGTAAGGGTCCAAACCAAGGTGAGGCTTGCAGTCCTGGCTCAGCTGTGACGGTTTGTCTTCACTGTCAACTTGACTGGGTTTATAATCACCTAGGAGGCGCAGTGCTGGACGTGTCCCTGAAGGTTTTCCAGATATAAGTGGCATCATCCTGTGACCTGGGATCCTGGACTGAATAAAGAAGGGAAAAGGGGGCACTCTGGCTGGTGCTAGTATTTCCTACTCTCTGCTTCATGGTCTACCCCATTGGGAAGCGTCCCAACCACATGGTCCTGCTGCCAGGCCTGACTTCCTTGCCATGAGGAACTATTACACCCTCTCAAACTGTGAGTCAAGTACGTCCTTCTTCCATCAAGTAGCTTTAGGCAGGTAGCTACTTGGGCACAGCAATGAGAAGAGTAACTAATATGATCACTAATGTCACGGAGAACTGTGCAGTTTTTAATTGGGGAAAATGTCAGTTGGGTGTCTTTTGGATATGAGATTAGTTCATCTTCATAAATCAGCGCTGGTTTTTATCATAAATGTGAACTAGAATCTTTTTTTTTTCCAATTTGGGCAGTTCTCTTGATTTTTCACATTATGTAGAAAACTATCTAGACTGAACATATTCAAAGACTTGTTTGCTCTCTTGTGCTCACATACTTCCTGTGCTGGCCACTGTGGGACATGGTAATAAGGATAGCCTGCCACCTGGGCCTTCGTGACAGTGGGCATGGATGGGTCAGAGGGTGAATGGTCAGAAGGCTCCTGAAAGCTGTTCACATGTGGGAATGCAAACCAACAATCTAATTCTACCTGGAAGTGACCTTAACGTGTGTAAATGTGTTTCACCTACCCCAGATGGGAAGGATCTCCAAATGGCAGACACACTATTTTGTTTTTTTAAAGATTTATTTGTTTATTCATTTATTTATTTATTTAGAGTGTGTGTGTGTGTGCGCGCATGTGTGGATGTGTGTGTTGTGTGTATGTATGTATGTATGTACGCGTACCAGAGGGCACTGAGCATGCCTGTAGAGGGTTGACTTTGGGAATCACCCTGGACTGCTCTCCCTCCTCTTTGCTTTTGCTCTGGGACTTCCCAGGCTCTGCCTTCCAGGACTGAAAGTATAGGCTGCTGTCATTACAACACACGGCATTTTGGGCATTTTTTACATGGGATCTGGAATCTGAACTCAAGATCTTCTGGTTGCAAGACAGAGGCTTAACTCCTGAGCCATCTCTCTGGCCCCCACAGATACACTTTTGACCATCCAATTCCAAATGGAGGGAGAGGGGGGGAAGTGGTAGAGGAATAATGAGAAGAGATCAGGGTACAAAGACATGATAATATTAACCAAATGTATTTAAAAGTTCTTATTTGTTGGGCTGGGGCATAGTTTCCAGCCTAGTCCACTCCGTGAGCTCCAGGATCTGTGAGAGAACCTGGCTTAAAAATGAAGGAGGAGAGCAGCCGAGAAAGACATCCAACATCAACCTCTGGTCTCCATGCTCACGCACATGCGTGGACATGTGCACACACAAACATGGGCACACGTCACATGCATACGTTCATACACATAAAAATACCCCACTTTCTTAGTTTAGAGAAAAACATGATCCACATAAATGCATTGTTAGGACCACTCCAAGGCCTTTGGAAGGGATCCTATGTGAGGGAGGGAAGAAAGAGGAGAGAAGGGGGGAGGGCACCTTGGGCCTACACTTCATCCTGTTCCTCTGTGCAATAGCTGACACATCAGAGTGATATAGTGAGAGCCTTTAATTACTGTAATTGGAATGGACTGTTACATGGCTCTTTTTTTTTTATGATTGAGAAATTACACTGAGAGGAAACAGATTTTGTCTTCCAAGTAAGGAGCAGGTCCTTTGTAGAAATGATTAAGAGAAAGCTGAGCCCCAACCACTAACCTCACTCTCCCCTCCACACTCTCCTGAGCAGACAACCAAGGGAGGGAAGAATGAGAAGAGTCACTGGAAGCTTAAGTCTCAGGACTGTTTGGGTCATTTCCCACCCCGATACCACATGAACTGCATACCAAGAAAACAAGGAGGGTAGATTGAAACAAAGGGAAACAGAACTAGCCTTCTGCTGTCCATCAAGTGCTTGCTCACGCAGAGTCTGCTGGTGACCTGACTCGGTGCACTTTAGGGGGAGTGCTTTGGAAGAAGCTGTAGGTGGGCGTGGGCCCATAGAAGACACTTTGAATTCCCGTAATTCGAAGGATTGGCGGAAAGAGCCATACCGGTGGAAAGTGATGCCTTAGATGCCACCTGCTAGAAAAGATCTCATTCCTCGATAGAAAACATGCAAGGCTGAGAGGAATCGCAATCAGGGGCTTGCATGGAAAACCGGAAGCATATAAGCGCACTGTCGCTTTCTGGAGCCCCTATCGGGTAATGCAGGTGCCTGAGACCATGGGGTTTTCTGATTAGACCTGGAATGTATTAAACTGTCTCTCTCTAGCCCATGCTGAATATCTGGAAGGATTTGATTCTCTAGCTCCCAGGCTGGTAATCCAAAAGCGTACTGGAAGGTAAGAAAGCTTTCCCATCATCCTACCTCTTCTTCTTGCCAATCAGAAGTCCCATGCCTGGATTTGCATACAAATTCCCAGCCCCGATTATAGATAAGTCTGGCAGGGCCGGGCAGTGTCTTACTGCTCTTTCCCTCTGGCAGGCGATGGGATTTCCCACCTGTCCCAGCCAACTATTTTCTGTATTCCCGTCTCTGTGTGCTCCTTTTTCCATCTTTCATATTTCCTAGTCCCAGGGCGGCTTCATGGGACATCGCGTTGGACATGACATATTTAATGGAATTTTAGTAAGAGTAATGGCCGGCAATGAGTTTCAGCTAGCCCAGTATAGTTAGACATCTGCAGATTTTCCATAGAAGGATGAGTGTAATAAAAGCAGCCAGGACAGAACTTTCTTGTTGATATACAACCTGAAAGAGATGGGCAGCTGGTGAAAGGAGTTCAGCAGTGGGGATGTGAGAGGAAGAGAAGACCAGGCTAGAACTTCCCCTTGGAGAGGAACATTCACTTCTTCACCACTTCTTCACCCCAGATAGGGCACTGATGACAGACCAGAGAAATGACTACCAAAATCTAACTTCAGTTTCATTGGGGCTGCCTGCAGGAGCATGGGTGAGAGTTTGCTTGTAGAGAATGAGCAACTTACTAGTGGTTATACCACTCGAGAAAATGTCTCTCCCCTCCCCCAGCAATGTTAAGCTGCCTATAAATCTTTAGAACACGATAGGTCTCACTAGTCCCTCTCTCTCTGTGATAATAGATCATGAATGGGTCCACTCTTGGATGGATGCCATGTGCAATCACAGCTTCTTAGAATTCAAGAATCTAACAGCCCATCATTCCCCAACAATGGGCCTTCCATTCCTGAACTTCAAAAGGCCTGCGTGAGATGCCCAACTGCTCCCCATCCCCACCCAGGAGAGCTAATAGCTGCCCAGACAGTCATAAGGGAGAAGCACATGCCATCGCAGACAGGGAAGAAGACACGGCCCCAGAGGGAGGGAAGGAGAGAGTGGGAAGGGAAGGCTGAGTCAGACCCAGCCAGGAGGAGGTGGGCAATAAAGTCCCTGTGATGAAGTTTTAGATCAAGACTTCAGCCCGAGGGAAAGGAATGGGGACGCGTCACAGAACAATTAAAGGCAAAAAATAGACTTTACCCAAAAAAAGTCTGCCTGAGTTCAGACTGTTCTATAAATTATTCATAAGCCTGAAGAACCAGGAAAAATAGATGGGAGAGCTGCTGTGTGACAGGAGCCATCCCTCACACGGTCTCTCTGTTCTCTCCCACACCCTGCAAATGCGTGGGCTTGGAGCTGCCACTGAGCTCCTTGGTCTAAATTCCACAGTGGAAGAGTTTCTCCCCAATACCTGTTTTGTGAATTAAAACAATGGACGGGCGAAATAATGCTTAAGCAAAATTCCGTGCTTTAAACTTACATGATGCACGTGCCCACTGGGCGGCTCTCAAGCTCGGTAGTCTGAGACACAGGGTAGACTGCTGGATTCCCCACTTGTGGAATATGGGGCTCCCAGTCTCCTCTGAAGGGAGCTTGGTAGTCCCTCATCCTAACCTTTTCAGTAGGTTATCTGATACTCCCATATACCAGAAACACCATCATTGCCAATCTCCTTGCCATCCCTCCCGCCTCAAGGAAGCATCTTCCTTCACCAATGCCGGCCCTTCAGAATCTTACTCCTCTCTTCCTTTCCTTCCCTCTTCATTGATTTTCGCTCAGATTGCATCCAAACCACCACCTCCCGTCTCTTTAGTTCCCTCATTGGCTCCATGGGAGATGTGACATTAACCCCTGAAGCTTCCCCTTGGCAAGATTTTCTTCCTTAAACTGCTAGAGCTCAGCACCCAGCCCCACTCCCCCACTAGGAACTTCCAGCCACCAGTGGGTGGTGACTTATTCCTTCACCATGGCCAGCGATGATTCCCGCTGGAAGCAAAGCGGGCAGACCTGGGCGCTCTTGTTGCATTCCTTACAACTCCTGAGCCACATCCCCAGGCAGCCAAATTAGCTTCCTAACGCCAAGTAGCATCCACTCCTGTCATGTCCTCTACTTGAGTGAATGTATTCTTGAGGCTCTACCGGTTCCCTCTGGAAAGCCAGGTCCTGAGATCTGAGTCACTATCTAGTAGTGAAGGTGATCACCACCAGTCACTGCAGAGATGGCGATCCGAGAGAGCAAAGGGCACAGAAGGCTGGTGAGGCTCTGTCCTTCATGCCAGCGGTCCTCACTGGCCAACCCATGACCACTTGACCTCATTAGCACTTTACTCCCTCCTCATATCTTCGATACTCCGAATTACAGTGTGGAAACCTGTTTACCTCGCTTTTTTTTAATACGATCACTTCAAAACAGAAAGCAATACACATGCTCTTAACAAATTAAACTGTAGAAACAAATAAAAAATAGCACTGCATCAATTTCTTCCCAATCAGCCACAATCCCCCCTACAACACCTCATAAAGGAGGAGGAATTCTCCCACCATGGTTTCATTTGGAAGGAGACCTAGCATTGACTGTGTCTGTCTGCAATAGGTGGGGAGACTTCCTCTTCCTTCTTCCTGCCACTCCCATGGGTGCAGCAGGGTCATGCCCTGGGACACAGGGCTTGTAAAGCAGGGCAGATGGGTGAGGATGTGGCTTGGGAAGACTGAACAAGCTTAGAAGAAAGGAAGGCTTTGTTACACTACTGAGAGGCTCCAGGAAGCCAGCAGCAGACCGAGAGGTCTCTGAGGTGTCTGCCTGGACACTGTGCAATGCGACCTCCAATTGACCAAAGAGTTGACCTAATTCCCGGGCAATCCGTGGTTCTGATGACAAAAGACTTCTTGTACCTTCAGGATCATCACTCAGTGACTGAAGGTCCAACATACGTCTTAACCTGAGCCTGAGAGAAAAAAATGAAAACAAAAACAAAAACAGTGCCACAGAGAATTCCTAACGACAAACTCCCCCAACACTTGTGTGACTCTGAGATCAGAATTATACCGTATGCTCTTACGTACCTGGCAAAGACAAACTCAGTTCTCTTGGGACGAACGGACTTTCAACTTTTTCCACACAAGTCTTTTCAAGGTTCTCCCAAACATAAATCATGAAACACACTGGAATATATTCCATCATGAGTAAGAGATAGCAGAATTGGACCCACACTGACTACAAATATTGAAATGATTAGATAAATGGTACAAAATGTTTTCGAAAGAAAAGTGGAGGGCTAGTAAATGGCTCAGTGGCTAAGGCGTTTTCCACCACAAGCAGAAAGACCAGAGTGTGGATTCCCAGATCTCACATAAAGTAAATGGCAGATGTAAAAGTCCCCCTGCAATTCCAGTCCTAGAAGTCAGAAGCCAAGAAATCCCCGAAATGAGCTAGCTAGTCAGACTATGCTATAGGTGAACTCTGGGTTTAATTAAAGACCTCGTCCCAAAAGATTAAGGTGAAAGAACAATAGACAATGGATTTAATTACGGACCTCTGCACAAGCCCACATACATAAGTGTTCCCCCACACATGCAAACACACATACACACATATATGCCACTATGTTAGATAGACAAAGGTATCATCCTTTGGGCACATCTGTGAAGGAAAAGTACTTGAGCAAGCCTGCAGGAGGTTGTCTAATGAGGAGAGACACAGCCTGTAATGAGCAGACCATTCCTGGACACGTAGCTATGAGGAAGAGATCTGGTTCAGTAGTTCGGCATAATGGCACACTCTGGCACACTCACAGTCTGGCAAGTGAGAAGATTTGTCCCTCTCTCAACAATCCCTGCGGATAGGGTGTGGCTGGTTGCTTCAGCTCCTGGGGTTCGTATGAACTTTCTACCAAGCTGGACGATGAAATGTAATGGAAAATTCTAAGCTGTTGGGTTGTATATTTATCAGCAACATGCACACAAGCTGCCACAACCACTCAAACAGACACATAATTTTTAAACTTTTAAAAAGTGGATGCCAAAATATGAATAAGCAACATATCATAAATAATGACTAGGTAGATATGAAGAAAAGACATGAAATTGACCTCAAATTGTATTTGGAAAATGAGCACAAGACAGACCATTCATTGCTGGTCTGCAGAAAAAGATTTAAAGAAGATGAAACTGAAGTAAAAATACAAGACGAAAATCAAAATTTAATTCGTGAATGGTTTGAGTGGCAGAACAGAGATAAAACAAGAGATGAACTAGAAGAAAAATATATAGAATGCAATATAGAAACAAAATACAGAACTATGAAAGATTTTTCAGGAACTATGGAAGATAAAATGATAAACATACACGCAATTAGAGTCCTGGACAGAGCAGAGAGAGACATCGAGGGATAGGAACATTCAGAGATATATCTAAGAAGTTTCCAGAATTAATAAAAGCAATAATCCTCAGATTCAAGTAAGCCTGCTGGACATATTCATTTAAGAAGAGTCAGTGTGTGTAGACTCAAGATTTCTACCTCAACGCCAGGTGGAAATGTATTTTTGGTCCTGGAAGGTGAAGCCTGGGAAACTTGGGAGCAAAACAGAAAAGAGGTAGAATAATCCAGGTGATTTCCAAAACTACCTCTTGGGTCTCCACAGTCACACACAATATCGTCTTACACACACAGACACACACGCCAAAGTGTGTGTCGGGGGGGGGGGAGATTTCTACCTCATCAGGTCATTGAGATTCAACACAGAAGGGGCAGAGAAAGGTAGACCTCCAACTCTGCCCCAGTCAGTCTTGAGCCCTGGCCCACGCACGCATCTCATACAGCAGCAGTCAAAATGACATCAACGATAGTAAGAACAGATGCACAGTCTTTCCCATCTGAAAAACTAGGAAGTGGAAGGCAAAGTCTCTGAAGCCAATCTATCGGTTCAGACATTCTGTAACACAAGCCGCTGGAGATTTGAGAGAGAACTCAGCAGGCAAAGGAGCTTGCTGCCGAGCTTGATAACTTGAGTTTGAACCCCTTAGCCTTCATGATAGAAAGAATCAATTCTTGTAAGTTGTTTTCTTACCCAAGTGCACTGTGACATGTATATGCGCACACACACACACACACACACACACACTGAAATGGGTTGAAATCTGTATATAAAACTTACAAGATGATCCTTTGGATGGGAAATTCTGACACTATGCACTTGTATATGATCAAAAGCTCAGTGACAGCTGCTGTAGATGCACAGCCATCTCACTGAACACCTGGTCCTGCTCCAAAGGAAGGCTGCAAGCTTCCCAGCTTATTTTCAGGTTGAAGATAACCAGGGCCACTATGAGCCTATATGGGACCACTGTGCAAATTAGGGAAAAAAATAAAGGCGATCTTCTTCATGAGCTAATGTATTTTTCCCTTTGGAAAGAGGGCTTCACATGATAGTCCACACTAGCCTTGGACTTGTTTTCCTTAATCCCTAAATTCCAAGTGCTGGGATTGCTGATGTGTGTCACCACACCCAACTTTGCATAGACTAATTTTATTTTATGTTTATTCATTTTATTTTTAGGAAGAAAAAGATTCATTAAGTATGCTGCAACAGGCTGGGCCCAACCACATAGAGTCGCTTTTAAAATATATCCCTTTGTGAAAAGAAATAGATTTCCTTTTCTGTGGGTCAATGTCACCTTGAGCCCGGGGAAAAACAACATAGCGAAACAGGTTACACACTTCAGTGAAGCAAACTGTACACTTCAGCTCTTTCCAACCGCCTCTGCTGGGGCATAAATCTTTGAAATGTTGGGTTTCACTGAATCTTCCCGACTCCTTTGCAGCTCCGAAGAAACACATAACTGGTTCTCAACAATAAGGGTGATCCATGAAGAATAAGTTAAATACCCAGAAGTCTCCTCCAAACTCCGATTTCTCCTTCGGTGGTGACTTGCAGCCACGTACTAGAGGTGACAGGAATGGGAGAAACTAAACTCTGTACTCCATGGAAATTGCTCTGTCAGAAACATCTTCTTGTGAACTAGAACCAAGAAATCAACAAGAGAGAGCCCAAGATGGGCCCTTAGAAACTCAGCTACCTCCAGCATCGTCCTCTCCTCTGGCTGCTGAGCCAGACGCACAAGAATCCCCGCCCACTCCCCCGCCCCCCCACAGGAACCCGAGAGTTCTGCTCTCAAGCCCACCGCTGCAAGCCCAACAAAAGAAGGTGCAGGCTCTGGCCCAGTGTTTCCCCAGGAAGAACATCACAGAGCACAAGCACGGCTCTCATTGGCCAAACACAGAATGTCATTGGCCTCGTCATCTCCCCACCCCACCCACTCCTGCCCAGTCTTTCCAAAAATTCTAGCTCCTAGAAACCAGAATTCTCAGAACCTAATTCATCCAGATGTCTTCATAGAAGTCGGACTCCATTCACTGGCTTTGTGGCCTGGAGCTGGTTACTTTGGGCTTCAGTTCCTTGTCTATTGAAGTGGGGACGGTCGCTGAGTCAGATAGAAGTATTCGGAATGCGAAAGAGAGAAAAATCAAACAACTCGAATGAAAAGAAACCAAAGCAAGCTTACCGGGTTCACAGCAGAAGCCTAACAGAAGCTGCAGACCTGTTTAAGTTCATTCTGATTGGCCCAGCCCCGAGTCACATGACCTCACCATCCCTGTAGAGTGGAGAGTCAACTCCCAGACTGGGAATTGGGCTTCTGTTCCTAGAACAAGTTATGCGTTTGCGCCATTGTATCTGGTCAACCACCCTAAAGGCGCCACAGCTGAAAATAGCAACAACGGCTTCTCACTGCAGCAGAGCGCGGAGAATCTGGGAGTGGCTTCGCTAGAGGTCTGACTCGGGGTTTCGAACTGGTGGCAGTTGAGTGTCGTCAGCTGGGAATGAAGCCATCTCAGGGCTCTTTGAGGCCCTAGGGCCCATCAGTGTGGTAACCTGCTAGCCTAGGTTCCCCGCAACCCCCGGCTCATTGTTGGGTAAAGAGCCTGCGGTCTCTGGACCCCCTAGACCTCGCTCAGGCCTCCTCATCAAAAGAGGGGGGGGGTCCTTCATGGTCCCTGAGGACAAGAGAGGGTTGGTTGGACAAAAAACGGAGCCTAAGACACGTGGAAGACACAACCAAAATCGAGAAGTAGCAGCATAGAGTCACCTCTGACTTTGTAAGATTGTCCTTGCAGGGGTAGGGACCATTCCAGATTGCCCCAGGATAAACTCTGAAAGTCTTGTGTCAGTTCAGAGAAAAGCCGGCATAGCCGATAGACCAAGCCTTTGATGATATCGGGAGGCAGATTCCTCACAGGACATTGGGGTGCATTCATCATTTGACTCCCTGCTCCCCAACAGGAGGCCAAGGTGCACAGAAGGGAAGGGATCTGCCTGGGTCGCATCATGACTCAGTGAGTTCCGGTCCCAGATCTCCTGATCCCCAATCTAAGGTGTCCCACCTGCACTGAAACACTTCTGCCAGGATCACTGCGTGCTTTTGGAGAATTCAGGGTTCCCAGCAGCTCTTTGAAAAACCCTTAGGAACTCACCTCACCACTGCACCTTCCCTCCTCCTTCCCTACCAAGTGAACCTCAGCCCAGCGAATCAGAGCCCAGCGAGGAGCAGATCGAAACCACCACTACATCAGTGCAGGAAAAAGCTCAGAGTGGAAAGGTTTGAGTCAGACCCAAATGTTCCTGCTCCAGCTTATGAACACAGTTAGGCAATTCGCCCAACTTCTCTGAGCTCGGCATCCACATCCATAAAATGAGTGAACACCAGGTGTTTCCTATTCCAATCTTGCTGGTAGAATGATTTGGGATCCTGGCGCCAAGCTGGGAGAAAGCAGTCAGGCCCCTTAATTCAAGGAGTTCCTTCCCTCAGAGGCAGAAGCGGGCGTGGGTGGTTTTGTCTTAGCGGGATGCGTGTTTCCTAGGCTATGGAATCATGCAGCTCAAGTGAACGCACAGGAGGGTCTGAAAGCAGGTTGAACTTCACACACAGAGAAGGGAGCGTGTGCATCTGCAGAGTCTCTTGAGCACCTGCGTCAAGAGGAACGCTCTGGATTTCCCATGATGCTCTCTTCTGACCCTGTCCTCACAGGCTAGGATTCCGTGGGGACCAAAGAGAGTTAAAATGAGCCTCAGACACACTTCCGTGTGAGCACTGAGGTTGTAGGAAGATGCAACGTGTGAACCCGAGGCTCTTGGTCCCAGAATAACGACTAGTGGCGCTTCTGTTTCCCAAACACATAGAAACAATTCTTCCCAGGATTCTATGGACACAGCACAATGGTGCTCTTGGCTCTTCCAGGAGATGCTGCCTGCGAGCCTCAAGGAACAGGAAGCTGACTCCCTTACTCAAAGGAGCCAGTGTTCTGGTCTAGATTAAGAGATTCTGTCGTCCTCAGGAAAGGTAGAGACACCCACTGTGATTCCAGGGCTACCTTCATTTGGGACCTTCTCTTACCTCTGATTTTTTTCCATGAGCTTAAGTAGATGTGAATATTTCTAATAAATACAGCCCAGTGTGTCCTTGGCCAAACTGGATTAGTAAGTGTTTTAATAAGGGATAAATCATATTTGAAAAAAGAAACTGGTACATTTTATGCGAAACTTGAGTCTGGTGACCATGAAAGCCAATGCTTTAAGTCATGAAGGATGTGAGGATGTGCCCAACAGAGTTAGTTACTCAGTAGAGGTGGTTTGTGCTGCGGGGAAACAGCCACAAGACAAACAAATGCAGACCAAAGGGGGGCTGTGGTGCAATGGCAGGGGTCCAGGTGGGAGGCAGGTGTCTATGTAAATAACAACACCCTAAAGTTCTTGGGAGTGTTTGGAGAAGAGAGAGAAAACCCCTCTTGGCAAAATAATATCTAACCTTGATACTCAAGATCTAGATTTGTGTTATGTTTAATTATGCTACCTCCTGAATTCCAGCTAAAATGGTCCTGCTGCAAGCTGGGAACTTCTAGGCCAGCCATTGGCAAGCAGGGTGAGTGGTACCCTCAGCGGGAACTGAGCCCACTGCACACCTTCTCAGAGCATTGTCTTCACGGCATCTCCAAGCACCACTGGCTCTGAATGGTCCCCTGCCACTTTCTATTCTCCCCCTGGCTGCAGGGGGGCTCCTTTTCTAACCTGTGTTAGATCGTGGCCTTTGTCTCCACAGACTCAACAATGGTCCTGTTCACCTCAGGGTAAAAGACAACACTCCTTATCATAAGACTCCCCCCAACACACACCTGCTTCTAGGCTGCTCTTCCTGTGCCTTCATCTCACCCCTCACTCCATTCCGAAGTCACAATAACCTCAGTGTTGTTTGGACATTTGGAGCTCTCTCCTGCCTCAGGACCTGCGCATACACTGGGCCCTGTGCTCAGCCCTCTCTTCTCACCGTTACTCAAACTTCTTTAATCTTTCATTTCCTCCTGACTTCTGCTCTGACATGCTACCTGAAGGCCTTCCCAGGTTTCTCTTTAAAATATTGTCTCCTCCCACCTTCTCCAGCCCTTTGCCTTTATTTGATTTTCTCCACTTATCTGTGCCATCGCACTGCATATTCATTTGTAGTTTCCTACCTGCTTCATCCCCGCCCCCATTCAAATGTAAGATCTTCCGTATGCACGCTGAAACTAGGGCCTGAATGTGTAGTAAGTCCTGATGAATACGCTTGAGTAAACCAGTGTGTCAACCATAAATACACACCGATGAGTTCTTTTTTGTTTCCTTTTATTTCATGATCCACTAAAAACAGACAGAGCACATGAAAAAGGCATTCCTGGGGGCTGGCGAGGTGGCTCAGGGGTTAAACCTCTACCTTGCAGGCGGCAGGTCCTGAGTTCGGATCCCAGATCCCACGTATAGACGCCAGGCAGAAGCGGTGGGGGGGGGCGGCTTGTGCTTCTGGTCCTGGTAGGGCGGAGCCTGTGAATTCCGGGGCAGAAGGAGGTGGAGGCGTCCATGGTGGTTCGCCAATTCGTCCGTGGTTCTACATATACACATACACAGACACACACACACACACAGACACACACACATATGCGCGCGCACATACGCACATGTGCACAGTTGAATTAATAATAAAAAAATTTTTTAAAAAAGAAAAAAAAAGAAAAAGGCATTCCTGGGTTTTAAGTGGCAGCAGATCCACAGACCATCCCAATCCCAGATCAGAGAGGGGGCGGAGGAGAAGGGGACCATCTTAGATGTCTTGGCCCTCTGAACAATTGCACTGGTCCTGTGAGGCCCAAGGGCCTGTGCCCAGCTGCAGACCATGCTGTCAGGGTGGTCCTCTTTGGAAAGACACTCAGTCAAGCAGGACCACTGAACCCAAGACCTCACCCGAGGCAGCTATAGCCAGGAACTGTTAAATGTTCATGAAGGCCCAATACTTACCCCCAATTGAAGGGGCATCCCATTTTTGGAGACCATCGAGGGGTTGGCTGGGGCTTCCTGGGGTATCCTCACAGCCCTCCCACCTCTGGTTCCTGTTCTTCCAATAGCATCCATCCCAGGAGAATGCCCAATAACACCTGCTCGTCAGAACTCAGAGACTGCACCTGGACACTAACCTGCAGCTGCCTATCAGAGAGATGGGTGTGTAACAAGGAGGATGAAGAGGGAGGAAGCAAAGTAGCGGACAGGCAGTATCCTGTAGGGGATACACAGAGAATTTGGATTCATTCATTCACTAGACTGTTACCCTATAGCCATATAGAGGACACCCAAGCATCCAGACTGATAAGTCTCAAAGCTGTGCTCTTGAGTTTTAAAAATAAGAAAGTGATCATTAAAAAATTAAAACAAAACAGTTAAGTGGCACAGGGGTGGTGGCTTCTGTCTGTAATCACAGCACTTGGGAGGAAGCAGCCAAAGGATCAGAGGTTCGAAGCCAGCCTGGGCAAGGTAGCAAGACCTTGTCTCGAAAATAAGCAAGCAAGAGCGAGAAAGGCAAGGAGGGAAGAGTGGAAGGAAAGATAAAGGAAATAAAGAGAAAAAAAAGGGAGAGGCCAGATAAGCAAATTATATACGATTTGTTAAAATTTCATTTAAAGTACAGTAACAACATATATTATCTTCATGTAAAATGTAATAAAAGTATAAAAACATGGACTTGAAAGGCATCCACAAATTCCATAAGGTGTGCCCCAGGGAAGGAAAGGGAAACAGGATGATGAAACAAAGCCGAGGAGGGCGGCACAGGCCCTTGACCTCAGGGAACTGAGGCAGGAAGATAAGGCCCTCCTGGGCCACACAGTGAGTTTAGGACCAGCCATGGCTATGTTGTGAGTTCAAAGCCAGCCTGGGTTTCCGAGACCCTGTCTCACAGAAAGAAAACCCAGCTGGGAGATTACTATTCCACTCTCACTATTTTAAAACTCTAAAGAAAATATGACAAGAGAGCACCATGGTCAGTTCCAGTAGCACAGCTACATGGGTATTAGTTCCACTGAGCTCGCTACTCTTTGCAGTTAAACATAGGATTCAAACCTTAGAAGCTGAAATCATAAGCCAGCAAGATGACTCAGCAGGTAAAATTGCTTGTTGGACAGCCCTGCCAAACAGATTTCAACCCCTAGAACCCACATGAACAGGCTGAGACAGGAGGATCAAGGATTTGAGACCTGCCTTCAAGCCCAGCAATAAGGCTCTGTCTCAAAAATGTGTCTACACGTGTGTATATTTATGTGCATATGTGTCTGTATATATGCATGTGTGCCTTCCTTTTACTCACAGCCATGAGTTAAGTAAATAAGGGAGAGGTCAACTAAGGTTTATTTAAGAATACATGCTACGGTACTAAATTTACTTTTGAAAAATATTTTAAGCAGAAGAGAATACAATGATATGCAAATTGACCACAATTAGGAAAGTAATACGGAAAGCTGACTACTCAACTAAATTTGCAGTGTGCTTCTGTTAGGATATATCTGTGTGCATATTTTGAGACTCGGGTTTATTTTGCATGTGTGCCTGTGTATGTGTGTGTGTGTGCGAGCACGCATGTGTGTGCGTGTAATCCCTGAGTCATCTTCCCAGTCTCTGCGTGCATGGTTTATACCAAAAAGGAAATCATCACAATGTAAAATGCTATCACACCACTGTTTTTCGCTTGTATTCATCATCCCACACTGTGGCGGTCAGAGGGCAACCTGCGGGAGTCAGGTCTCTCCTTCTACCTTGTGGTCTCTAGAGAGCAAGCTTAGATCCTCAGCACCACTATCCACAGAACCATCTCACTTGCCCTTTCCCCCTTTTCTAAGAGCATACATATACTTGCAATATATATTAAATAAACTGGCAGGTCTGTTGCCTAAGCCATTAACCATAATTTTGGATTAGTGGAAGCTTTTTTAAGCATTTTTTTTTCTTCCCCCTTACCTAGCACACATGCTGTGCGAGTATGATTCAGTTCAGGACTGAATCAAGGAGGGAAGAACACACCTCCAACAGCGTCCTGGGTCCGAGGCTTCCCATGAGTCATCAGAAGGACACTAAATGAAAACCACAGAGCCGCCCGCAGTCAAGCTATGCACATCCTAGCTCACCCTCATCCCAGCTGTAGCCACTTCGGGCTGTTTTGGACAAGGGACAGCTGCTGTTGTGTGGGGTCACGCTGGAGACAGGGCTGTGTCCCCAAGCAGCCCAGGCCCTGCGATGGAGTCTCTCTTCCCCTCCTTCAGCACACCATGGTGATCCACCTACAGCCCTTCTTCCCCTGTGGCCTAAACCCCCATCCCTTGTGTGCTCCGTCTTCACGCCCACCCTGCGCTGGAACTTGAGCTCCTCTTCTGACTTCCGGCCTCTCTGAGCATGCCTCCTGCTCATTCATATCCGTAGCCTGCTCTAGAATCTTAGCTCACAGTTCAAACCTGTTCTGCCTGCGCCTAGTCATAAATGCAAGCCAGAGCTCTTTTTGTCTGCCATTGCGCGCTGGTCACAGAGGCAGGAGCAGCCCACTCTTCAGTGCTGTGAGTCCTGCACAAGCCAGCAAAAGTGACAAGCCAAAGACCTCTGTGCCACTTCACCTGTGTTCCTCTGTGTCCACACGGAAAGATCCACGCCCCTCCAGAACTCTCAATCCCGAGAAGGCCAAGCCCTTCATCACCCTGGGGAGCCAGCTAAGTCCCCCCCCCACAAGACAGAGCATCTACTAGAGATGGGTTGGACAGAGGCTCTGAGATTAGGGGGATTTCGAATAGTGCTAGGCAGCTAGATTAAGATTTAGCGTCAACATTGAAATATTGCCCAAAGCAAATAGCGCCTTTTCCTAAACACTATCATGACTTCAGTCCCCGAGCTTCAAAGAACTCTATAGAATTCCTAGTGATTACTGCCAAGCCAGGGGTCCCTTCCTTGGGTGTGTGCCCCAGTAAAGGCGCCGGCTCTGTCTGGACATTGGGACCAGCCGGGTCACTTGTGTGGCAGGTGTTTGCTGCTGTCACAGACATTAAATTCTACAACTGAGCTCTCTCTCTCTCTCTCTCTCTCTCTCTCTCTCTCTCTCTCTGTCTTTCTCTGTCCATTACAAAAAGGTTCATTGGCAAGCTAGGCAGGGGGCACACAAATGTAATTCCAGGACAATTACAGGCTGAAGAAGAGGGATGGAGGGGGGGAGGAAGAAGAGAGAAGAGGAGGAAAGAAGAAGAGAAGAGAGGCGAGGGGAGGGGAGGAGAGGAGGGAGGAAGAGAGGAGGAGTAAAAAGTGAAGTCACACAAGGGCTAGAGGCATAGCTCAGTGGTAGCATCCTTTCTTGTTATGCTCAAGGCCCTGGCTCAATCCCCAGCAGTAGAAAAAAGGAAGAAACCTGCCTTGTTACATTGTCTGTTGATTCGTGCATTCTGCAGGTGATCGCTGATCAGCTGTCACTGTAGGCAGCAGGAACAGAACAGTGCCCAGAGCCCAGTCTTTGCTTTTGTGGAGCTGACGCTCTAATGAGGACAAACGGACCAAAGCAAACAATGGGGACCAAGGACGACTCCATCCGTGGGGACAGCTCTGAGGGCGAGCTCTCCTAACCTGGCACATCAGAGCCAACCTCCCTCTCAGCTCAGAATGGAAAACCCTCTTCCTTCCACCATCAGGTTCTCTTAAGTATATATTTTTTAAAAAGTTTGCGAACTTCAAGTATCAAAAGTTGAAATGAGAGACCATGCTCCCTGAAGCAACAGTAGTCACACTGAGATTCTAATGCACGGAACCTTCCTGAAGATCTTCCATGAACAAGGCAATGATTTAGATTCTTTAGGAATCACAGGTTGAGAGTCAAGGTATGTCTGAAATTGCATAGTTACTCAACCTCACACACGTCTCCCAGGGCATAATTCCAATTGTTATTAGGATTCTCCGCAGAGTCTAGGAAATCAACTGCAAAGAGCCTGGGGAAAGGCAACATCCATCAGTTCCATCGAGAATTGAGGGGAAGGCAGGAATGGAGTTGGCTGTAGAAATTACCAGATGCCCTCACCGCTTCTTTTTCTTCCTGGGACTCTTTCTCTGGCTTCATTTCTTTCGAGTTCACCTTTCCCAGGGGTTGACGGCTTATTCTTCACATATCCTCTGGAAAAGCTGGCTTCCCTTCCCGCCGCCAATAGAGGCCTTTGCCTCTCTGGGCTTGAGTCGGGTTCTCATTCGTGCGACTGCAGATAGTTCTGATACTGCTCCACCAGGAAAAGGCGGAGCAGACAAAATCAATGGCGGTCCACCCCAGCTCCCTCCACCACAGCTCATGATATGAGAGCCTCAACTCTGCATTTCTGTGGTTTCTCCCAAAAGCATGAGGTCTGGTTTGCTAAGTATCCAAGACGGTTTCATCTTTGTTCTATCCCACCAGGTTCCCTGAGTCCTTTGTCAAGCAAGCTTAAATGTATGCAGTTGATGGTGTTTTATGCAATACCGTGTCTAGAAGGCTGACTTTTAATCTACGCAAATTGTTTCAGGTAATTACAGGTTAACTCCAAGCCACGGCTGTCAATCACTCTGCCAGTCAACTTTCCCCCTCTAATTTTAGATGCATTGGGAGCATCACCACAAAGAACATTTGTGATCATGTGCGGCACCCACTGACTGACATGACTCAAGCTTCCTTAACCTCACAAGTCGCAAACTTCCAAAAATGGTGACAACGGGAAGAGATAAGAGAGTCAAAGCACCATGCACTCCATAACCCAACCCTGCTCTCCTCTGCCTTCGAAGCCGCCTTTTATGGAGAAGAAGGGTGAGCAAAACTAAACTTCAGTGTGACCATTCTGAGATACAGGTTGAGATTAATTTGGGACCTTGGCAAAACCTGTCTTACTTGACCTGAGTACTGGTGATGACGCCTTCTTTGTGGGTGGTCCTTAACAGATAGCATGTGGCACACGGTGACCTACAGCATCACTGCTGTCCGCCCACCTCCTGCTCCAATGCACCTTGCTGTTGTTCATTCCATGTATTGTCTTCCCATGACAGTCCACCTGCTTCTTGGTCTAGGCTCTTCTCTTCTGCTGTCTCTTCGAAGCAAGGTCTCGGTTACTTTGAAGAGCGTTACCTCCATGGGGACGATTTCCTCGACCACCTCCCCAGCCCAGGCTGGTTGGGGTGCCTGTGATCAGGACTGCTGCATGGTCCTATTTACACATATCCGTGCAGAAGTGCAGCGTCATCTGTACTCCTCAAAGCGGAGGATTACGATTTATGTAACTCTGTAGTTTCTTGGAAGTCACTGTAATTGTCCCATGATACCAAGGTCAGCCTCAGTTACATATTGAATTCAAAGCCAACTTGGGTTACACGAGACCTTGTATCAAAATAAGAAGGAAGGAAGGGAAGGGGGGAGGGAGGAGAGAGGAGGAAGAGGAAGGAAGAGAGGGAGGGAGGAGGAGGAGGGAGGGAGGGAGGGAGGGGGGAGGGAGGGGGAGGGAGAGAGGAGGGAAGGAGGAAGGAAGGAAAGAAGGAAGGGAGGGGAGGGGAGGGAGGAAGGGGGAGGAAGGAGGAAGAGGGGAGAGAGGGAGGAAGGGAGGGAGGGAGGGAGGGAAGGAAGGAAAGAAGGAAGGGAGGGAGGAGAGAGGAGAGAGAGGAGGAGAGAGGAGGAGAGAGGAGGAGAGAGGAAGGAGAGAGGAAGGAGAGAGGAGGAGAGAGGAGGAGAGGAAAGAGAGAAAGAGAGAGAGAGAAAGAGAGAGGAAAGAGAGAGAGAGAAAAAGAAAGAGAGAGAAAGAGAGAGAGAAAGAAAGAGAGAGAAAGAGAGAGAGAAAGAGAGAGGAAAGAGAGAAAGGAAGAGAGAGGAAAGAGAGAGAAAGGAAGGAAGGAGGAGGAAGGAAGGAAGGAGGGAGGGAAAAGGGAGGGAGGGAGGAAAAGAGGGGGAGGGAGAGAGGGAAGTTTACAAAGTTCACATTCTAGAACTATGAGGCTGAGCTAGCTACAAAAATAGAGCAAACATCTTAGGTTCTAAGCAAGTTTACAAGTTTATGTTGAATTATAATCACAGTTACTCACTGGCCATGTGATGCTGTTACAGGAGCCTGAGACCATGTGGCCACTGCTATAGAGACATGTAGATCCCTTCAGTGCCTTCCTCCAGGCTCATCACTGTCCCCTCATTAACACCTTCCTAGTGTCCTAATTGAACAGCTCTGCCTGCTCTCTACCGTGCTGCCACTGACCCAAGGAAGCCCAAGGCCAAACCCAGCCCTTTTGCTTCCTGCCAAGGAGGACAGGGAAAGGCATTCTCTCTAGAAGTTGTACATTGCACCAGCTTTTCCTATTAGAAATGCATGGAGTTTTATTAGCACACTACTGAGCAAGGAAGCCCATATAGAAAGTTTCTAAGGGACTGGAGAGATGACTTAGGAGTTAGGACTCTACCTCACAAGCAGAAGGACCTGAGTTCAGATCTCAGGTCCCATATAAAAAAATGCCAGAAATAGCAGTGGCCTTCACTTCCCCTGGTGGGTAAAGCCTGGGAAATCCAGAGTGAAGCAAAATAGAAGGTAGAAGCATTCAGGATGACTCCTGAAGCCACCCTTGGTCCTCCACAAGGACACACAGTACCCTCTGATACACACACACACACACACACACACACACACACACGCACACACACGCGTGCGCACACAGACACATGCTTGCACATGTATATCCACATGCACACACACTCCCATATGCACATATAAAAATAATATTCTTAAAAGTTTCTAAGACAATGCATTCACTTCAAAGGAGCTCCAAGTCCAAAGACAAAAGGGCCGAATTTTGAGCCTGGTTCTGCCACTGTCTGCCTTTGCAGGTTTTGAGAAGCTACTTGCCTTTGGAAGGTCAGCGCTCCCTTCGGGAACAAGAGCATCTCTTAACGTTTCCAGTCTTAGCAGCAAAAGTCCTTGTGAGATTACTAATGAAGATTAGTTTCTTCTAAGAGTCCTAGAGGACTGGAAGATGGCTTAGTCCTGGAAAGTGCTTGTCTCACAAGTATGAGTATCCGGATTCACACAGGAAAAGCCAGGTATGGCAGCCCCCATCTGTATAATCACAGCACTAGGGGGGAAGAGACGGGGGGATTCTTGGGGTCTGCTGGACAGCAGACTAGCTGAATGGGTGAGCTCTGGGTTCAATGAGACATTCTGTCTGAAAAAGTAAGGTGGAGAATGCTGGAAAAAGACACTTGTCATCAATCTCTGAGCTCCCAACACATGTACACACGCACCCACAGATGTGTGCATAACACATATACATGCTCACAGGCATTTGTGTGCAAAAATATATACATGCCTGCAGACACACACACATGTGCATAAACACATATACATGCTCACAGCCGTATGTGTGCAAACACATATATGTGCCTGCAGATACACACACACACCACACACACACACACACACACACACGCACGCACACACACACACACACACACACATGCATGCATGCACACATGCACATCTTGAGTGCTCTGTTCCATACCTAGCCGGCCCCATCCTGTCATGGTGGAACAAGTAAATGATTTCATAGTCTTTTCCTCCACATACAGAATCAGTAACAAAGGAATGGCTTGTCCCAGGGACTTTGAAATTCCCAACATCTGTTAATCCCTCAGTGACAAGTTAGTTCTTCACTTTCAGAAAAATCTGTGACTTTTTTTTTTTTTTGTCAAATCAAGCGGCCTGACGAGAGTGCAGCTGGTCACTGGGCTCTGCAGGAAGGCTGTGCTCACAGGATGCTGGATGGGATGCGGCAAGGTGGAAGACAGGCCCTTCCCCACGTGGAAAGCATGGCGTCACTGCAGACTGTGAAGGCGGGGCTGTGTCGCCCGCCAAGGATGGGCGGACTTGCCTCCTTTCACGGGAAATGGGTGAAGCCCCGTTTGAAATTACTCCTCAGACGTTTTGTGCTGTGGAGGAAACGTCTTCTGATAGCACAAAGCTATTGGCTTCCTGTTGTGCACTGAGAAATTCTGGCTTGCCCAAGAATGGACAGGAAGGGAAAGGGTGGTTGTCTGTTGGAAGTCCTTCTTTAATGAAAACGCCAGCTCAAAGGTTTCCAGAACATTCCAAATGGCCAGAAGGGAGATTAGAGTTCGAAGAGAGGTCACTATAGCAAGGCAGGCAGCATGGAGCAACTAATTGTGTGACCCTTCAACTGTAAGAACAATCACTGAGCCGTTCTATGTGCTGAACACTGCTGTAACAGCCAGCCAGGTAGACCAGATGGCTTGGGCAGCCTTCTCCTTCCAAATAATGGTCCAGAACTAGAAATGTGTATGAAGATAGGTTTTGAGCGATATAATAAGGCTAAGTTGGAGAGATACCTAGAACACCCTGGAAGCATATCACATTCTTTGCAATTGTGTGTGTGTGTGTGTGTGTGTGTGTGTGTGTGTGTAGTATATACACATGTGCACACCTGTGTGCACTCATGCATTGGTGATCAGAGAAACATACCAAGAGTTTTTCTCCACTGCTCATCTTCTTGATCCCTGGAGACCAAGTCTGTCATTGAACCTGAAGTTTACCGTTTTCAGCTGGGTTGTCTGGTCAATGAGTTCCCAACAACCTACCTGTGCCCCCCTTGTATCTCGGGGACTAGGGTTACAAGTGCATGTGTTCACACCTAGCTTTTCTATATCTGAGTGCTGAGGTTCTGCCCTCGGGCCCTCGTGCCTGTAGAATAAACCTTATTCACCGAGTCATCTTGCCAGCCCCTTTGGACTAATCTTCACGTATTATTTACTCAGTTTTCCCCTGTTTATAATGAAGTTAGGGATCAAAAACAGAGCTTGAGGCTTCTGAGACTGGAGGAGAAAACACTGAGCACGGCCACTGCTTTGAGTGCTTTCCGCCCATTCTCTCACCTAGTCTCCCAAAGACCCTATGAGCGTGGGAAAGGTGACAAGTAGTATATAGGTCACACTTTGAAAGTCACGGAGTTGGATGCTTGCACTTGGCCCTCTTTCTTTCCTTCCTCTCTGTCCTTCTCCAATGTATTTTGGGGGGTGAAAGTGCTTGTTGCTGCGTGCCCTGAGCCCCAGCTCTGACCTGTCATCACCCTGCCATCTCTGCCAACTCAGCCCACTGAGCAGCACTCCTCCTGTGCACTGACCAGAGGGTGACCGCTGGCTTCCAGAGACTAACAATCCCAGCCCTTCCCGTTGATGTCTACTTCAGCTTGCCTAAGTGTTCCTGTTAATCTAAGGGAATTACAAGGCCAAAGAAATGTCCAGTAACACAAATTAGAGATGTTCACGCCTTCCAGAAATAGAAAAAAATAATCTCTCCCTAGAAGCCAAAAAAAATATTAAGGGCCAGTAGTTTCCTATCACACCCCAGTTCCTCGATTGTATTTCTGTGTGTGTGTGTGTGTGTGTGTGTGTGTGTGTGTGTGTGTCTCTCTCACACACACATATGCACGCACGCACACACATGCTCACTCTGAATCTACCTTTGTCTTTCTTCCTCCGTGTATCTGGCTATTTGCTGATGGACTAGAGGCCGTAGGCCTTATGTTCTGCTGTAACAAGCTTTAAATCCTGTGGCTCGCTCTGACTACACACTGTTGCTCTTTGTTTGGAACACTTGAGACTGTTAAACAGGGAAAAAAATATCATTTCAAAAAGGATGGGGCTGGAAATATAGCTCAAAGGGTAAGACTCCTGCTGGCAAAACTGATCACCTGAGTTCGATCCCTGGAAGTCCACAAGGTAGAAGGAGTGAATTGACTTATGAAAGTTATCTTCTGACCTCTGTCCATGCACCACAGCATGCATGTGTTCTCTCTCTCTCTCTCTCTCAAATAAATAAATACTTTTCTAAAAAAAATCAGGACATTTTAAACTGCATGCGTGTGTGTTTGAATATGTATAGACGTGTGTGTCTACACGTGTGTGGCACGTGAAATCAGTGCCAGGTATATTCCTCAATCTCTCTCCATTTTATTTATTGAGACAAAAATCTCTTGCTGAACCAGGAGCTCCGATTCATCTAATCCGTCTTGTCCCAGAATCCCGTCTTGGCTGTCCAAGTGCTGGGGTCACCATGCCTGCCCGGTTTTTACATGGATTCTGGATATCCAAACTCAGTTCTCCAATTTGTGGGACAAATGCTTTTCCTGCTGAGCCATCTCTCCAGCCCTTACACTTTGTTTTTATTGTCTGGTATGTGTGCACATACACATATTTGCATTCATTTATGAGATTTCAAGTAGTGTTTACCAAGAGCCAAATGCCATTGGGGCCGCTAGGGTCTTGGGGATCAGATAGAAATTCATACAATGTCCCTGTCTTCAGGGAGGGGCTCTCAGTCTACTGGACACTGTTTGTGCTGCACCCTGTACTCTCCTCTCTTGAGTCTTGTCTTCTGTGATAGGGACTAAGGACTAAACACCGCCCTATATTCTCTTCTAGCTGGAAACAGCTGTGGAACACAGTTTATGTAATGCAGTTTTGTAATAAACATAAGTCTGTGGAGAGGTGTTCTGGAAAAGCTTTCTATGACATGAAAAGAGGAACGAATACACACTCAGCCTGCTTGCTTCTCGTCTGGAATGCAGACTTGTGGGGGCCACCTTGTGATGAGGGGGTGGCCAGGCAGGGGCCGAGGGTGAGAGGTACACTACATAACACTCTTTGTTCTGAGACAGAAACAAAACTGAGACTTCAAGAATGAGGGGACTGCTTGAAAGTGCTGAAAAATGAGTAATAAATCCATAACATTATTCTTCCTTTTGAGGTCTTTAATTTACTTATGAAACATCATGAAGGTAGGGCAGATGACTCAGTGGGCGACGTGTTTGTTGTGCAAGCCTGAGGACCCGAGTTCAATCCCCAGCATCCACTTAAAAGCAGAACGTGATGGTGCACATCATAAGCCCAGCCTCAAGGAAGAGACACGTAGATCCCTGAAAGGTGATTGGCCAGTCAGTCTAACCAAAAAGACTAGCTCCAGGTTCAGTGAGAGACCCTGTCTCAAAATATGAGGTGGAAAAGCAATTGAGGAAATCTCAATATCATCCTCTGACTTCCACATGTCTCATGCAGGCAAATGCGCGCACGCACACACACACACACACACACACACACACACGCACGCACACACACACACGCACGCACACACGCACACACAATAATTTCATTGCGAGCACCCTTCTCTTTCAGTCTTTCTCTCCTCCCCTCTCCCATTGTTTTCTCTTCCTCCACTGCCTTGATTCTACTAGCTCTTTGATTTCATTTCCTCTATTGAAGTTATCTTCTGAAGCCCAACAAACCATGCATCTCATGTTTAGGATTTGCTTTGATGTACTTTGGAAGAGTCGGTAAAGAAGTGTTGAAGGTAACTGAAGGTAACTTAGGCAGGTCTATACCCTTTTGGGTAATTTTTTTTAAAACTTTCCATGATGTTATTTAAAACACACACACACACACACACACACACACACACACACACCTAGCCAATATGGAAATAAGTAAACCTGGCTCTCAGAGGTCTTAGAACAAACTCCCAGACAAACTTCAAGTCATAAAACAAACAAAAAAGGAACACAAGCCAAAGAAACAGCAAGTCCAAGGACTTGGCAGCGATTACAGAGTTGTAAAGTTCAAAGTCCTGAGGAATGATTAACAGGCACACCCCCTCCCCAATCCCAGGACTGAACGCTGTCTGCACAGCCTTGAGAAATGGCCCAAAAGTGTTTCCATGGTAGAGGGCAGTGGAGAGAGAGAGAGAGAGAGAGAGACTAAACATCCACGTGAAGGACAACTCTCAGAAGTCAATCAGTTCTTTCTTACATGATGTGGACTCTGGGGATTGAACTCAGATCTTCAGGTTTGCACACAGGTAGCTTATCCATTGAGCCACCTGGCCAGTCCTAAAGCAGCCTTTTTATACTGACTCACTGCAGTGTCAAATCCTATCATTCCCGAATACAAATAAATAATAAATCGCACAAACTTACAAAAAGAAAAACGTTTCAGATTTTTTATTCAACTTTCTTTTTGACCATTTTAGTTTTGAGGATTATATTTAATTTTTTTCTTCAGTCAGTATTTACCATCTGCAAGAGGTAGAACTTTCTTAATTTAAAAAATATTGTTCCAATGAACAACTTAAACATATGAATTAACGCACATAACTACTTTTGTGTGCGTGTGTGTGTGCACATGCATGGTGCACGCACGTTCATATGTAGGTGCATGTATGTGTGCGTGCGTGTGGAGTGCCAAAGTTGACATCGGTTGTCTTCTTCAGTCTCTCTCTACTTACAAGTCTCTCCATTGAGTGCAGAGCTCATCAGTCAGCCAGCCAGCTTGCCCCGGGGATGATGACTTGTCTTGTGGAGCAGAGTTGACAGGTAGCTGCTGTGCCTGCTGGGCCTTTACGTGGGTTCTGGGCATCTGGGCTCCAGTCTTTATACTTGAGCGAGGCAAGTGTCTTATCCATCGAGCCACCTCCTCAATCCAAGCAGTTACATCTTCAATGACCTCTCTCGTAAGTTTATTTTATTGATACTTCTAAAGTTATTAAACTTTTGAACTACACTAAGAGTTCTGGAACATTGCAGGGTACATCTTAAATACGGCTGGCTATTTATGTAGTATTTATTGGCTTTGGGGAATCCGGGGAATGATCTTAAAGGACTGGGCTTTTCCCCAGGATGTGCCTAGGAGGCGCGCGCGTGTGTGCGCGCGCACACACACACACACACACACACACACACACACCATATATCAGCATTCTGTCACACCTATGAAGGCCTCCATTCCATCTCTGGTCAACATCGAGACTCTCATGTTGGTTGAGGACAGCATGGCCCTGAGAGGCATGTCCAGGACACTCAGATGCTCCCCATTGCCCATCTTCCCCCCTTCTTGAGCATCAAAGGGCTACTTACACTCCACCTCCGCTGCACAGGGATTTGCAGGCTTCCTCCGCTGCAGGGACTCTGCCATCCTCTATCCTCTGGCTCTGTCTCTCTGGTGGAAAAGGAAGAGAAGCCACTCTCAAGAGGAACCTTGGCTGTTTGAGGTGAACACATTTTGCCTGGTTTTTCTTTTATGTGGAGGTTTTTCAAATCTGTGAAGATAATCTTTCCATCCTTCCAATTCTTTTAAAATTCTGTGGTGCATCTTGGTCCAGGGGGGGTGCCTGACACAGATTCTGATTTCTAGAACATTCCGATCTGGTAGATGGAGGAAGGTGATGACAGTGGTCCCAGTGGTCACTTGAAATTTCTACTTGCTCCCACCTTCTGTTGAGACTTCTCACCTACCCAACAGCTTCTCTGCCAGCCCATAGGATATGGATACGCCAATGACTCTTCCGTTGTTTCCCACTGTAATAGGACTGGGAGTGGGGTTATTTAGAAGGTCACTACTAGCACCTCTCAGCAGTCGGGCTTCCTATCTTACCAAGTTCGCACACATACACCACTTTAATCCATCCACCATGAGGTCCGCACTCAAACCAAACTTGATACTCAAGTCAGAGCTGTAACTAAAATATATTTCTGCTTAATAAGTTATCCAATCCTGGGCATTTTGTTATAGTAACAATACATGAACACATACAATGATGAGAAGTACTTTATTTGGACTTTGAGGGGTTTGTTGTTCTTGATAAGGCAGGAGAACAAGGCAGAGATGGAGGTCTGGAAAGTCTCATGCAGAGGTAGCAACATTAGTACAAGAGAAAAACAAGTTGGCAAAATAAGAGCCTGGAAACCCCTGTTCTGGGCCCACTGGAAGTATCTCACGCAATGGCACAGACACAGGGACATTCTGGAGAATAACTTAGCTTCCATTATAATATAACACACAGCCCTGAATGAAGGTTTAAGATGCTAACAAGACCAGATGTCTGAGTGTGTCGCACTACATGCAACACATAGGGCAGACGCAGAAAAGCTCCTACTAAGCTATATGAGGCCCAAGGTGCACACCAGAGTTTAGGCGAGCACCAGGCATCATTTCCATGCTAAACTCTCTTGTTGCCCAGCCTCTCTGGAAGTAAAGTTTCTTAGTAAACTCTCTCTGCTTTAGCAGCAACTAGGTATCTCTCCTCAGTTCAGGAACACAAGAACCTAAAAGCCTCTGGAGGCCCTGGGAACCTCAACATCAGCTGATGTTACCGATAACACCATCTTCAGTGTCAGCTGTAAAAAATGGGGTTCTGAGACTCTCCTCAGTAAACGGTGAGGGTGAGGTGCACAGCTAGCATTGTCCGTGCCGCAAGGCCATCCATCAAACACATCCTTAACCCAAGCAAGCTATTGTAATTTCTAAATACAATAGACTCCCCACAATCTGTTCTATTTCCTGTTTGTTCCTAAGTCACCTCCGTAGCAGACTTGCTCCTAGCAGAGAAATGGGAAATAGATGCTGACAGAGAAGTGTCTAAGGTGAATGAATTTGGTGGTGAGAGACGCTGCATTCGCCCGGCCTCCTCCCTCAATCAAACAGTTCAGCACGTGCTGCTGACCATTTCTAACTTGACCCCTCCCATTGCTCTTGATTTCTGGAAGATCGTGAACACTGCTTCTGCTTTCACAGCTGCACTTCCTCTCAGGACCTTGGAATCTTTCATTCATGGGGCCTAGGAGGCTTGAACCCATTGGAAAAACTCAGCCGGTCTCCCTCCCCCTCCCCTGTATCTCCATTCATCCATCTGGCAAATGTGCAGTAACAGCTGCCCTTGCCGCTGGGCAAGACAAGGCTTACCACCAGGGTCTTAAACATCGAACCCCTCTGCTTCATCCTTCTCTGACCAGCCTTCATCCCCCATCCCCCACTCCCACCCCCAGCTAAGGACTTGTGCAGTTTTGCTTCCTCTTTGCTCCCTGGTAATTTCCCTCGCTTCCTATAAGCAGTGGGTCTTTTCCTTTTGGTCTTGATCTGTGCCAACCCCTAGGGCCCTCTGAGGGCTGCTCCTGAATGTGGCTCTTCTTCCCCTTTTGAAAAGCATTGTATTCATTTATCATCATTTGTGTGTGTGTGTGTGTGTGTGTGTGTGTGTGTGTGTGTGTGTACACATATGTGCCACAGCACATGTATGGATTTCAAAGGACAAGTTTGTGTGAGTTCTCTCTTTTTGACTTTATGTGGATTCTGGAGATAGAACTCAGACTTGTGCTGTAAACGCCCTTACCCACTGAGCCATCCCACTGGCCCCTTCCGTTTTTATGTAGAGTCTTTTCCTAAGCCTAGGCAGAGGCTCTGGGAAGCCTCACTAACTTCTTCAATGCCTTTCCCACTCCTTTCCAAGTATACAGTACATTGATGAGTATAATACAGTTTTGTCTGCAGTAACAAACGCCACCCACAGCCTAGAGCAATAGCACACACTAGCCTAGTTCTTGATCAATGGCAGTAGCTCAGCAAAAGTCAGACAAAGGCTAAGTATCCTATTCTGCCTGAAACCCCCTCCCCCCTACCGCTCCCCATGTGGCCCTCTCTGCCGAGGCAGCAGGATAAGACCACAGGCACTGCAGGGTTTGCACTGCAGGTGCAGGTAAGTGATTCAGAGTAGGAATGACACCTGTCATGCCACTTACAGGGTCTGGGACCATGGCCAGCATTTGCATCTGTGTCCGGTTGGAGCAGGAGAGTAGGGTCCAGGAAGGAGAAGAGCATTAACAAGGGAGCACAAGAAGTTCTCATAAGGGGCCTAGTCACAATCCCACAATGACCCTTTCAGTAATGATCCTGTAAGCACTGTGAACCCCTGAAGCCCTGAAGCCTTCAGGTTTTGGCGTCAAGCTATTTCTTTCTTTGTATGTGTATGTTTATATGTGTGTGCACACGAACATAGGAGGATGCACAGTTATGCACATGTACATATGTATGCACCTATGTAGGTGCGTGTGTGGGAGTGTTGCATTATATTTGGTGAGCACATTAGTATACATGTATATGTGTGTAGGTGCACATGCACATATGTGCATTTATATATGAATGCGTATGGGGTGTACATACAAGCAGGTGTGTGTGCGCGCGCGCACTTGAGTATGTGTGCCCATGGAAGCCCAAGAGTAACTTCGGGATTCATCCTGGATTGCTCTATCTCTTCTTGCTTTGCTCTGAGATTTCCCAGACCCTGTCTTCCAGAGCCGGACCACCACCACCATCTATTTCTGCCATACATGGTACCTAGGGATCTGAACTCAGGTCCTTTTGTCTTTGAGACAAAGGCTTTAAGGCCTGAGTCATCTCCCCAACTAGACCTTTCCTTTTCTAAAGGTCATATTCTGTGTCCAGCCACCCTTAGTTCTCCTCTTCATTTCTTAGCATCAGGGGTGAAAAACTAGGGACTTTCTGACCTTATTCCTAACATCCCAACCATCTAGAAGAAATCGACTGAGCATGGCAGTCCTACTGGGGATGGAGAGAAGACAGAGTGAGAATGAAGGCAGGGGGCAAAGAAGTGGTTACTCCTGCCAAGGACTGAGCGACACGGGAGACCAGGAGAAGGAACGTTGCCTGCTGCATCAAATGAATGGGGTCCCTGCTCCAGCTGCCTGGGCTTCCTTTGGGATCCCCTCCCAACCTTGCAAATCAGACTCTGCATTTTGTAGAACTACATCCCCTCAGGAAGTTCACGTGCAAGACACAGTGTGGGGAGGTCTGGTTAGTACACATCTGGAGGAGGAAAACCTGAGTCTTTGGAGCAGAGGGAGACCTGGGAACAGAGTTTCTTTAAAACAGAGATTTTCTGAAGGGCGCATAGCCTCCTGCACAGTGAAGATGGAATGTTCATGTTTTCAGCAGCAAATATAGCAAATTCACAGCCAAGTACTCAACCCCATAGGGAACTTCTGAAAAGCTAGTACCAAGTAAGGAACGGTGAGTGAGAATTGCATAAGACTTATGTGAAGTGTGCTGTTATTGCTGATTTTTTAATTTGATATTTTTAAATATTTTATTTAGTTGCTTAAGAGAGAGGGTGAAAGAGAGAAGGAAAAACAGAGAGGGCATGTACATGCATGTCCTGAGTGGGGGTCAGAGGACAACTTTTAGAAGTCATTTCTCTCCTTCTACCATGTGGGCTTCCAGGAATCAAACTTAGTTTGCTAGGTTTGCAAGCAGGCACCATACCCACTTAGCTAAATCACCTTCCATTCATTTAGTATCCGATCTTAGTCAAAGATGGAACCAGGTGTAGTGGTGCACACATCTAACTATGTTACCAGGGAAGTTAAGGCAAGAGGGCCAAGAGCTGGAAGCCTGTCTGGGATGTAGTCCCACGGTCCAGTTTGTTCTACATTCCTCTTTGAAGATATTGGTTCGCACAGAGATGGCTGCATCCATCTGTCCCCATTTGCTTCTCCATGACGGTGATGAGACCACAGCATCAGCTTCTGTCTCAGCGTCCCAGCTCCTCCTCGACAGCTCCCCAGGTCCTCCCACTCTGCCAATGACTCTTACCTTGGTGTCAGTCCCTCTTTGTTGCAAGAGGAGCTGCCACCCTCTCATCCCCTTACCATGTAGAACAAACCCTAGAAAGGAAAGAGAGTGGAGAGCCATATCCTAAACATCTGTGTTGCTCTGACCACATGCCTGATAGAATCGACACAGTTTGAGAGGGTGTGTCCACCATGGTGGGAAAAGCATGGCGGAGACCGCAGTGTGGGAGCACGCAGTTGGGGCTTCTCACTTCTGGGCAGACCAGGAAGCAGACAGCAGGAAATGCTGGTGCTTTATTTGCTTCCTTCTTTTCCCCTTGTCTTCAGTCTGAGACCCCAGCCCACGGGAGAGTGACGCCCACATTCAGGGTAGGCCTTCCATCCTCCGTTAGCCCTCTTTAGAAACCCTCTCGAAGACTCCTAAAATTGTGTCTTCTAGGTGATTCTGAATCAAGTCAGGTTAACAATCCAGATTAGCCATCACAGTATCTACACATCTAAGATTCCTGTGGTCCAGCTTGCCCCTCTGTTTTTTGACTCCACCTATTCTAGGAGACTGTGAGTCAAGTTCCTTTAGTGTTGTGGGGACATTTCTTGTTTTGCTTTTATTTTCAGTATCGTAGGATAAGTTCAGGGCTGCACATAAGCTAGACAACCTTCTACCACCAAGCATCCTGCAGTCCTGTATTGCTTTAAACACATGGAGCTACGCATTTCCCTATTATGATGCTAGTTCTTGAATGAATCCGTTCATATATGTGGTGGTGCTACACATCCGGGCAAGCAACTCCAGGATGGATGCTGAGATTGCCTGGGAAGCAGATGCACGCCTGCGGCTCTGTAACACAACCTCAGGCAAGCGAGCATCCTCAGCATCCAGTTTCTAGACCTTGCACAAGAGGCTTGGTGACGTGAGAGGATGCATATATTCCATTGCTTTGGAAGTTAGGTGAGGGCAGGACAGGGAGAGACCATGCTTGGAGAATCTGTCACCTCTGAGCAGCTCTCAAGCCATTGACTCCAGATGCCCTAGCACTGAGTGTGACTTTCATTTTACAGGCAGAGGAGGAAACTGAGGCTCGGGAAGGGAGGTCGTGTGCTCAAGATCATGAGCTAACAAATGACAGATTTTTGGATCTGAAACTCAGTCTATAGACATGAAAAAGACACTTCTCATAGAGCTGTGGTTCTCAAATTGAGCTTTGCACAAAAATCACTGGGGATAAGAGATAAATTCTGGTTCCATAGCTACAGACGCTAGGGTGGGAACTTTCTCTTTTTCTTCTGTAGCCCAGGTTGGTCTTGAACTTTCAAAGTACTTGAGAATGACCTTGAATGCCTGTTCCTCATGCCTCCACCTCCAGAGTGCAGGGATTGCAAACATGCACCAACACCCCCCGAGCTATAAAAGCCAAAAGCTCTAGACCCACAGCAGGTGACAAAATTTTAGAGGCTAGCATGGCCTGGCACATACCAAATCTCTGAACACTTAGAGGAACCTCGGGGAAGGATTGGTAGATGTTTGAGCTAATTTCACATAGCTCTTGTGGGGTAGGAAGGCCTCACACTAACATCTGGGCTGCATAAGTATTTCATTGTACGGAACTCCGGCTTTGTTTTTTAAGATGAAAAGGAGTCTGAAAACTCCTTTTTTGGCCTGCAGACAGAAGCTTCCCTGGAGAAAGCAGACATCTTCCCCTGCACCCTGTTCCTTCCAGAGCCCTGTGTGCGCTGTCCAGCTCATCTGCTCGCCCCGGCAGTGTTGGGTACCCCAGAGGTCATCACCTAGCTGTAGCAGGAACTGACTCATCTCCCTGCCCCCTCCCCCGCTGCAGGCTTTCCGAAATGTTAAAATTGCAACTATGACATCAATTGCTGTGATAAACGAAACTGTGAGAAGTAGATGTGGACCAAAGAGCGAATGTCGTAAATTGAAGGGGAAGTCCAAACTTTTCAGGAAAACAAAGTTTTTTTCAAATTGCATATAGTCCAGATAGGGGGCAGGGGAGGATAAAGCAATTTGGCCTGGGATATTCTTCACTGAGTCAAGGAAGCCTAAAGTGACTGTTGGCATTTCTTTGCTGGGACCGGGTGTGGTCCCCTTTCTGACAGTTCCAATAAACCACTCAAGGATGAAAGTGACCTCGGGCTGGGTCTCAGAAGCTAGGAAGGCTTTCTTTCCGGATACTAAATTTGAGCTCATCATTAACCTATCAGGAGCTGCAGCTCTAACCCCACTGACTAACTGCCACTTAAAACTTAGTTATCAAAGCCAAGCACATGTTTGGAAGTGTCACACAAACCAACCATGTGTTGGAAGTGTCACATAAACAACTACGTGCATGATCTATGACCATGCAAGTCTATTCCCCAATGCAAACTAAAGACACATACTCTCTTAGGAGGGGAGGTCATTATGCCACCTTGAGGACACTCCCTCCTGCCACCACCAGACACCAGCTGCACAGAATCTTATTCCAGCTACGCATCTGGGATGGGGGATGCTGGAGTATATAGTATATAAGTGTAGGTGTGTATATGTAAGTATAATTTATATATATATAGACACATATAAAATATATAATATATGGACATATATGTAAACATACAACATATAGGCATATATAAGTATATTTATATATATATATCTATATATATTATGCTATACTTGAATTAAAATTTGACTTAAGCAGGTGGGAAATGTAGCTCAGTTGGTGGAATGCTTGCCAACATGCAAGAAGCTTAGATCCAGTCCCCAGCAGCATGTAAACTAGGTGTGGTGGTGTGTGCTGGTGGTCCCAGCACTGGGGAGATTAAGGCAGAAGGATCAGAAGTTCAGTGTCCTCCTTGACTACACAGTGAGTTCTTTTTGAGATCCTGTCTTAAAAAAATAAGTAAATGAATAAACATGAAGACAACTTCTGGAAGAACAGGCTCAGCCATCGCTGGAGCGCGAAGCTTGGAATCATCAGCTCCTTCTGGTTTCTCCCCCAGGAGCTGTCACCTCCTCAGCCTTGTGGGACTTTGTTCTCTCCAGCTGCTGTGTGCACTGTGTCTCCTTCCAGCCCCTTTGCTTCCTCAGGGAGGGCCTGGCCCCTCGTGAATGACTGACGCTGCTGCCTGTCCCTCCCGTCCACGCATTCCCTAGACTGGCCCTAGACTTCAGCTGTCTCAAGCTTTCACACAGCAACCTTCGCTGCCACTGCTAATGAGTCTAACGAAGGTACCCCAACTCCACTGCGTGGCACCTGGACCGCCACCTTTCAAGAACCCCAGCCGACTTCGTCCACTATCTGCTCCCCATGACCCTCTGTGGCCAACTCTCCAGCAAAGTCATTTTCTGGGTGTCACCATCCCTCCACTGCTGCCTGAGTCCCAAGCGGCAGGAAAATCCCCCAGCCTCACTCCCTGTTCCCAGAGAAGCTGACTTCCTTTCTTTTGCTTTCCTGGTGAGCCTCGCTCTTGGTCTTGTCCTGTTCTCTCTCCTGACCTGACTGAGACCTCTTTTTATCTGCCTACATCACTGGCAGTTGACTTTTCACGTTTGTGTTCTTCGAAATGAACTGGGGGAAGAGGGGGCCTGAGGTGAATTCTTTTTTTCTCCTGTGCCTAGATTCAGAAGACGTGTGCCTGTCAATACCTAAGACATCCATCACCTGGACCCCATGGTTGTCCTGAACTTCAGAAGACACAATAACGCCTGGGGACATGGTGACCATAACCGAGCAGGAGTTTCCTCTAGTCACACTGGGAGGAGCTGAGACAAAGGACAGCATCTAGATCACAGCTGAGATAAGCTCAGCTGAACTCTCTCTCTCTCTCTCTCTCTCTCTCTCTCTCTCTCTCTCTCTCTCTCTCTCAATCTCTCTCTCTCTCTCAGCAAACCCAGCTTTAAAAAAAAAAAATCTAAGCCGAAATCCCTGCCCAGGCAGTTGCTGGTTTGCTGGCCTGAGCCAGGCAATTCCGGGCCCTCCCTCCGGGTCAGGAGGCAGAACAGGACAAGGAATGAGGCGATGCTGGCAGGGTGGCTGCCCAGGGAGCAGAAGAAGCTGGCCTGGCTGTATGAAAGGAAGCACAGTTACCAAAGGCCAGCAGGGATCTGGTGCCAAGGCTGGAGCCGCCCCTGCATCTCTGACCCTACACAGACGGTCGTCACTAGCATGCAACGCAGGCTCGGGGTCCCTGGGCCAATCAGAGAAGGTCAGGGAAGCAAGGTTGAAGAAGACGAACTTAAGCATAAAAACCAGTCATGATTCTGACTGTCTGTGTTCATGCTGGCTTCTGACTTTGAATGAGTGGCCTAAAGTCTCAGCAGTGCTGATGGCACATTAATAAACTTCTAAGGGAGCTGTGAGTATTCCATAAAGGCGGGGTAGAAGATGAGAGGGTGCACAGGTGCGCAGCTCACAGCCAGAGCTCCAGAAGGAATGGGCATCCCGAGGGCTTTGCCTGGTCCACTGTGCCTAACCCTCCTGCCCAATGTGTGACTTCCCTGTGTCCATGGAGACAGTGAAGGGCAAACCTGCGAGTCAGCAGCAAAGGGGTCATCAAAAGCAAGGCCCATTCAGCAGATCTGCCCTGGAGTCGGCCTCCAGGGAGGGGCTAGTCTACTCCTAGCCTCTCTCCCTCGGCTGGTTCACTGCCCTAACATCTAAATGCCAATCGTACCCAGCATCTGCTTTTTCCATATTTATAATTGCATTCATCTTTTCATTAGTTGAGATTCATTTTCTTCCTTTTTATTACTTTATTATTTTTAACAGATAGACTAGCATGCCTTGGTAGAGGTCGGGACACAACTTCTAAAGATCAGTTCTCTCCTTTCATCTGGAGGTCAAACTTAGATCGCCAGGTTCGTGTGCAGACACCTTTACTCACTGAGCCATCCGCTGGCATTTTATCCAGTCATAATGAAAATTGAAGTTATAAAATTGACGGCAAATGGATGAAACTGAAAAATGGATTGAGATGGAAGGAGGGAAGAGAGAGAGAGAGAGAATGGAATCTTGTCACGCCTACAGAAGTCATTGGACAACATTCCAAGGTAAGTTATTCTTCTATGCTGTGGGCTCTGAGATCAATCTCAGTGTGTGCAGGGCTCCTAACCCAATGAGCCATCTCACCAGCCCCCTGGCTTAAGGTTTTTATGCATCTGTGTTTATATGGAAGCAAGTGCTGGTGAAGTCAGGAAACTAGAAGAGGGGTGGGGAAGGTTCTGGAACCCAGCATCTTCTTTTAAAAACAGAAGCCACGTGTGAAGATGAGTCACGCACATGGTGATAGTAAGGGGTTCAGGGGCTTGGGTTGGGAGTTGGAAGGTGTCCAGTTATGGAGTACAGAACCTTCAGAGTGTAAGACCCCGCCCTGTTGGATTTCTTGTGAAAGGCTTTGAGCAGCGGCATCTTTAGGGTAATTACCATAACAGAACAGGAGTTGTCTCCCAGGAAGCGAGTTCACAGAGTTTGCAAAACTGATCAGACCAGCTATAAGGATAGACCAGAGCCAGAAGAATGATGAGTCAGTGACTGAGGGGATGGAGAATTGACCAGGACTTCTTGATATACATAACTGCTCTCTATGTAAGCCCAAATGTTATGTCAGGACACCAAAAGATAGAATTAGGGGTCAGGGACCTTTTTATTTGCTCCTCTTCCCAGTGTAGCCACATTAAATAAATCTTTTTTCTCTACTTTTTGTTATTTCTGGTCTTTTATTGGCATACGGACTTGGGCTGAATCTACTTTGTTGGGGTTGTCAGAGTCAGAAGATCTCCACTAACAGAAAAATGGAACTTGGGAACCATTCCGCCCAGTTCACATCCTGTTTCCACTTCAATGTGACCTTGAGAAAGCTACTCAAGCTCTCTGAGTCTCAGTACTTCTCTTATGAAGTATGGCTCCCGCTCTCCGGGTGTTTCCTGAGGGCAAATGAGCGTGAAAGTATCCATGCTTGGAAATGGACTAGAACACACTGTCCCATGGGTGTTGGCTTTGAACAGGGAAGCCTGGGTGAAGGATGCTGAATTCCAATGGCTCCTCTCTGCCACCTGGCCATTTCCAATGTCACTGGTCCCTTGCTGCCCATACAGGAACTACAGCCAAGCACTACAGCCCATGACCTTGTGGGGGGAGACATAAGAGTGTTGTCCGAAGATCCCGAGCAGCAGTTGTAGAACACGTCCCATTGTTCCATATGCAAAATGCTGTGCTTGAGGCACCACACTGTGAACTTTACCCTGTCTTGTAAGTGAAGACTGTAAGTAGCAGTTCACCAAAATGTATTCCCTAAACAGGAGCCTTCAGGGAGTAAGATGTTTATGGAAGCAGAAGAAGAATAGGAGGAGGAGGAGGAGGAGGAGGAAGAGGAGGAGGAGAAAAAGAAGAAGAAAAGTGTGCTGGAGCCACCGAGGGGGAGCTGGTGAAGAAGGGCTGTCACTTTTAAAAGCACAGTGCCTGGGATGAAAGCGCCAACTACCAGGACTCTCCTAAGAAAGCCACACCAACACCCTTGGTAGGGCTTGACCTCAGCAAGCGCACTGTAAAGACAGGAATGACCTTAGCTTATTTTCCTTTCCATTTTTGACCATGACCTTACTTTCTGTGAAGCCACAGTCACAAGGCAAGGTTTTTCTTTGAACTTCGATAGACTCACCTCCCAGTGTTCTTATGTGCACACGTGGGTTTGGAGGTGCCTCACGTACAGCTGGAGATACAAGAGTTATGACTGTGGCCACAGGAATTGTCACTTCCAGCGACAAGTAGATTGCTCCTTTGCAGAACTAGGTGTGGTAGCCAAAAACACCTGTAAATCTTGGTACTTAGAAGGTTGAGGTAGAAGGATGAGTTTAAAGCTAGTCTTAGCTACTTATACAATGATTTTCAGGACAGCCTGGGCTACCTCAGACCTTCTCTTAGGAAAAGGTCAGAAAACAAAAATCGAAATTAAAAAGCTCCCCTCTAACAGCTCGTCTCAGCTTCTCCCAGTGGTAACCTGGGTTACGCTTCATGGATTCCGTTTGCACGAGTGTCATCCAGGAGTCCCAGGACAGAAATGGACCATGGGTCACCCCAATGCCTCCTACCAAGTCTCTAAAGAAACTGTCCCAGATTGCTAGACGTAATTAAATACCTAAAAAGGGAAAATGAACAGTCAGACTCACCTAAACCTTTTGACTACCTAAGAGGCGCCAGAGGGCCACTGGAAGTGACCTAGTCCACTGACCTCATTTAAAGATGAAGACCCTGGGACCCGGGGGGGCGGGGGGGAAGGGAGAGGGGGGATGGCTCATTCAAGGTCATGAAGGGCAGCAGGGGAGACACTCACCACTCACACTTCCAGACAACTGAGTATTCATTCCTGGGGCTCATATACCACAAAGCAAGTCAGTTGGAGTGAAACTACTAGTGAGTACAATATTTCTCCTTAGAGTTAGAGCATCTTTAGAAAGACACTCAGAGACCCTGAATCCCAAATAATAAGTGAAATACTGAGATCCAGAGAGCTCAAAATAGCTTGAAGGAGTCCTGAGCCACTTCAAGGTAAGAACACATTTGTAATATAGCTCTCCATTGATGCCCAGAGCTTACTCAGCATACTTCCCTAAGGAAAAGACCGTTTCTGCATGGAACAGTAACTTTTCTTCAAGAAGAGTTCATAGCTAGCCAAGCGTTGTGGTACACATCTGCAATCGTAGCACTTGGGAGGTTGAAGCAGGAAGGTTGCCTCAAGTGTAGGTTTGCCTGGGCTATGGAGTAAGACTCCTGTCTCAAAAAATAAAGACAAAAAAGATTTGCTCAGTTATTTCTTGAAATCTACCCAAGGAAATGATCATAAATATAGGTGTCAGGTCCCATATTGAGTACTATTTGTAAACTATTCATAAAATCAAAGCCAAGATGACGAATGGTAATTCGTGAGGCAGGACTGGATTGGATTTTGATAGCATTTTATTTACCTTATGTTGATGACATAAGAAAATGCTAAGAAGGTCACAAAATGATCTGTAAAACAACTCACTAGGTATGGGACACATGCCTATAATTTCAACACTAGGTAAGTTGAGGCAGGAGGCTCATGAAGGCAATGGTCTCATCTTATTAAAAAACTGGCCTTGAACAGAGAGAGGCCACTGAAGCCTCACAATATCGTGAGGATAGGTTTTGGGTGTGTACTATAATTTTTCTAAATCTCTCTCTTTTTCTCAGTCTCTCTCTTCCTCTCTCTCTCTCAGCTTAAAGCATCTAAAGTATGAGCTATCTCATTGCTATGTAATAAACTTGCTAACTTTGCTTCATTTTCAATTGTCCAGCAAGTCTTTTCTTTGACATAGTCAAGGACCTGGCTCTAAGTGGAGGTCCCCAAGAGTGTCTGTTGCCAGACCCCAGCTGGGTCTATACCTCCTGTTTGCCCTCATTACATACCAAGAATTCAAATTGACAGTGAAAATGAAGAGAAAGGAAATGTATTCAGTACGGCTTATATTAAGAAGGAGAAAAAAAAAACAGGATTCACGGTATTTTCATGGATACTTGAGTTTAGTGATTCTCAGATTTTAAGATTGCTGAGCACGTAATCTGTTCTTTTAAATGCTGGAAGCACTAAAATCAGGCCAACATTTTAATTCATTTATTGAGAGAGGGGAAGGTGGGGGGGCACATATTCCATTATGTGCAGGTGGAGACCAGATGACAGCTTTCTGAGCTCAGTGCTCTCTTTTCACCATGTGGGCTTCCAG
This sequence comes from Typhlomys cinereus, assembly GCA_023101885.1. NCBI lineage: Eukaryota > Metazoa > Chordata > Mammalia > Rodentia > Platacanthomyidae > Typhlomys > Typhlomys cinereus. The sequence goes on along the minus strand of JALPQD010000351.1, from coordinate 2,404,977 downwards.
AGACCAAACTCAGGTCACCAGGCTTGGGAGCAGACACCTTAGCTGCTGAGCTCTCACCAGTCCCAAAGGTTCCATCTTCGCAAGGCAAGAAGTCTGAACGATGGCAACTGCCACCATTATTTCCACGCAATTGCCTCTTAAGAGCAAAAGCGAAGGAAGGATATTTTCTCAGAACCAGGAGAGGTCCAAGGAAATGTCATCCTTGGAAGGCCCTTGGAAGTGTCCCACATAGCCGAGGTTCACGGAAGTGCCATCCTAAATAGCTGACCTCTCACAGTCCTCTTTTCCAGTTTGCTCAGTCGTGAAAGCTTTGTCACAGCTCGGCTCTGGTCCTCACTGTTCTAGGTGACGAGGAAGGACAACTCCCTATTCCCCAGAACATTATGTAACATGCGTAGGCTTCCAAATGGTCCCAGAAGTTGAAAGTTGTGGGCACTGCCGAGGCATTCAGCACCATGTCGTGTCTCAGAAAACCCTGCCTCTTCCCATGTCCAAGTTCCGTGCAGTCTCCAAGGCTTAGCTATATCCCCTTTACAGAACTCACACATTTCCAGAATCTTCAGAATTAAGAAAAATAACCAGGCCAGAGTCTGAGGTTGATAAGATCTACCTACAGAGGCAGAAGCTCTGCCCAGCTGACCCTGCCCTGCCCTGCGTTCCCTCGCTGTTGGAGTGGGGCCATTTCCTCTGAAAACGGCGTCACGGACTTTCACCATCAAGAAGCAGAGGTGGCTGTGGTTGACCTATGTATTTGTGTTCCGTAGTCATGGCAACAAAATAGGCAGAATATGGTGAGATAGCTTAGGTATATGATGAAAGGAAGGGGCTGTTGATAGTCCTTAGGAGAAGGAGAGGGAGACGGCATAGGACCACTATCTGGGATCTCAGCCAATCTTGGGGGTTGCTAGAGTATGCAAAACATGGAAGGTCGACTGAAGGTAGGACTCAGTGATGCAGCTTCCACAAGACCATAGCTGAGTCACATTCCTGTTAAAAAAAAGAAAAAAAAGAAACCCTTCACCCATGCTCCAGCCGGTAAGCCTAGCAGACTCGCTGGGTAGCCAAGCTGGGCTGGGTGGACTTGTTCCTTTAGTCTATTGTTAGTGAATTAATGTTTGCTCATATCTCCCTGGGATAAGTGGCACAAGGCCATTTAAACCCCATTGTTACTCTCCAAATCGCCAACAAGAATCTCAGTAACTTTCTGTTAAGTGTTGGATGAATTGTCCCAGCCCGATATGCCCTTGAGGGCAATTATTCTTTTTTGTTTGTACACGTTTGTGTGTGTGTACATGTGTGAGCATGTGTACAAGGGGACACTTGAGTGTCCTCCACCTGTGGAGGCCCAAAGATGATATCAGGACTCATCCTGGATCGCTCTTTATTGCTTTGCTTCGAAGTTTCCAGATTCCCTCTTCCAAGATAAGAATTACAGGCTGCAGATACATACACCTTGCATTTTTCTATGTGGGATCTGGGGATCTGAACACAGGGCCTTTTGCTGAAGAGACAAAAATCTTAACCACTGAGCCATCTCCCCAGCTCAAGGGTGATGATATTCATAGAAATGAAAAAAGGTTCAAGGACAGAGACTGATGGAGTGATTCAAAGGGCATTGAATCTAGATTTATATCCCAATATGTGTTATCCCTCCCACATAAAAAAAAAAATCACAGATTTATTCTTGAGCTTTTGGGGACTTGGAACTGCAGAACTCTTTACTGGAAAGCAAATTATATTCACGGAGCATGGATTCTGCCTGGAGCACTGGGCTTGCATTTGCAGAGTCTCGGCGCCCTGCCCTAAGGTTTCCACCCGCTACCAGTTGAAATACACATCCAGGCTGGAAGACAGGAGGATCCTGAGTATCTAGGAGGAGCCATGTGACCGGAAGTGAGGCACGGAACCAAGTCGGAGTTTTCTCAGGAAAACGACAAAGTGATGGTGGAGTTCGTGGTAGCTGTCTATAGCTGCTGTGCATTGATTTCCTGGGACTAGACACTGTTACATGACTTTCCTTGGAGAATCCCTTTCTCTCATTTCAGACAGAGAGGGAAATGATGGACCCCCCCCCAAAAAAAATTCTATGAAAGCCCGTCTGGTTGACCCTGGAGTTGAACAGAGGTGACTTACAGACAAGCTATACCACCACCAAGGCTTTGTCCCCCAGCAACTGTTGACCATTTACATATCCTGGAAAATACGTAGTATCCTCTCCTTCCTCCAGGTAACATTAACTGGCTGATCTCATGCTCTGATTTCAAGATGGCAGCAGTCATGTCTTGCCTGGAGGGTAGCATTTCACTACAGACCCAGGCTTCCTAGGACTTCTGTCCTGGCTGGAGAGGAGATAGTCTAAAAAGACACTCGAGTCTTTCAGCTATCAGACTACTCAAACAGTGGACCCCAAAGAATACAAATTTCCCCAGATATTCCCTGCTAGGGGAAGGGAAAACCCAAATTCCTAATGCCAACCAGAGAGAGAATTTGCCTCTCAGGAAGAATTTCAATCAGTTCTCATCATCTAAATTAACATGTGAATATTTGATATTTCCTCAGATTTTATTTCATCTTTCCTATAAAATTATAACACTGCTCTAGAAAAGTCAGAGAGACAGCAGGAGTCTTGCCTTAGTTTAGCTAATATGAAAAAGAAGTAGGTTTTCTTGAGTCGGCTTGTCTCCTGACTTTTAAGAAGCAGTGGGTTTATGGGGCTGGAGAGGTGGCTCAGGGGTTAAGCCTCTGTCTTGCAGGCGGAAGGTCCTGAGTTCGGATCCTAGACCCCACGTATAAACACCCCGCAGAAGCAGGGGCAGCCTTCGTTTCTAGTCCTGGTAGGGCAGAGCCTGTGAATCCCAGGGCAGAATGAAAAAGGAGGAGGTGGAGGCGTCCATGGTGGTTCCCGAATTCCCCCGTGGTTCTACACACACACACACACACACACACACACACACACAATTGAATACATAAAAAAAAAAAAAAGAAGCAGTGAGTTTATAAATTCCAGTCTCCTCTCCCTAACTGGAATAAGAAATCCTGGAGGACCATTTAGGGAGAGGGCAGGAGGCCCAAAGAGTAATGCACAGGTTTCTGTTGTTCTGGTTCTCCCATGCCATTCCTTGTGCCCTCGAGTGCCGGGTGATGGGACCCTAGATTTTAAATCTGCTTCCTGTTCGCCAGCTTCTTAAAGCAAGGTCACTGAAGTCCTTTTCACTGGACACCTGCCCCCTCCCCGAATTTCTGTCAATGCTGGAGACCCGGCCTGAGCAAAGCTAGAGTCCTTCAGTGACTGTCACACAAGGCTCCACTTCACAATCACCACACCTGCCACACAAGCAAGGCTTGAGCAGGGCGGACCCTTCACGGCATCCATGATACCCCCAACAGGTGGGAGAGGGGAGAGCAAGGAAGAAAAATGTTAGATAATTGCAACATGTTTCAGGCATTCTGAGAGTGCTGATAATCAAATGCAAAAAAGAAGAAAGAAAAGAAGCCCAGATATGATAGCTCAGGCCTGTGGTCCCTGTACGTAAACTTACAAGGCTGAGTTAGGAAGATTACAAGTTTCAAAGTCAGCCTGGGCTAACCTTGTAAGTTCCAGGCAAGCCTGAGCTACAGAATAATATCCTGCAAGAAGGGGGAGGAATCGGAAGATGAGGAGGAAAAGGAGAAGGAAGAGGAAGAGAAAAAAATATCTAATGAAACTCTTTGATTGAGAGATAATAAACAGAAATTTTAGCCCAAAGGCCAAAATACCAATTTACTGCTTAGCTGATGGTCTCTGAGGCTTGGCTTTGCTCTGTAGACCGGTTGGTTAGTTGTTTTTAAGACAGAGTCTCACACTGCCGTGTGAGCTTGCCTTGAATTGACTGTTCTCCTGCCTTGGCCTCCAGAGTACTGGGTTGCAGGTGCATTTTTCACACCTGTTCCAGGTTTTTAATGTCCCTGTGTTTCCTGGTGCCCACCCTGAGTTTTGGCTTCTTCCTCTATTCACAGAGTCTGGGAGGCCAAGAAGTAACCAGAGTTTCTGTTGGGCACCACTTACCCCACAGCCAGGCATAAGTACGTTATTAGAACCCGAACCTGATTATGGAATGTCGCGAGTCGTTTTTGTATTCTAACAATCGCGAGACTGGAAGCCAGGACTCCCTCCCTGAGTCAATTCTCACGCTGGTCTCAAGGGCTCCCTGGGGAGTCTGGCTCTCAGTGGGCGTATGGGAAAAACCAACTTCCCTGGGCGACCGTTCCGGACCACTGAGGAGGATCTAAAATCATCAGCAGGTTGGCACCCAGACCCACAGCTCCACAGCCCAGAAGTCAGGCTTAGCCAAGGTCTCAGAGGATCCAGACTACTGGAAGAAAGAGAGGTCAGAGGTCAGCCTATCTAAGTCCTCTTGTCTCGCTTAAGTGTTCACCCCCATCCCTGGAGGACGTGTGTGTGTGTGTGTGTGTGTGTGTGTGTATGTGTGTGTGTGTGTGATATTTATCACATCACTTAAGCTCATTTGGAAACCAAGAACGACTCTTAGTTCCACCAAGGATGCTGTGACATGGAGACCGGGTGCTGCCAGAGCGAAGCAATGGAGCTATCTATCCCCTTCCTGTCCCTTCAGTCACTGAGCATTCTGATCTGGCGGGATGGCCAAGGTTAAAGAGCCTCTAACTGCTTTGGCAGACTCCCCGTCCATCAGTAAGGCCCGACCCTCCTAGTCATGAGGAAACTGAGGCAGACTTGGTGAAACAGAGGAAAGTACTCTTAGAAGAGCTTGTCTTGGGCTGGAGAGATGGCTCAGGGGTTAAGCGTCTGCCTTCCAAGCAAGAGGACCTGAGTTCAGGTCCTATCTGGAAAGCAGAGCCTGGGAAAACCCCACAGCAAAGTCAAAAGGAGGTAGGGGTGGAGCAATCCAGGATGATTCTTAAAGTCACCCATGGGCCTCCACAGACATATACAAGTACCCTCTGACACACACATGTGTAGTGCACGTGCATTGCAAAACAACAAAACAAAATCTTCCCGGAGGTTTTCTACTTAGTGGAATTCGCAGTTAATATTGGTTCCTTTTTCTGGGCACGTCTGGGATGATGGACACAGTAATACCTGCCTCCTCTCCAGAGCGCTCCAAACACTCAGTTGCAAAGGGCATTTGTAAGTCAGAAAGGTCAAAATAAGGATAACAAATGCTCAAGTTCCCACAGAGAGCCGGGATCCGGTCACGGCCACCTCATCCATCTCCCATGACATTGATGCTCATGTTAATGTGACTGGCACCACCTAGACATGTAACTGACTCCACAGGGTCTGGGTCTGAAGTGTGGCTAAGATTCTTCAAGGGATGGAGGATGCCAACGAGGGCTTCTGGGACCTGTAAAAGGCTCCTACAGCTCTTGGGTGTAGTCAGCTTAAAACAGTCGTGTCTTGTAGGTACTGAAAAGTACAGTATGGAGGGCTTTGGAATTGGCCTGCATGCTTTTTGCTTGAGAGTATGGAGCTGTTACAAATGTAGTATCCAAGTACTCTACTGAACAATGAGAAAACTAACAGGTTGATGTTTTAAAATTATCTTTCTATTTCCAGGACAAGAGTCAGCAAAACGTTAACAGCAAAAAGCCATTTTGTTTGTTTACAATGATATGGTTTCACTTCATCTCCAATTGAGTGGGGAGAAGAGGGACAGAAAACACCTTACTTCAGACACACTCATGCCCTCTCTCTCATACACACACACACACACACACACACACACACCCCGCCTCAGTTGTTGAAGATTACAAATTAAGACTAAGCAAAAGTCTTCTCTGTCTAAGGAAAAGTTCTCATGGGTTAGAATATATAGCTCAGGGGTAGAACACATACAAGGACAAGGTTCAATCCCAGTACAAATGAACGACGTTCCCACAATATCCAGGAGAAAATGACGTCAGAGCAAGGGAGGAGAATCAGAAACATCCCTGCCTCCCAGTCCACCAGTCGTGTTTGTAATTCTGGACTTGGAGACAGGAAAAAGGACACAGACACAGCTAGGGATTCTCCAACTTGGACATCAGTCATTGGAGGGCTTGAAAACTCAGATGAACTGGCTGGATAGACCTGAGATTAGCATAGATGTTGGGGTGCCGCAGGTCCCGAGCCACACTTGGAGTAGTACTGAGTCGAGACAGCAACCTTTCAAAGGGGTGGAACCATGACTGTCAATATGTACTTGCCATGCGAATGACCATTATGATTCCATTTTCATGAAGCCTGATGACCAGTAGTTCAGTCCTTGGAACCCACAGTGAAAGGACAGAAATAAGTCCCAAAAGTTGCCCTCTGACCTGGACATGCGCACTCACAGAAACAAAAAGTTTCAGAAATTACGCAAGTGCCAGGCACTATATAGCCTCTAACCTGAAGAGGTTTGTAGCTAAATTAACTTGACCACAATCAAAGATACTCGGGTTAATGGCAAACATTGTTCCTTGGGGTAAGCAGTTGGGTTTCTGAATCTTTCATCACTACGTGCGGCCAACGCCTCGCCCATTCCAGTTCTGAAGGTTAGAGGTCAAACCCAGGGAGCAGCCCCATGAGGACACACTGAGTCTATAGATCTCTTCCCCAAGTCTGGTCACACATCACAGGTCACTGGGTGTCATGTGGCTTTGAAGGTCATCTGTTGAAGCCTCTTTGAGAACTGCATGTTACCACAGTCATGTTCATTCAGAAAAACAGGTGTTTCTGTTAAAATTGGCTGTTTCAAACTGCAAAGTATTTTCGGTCACTATGCCAGCTTAAAAAAGGAAAGTGTTTGTAAAATGTTAACTGATGTTTCCAGAATTATAATGCTAGGGGGTGAAAGAGAACACACACACATTTTATATTTCCTACCAAAAACGCAGAATGACTAAAGACCAAGCTTAAAACAGTTGAAGAAAGAAAGACTTGTTGTGATTTTTTTTTTCTGGTTATGCCTGAAAGCCTGTTTTGTCCCAGTTACCGTCGCAGATAAAGGCTTTTGTTCAGAGAACTTGCCTTGATTTCCTTTGCTCCTGAGCATTCCAGAGAAACTTCTCAACATCCCCTGGTCAGGATGATATACACGAGGCCCAAGAACCCAGATAGACCATAAGTTAACACTCCTGTGGAATTACTTAAAAATTAAACAAAGAAAGAAATCAGGCCATTCTGATTTTATTCCTGGAACCGGTATCTCCTCTAGTGACCTTATTAAACCCTATTATGAAATAGGTCTGAAATACTTCTTTTGAAAAATCAGGGGCTATTTAAAAAACAAGTTTGGCAACCTGGTATATTAGAATAAAATTAGGATGCCAAAGACCAAGCAATGCTAGAAAAATTAAGAAATAACTTGCTGTGTGCTCCTTACCCTGACACTTAAAACCCGCAGGAGGTGGAGAAGGGGGAAATTTTGAGAATTCAAGACACCTGCTGTTAGAAAAATTCACAGTCTTATAAAACTGGAGAAAAATAGGTTAAATATCACTTTCTTAAGTACTTAATAAAATTTCATTTTTTGTGGGTTTTTTTTTTTTTTAGAGAGAGATTTTTAAATATCCCAGGCCCAGACCTTTAGCACACAGAAACATTTCGAGCAATTGTTATTTGGCTGAGAGGACACATTTCAAAATTAATTTAGAGACTAGCTGGCTAACTTCATCTAAGGAGACGGGACAAGTCGTTTTTCTTTTTCTTTTTGGCTTGAGTAATCCTGAAAATTACTCCTATAAGGAATGAATGCAGGAATAAATTGGCAACGCTTTTTTCTTAATCAAATACTAAATATCCAGATTTCTGGGCCTTATTTCAATACTTCAGTTTAATCTGTGATCTGCACAGGCTAATGAACCATGCAATTTTATATTCTTTCATTATTTGCATAAACCTAATAAATAAAAAATCCAGTCCCCACCTCGAATCTCTCTGAAGCTGATCTAAATCAGACTTTATGTAAGAGCAGGGGGAAGGAATAAACACACTCCACGTTATTTTTATATTTTACTTTCAATAGTTTAAATCCACCAGGAAGGACCTAATGGAGAAATGACTACTCCTGTGGCCATTTTAAATTTTTAAAAAATGTATTAATATTGCTTTCTGGCTTGGCTTAAGGCAGGGTCTCACGTGTCTGCCTCAAATTTAGGACCTACCTTAGTTCACCACTGGGCTGGAATTACAATTCAAGTCACCATTCCCAGCTTCCCCTTGACCATTGTAAAAAATGTACGTTTCAAAGTAGCAACACAGCCCTAGTCTTACCCCAAAAAGGTTAAAGATATTTCAAACCAGATGAATTTCATATTCTTGCAATAAATACAGCCATTCAAGCTATCGATCAGTATGATTTCCTTCTCTCAAGTGCATTATAGTAAAAATTTATTTTCAGATCTGTGGGCACTGCAAAGGTTTAAGCACCATAACCCCCCCCCCAAATGTAAATTGTACGTCACTCAACTTGCATGAGGATGTCTTTAGGGCCCTTCCAGGTTTCAGGAACTATAAATTACTTTTGTCATTCTTTTCATTAAGAAACTTTTTCTGACAGTTTCTTTTGGCAAAATTTTACACTAAGACTGAGGGTGAGGTGGCTCAGTGTGTAAAGGCATGTGCACTCAAATCTGGTGACCCGAGTTTGATCCTTGGAGCCCACCTGGTGGAAGGGGAGAACCTATTTCCAGAAGTGGTCTGACTCCCACATGGACACTGTTCACACGCCTGCTCTCTCAAGTAAAAAAAGAAAAAACCCTAAATAAAAACCCAACACACACACATACCATTAGCTCTCCAATCCTTTAAATGTCTGCAGAAAAAAACTATGTTGACATGATTTTGATTGATTTTTTTCAATATATAGCCAACCAGGGCATATCTCAAATCAAGGTCACAGAAATAAACACTTTACTTATAAATATGCTGCAGCTCCCGAAAGTTCTTAGCACTTTCCACGGGACCCATTCTCTTCTACAGTCTTAGAGTTTCTATGCTTTTTTTTTCTTCCTAAAACCATGGGGACTGTCTCTGAACAGCTGACCCACAAGAAAGATGCTGAAGGGTCCAGCTGCTACCTAGTGCCCATGCAGAGATCCTGCAAGAAGGGAAGGCTATGTTCCACATGGGATTAGGAAGTGCTTTAATCTGAAAATGACAGGCAGAATACAAATCAGGACTTCAGACATCCTCAACCATGACTCATTATGATGGAAAGGCGAGCTCGGACAAAGAGAGTTCAACTGCTCTCCAGAAGAAACTGGAGGGAACACCCCCCTACCCCCACTACTACCAGCCCATCTCCAGGACAATACCATCTAATCCTGCGTCCTACTGCAAAAACAGAATATTACTCACATTTGTCTCTTTTTCAGTCTTAGGCTGCTCAAAGAAATATTTATGGGAAAGGCAGAAAGGGTTGGAATTCAGAGACCCTCCTGCCACCACAGTCCCTTTTCCATAGATGACAAGCAGCATGCAATATCAGTTATTGAAAAATATAATAACTACAAAAAGCCATCTGAGAAACATAACAATTTAATAGATGAAATAAATACTCCAGTACATGCAGGGTAAAAACTTGACATTGGGGGGAAAAATCACTCGATAGTGTAAATTAAAAAATAAAACACACGCTCACAGTAGCTTCCCCCCCCCACTTGCAAATCACAAGGCAAAGTCATACTTTCCACACCAAGGATTCTAACTCAACAAAAATAATAACATACAAAAAAGGTAGCTACATCCATGTCTAAGGAGTGAAAACTGAGGTAACCTTTCTTTTAATTAAAAAAGAAGAAAAGAAATGAACCCATGACCTCCTTCCTGCCCAATTGGTAGTAAGCGTGTCTTGAAGGCCTAGGATGCAAGGGGTATCCCGTAGCCACAATTTCCATTTCCCAATCCCTACAGTGTGTGGGATGGTGGACACTTGGGTCCTGGGCGTGCACGTGTAAATTGTGAATGGCCCTGCTTTCTGGAAGATTCTTCCTTTTGAGCATTTAACACGGGAGGGGGGGTCACCTATGATTTCTTTGGTATAAATGGAAAGGGGCAGAGAGTAAGTGTCTTCCTTCAGCCTGGGGTGGAAGAAGGGGTGTGGGGTGGGGAGTGCTAATTCACAGAATTGGAATTCACTGGCGGTAAAGTCCTGGGTGAAGACCTCTCCCTTAAAGCCTGAGATAGCAGGGTACAGCCTTCAGACACGGCGCAGGCCGAGTTCCTCAGCCTCTCCCTGTGGTCCGACATCTTGGCGCCCCCCTCCGGGTGCTGCGCCAGATCCCTGAGGCACTGGGTCAGGAGCACGCAGGCGGACACCACGCTCATGGCGCCCCCCAGGATGGCGGTCTGCACCGCCTTGCCCTCGGCGCTCACGGCCGCCGCGCGACCCAGGAACTGCGGCTCGGTGGCGAAGCCCACCAGCGCGCTCACGGCCTGCACCAGCGGCCCGCTGAACAGCGCGCAGCGGCTGCGGGCCAGCTCGCTGGGCGCCGCCTTGACCTCGCGCACGCAGGCCAGCAGCGCCGACGCGCTGGTGCTCATGCACTTGACGCCCAGCTTGAACTGCTCGCGCGAGAAGCGGTCCCGGGACTTGTCGCTGGCCAGCGCGCACGCGTCCGTCAGGAACTTGAGGTTGCGCGACAGGCCCTGCGACACCTCCAGCAGCAGCTGCGGGGTCATGTCGGCCAGGGGGGTGGCTCGGAGCACGGCGCAGCCCTGCTCCACCTCGTGGCGACAGCGTGTCACGCGGTAGCGGTCCACCAGGCCCGGCTGGGCAGGTTGGGCGCCCGGCGTGGCCACGGCCGCCAGGTAGGCCGCGTGGGCAGAGCACTCGGTCAGCGACACCACCAGGTCGCCCAGCTCCACCAGACTGTCCCCGGCTTCCACGAAGCGGCCCATGTTCAGCTGGCTCTGCACGTCGTGGGTGAGGATGGACAGCCCCTTGGTGCGCGCGATGATGGTGTCCCGGCACTGCTCGAAGGACTCGGCGCCGGCGCCCGGAGAGGCGGGTCCCTCGAAGAGCACGGGGCGCGCCTCGCTCGACAGCAGCAGCAGATCGGCCACCAGCTGCATCTTGCCCTTGCAGTGGTCGCACACCGACACCAGCCTCTTCCGCGGCTGCGAGCCGGCCCCGCCGACGGCGCTCCCAGGAGCCGGAGAAGCCGCCTCGCCAGTGGGCTTCCCGGCGCTGCCGCTAGCCATCGCGCCCGGGGGGCACTGGCATGCCGCTGGGGAGCCCGCTACCACCGCCGCCGCGACTCTGCTGGCCCGGGCCGCGATCCCTGCCGCGCACCATCATGCCACCCACCGCGGCGGGCACGGCGATCTGGGCGACGACGGCTGGAGCCGGCGCGTCGCGGGGCCAGGCCCGAGGGCTGGCGCCCGAGGAAAGTTCTGCGGGGCGCGCTCGCGGGAAGAACGAACCGGGAGCCGGCAGCCTCGATGTCCGCGCCCCTCGTCGCCCGGCTTCCAAGAAAGTCCCCGCCGCGGGGCTGCAGTCGCCGTACTGGGCACGGCCGGTCGGGCCGCCGGAGCGGAGAGGGCGGGACGGGGAAGCTGGGAGTTGTCCTTCCTTCCTTCCTTTCTTTGAAATCAAAATCCTCGGCTCGCGCAGGAGCGCGGGCGGCGGCTCCGGCGGGCTGCGCTGTCAGCCGCGCTCCGGCGGCGGGGCTCGGCGGCGCACGTGGGCTTCAGGCGCGGCGACCCCGCCGGGCGGCACGGACCCGCGACGGTGGCCGGCGCTGGCGCTCGGGGGCGCGCGACCGCATCTCCTGGTTCCCGGCGCTCGGGGCGCGGCGCGGCGGCCAGGCCGAGGGCGTGGCCCGCGCTGTGGCTGCCGCGCGGAGTCAGAGGCGGGCGGGAGGCTGAACGGAGGGCGCGCGGCGGCCGCGCCTTCCCGCCTGGCGGCTCACAGCGCGCGGCCCGGCGCCGCGGCGGCACGCCCTCCCGGCCCGCGCGCCCCGCGCCCGGCGGCCGACTGTCGTGGCAAGTCCATCCCCGTCGCGCCGCGGCTCCTGCCGAGGCCGCGGGCCCTGCGCATCCGGACGCTCGTGCCCCGCCGGGCTCAGAAGGGGCGCGCGGCGCCGCGGTGGCCGGCCCCGGCCCCTGCCATGTTTGTCAACCAGCAACTTCCGAGAGATCCGCCGAGAAACTGAAAGGAAGGGCGGGGACCGCGGGCCGAGGGGACACCCGCCTCCCCGCGCGCCGCGGCACCTCGGAGCGCGGCGTGAGGGCGGCTGCGGCGCTCGCCTCCTCGCGGCCGCCTCGCCCCCGGCTCGCCGCCGCCACCACCTCGGCCGTAACCTCCCCGGAGCCTATAGGAATCTTTTGTGTGGCGTCACCGCCTTTCGTTTAAATCCCGCTTCCTCCTCTCGCCCTTCCTCCCGCCCCCTCCGCCGCTCCCGGATGCTTGCGCGATGCGCTGCTCCTCCCCCGGGAAGCTGGGGGCTGCGGGAGGACGCCGCACCCAGTCCCGCCGCTGCGGCCCGGGGGGCTGGTGGTCCCGGAGTCCCGAGAGAGAGACCAAGGGATCGCCCATGGTGGGGAAGGCCGGTCCTCGCCCCGGGGCCGGGGCTCTGCGCACACCCTCGGGACACCCGGGCTCAGTCTCCAGTTGCCTTACGTAAGCTCTCAGCCGGCCCCGGGGGCTCTGTGCTTTCTCCCCGCCGAGGGAGCGGACTCTAAAAGGTGACCTGTTTTTCCGTGCAGCCGGGAGGAGGCCACTCAACGATCCCCCGGTGATTTCCTGGAGTCCGGTCTTCTGGCTTTGGGGGATTATCTTGAGTTTTCTAAGCCCCCGCCCGCCCTTTGTTGTGGGCGACTCTCCTCCACGGTGGGCTGCCGATAGGTTAAGTGAAGGCAACGAGGAGAGAAAAGGGAGCTTTGGTCCTGCAGGAGTTCCCGCACGAGAAGGAGCGGAGGGAAAGCGCCCCCCCGACACACCCTTCCTGGGGTCCCTCTTCCTCTGGCGTTCTGGAGTTGTGTGACCTTGCACAAGTTTCTGCAGCGCAGGGACTCGTCTGCAGCCTAGGGCTGTTGCTGTCAGTCCGAGCCCTGATCAGCACTTTGCCCTTGCCCGACTTCATCTGTATATAATGGAATAATAGCGGCCATTGTTACGTGAGAGAGCCGGCCTCGGGAGGCAAACATCCAGGGTTACCAGCAGGGAAACGGGTGGCCAGATGGCTTCCCCTCCCCCCGACAGCGGATTGCACCTAGACCTCGCTGTGATAGTCCCAGACCTCCTTTTTTGTTTGTTTCTTTTTTATGTTTAATTTCTGAGACAAGGTTCCGTAGAGTCCCCCGTTCTAGTTTTGAACTTATTCTTGCAGCCCACATTGGCCTTGAACTTCTGATCCTCCTGACTCAGCCTCCCAAGTAGCTGGGATTACAAGGCTTTGTGCCATGTGGCCTGCTGGCCAGATGCCCTGACTTCCCAAGGTCCCGAATACAGCAGATGGCTGCCAGAGGCGCAGCCTCCACCCTTTTTGTTTCATGCCGGCTGTCTGCAGGAAGTCGTCCAGGAAGTGGTCGAACACCTGGGCCTCCTCCCAGCAAAGCAGGGGCTCCTGAGTAGATCTAAAGTCTGCAAGCCCCCTCAGTCCCCTGCCCAGCGCAGCGGGGTGTGCTCAGCCAATGCAAATATTTGAGCATTTCTGTCTCTTCTTAAATCCCCACCCCCTCCCCACACCACCAGCAATTTTTTCAGCCAGTTGTAAATGTTATTCATATATTGGATGACCTTGGGATTTATTGTCCTAACCCAGTTTGCAGAGTGAACTATGAGACAAACTATAAAATAAGTCAGTGGAGGAAGAGAAGAAACAGGTACAAACTTAGGGAGATAGTGATTCCACTTATAACAAAAGCAATTATCCATAGAGATCCCCTAAGTCTGTGAAACATTACAAACTGAAGTCCATAAAACTAACAGCATGCTAAACAAGGAGCAATTCTCTAAGGTAACTAGCTCTTACTGTTTCACAAGGGAAGAATGATCAAACTCTTATGTGATAACCTAGGAATAGCATCTTAATTCTTAGTTCTAAAAGCTTAAAAGAGGAAAGTCAAACCTTTTTCCCCCTTGTGCCTACTTTATTTACAAAACCGTTCTGAGATCAGCACTATTTTTCCCTAAGGTCACTTGGTACCTCCAGCGTTCTGTTTCCCTTTTCTCCTACGTGTGGGACTTGTGGGACTTTTTTGTTGTCGCTAGAAGTTTCCTTTCCCAACAGGTGTGTTTAGAAACTGCTCCCTCTCTTCCAGGAGGATTGGTTTCATTGTAGTATTTTGGTAGGTGGTTTTTTAGGGGGAGAGGGGGGCTTCCCTGCTTCATTTTTCAGATGTGCAGTTCTTCCTAAAATGACCTTTCAAGGTGTTTGCTCCACCCTCCTTTTGGCTTTCCATCATTGTTCATTCAGTGTGAACGCTGGGCATCTGGTGTGGGCTGGCCCTTGTGCGGCACACTGATGTTACCCAGTGGACTGGTGTAGGACGCCTCTGCTTATGGAGAGTAGGGCGCAGAAAGGGCAGTGTAATGTGTTCCGCTGTTTGTATGTGCATCAGAGCATGAGCCAGTAGGGCATCCCATGTTCTGCAGTCCTGGTGGGCAGGACAGGTGATGACTCTCACTTGTTAGCAGAGGCAGTGGAAAGCCTGGTCTGAAATTCCTTCCCTGTTCTTTTTTTTTTTTTATCATGTGAGTGGCAGAACAGGCATTGGGGGTGCATGTCTCACAGCGTGCATGTGGATGGAGATCAGAGGGCAACCTTCGTGAGTCTGTCCTCTCCTTCTATCATGGGTTGTCGGGAAATCAAGTGGAGGCTGACAGACTTGTGTTGCATGTGCCTTACCTCTGAGCCATCTTGCTGGCTCCGAATTTCCCTGCTCTCTCTTGCCTTTCCGTAGCTGCTGAGGAGACTGGCCCAGTACCATGGAGCTTCTGAAATGTTTCCTCTGCCGCCAATTGACACTCCTATGAAGCAGCCCGTTCTGTTCCCTTCCCCTGCCCCTATTGATCACCCCCCTTACTCTGTCCTTTTGTGTCAGTCTTATCTCAGGAAGTATAATGTCTTCAAGATTCAATAAAACTATAGTATGTGTCAGATTTCGTTTTGTAAGTATAAATAATATTCCATAGTGTGCACTTTACTTTTTGATATCCAGCTCTCCCACCACACCCTGAATTTATGGACCAACAACCAAGTTGCCGGTGGTATACAGTGCCACCTGGTGGTCGGTAAGAGTAGGGGGCCATACCCTTTTTCCCTTTGGCTTTGTGTGCTTGTGCTCACGCCTGTTCAGTCTCCGGTGATTTTTCATACATAAATGTCACCTTTCTTTCATCACCACAGATGATAGGTAGGAGCCCCTCGTTACTAAGTACAGGATGTGTGATCACTCTCCTTACCTGACGTATTCTCTCCTATCCCGGACACCACATTGTGGGCCTGTCCAGTGACACACTGGGCAGGACTTCCCGTCTGCCCCTCATCCTTGCTCAGTGCCTCTGTGCTGCACAAAATGAGGTAAAGGGTGTGCGGGCCAGTGTTGCTTTAGTGGGAACATCTGAGTGTTCAGCTCCCAAGAGCTAGGCCAGTGGGGATTCTTCTTCCTCCAACAGCTTCCCCCCATTCCTTTGCTGGATAGTGATCTGATAATATGGTAAATATAACACTGACCATGACTGATCTCATCGTAATACCTGCAAGGAGATAGGTTTACTCCCGCCTCACATGGCCTCTCTGGTCTCTCAGACTTGGACATGCCAGTCCCTCCTGCCTGCTGTGCCATCTTCATCTGGGTGTGGTGTGGCCATTGTCCATCCCATGTGGGACTGTTGGCCTCTTTCTCTACCTGCAACGCCATCATCCTGGGAAGGACTAGGCCTGGATCTCTCCCAATGCTCCATGCCTTGTGGGGCCGCCATTCCGTGCTGGTAGAATTCATCGTCCTCGGGAAGGGGATCCTTCGTTCAGCCAGTCTGGCTGCACATGGCTTTGATGGGATGATGGTCAGGAAGATACGGGCTTTGGTGAAGCAGCTACAGAGATTCACTCCACTCCTGGTCATGATCTCACCGCCTCTCAGTCTGGATCCCTCCACCTAAGCCTTCCCACAGTTCAGTCATTAAAGGGTTAACATTTGAGACCACCTCGGGTCCTAGATCTCAGCTCGGGTCAGTAGGCAATTGTGTCATTTAAAAAAATTTTTTTATTATTTATTATTTATTCAGTTGTGCGTGTATGCGTGTGTGTGTGTGTGTGTGTGTGTGTAGAACCACAGACGAATTCGGAAACCACCATGGACGCCTCTACCTCCTTGTTTACTCTGCCCCAGGATTCACAGGCTCTGCCCTACCAGGGCCAGAAACGCAGGCCGCCCCGCCTCTGCCCGGTGTGTATACATGGGGTCTAGGATCTGAATTCAGGACCTTCCGCCTGCAAGGCAAGGCAGAGGCTTAACCCCTGAGCCACCTCTCCAGCCCCAATTGTGCCATTTTAATTTTTCAATGATTTGAATGTCATTTGTGTCCGATCCAAACTCTTGGTCTACACAAGCCTGAATTAAGATGCTCCTTAGCTGAGAAGTCCTTGGAGGTGAGGGGCTGTACTAATCCCAATGTAGTCAGAGATGGGCCCTCATATAGGCCATGACCTCTGACATTCACTTTGGACCTCCTTCTCCAGCCCTGTACTTCCGGGCCTTTGATCTGAGACTCCAGTCTCATATGTGCAAGCCTGGCTTCTGGCCCTGCACGCCATTTTCCATGTGACTCGCAGTGTAATTGCGGAGCGCCTCACTGGTTAGCCCAGATGGTGCCCTGGGAGAAAAAAGGTACCCAGGAAAACCCTGTGGCCCCACATGCCTGGGCCCACACTTTTACCTTGTGGCTATACCAACTGTAGCAGTTTGTCTTCATAGTTGCTGATTAAATCATGACAAGCAGCGAAAGAGAACAAGGGGCTTTGTTTTGTCTTCTGATAGCCCCGTTACATTTCCTTGTCCAGCTTGGCAGGAGAGTCGCACCAAGCCAAGAGCAGAGGGAACTGGCCACATAGTATCCAATGGTCACTGAGAGAGAGCAGTTCTTACTTGCCAGACCAGCATGTCTGGTCAGTATACAGGAGAATGCCAACTTCCTCAACCAGTTGCCTCCATCTTACTTGCCTGCCCAGGGACCAGTTTTGCCACCATGGGCTAGAACTTTCCCATCAACTAGACAATCTCCTGTAGGTTTGCTCAACTACCAACTCTTTACAAATGTGCCCGGAGCTCAATCCCTCAACTATCAAGTTGACACGCGTATCTGATTGTGATACCAGCCATGTGACCCCAGTTCTGTGATTCCCAAAGCAGCCTTGAAATACAGAAACTATTAGCATCTTGGCACTGTCACTTTGGGGTCACCCTGATCTGTCATCTTCACATTAATCCACAGTCTCCAGGAATGATGGCTTGAAGTCCGTGTGTCACCTGGTTCTTAGGAAGTCAGCAGTAAACAAGTTCCTCTTGAGTTGAACTCAACCAAGTTCCAAAACACCGAAGTGTTGAAAATGCAGTTGTTCCAGATGTTTTCACGTCAGTGGAGCACGAACCAAATGGATTTCCTTCTTGCATGAGAGTTAGTAGCCCTGGAACTTTAAACTCGCCCCAATAATCACAGCGCAAGTCTAAGTGACTTTTTAGTCTATGTAACTAGATCTCCTGGGTCAAGAAAACCAGCATTTTTTCACCTTACGTTGGCAGTTGGCAAAATGAATGACCAGGGTGACCCCTCCCAGCCGAGCACATGATCCACCACAGCTGTGCATGTTTTTTAGCATGACTGCACCAGGACCGAGGTCCAAGCCACTGGGTGGAGCAATGTGCCCCTGGGAGAAAGCTCATGACATTTCCCTTATGATTTCAGAAAAAGGGAGTGGGGAGGCAAGGAGCGGGGAAAGAAAGGAAGGAAGAAACTCCTGGTTGTTTCTGAACAATGTCAATAGAAATGTCACTGTGTTTACTCATATGCATGTGTGGAAATAGAGATTGTGAGCCACTGCTACAGTGGGAAGGCAGGATTAGTGCATTTGACCTAAGAGCGAACACATTTGCTAGCTGCCGTACTGCTTTCTGCTTCTCCCTAGCAGAAGCCTAGGTTTATTTGGGCTGAAAAGAAATAACTAGAATGCATTTCCTCAGCCCCTTTCCCAGAGGTAGTTTTCATTCCATGAGGTCACAAGTGTTGCGTGCCATTTCCCTATAGGATGCGTTCAAAGAAGCCGAGCCCCTAGAAAGACACGCCGTGTGCAGCTCGGCTTCCTCCCTCCTCTGGTTGAGTGTCATTTGATGACCGAAGTGCCAGCATCATCCTGGAACTTGTGATGACTTTGAGGATGGAAATTCCAGACCAGTGTGGTGGGATGGGTTGAGAAAGAAGGCTGCATACCCTAGGGCAGCCCAAGCCCTAGACGCTTCATTGCCACCCGCTTCTGTGAAAGAAGCACATCAGCCACAAGAAAGTCTTCTGTTGAAATCTTTTGAAAAGGCTTTCTGTTATATGCAACCTAATAATCATATCCATCCGAAACACTTTGTTATAATAGCAAAAGAGAAGAGGACATAAATGTCCATAAGCAGGGAAATATGCCAGTAGTGGAGCGCTGTGGAACAGTTTAAGGAATGGCAGTTCTTCATGTCATGTTTTCAGGTAGAAGATACTTGAAGAGCTCAATGTGCTTAACAGTTCATACAATGTGCTGCCATATTTCTAGGGCCTGGTGAGACGGCTCAGTTGGTAAAGGTGCTTGCTGCCTGATGGCATGAGTTTGATGTCTAAAGCCCAGATTGTGGAAAGAGAGAACTGATTCCTGAAAGTTACCTTCTGATCTATTCTCTCTCTCTCCTGTCCATGGCCATGGCACAAGGGCATATGCAAATTATATGTAAAAAATTTAAAACCACTTATCATCTATAGTGTGCGTGTGTGTTTAAGGGTAGGGTCACCTATGTGAGTTGGTTCTCTCCTTCTACCTTGTGGGTTCCAGGTATCAAACTCTGATTATCAGGTTATCAGGACAAATGCCTTCACCTGCTGTGCTGACTCATCTTGCTGGAACAAGACACTTTTATATTTGTGAGTACACAGAGTGCACTCAGCCTATGCAGTGTGTGACATCCTAACCTGTGAGTGTGGAAAGTTGTGTGTACCATGAAATATTTTGCAACTAAGCCATTTCCATGTTTTCTTTGTATGTTTGTATGGTGTGTGTGTGTTGTGTGTGTGTGTGTGAACATTCATGACTAAGAGTCCAGAGGTCAGAGGGCAACTTTGGGTGTCAATCCTTGCTTTCTACTTTGTTTGAGGCAGGTCTTTGGGCTGTGTGCTGCTGTGGCCCATGGAACCTTAACGGCTCTCCTTCTCCCTGTAGGAGCACTGCAATTACAGATGTTCCACCAGCTCAGTCCTTACGTGGATTCTCAGGATTTGAACTCAGGGCCTCAGATAAAACAAACACTTTACCTACTTTATCACTTCCCCAGAACACATATCTTGTCATGAAATTTATAATTTTAAAGAAATTATATCAAGTGCTTAGAACTTACAAAATTCTAAGGCATCTCTGGTCAAAATTTTATTATTTTATATTCCATTGAATTTATTTATCTGTGTGTGTGTGTCTAATTGTTGGGAGTCGGTTCTCTCCTCCCACGATGTGGGTGTTAGGAACGCAATTCAAGTAATTACGTTTTCAGGGCAACTGCTTGTAATACTGAACTATTTCTCCAGCCCTGGCCAAAATAATTTTGTTTCTGAAATGCTTATCAATGCGATAAAGTGTCAAAATCTTGTAAAATAAGAAAGGAAAATAGCATGATTCTTCCCTGGAAAAGCTAAATAGAGCCACAGTATTAGGTAACAATAAAAAACTGAAGTCATTTTAAAGAAGAATTAATGGTTCTGGAGACAGCAATAATGCCGGCTGGATCGAACCATCTGCACAGAGCAGGAAAGCAACGAGCTCGAATTTATGGTCTTCGAAAAAAGTTGCTATCCCTCCCCCAGCTTTTTAGCTCGTCTTTCTCGTGGGAACTTGCAGGAGAGGAGGGTTAATGTCCACACCCTGGAGTGGGCCTCATTAAGAGCCCAGGCAGTTTCCAGAAAGTCCAGCTCCCATTCATTTCACAGGCGAAAAACCGAGGCCTGGCGGGATGCTGCTTGGCAGTTCCCGCAGGCCCCGAGGGAGTCGTGGACTTGGCTGGTGAGTGCAGACAGAAAGGCTGACCGCTGACGAAACCGAAAAAGACGAAAAATCAAATCTCTGCCATGACCCAGGCAGGGCACAAGGCTCTGGTCGAGCGGAGGGGCGCGGGGAGGAGCCCACGGGGCGGGACCTAGCGAGAGGGAGGAGCCTGACCCTGGGGTTCCGGGGAAGGCGCCCACGGGGCGGGACCTGATGGGAGGGAGGAGCTCTCAAGATAGAACTAGGAGACCTCGAGGGCGGGACCCGGCGAGGGGGCGGGGTCTGGCGAGGGGGCGGAGCCCGCACGGTGTTAGTAGGGGGCGGCGCCCTTGGGGAGGACATGCAAGAGGAGGGCGCTCTCGGGGCGGAGTCTGGCGAGAGGGAGGAGTTTTAGGGAGGGAGTTCAGACAAGGGGAGGAGCCTTGCGGACGGGACCTAACTAGAGGGGGCAACCCGGAGGAGGGACCCGTAGAGAAGGAGGAGCCCCGGAGGCAGATACTGTAGAGGGGGAGGAGCCCCAGCGATATGACCGGGGGGAGGCGCCCTCTAGGCGGGGCTAAGCGAGGTCAGAAGGTTACAGGGAGGAGTTAGAGGTGGGGCGGGCTAGAGGGAGGAGCAAGAGTGAGTGCATCAAGGGGAGGATCCTCTCCCGCAGCCAGGAGGAGCCGCCGTGGGGAGGAGCGACGTGACGGGGCGGGGCCCGGTGGGCTCCGCGGGCCAGGGGCGGAGTCACGAGGGCTGCGTCCCCGGGGGCGGGGCCGGGGCTGCTGGGAGCCTGCCGCGGCCCGCGCATGCCCGGTGTCCGCGGCCGCTCCGCGCAGAGCGTAAAGATGGCGGCGTCCAGCTGGGTGCGTGTGGCCCTGCTGCTGCTTTGTGCCGCGGACCTGCTGCTGCCGACTCTCCCCGGGGTCTGCGCGGCCGAGACGCCCGGCGATGCCCCCCCGCCTCCCCGGAAGAAGAAGGACATCCGCGACTACAATGATGCGGACATGGCGCGGCTTCTGGAGCAGTGGGAGGTTCGCGCTGGGCGCACTCGTACTGGGCTCTGTCCTGGTTCCCTCTGCACTGACCCCCACCCCGTCTGTTCTGGGCCCCCCCGACTTCTGTCGGCTAACGCCTGCCCCGCCGTCTCTTGTCCCCGCCGACCCACGGCGCCCCTCTCTCTCTCCCCTCTCCCCCGACCCAGTCCTCTCGTACCCCAGTTCCTCTTCTACTCCAGCCGGGACTCAGCCGCTCACCACTGAGCCCCCCTGTCCCTCGGTGCAGGGTCGCCTTTCCATGGATCCGGGTGGTCTGGGGGCCCACCCACAGGGGAAAACCCTCCCAAGCCCTTTCCTCTCCCCACTCTGCTCACGGCAGAGCAGGCTCTGGTCGTGGTGGTCTCCAGAGGCTTTTCTGTTTTGATGATTCCATTCGATAGGACTTCGGATTTCCTCTTTGGACACGCATGCCTTCTGGCGATGTGATAATTATGTATTTATTTGCGGTGGTTGGAGATCAAAGACCTCCCACAGGGAACCCGCGTGCATCATGTGACTTGTTGCACTGGAATGCGCGAGCACGGCGAGCGCGGATAAGCCGCTGCGGTAAAAGTTGGCGGGCCAAAACCTCCTGCCGCCTTTCCCGAAGTCGTTAGGCAGTCGTAGTTGATTTGCACAGCCTGTGGGTGAGAGTTCTGCCAGTGTAAATCTGGGCAGGGCAGGTCTCCTTTCTGGGCCTCAATTTCCTTGTCTGCACAGAAGATTCCAAGAGTATTTTCTAAAGCTGCTGCTGCTGTGATATTTTGAAGTTATCTCTGTGTGTCTTACGAGAAGGGAGGAGAGACATCCGACATGAATTTGAAACAGCCACCTGCAGCATTTGACTAGAGCAAGGTGAACTTGTTTTCATGGTGAGAGAAAACTTGCACCAGCGCTCCAGGCTGAGGCAGGAGGATCTCTCCCCGAGTTTGACGTCTGCCTGGGCTACATGACATGTGCAAGGCCAGTTTGGGAGACTGACACAAAATGGTGTCTCAGAAAAAGGAAGGAAAAAGAAAACTTGGGGTAGATTTGTGTGGGTGCAGCCAGCCACCTAATGAAAAGGCAACTCCCCCATTTTTATTTCGATTTGCAGTCTTTCTCTTTTTTGGACTCTAGTAAATGGTAAAAATCTTGTGATCTGCCGTCAGAATCTCATCCCCTGACCTGTCCTGGGACTGACTACTGGGGCCCTGAGGAAGAGGAGGTTGCAGAGATGAGAAAGGGATCCGAACCATCAGAACTAGTGGGTAATGGGGAAAACCATGGCATAAATGGAAATGGCTGATTGTTATACAAAAGAAACTGCTGTGGGCAGCTTAGAAGGCTTCAGGGAGGAGGAAGTGTCTTTTTTAATTATTTACTTCATATAGAGAGAAACACAGGCATGTCATGGTCCATTGGTGGAGATCAGAAGTAATTTTTTTCCTTCCACCATGTGGGCTTTAGGCTCTAACTCAGCAAGCACATTACTCACCGAGTTATCTCCACCGTTCCAGAAGTGGCATTTTAGACAGGTCTGGAAGGATATGGGAGAAAAGTCCGTGAAGACCTGGGAACTTGGCAGAATAGCACAAGGAACATTAATTTCAGAAATTGTATCCTCGGGGTCCATGTGCTGAAAATTGTGAATTTGGACTAGTCGATATTCACTTTATGTCTTTGTTTTCCTTGGTGCTCACCTCAAGGCAGTTACAGATGTTAACTGAGAAACATGGAAAGAACCTGGAAGACAGCAGCTCAGTAATCAGTGTACACATTAACTTAGGTTAGTGAGACAGACCATGTCTAAAGGACCAGGGGAAGTAGGTGGAACCAGGCCAGGCCTTGAATACTAACTGCAGGACTAGCTGATGCAAGTGAAAAGTTGTCTGTCTTACTCAAATATCACACACAACACTAGGAGTTCATGTTTAATCATTTCTAACCCTGTATTTAAAGGGTCCTTCTATATGAAAACAAATTTTGTAGTAGTCATCGTAGGTGAATTCCCCCTTCCTCTTTGGTCTCTATTGAGCATTTTCCCCAGGTTTTTTTACTTCTCCACTAGTTTGGAATGTTCCCTGGAGCTATTGAAAGTTTTTGAATAGAGGAATGCATGGTGAAAACTAAATTTAGGAGCAGCAGGGTAGGTGCTATCCAACCTTATCTCATTTAATCCTCTCTCCTGCTGCTGAGGAAGGAACTGCTTATCTTTTGTTTTCCAAGGCCTGACCTCCAAGCTTCTGAAGTTAGGAAATTTGCCAGTCATGGCAGGCTAGCTGTTCCAGTTCTGCCACTTTGGTCCCCTTAGTTACACTGCCACACACGTTAGTGAGCACCATGCAAATGAAAGGTGGTAAGAAAGATCCCAGATAGGGGAGAAACAATATAGGAGGGAGGGATGTGATTTCGTGATGTTTCCAGGTCTTGGTTTATTATGAAGTAGGGGAAAGGTAACCATATATCCTAGTAAAAAAGACAGAGGGTTGAATTCAGCTTCATTCACAGGGAACCACTCGACCTTCATCTTTGTCTCTGAAACTAGAGAATGCCCCACTTTGCTGACTGCTGTACCTATTGAGCTGCTGCGAGTCAGTGCTACAGACAAGCTCCCTTTCTTGGCAGCTCTGGTCTTTCTCTGGGAGGGGAACCGGCTCTCTTACCTTCTCTAGGAGGTGTTCTTCCTACTCCTTGGAGACAATGAACACTTGCTTCAGGGAGGATGTACCTCAGTGATGTGGAGGGAAGGTGGGGGATCCCCTTGGTGTTGGAACTAGTGTCCAGCCCCAGAATAAGCTTCAGGATTTCATATGCTGTGGGGTAAATGGGATTTGGTGCTGGTAATAGAGATTCTTGCTTGAGCATGTTTCTTCTAATGAGTGAGTAAGTTGTCATATAATCTGGTACACAGAGTCGGAGACCTTTACAGGATTGTTCTGACTGCAGGTACCAAATAGTACCTACTTAAGGGGTACTGGGACATAGCTTCTTACTACCTTATTCTTAAGGGGCCTGAGAGAAGAAAAGGATTCACAGAGCTACTGGCTGGCAGGTAACAGTTGGCCATGCTGGCTGAGCGCCCGCAGTACTGAGCATGTGAGGTGGAGACAGGAGACTAATCAAAGTTCAAGGTCATTCTCTGTCATGTGGTGAGTTCTAGGGCTGGCTTGGGTCTCATAAGACTTTGTCACAAAAAAAGCATAACAAAACCCCACAGTATTGAGGGGGATAAAACCAGCTAGAAGTCTTGGAATGTTTTAAGGAGAATGTAACAGACCTTATGGTGTGCTTCAATGAAAAAGAGAGTTTTCAGTGCAGCAACTAGGATGGTGTTGGTGACTTAGAGGGTGACAGTGACCCCAGGGCATGTTACTGGCGAAAGAGCAGCCCACCTGCCATTGTGCACCCAGTGCTGCTTGCTTTGCCATCCAGTGCTCCAGCAAACCTTGCGAGGACTTCACACCCCCACCCCCACCCCCACCCAGCTTCTCCGTGCTGGGGAAAATTGTCTTCAGAAGGCCAAGTGTGACCTGGGGCCACGCAGCCAAAGCGCTGGGGAGGGAGCCCAACTTCATCACCTTCAAAGCAAGACAAGGAAGAAAGGGTCAGTTGAGATGGCAGAGCTGAAGGTTCTGTGCTCAGCCTCCTTCCTGGCCTTGGGGCTCCTTGCTCCTGCTTTTCCTTCTGTGGATGAGGAATCGGGTATCTCGGTGGTCGATGTGGAGGATTCCAGTCTGCAGTCCGCCACCAAGCCCTACGTGTGTTTTTTCCTCCTTCCCTGTTGCCTGGCTTTCTTTGTACCGTCTTCATCAGGATCTGACAGATTTGTCAGGAGGACCAATGAGAATCACAAAAGGGGCTTTTTGTTCATTTCTGGTTGGTATTTGGTTAGAGGTGTCGTTCATGTGACACATACACTTTATCACCACCTCTTTATATTGTATTCAGAGAATCGTGCTTCCATTGTCGCAGTCAGCTTCCAGACATTTTGGTCACCTCAGAAAAAGTCTTCAAACCTGAAGCCAGCTCTAAGTAACTTTGATGCTCCCCCAAGGCTGCTAATGGAGTCTGTAGACGTGTAGCCTGACATGCGGCTGTTCTGAGACTCATCCAGGCTGCAGCAGGACCATGCAGTAGTAATCCTTTGCTCCCACTGTTGAAACTTTCCTTCAAGGGACCCGGTTGCCTGATTCTAACTTGCTTCTTTGAAGACTTTTGCATTTGTACAACAGTTGGTGAATATTCTTTCTTCTTTTTATTCATTTCTTTTATGACGGTGGACTCAGTCTTTCTTGACTTTATTTGGGGAGTTGCAAGTCATTACTGCTCTTTACTTGATGTTCACCTTACTCCAGATTTGGCCCTTTGAGAGCTGCCTTAAGTTGGCGTCTGTGTCATCCTGACGTGCTCCGTGAGTCACTGAACGCTCTCTCCCTTTGCGGTGCAGGAAGATAGGAAGGTGGCTTTTCTGTTCTGCTTGCTATATAATTAGCCTTTTCTCCAAGGACCTACTTTGCAAAGTATTACCTATCCACCCATCTGACTGCCTGTCACTTCAGATGCTTCCGCGTCTCTCCTTTCTGACCTGAACCCATCAGGTGCCACTTCTTCCTCCGTCCATATTTTCTACCTCCTCCTCCTCGCCTCCAGGTGTCTTGTGCCTCTTCTCAAGTCCAGAATTCTGCCCCGTGGAGGAATGTTTGCATTCCGTGAAAGGTCGATTCCAAGTATGCACCATGGGGGTTTTGCACCGGGGGCTCCTCACTGAGCTGCGTTCCCACAGCATGAGTCTTGAATAGGACTCCAGCTGAGGTTAGCAACAACAGTTCTGTTGCCCCTCAGTTCTTTTTCAGTGAAGCCTGTCTCACATCCCCCTCCCAGAGACACCACTGTTGGAATTTCGGCCACCTCGCTTTAGTTTTGCCTGTTTTGAAGCTTTAGATAAATGGCAGTGTGTGGTACATCTTATTTTTGTGCCTGTCTTCTGTCACTCAAACATTTTTTTGTGTGCCTTGGTGGTAGTAGGGATGACGAGGCAGATGATCTGTCACTGAGCCACACCTCCAGCTATTTTAGGTCTTCTTTGGAAATAAAATCTCATTGAGGTTGTCCTTGGGTTCTTACTCTTAGTTGCCTTGGCCTCCTGAGTAATGCCTCGTCGTCTTGCAGTGTGCTTGAGATTGGTTCCTGTGTCCAATGGTTGCTTTCCCTGCTGAGCAGTATTCATTTCATAGCCACACTGGGACTGTTTTTATAAATCTGTGGTGTTGGGCAGATTCTCTGAGAGCAAGATGTTCTAGAAACCCATGGCACAGGACTTGAGTGGTGACGTCGGCCGATGGGTATGTGTAAGTGCTGTCCCACACAGACTGTGCTTCCCTGTTCTTTTGGAACTTGAGTGGTGTGTACCCCAGACCCATTTGCAGTGCCCGTGTGGTTGAAGAGCATATTTCTGGTGACAGTTTTGATGCTTTCCCGTCTTGGCAGAAAGATGACGACATAGAAGAAGGAGACCTTCCGGAACACAAGCGGCCCCCGGCGCCTGTTGACTTCTCAAAGATAGACCCGGGCAAGCCGGAAAGCATCTTGCAGATGACGAAGAAAGGGAAGACTCTGATGATGTTTGTCACGGTGTCGGGGAGCCCCTCTGAGAAGGAGACGGAAGAAATCACCAGCCTGTGGCAGGGCAGTCTGTTCAACGCCAACTACGACGTGCAGAGGTAACATGTGCCTGCTGCGCTTTAGGTTTTTGGTTTGGGGTTTTGGGATAAGGTCTCACTGTGTCGCTCCGGCTGGTTTTTGGGGTTGGGATTAGTTGTCTTCTTCAAGGTCCTTTAATGACCTGCTCGATAAGCCAGTGGCTTTCAGCCTTCACTAGCAGAAGCCTTTTGCCAACCCAAACTGTAAGTGGACACTGACACTGACAGGTCGAGCATAGACGTGCATGCTGTAGTCGCTGCACGTGGGATCTGAGGCAGGAGTGGGAGGTCAAGGTCATCTTTAGCTACATAGAGAGCTCGAGATCACCCGCGGCTGTATGAGGCCAGTTCTCAAAAAAAAAAAAATCCAGAATGGAAGTGACACTCAGGAACAGAAATAGGGCGCCCTTGTGCAGAACTCCGAGGCCTTTTCCTGGTCGTCCCCGACAGTGCAGCACTTACACCCCAGAGGAGCCCTGGTCTGCTTCAGCCTGGAGGCCCATGGGCAGCGTTCCCTTCTGTATTTTGTGCATTGGAAACAGGCTGCTCTTGGGGGGGGTGCTCCAGGGCTCTGGCCGCCCGCAGCATGGCTGACTGCTGGCTTCTCTGTCCAGGTTCATTGTGGGATCCGACCGCGCCATCTTCATGCTTCGGGACGGCAGCTACGCCTGGGAGATCAAGGACTTCTTGGTCAGTCAGGACAGGTGTGCTGACGTCACTCTGGAGGGACAGGTGTACCCAGGCAAAGGAGGAGGAAGCAAACAGAAGAATAAAACCAAGCCAGAGAAAGGCAAGAAGAAGAAGGAGAGTGATCCCAAATCGCGGCCCTCCAAGGCAGACAATCGAGCCGGGGCGGGGCGAGAGGACCTGTAGGACCAGTGTGCCCACAGGAACGACAGAACCTGGTGGGGTGTTGGGCGCGGGAAGCTGTGCCCCATGACATTCTTGTGTCTCCCAGGAAGGGTCTGCATGAGACTGGTTGGCAGTCAGTATCCAGTTACTGAGAGGAGGGCTTCATGTGTGAAAAACTAGGTGATCGGTTATGGACGCTGGCCAGTTGTGCTCACTGCACAGTCACCTGAACTGGAAACTCGATGTTTGTCCCACTTCACATCTGAGTCCCCGACTCCCCCAGAGCTCCCCTCCCTCTTCACTGCGCTGTCAGTGGCCTGCTGTATCTGTGGGTTTGACTCCGTTGACCTAAGGGACAGAGGCTCTGGTCACGAGCTTCTCAAACCTGCTTCTGTGTGAAGCTGGCTGTTGGTGGTGTGGGCACCACATGCCACACAGCTCTGGCATCTGGGAATACACACGGGGTGTGGCCCGCAGAGCCACTGCGTGCAGGAAGAGTAAACATGCTGCACCGTCTACTTGGAAGCCCAAGCCCCATCGCTTCGGTGTCTCCAGTGCCCAGTTCAACAGAAGCCCGAGTCTGCCAGGCTTCCTGTGGCTGTGGCATGAGGGCGCCTGTCCTGCCTCCCTGTTGAGAGCTCAGTGCCAGGCTCAGGCTCAGAGGGTCTGTTGCCTGATGGCCGTGGGGCGTGCGAGGGGGACAAGGGGTGTGGCAGAGGACTCATTGGCCTCGTTCATAGTGTTTCTAAGTGTTTTCTTTAAGTGCCTAAACTCGTGTTTTGTACGGTCCATGGCGTGCTACTGTTCATGACTGATCGTAGCTGTTCATATGTTGGAGCCCACTCAAAACGGGAACATGGATGCACAGATGCCATTTTGAAACCTCTTTCAGTTTGGCGCTTGTACACACGTGCCCCAGAAGTTACTAACATGTTGGAGCCCACTCAAAACGGGAACATGGATGCACAGATGCCATTTTGAAACCTCTTTCAGTTTGGCGCTTGTACACACGTGCCCCAGAAGTTACTAAAATAATGTTTACAGGCTGAACGATCCATGTGGCCTCATTTTGGTCCCCATTCATGTGTCCCTTAGTGAGCTGCCCTTTTGGGTCACCTCAACTCTCAGCAGTGGTCATACAAGTGTACCCCAAGTGGTGCTCCCCACAGGGCCACAGCTTATGTGATCAGACCTCGGTGTCCCGCCCTTCAGAGCCACCCCGATCCAGCCTGCTGAGCCTCGGGAGCCTTCTTCAGTGTGCAGCCGGGAGAGGAGGCTGAGCGGCCTCCGCGGCTGGCCGTTTGTGGTTAGCGCCCACCCAAGCGGCAGGACGGGGAGAAGGCCAGGTGCCCAGCCACGGGTTTCCTGCCTTGACTTAGGGGATGGCATTGCACCACATGCAGCGTGATGGCCCCTCTCTCCGCTCGGTGCTTCCTTCTGGAGACAGTCCAGGCCTGGCACACTTCCTGTGCGGCCAGGATCCACGTGGTATGTGATGTCCCGGGGATTATCACGTCAAGGGCCCTACCAGTGCAGGAGAAAGACAGGGAGGCAATCTGAATATTCAAGCAAAGAAACAGCTGGTGCAAAGGCTCTGTGGCTACAAGTAGCAGAAGGTGGAACCTCAGGAAGCCCACCGTGGAGCCTGGGCAGGAGAGCTCAGAGGAGCTGGGAGTTCCTGAAAGGTTTATGCAGTTTGGGCGGCTGACAAGCGACTGGAAGGGAGCACGGAGAGTGTGAGGCGCATTAAATCTAGGGGCCTCTCAGTAGCCCAGGAGGTGGGTAGGGAGGTTTGAACTACTGGTCTGTCACTTGCACATCCTGCTGGGGGACAGTCATGGGACAGCTTCTGGCTAGGTGTTCACCTTTGTGATAAAATACTTACCTCTTTATGCACCTATTTATTTGTTAGAAATTATTTAATTAGAAGTTACTTAATTAAAAGCAGGAATGGCACGTGATTACTTCCCTATCTCTTCCCCTACCACACACATCAGATAATCCAAGGCTATTTAATTTTGTGTACCATTCCAGTGATGCAATTTTTTATATGCGTAAGGAGGTGGCATGAATAAGCCAACAGAAATAGTATCTAAAACAAAACATCCATATTAAAATGTAGGAACAGGGAAACAAGCAAACACAGAAAGCCAGAAGACCTGCTGGTGTTCCTTCAAGTCCAGTCTGTGCTAAAGGATATAGGAGTTGCTCACACACACTACACAGATTCCTTGCAAATTACTGGTACCCAGGTGGGGAGAGCTGGGCATCGTGACACCTGTAATCCCAGCTTTTGGAGTGTTGAACAGTCTCCTGTGCTCTCAGGAAGTAGTTTAGGTCAAGGAGGAGCAGCCTGGACTTCAGACTCCCCCTTCAGCTGTGGACCATGACCCCTCAGTCCCCTCCATAAGAAAAGGATGCCGTGTTCTTCACTTATGTTCTTCGCTTTTTTTTTCTTTAAGAAGTTTTGTATTCATTACATAGACATCTAAGTCCAAACAAAGACTACTGGCAAAATTTCATCAAGGTCCTTCCCTGCATACCCAGTTCAAAAAGAGACGCAGGGAAGCTGCCTCTCTTACATCACGATAGACCATCTGGATAAAGTCCAAGTTTCAGCTAAAACTTTTGTGTTCCCTGGTTCTGGGGTGTTCAGAGCACATAGAGTCCAGACTATGGGAAGAACGTAGGGGAAAACACCTCATAAAGTTCAAGCTACTCCCCAAATCACCCACGCCCTTGCCGGTAGAACTTGCATCTCTTGTTGGCGTGTTGGACCATTCCTGGATACTCTTGATATGCTCTTTGCATTTTCATTTTTCATTTTCCAGTTGTAAAGCCTCTTGCTGCCGGGACTCACCTCTCTAGAAGTCATCTTCGTTTCTGTCTTCTGCAGAAAGGAAAGGCTGCAGGAAACATGGCTTTGGGGGCCTGTTGAGTTCAACCTCAGAACCCCACATGATAGGAGAGAGCTAAAACTTCAGAAAGCTGTCCTCTGATTTCCAACTGTGCACCATGACATTGTTCTTTCTCTCTCTAATAAAGAAATAAAATACTATTTTTAAAATGAGACTTTGAGGATGGGAACTTGCTCAGTCAAGTTAAGTGCTTGCCTTACAAGACTCAGGCCTGAGTTTGATCCCCCGAGCCCATGTGAAGATTGGAACTCGGCACAGTTGTGAAGAACTGATAGTTAAGTTGAGCTATAGACAAGTCTGCATTGTTTTGATTATTGGGAAGAGCCCAGCTCCCAGCCCCCAGCCCCCAGCCCATGGTGGGTGGTACTAAGCCTGAGCATGCGTGTAAGGGAGGGAATTAGTTCAGGAAGTTGGCGTTCTTCAGTAGACTTGGACAGATGTGCCGTCTGGCACCGTGAAGTCTGGCCCTCTCAGCAGTCCCTTGGTCCTGGGTGTTGGTGTGGACTCTCCTGTCAAGCTAGAGTGAGAAATATCACTGGGTCATCATAAGCCAGAATAAAGCCTCTTGTTTCTATAAACCATTCTGTCACGAATATACCATCAACATGCTGAGATGCCATGTAAAAGTAACAGGTATGGTGGCACCATCATACTCCCTTTGCTCAGGGCAGAGACAGGTAGATGCCTGGAGTGTGGTGGCCAGCCAGTCTAGCTTAGTGAGACCAGGTATTTTTTTTTCTTTTTTTTCTTTTATTTATTCAATTGTGCATGTATGCATGTGTGCGCATATGTATGTGTGTGTGTGTAGAACCATGGACGAATTCGGGAACCACAATGGACACCTCCATCTCCTCCTTGTTTACTCTGCCCTGGGATTCACAGGCTCCGCCCTACCAGGACCAGAAATGCAGGCTGCCCCCGCTTCCACCTGGCGTCTATATGTGGGGTCTAGGATCTGAACTCAGGACCTTCCGCCTGCAACCCCTGAGCCACCTCTCCAGCCTCACAGAGACCAGGTATTTCTAAAGATGGTGCTCAAAGCTGTCTTCCAGCCTCCAAACCCAAATGTGCATGTACACACATACACACACACATATACATGCATACATATACACACACATGTACACACATATATACATACACACATGACACACACACATTCACACATGCATGCATGCAAGTCAAATACTTGCCTGGCCTTAGTTTCCGAGCAGCCATGCTGGGAAGGTCTCTGAAGGTCATCCCCACTGCTGAGAACTAAGAAACCACTGGACCAAAAGATCGGCCACAAAATCAACTGGGTTGGGCCCCAATATGAACAGACAGAATCAAAAGTTCCAATCAGGTTTATAGAAACTGGAGTTAACCAATGAGAAAAAGCTATTTTCCCCAGTGCCTTCCTAAGCCTATAAATACCCTTGACCTTTGGAGCCATCTTGGGCTTTCTCTCACCCCATGGATTCGTGGGCAGAGTCTGTGAGTCTTTTCTGGCTCCCACGCTCACGGACTTAGTGTCTGTGAGTTCCATTCTTTCCTCTAATAAAATCTTCCTTAATCCTCTTCAATCCTGGGACACAAGAACACAACATTTTGAACAGCCATCTCTTGCCTCTTGTGGAATCCATGTCGGTGAGCTCTGTTCTTTATCTCCTAATTTCTCTAATAAACTCCTGCCTTAATCCTCTACACATGTTCTGGTTTCAGTCTTCCACTCCCAAATACAAGAACCTGTACACAAAAAACTGTCCTGCAACACTTATGCACATGAATTAGGAGTATCAAAAACTTACCAATCATGGTTAAGTTCACAGACGTTCTTTCCTGATCTCACCAGAAGGGGAGGGCATATAGTCTAGCAGATAAAAAGTAATCATTTTGCAAATGGGTGATGGACCCCTCCCTCAGGGAGGTTTCCTACTCTTATTACATCTACCCTTGAATGTGCTATTACAACAAGACTCCAGTTTAACAGCTTTTTGTCTCTGGCCAGGGGGTGACATACAGTGCCCAGCAGAATGGAGTGAAGGGAATTGCAGGAGCAGCAAAACTGCAAAAGAAAATCAACAAACCACAATCCAGAACTTCAGAGACTCTATATCAATCACATAGAACTAGGACAGCCTAATCTCTCCCCATCCTGGAGCTCAGGGACATTTGCGGAAGAGGGGGCGGTAAGATTGTAAGAGCAAAAGGATGGGAGGAGCAACGATTTGCAAGATTCTCAACAATAGTTGGGGCCAAAGCAATCGTAATGGGACTTTGCATGCCCTGCGCAATGTCCAGCGCACTGTTGCCCTCATAAAGTCTAGCATCTGTTAAGGGCACCGAGATCCCTGGAGGCAAGGGATTGACAGCCATAGTAGTGATCTTATGCTTAAGGGGAACAAGAGAAAGGGCTTATGGAAATGCCACTGGGTCCTTATATGTCATCGGAGAGGAGGACCCAATGGAGAGTTAGGCGTACACAATAAAGGACTCTCTGGGAATTGGGGGGGAGGCACTGGGGGAAGGGGAGGGGGAGGAGGGGGGAGGGAGGGAACTGGTAAAAATTTTAAAATGTATAATTAAATTTTTAATAAAAAAAAAAACTTACCAATCAAAATAAATAGTCTTTTTAATGCCACATTTTTAAAAAGTACGCCTTAACTCCACTCAAGTCTGGAATCTCACTGCAATGTGACTGAACCTTACCTGACCTGCACAATGGCTGTCATGTCAACAAGCGCCCATAGATTAGCACAGATCTCAGGGGAGATGGTTTGAGGCAGTAGGATCCTTAGAGGGAAGGTATTAGACAGATATAATGGAGTTTCTACATTAGTGGTCAGCCCAAGAAGGGCCTCATGGTATGCCACGGAGTCCTGGACTCTCACTAGTGTAGAGGACTCAGAGGAAACTTCAAGGCCCATATGAGCTGAAGTTCTGGAGGATGAAGGTACTTACCTGTTGAGCTTGTATAACTAGGTAAAAAATAAAAATAATAATGAAAAAGCAAACCTTAATGAAGGCTGCTGACGTGGTCAGGATGAGGCGGTGGGCTTGTCGCTGATCTTAACTTGAAGTCCTCCATGGCTCTATAGTTCCTCATGTTTAAAAGTTCAAATTCTGGGCTGGACAGATGACTGGGGGTTAAGACCCTGCCTCGAAAGGTCCTGAGTTTGGATCCCAGGTCCCATGTAAAAACACCAGGTGGAAATAGCAGCAGCCTGCACTTCTGACTCTGGTAGGTGGAGCCTAGGGAATCCCAGAGAGACGCATGAAGGAGTAGAAGCAATCCAGGATGACTTCTGAAGTCACTTTGGTCCTTCACAGGGACACGCAGTGCCCCCCCTTTCCCTCTTTCACACACACACACACACACACACACACTAAATGAATGAATAAATTTTCTTTTTTATTAAGTTCAAATTCCCTGAATTCCTAGGTTTTTGCTTTCAGAGTAACAACTGAATTTTTTAATACTTTTTTTTATTATTTATTCAATTGTGCGCGCGTGTGTGCGTGTATGCGTGTATGTATGTGTGTAGAACCACGGACGAATTCGGGAACCACCATGGACCGCCTCCTTCTTGTTTACTCTGCCCCGGGATTCACAGGCTTCGCCCTACTAGGACCGGAAACGCAGCCTCCTCCCCCCCCCCCCGCTTCCGCCCGGGGTCTATACGTGGGGTCTAGGATCCGAACTCAGGACCTTCCGCCTGAAAGGCAGAGGCTTAACCCCTGAGCCACCTCTCCAGGGTCCTACTATGCAACCCAGGTTGGCCTGGAATTTAAGATCCTCTTGCTTAGGGCATCTCAGGGTCCTTAAATTATAGGCATGTGCCACCACACCCATCTGACACCAAAACAGGACCCGGTAGCTCATGCCTGAGGTCCCAGCCCTGGGGGAAGCTGTAGTAAGAGAATGGTTGCAAGCTCAAGACTAGCTTGGGCTAAATAGTTAACCCCAGAATCAACAAAAATGGAGCACAGATAGCTGGGGGTTTATAGGTAAGAGCAGTGAGTCCAGCAGGTCTAGACGAACAGGAAGTTAATAAGACATGTGGAGGAAGCGATGCCCGTTAAACTGGCTTAAGTTTACAGCTATCTGGGCTCAGCAGGCCAAGGTCAAGGACTGGGAGGAAGAGGCTCAGAGGAGCTTGAGTGAAGGTTTGGGTTTTTTGTTTTTTTTTTTAATACATTTTTTATTATTATTTCAGCTCATACAAACTTAATGGGTACACCAGTTTGGGTTTTGTTTTTGAGATATGGTATTAACTTTTTTTGTCTTTTCATATATGTGTGTATGGGGTGAGTGTGTGTGTGTTATATGTGGAGGGGAGGGCATGTACTTCAGTGTGTATGCACTTCTGGAGGTCCAAGGGTTATATGGGCAACATTCTAGATTGTTGTACCCCCTTACTGCTTTGATCTGGGGTTTTTCCAGGCTCTGCCTTTAGGGCTGGAATTATAAGCTGTTATAGTTAAGCACAGGTATCAACTTGATAGTTGAGGGTTTTGAGCTCTGGATACATTTGTGGAGAATTAGTAATTGAGTTTAAGCCCAGAGCAAACCTGAAGGTGATTGTCTAGTTGATGGGGCAGACCCAGCTCATGGGGGGTGGGACTAGGCCCTGAACAGGTGAATAAAATACAGAGAGGTGATTGAGGAAGTTGGCATTCTAATTTACACTTGGCTAGACATGCTGGTCTGGCAAGTTAGGATTATCCCTCTCTCAGCCATTACGTAGAGATGGTATGGCCAGTTCCCTTAGCCTTGGTGTTGGTGCGTGCTCTCCCGTCAAGCTGGACTACAGAATGTAACTGGACTATCAGTTAGAAAATAAATACCTTGTTTCCTTAAGTCATTTGATGGTTATTTATCATCAACCATGCAGGCGAACTGCAACAGAATTCAATACTATTTATGCCTGGTATTTTTACGTGAGATCTTGGGATCCAAACTCAGGTCCTTTTGCTTTTGAGACTTTAACCATTGAGCCGTCTCCCCATTCCTGGATGCAGGTAACTCAGGCTGAAATTGAATTTGAAATTCCCCTCTTCAGCCTCCTGAGATCTGAGATTACAGATATATTTCACCATGGTCACTTCTGACTGGAGTTTTGAAGGGGGTAATCTGTCTTGTTCTTGCCAGCTTTTCACAATGTGTGTCATAATGATTATTTTTAACTCTTGCTGTGAGAGAACACATAAAGTCAAACAACTTAAGGGAGAAAGGGAGATTTATTCAGTTTACGGTTCCAGAGAGGAGAAAGTCTTTCATGGTGGAGGCGACATGGCTGGTGGCTGAAGCTGGAGGCAGCTAAGTCACTGCAGACATCCTGGAGGTCTCTTCTTCCCAGGCTTCTGTTCTGTGGTTCCTTTTATTTGGTCCATTACTGGAGGTTCCAATCAGATTTGGGAGGTTCCAATCAGATCTAGGGCTGGTCTTTGTATTGTAAATGTATTGATCCAGATAATCTCTTCAGGTGGTCTCATAGCTGATTTCAGCTGTGCTTCTAGGAGGCAGTGGGGCATCTTGCTGAGGGTTAGGATGGGGCCAAAGTGTGCAGTTGAAGGAACTTCCCGATAAACAAAGACCCAGCTCTTTTTCATGTAGTTTTCAGTCCTTGGGGCTGGAAGCTAAGAGAGATTTCTCTTTAGGCCCCTACAAGCCCCATTAGGCCTTGGCTGCCAGCATTTGGCAGTTCGTTTGCCGAGTTTATTGAGCATCCTGTCAAGGCAGCTGGAGCCCCCCCCCCAGTCTTTGATCACTGATCGCACTTGATATGGATTACAGTTTCAATGTGAAAAGCCCGCCCTCCAGTCTCATCTGGTAAATGTTTGGTCTCCAGCTGGTGGCACTATTTTGGGACACCCTGGAAAATTTAGAAGATGGGGCCCAGTTGGAGAAACCAGTGACTTGGGGCGTGACTTTGAAGGTTATATTTGGACCCCAGTCTCTTTGTATCTCGACGTCTGTTGTTGTGAAGCTTCCTGTACACGCTTTTACTACTATGATAATCTGCCTGCAATACCAGAGGCTGAAACTGTGAGGGGAAAAAATTCAACCTTTGTTAATGTCACAGCTAGAAGACCATCTGATCACGCTTTTCATCCTCCGAGGTTGCCAGGTAACACTGCAGCCAGGAGCCCAGCACACCTCTCTTCACCGAGATCTGCCTCACCCCTGAGATTTCCACCCTCAGACCCCATCAGTTCCGCGCTGGTGGCTTCAGCAGCAGTAGCTCCTGAGGAGAGTCCGTTTTCTTTCTTCCACTTGCATGATGGTGAGACTTTGGTTTTCTTTCACGAAGTCTATGAGGAAAGAGTCCCGAAGAACTGGAAAGGTCCAGGCTAGCTAACAGAAGTTCAGCTGCAGCTGGGGGACATGTTCAGGACGGGTGTAGCTCCAAGAATATGCCAGGCTTCAAGGGCGTCGACTGGCTTCATCCACTGTGTGAGAGCCTCACACTGGCCCTGCAGATGAAGTGATGTAGCTCATCGGGAGACAGGACAAGGAAAACTGCTCTGTGTTCCCTGGGAAACTGATGCTCTAGTTACAAGGTAGTGAGTGGTCTGCGAGGGGAAGGGACTTGCCAGTCAGTCAATTGTGGGTGCACACCGGAAATCCCAGTAATCCAAGAGGCCGAGGCAGGAAGATGGTGAGGTTAAGGTCATACTGAGACCTTGTCTCACAGAAATGCAAAAGGAGTAATGTTAAATACATTCTTTCCATCTTAAGTACAGAAAACCAAAGCACCACTTGGGAAAGGGGCTCCCTCTCCCAAGGTGGGAAAGGAGTCACTTTGAAAGTTGGCAGCTGTGTCCACTAGAGGGCAGCAGAGACTGACTGAGCCTTCTGTCTTCCCCAGCTCCTGATCTCATATTGTCACTGCGGCTTGGGAGAGGATTCTTCTGCTATTATTTAAGTGAACGCACTGCTCAATCACGCTTGTAAAGCCTGTGCTTCGAAGCATCTGTGCACACTCTTGTCTTTGGAATATAAAGGATCATCCGATCCCTGCACATCCTCTAACAAAAGCATTTACAACAGTACTCAGCAGCCCTATAGGTGAACATTTTACCCACAGGGAAGTCTAGGTCCAGAAGAATTAAGAATGCTCCCCACAGTCCCACACCAAGGAAGTGACAAAGGCAGGAATTGAACTCAAACAGTCAGGCTCCAAAGTCTGCTGCAGCCCCTCAAGTGTGCCTACTCCTCTCTGTGGCCCTCTTTGCAGACCTTCCTGCCTGCTGTTCTGATCTGATTAAGAACTGAATGTCAGTGAGTCCCAGTGTGTGTGGATGATGGGTGAAGGTGTACGAGGCAGGCAGGTCCCTTCCCGCGGGGTTTACAGACTGCATTAGGTGCTAGTGGTGATGTGACTGTTCTGCGCATGTACTACACACACTGCTTCTGTGTGGAGCCTTCAGTCCTAGTCTCTTTCTTTCCCTGCACAGCCCGCAAGGTGGATGTTGGGTAGTATTTGACATGAAGCGCAGCTTTGAGGTTGGACTGCCTTTATCAGCTGGCCCATGTTAATTACCAAGGGGTCTCCCCTACGTTGTTAGGTCCTGATATAATGGTCCACTGTGAGCCAACCCATGCAAAGGATCATGTTACCATGCAATGTGCACGTCACATTGTCCACATGTGTTTTGTCACAGGTGAGTACACAGAGGTTATGCACAAGGGTTGTAATCACAGAGTTAAATCCCTTGGCCAGCTCAGAGTGAGGCAGGATGGCCCCCTCCATGCCATGTTCTCCCGCGGGGGGCCAGGGCTCTCTTCACCATGGTTTTACACCCCGAGATGGACGTCCACGTGAACCTGAACCTCAGCCAGCCCACTTGCAGGAATCCTGGATTCCCACCCCTTGTTTTCCAGGGAACACAGAGCAGTTTTCCTTGTTCTGTCTCCGAAAGGCTGCAGAGGTTTCCCCAGTAATTGAGGTCCGACATCGGGCAGTGCTGAGCAAGGAGGACTGTCCTGGGCGGCATATCAGGAATGCCAGGGTGCCGATGAGTCTCTCTTGCCAGTTTGCACTCTTCCTGCAGGAGGCGAGGACTCCTTCCAGCTAGATGCCCAGGCCTCTCTGAAGTCTTTTCACTTCAGCCCCAAGTGGTTAACTATGACAGCCTGCTGCTCTAGACTCACTCCTTCAAGGAGTGGGGGTGACTGGGGTTTACATCCCAGAAGGAACAGGACAACTGATGCTAAAGAGGTCCCCGACTCCCCTGGAACTGACCCACCTTAGGAATTCTTGAGATCTTCCTCCTCTCTTTGAACCCCTGGTTGTAAGGAAGGACGGAGCTTTCTGCCTTTGGATGTTTCCTGTAGGCGCATCTCCCTGTGCTTGGGCCAGAAGGCGTCTTCCTTTAGAGCCTGGGCTTGAGTTTAGCTGAGAGAACAGCCCACCAAGAAGAACATGTCCCTTCAAGGCACTTGTAGGTTTTAAGGTGCACAACGAAAGAAGAGGCGGTGCCAAGGCTCTGGGGCAGAGATTGGGAGGACAAGACACACAGAGGAAGGAGGCCTGCGTCATATTAGCCCCCGGGGGTGTCCCATGACAGCTGAGGAGAGGGACTGTCCTAGGGCAGCCAGGAAATGTCCCGGAGCAGGTGGCACCAAGCTGAGATTGGAGCAGGCCTGATGGATGCAGGGCAGCTGGCTGGAAGGCTTCGGGGGAGAGGGTGGGCACGCAGCTGAAGGTGGGAGTGCAGCCTTGGGTAGAAGCCAGAGCAGGCTGAGCGCATTGAGTATATGAGACTGGGGGGGCATGTAAATGTGAGCCTGGATAGTATGTGTGTCTCTCCCTCCCTCCCTCCCTCCCTCCTCCTTCCCTCCCTCCCTCCCTCTCTCCCTCCCTCTCTCCCTCTCTCCCTCCCTCCCTCCCTCCCTCTCTCCCTCTCTCTCTCTCTCTCTCCCTCCCTCTCTCTCTCCCTCCCTCCCTTCTCCCTTCTTCCCTCTCTCCTTCCCTCTCTCCCTTCCTCCCTCTCTCCCTCCCTCTCTCTCTCCCTCTCTCCCTCCCTCTCTCCCTCCCTCTCTCCCTCCCTCCCTTTCTCCTTCCCTCTTTCCCTTCCTCCCTTTCTCCCTCCCTCCCTTCCTCCCTCTCTCCCTCCCTCTCTCCCTCCCTCTCTCCTTCTTTCCTCCCTCCCTCCTTTCCTCCCTCCCTTTCTTCCTCCCTTCCTTCCTTCCTTGTATCAGAGGGCACTGTGTGTCCCTGTGGAGGACCAAGTGAAACTTCTGGAATCACCTTGGATTGCTTCTACCTCCTTTTTGCTTCGCTCTGGGATTCCCCAGGCTCCGCCCACCAGAGCAGGAAGTGCAGGCCACCACTGTTTCCTCCTGGAGTTTTTACATGAGACCTGGGATCTGAACCCAGGATCTTCTGCTTTCGAGGCAGAGTCTTAACCCCTGAGTCATCTCTTCAGCCCCATTTTGGCTTTTTTAAAAAATATTTTATTTATCTTTGTGTCTGCAGTGTGAGAGAAATGTAGGTGTGTGATGCGTGTATGTGCGTGTGATGCGTGTATGTGCGTGTGATGTGTGGGGTGTGTGTAGATGAGCGTGTGGGTACCTGCGTGTCACAATGTGACATGAGTTTAGAGGATTACCTCATGGAGTTGGTCTTCTTTCACTTTTATGGTGATTTGACTCAGGACTCTGGCCTGTGCAGCAAATGATTTTTCCCGCTGAGCCATCTCACCGCCCACACTTAGGCTCTTTCAACCTGTCAAATGATTATGAAAGTGCTGCGAGGGGCATCTTCAGACCCGCGCTGCCCTCGGCTGAGTGCTCAGATAGGTAATCAGAAAGGAAAAGCAAATGACATTGTTTAATTTGGTTTTTATTCTTTGAGTGTTTCATACATGAATACAGAAAGTTTACGATATTTTCTCACCTCAATCCCAAATCTCATCCCATCCTCTTCCCACGCCAGCCTCCTTCTTCCCTGCAGTCCTCCTCCTATTTTCTTGTCTTTTTACACGAGCAGCCCCCTGGATTTCATCTGGGTTGCCTTCGATAGCATATGTGCAAATGACGATTTTAAGGCTCTTTGTTTGTAATGCTAAATACATTCTAACTTGGTTATTTCTACTTTTCAAAAGCTTTTGTCATAGAAATGTTCTAAATTTTAAAAACACATATGTAGATTGGGTGGCTTATTGACTCTCCTGACTCCAGGTTTCATAATTATATGACATTTCAATAACTGTTTGCAGCCTTCTCTTTGGAAGGGTGTCTCTGGTCACTATTTAGACTGTTTCAGACGTTTGGGTCACACTATCTGATACTCTGTGAATATCCTTTCTGTTATCAGAGTTCATTCTTGATAATAAATTCTTGGGCATTAATAATTTTGGAGCCCAAATCTGTGAACATCTGCAAACAATACATTTATATTTAACACCAAATTGCTTTATAGAGAAGTCATGCCAAGTTATTCTTGTACTATCATTGTCTAGTTCTTTTCTAATTACTTTTGGGGCCTACTAACTTAATGGTTTAATAGAAGCACCTCACTGTTTCAGGTTGAATCTTACCATCCCAGAGGACAAAGATAAATGTGCATTTTGCCACTTAGATTTTCCTCTATGTCGATTGGTCCCGTCCTCTGGGAGGTTTGCAGCTTTCCTTTTTCTTCTTCCTGTTCACTGGAGAAGTGTGTAGATATAATGTGTAGAATATTCATAGTGTACTAGCAGGAAACAGGTGACAGGGAGGAACATTTATTTTATTTGTGTGTGTGCGTGTGCGCGTGTGCGCATGTTTATCAGAGGGCACTGTGTGTGTCTGTGGAGGCCCAAGGGTGACCTCAGGAATCACCTTGGATTGCACTACCTCCTCTTTGCTTTGCTCTGGAGTTTCCCAGGCTCCACTTTTCAGGGCCAGAAATACAGGCCACTGCCATTTCTGCTTGGTGAGTGTCATAGTTAAGCACAGGTGTCAACTTGACTGTTGAGGGTTTGAGCTCTGAGCACAGTTATAGAGAGTTGATGGTTGTGTTAAGCCCAGAGCAAATGTGAAGGAGATTGTCCAGCTGATGGGGAAGACCCAGCCCATGCTGGGTGGGATTAGGCCCTAGATAAATCACAGAGAGCTGGTTGAGAGAGTTGGCATCCTTCTGTATACTTGGCCAGACATGCTGGTCTGGCAAATAAGGATCGTCCATCTCTCAGCCATTATATGGTGATGGTGTGGCCAGTTCCCTCGGCCCTGGTGTTGGTGCGTGCTCTCCTATCAGGCTGGAATGAGAACTGTAACTGGACTGTCGTAAGAAAGTAAACTCCTTGTTCCCTTAAGCAGTGTGATAGTCATT
This sequence comes from Typhlomys cinereus, assembly GCA_023101885.1. Taxonomy (NCBI): domain Eukaryota; kingdom Metazoa; phylum Chordata; class Mammalia; order Rodentia; family Platacanthomyidae; genus Typhlomys; species Typhlomys cinereus. Next base: position 2,362,990 of record JALPQD010000351.1, on the reverse strand, counting down.
TATCAGCAACCATGCAGGTGAACTGCAACAGTGATTTTACATGGGATCTGGGATCCAAATTCGGGACCTTCTGCTTTCGAGGCAGAGGCTTAACCCTTGGGCCATCTCTCCAGTCCAGGAGGAACATTTAATAATGGAACCAGTTGCATACGGAGTATGTAAAGAACAAGTTGCATACAGAGTGTACAGTGCATTAACATGAAGTAGTGCCACAAACCCACAATTGTAAAAGCAGGGACCAGTGTGTAACCTCTAGCCTGGTGCCATGGGAGAGACAGCAGTTACTCAGATAAAACTGAGATCTGTGCGGACAGAGCCCTCGACAGAGACACAGTCTCCCTTGGAGGGACACATTCACCACAGAGCCCCAGCAAGGAGGGAGACAGAAATCATGACCTTTTAAGCCCCTCCAATGAACCAAACCCATAGGGAGACAAAGGTCCAAAGAAATGCTCGTCCCTGACTTACGGAGGAACTGAATCCTCAGAGTCTCATGTTAACGGTGGGAAGAAGACGTAAGTGCAGCAAGTGTGGGGGTTCAAGCTGCATTCCCAGCTACAGGGGAGGCTGAGGCAGAGATGGGATGGCTTGAGCTCACACGTATGAGACCAGCCTGGGCAACATAAGGAGACCCTGTCTCAAGAAAAAAAAAAGAGGAGGAGGAGGAAAAGAGAAAATGATCTGACTGTAATGTATAGAGGCAGGGAGGGATTAGACTGTCAAGGTCATCAAGGTGGAGCTTCCATAGCTTAATACTGCTGGCTTTTTAAGAAGAGAGGCCAGCGAGGTACGGATGTACACCAACTCTGCCACGATGTGGCACAGTGCCGAGGGCCCTTGCCAAGGCCAGTGCCGTGCATTTAAACTGCCAGCCCTTGAAACTGTGAGTTAAGCAAACCTCTTTTCTTCATCAAGTAGCCTGCCTCGGGCGTATCGTTGAGCACCGAGGAGCTGAGTAGAGTAGTGAGGGGTCTCCTGGTGTCTTAGCTTCCTTTCCCAGTGCTGTGATAAAACACACAGACAACAGCAACTTCAGGTTCACAAGTCAGGGGTACAGGTCCAGCATTCTGAGGGAGTCAAGGCAGCAGGAGCCTGAGGCAGCTGGCCGCGCTGCATCTACAGTCAAGAAGCAAGAGCAATACGCTCTGCTGTGGCTCAGCTCAGCGACTCCATTTATACAGCCCAGAATCCCAGCCAGGGAATGGGCCCTTCCTTCCATGGTTAGGATGGTGTCATGGCTTGAAATGTGTCCCCCACAGTCTCTTGTGTTCGGGAAGGTCGTGGTACCTTTGAGAAGTGAAGTTTTGCTGGAGGAAGGTGGTCACAGGGGGTGGGCCTTGAGGTAGATTAGTCCCACCCTACCTCCTGGAGAAGTCTGCTTTTGTAGCAACAGTCTTGCAGTTCTCAACCTCTAAGATGCTTGCAGTGACTTAGCCTGTCTCCAGCTTCGAGCGGCCCACCATGCCATGTCCTCCATGAAAGACTGTATCTCCCCTCTGGAACCGTAAGCTGAATAAATCTCCCTTTCTCCCTTAATTGCTTGATTTTGGGTGCTCTCTCACAGCAACAGAAAAAAGAGTAAACTAGTATAGATGGGCTTGTCCTCATCATAAACTTAATTAAGATAATCCCTCACAAGCTAACCATAAACTAACTCTGGATAACCCCGCCCAAGTGTGTCTTAGTCTCCCAGGTGATTCTAGATTCTGTGAAGCTCACAATGAACACTCACCATCACAGGTGGCACTCAGAAGATGAAGACGTTTCCAGAGAGCTCCATCTGTTGTCTGGGATGTATATTTTAATTTGTTTCCATAGTATCTTTTCTGAAATTTTCTGGAATGTACACTCTGGATTGCTCCTACCTCCTTTTTTTGTTTTGTTTTGTTTTGCTCTGGGATCTCCCAGTCTCCGCCCACTAAGGCTGAAGTGCAGGCCACTGCCTTTTCTACCTAGTGTGACCTGGGATCTAAACTCAGGGCCTTCTGCTTGTGAGGCAGAGTCTTAACCCCTGAGCCATTTCTTTAGCCTATATCAGCCAATCTTGATATTTACCTTTGGTGCTCTGTTTAGAAAAGTATCCCCAATCCTCAAAGATGATACCATTTAACCATGCTGATGTAAATAAAATATTAATTGACTTAAAAGATACACATGGAGCCTGGTGTGGTAGTACTTGCCCCTAATCCCAGCACTTGGGAGGTGGAGATAGAAGGACCCAAGGTTTCAGGTCATCCTCAGCTAACAGTGAATTCAAGGACATCCTGGGCTACTGGAGACCTTGTTCACAAAACCAAAACCAGCTCACTCCCTCCCTCACTCCCTCCATCACTCGCTTACTCCCTCACTCACATCAGCAGAACTCCCTTTTTGCCTTGACTCTTTCCACGAAGTATAAATCCTGTATTCCTTGCAGTTTGTGTAATTACTTGGCTAGACCAGACAATCATATAGGCACAGACAATTTTCCTTTTTTTTTTTCAACCTGACTTCCAGCCAGCTCTGTTGACTCAGCCTTCTGGGTCATCAGAGGGCTGGTACCAACTTGAGAACCACTGTTAAACAACTGGGATTTTGCAGCCCCAGCTTGGCCAGGTGGGAAGTCTGCTATGCCTACTACGGACACTTAGAAGCGCCATGATCCGGGGCCTCCGTTCTGCGTATCTATTCCTTCACTGTGCTACTGCCCTGACCCCCTTCTTTCTGATCAGCTTTGTTTTCTCCTCTGCCCCTGTCATAGTTATGCACAGGTGTCAGCTTGACAGTGGAGGGTTTGAGCTCTGGGCACAATTGTGGAGAATTAATGGTTGAGTTAAGCCCGGAGCAAGCCTGCAAGAGATTGTCTAGCTGATGGGGAAGGTCCAGCCCATGGTGGGTGGGATTAGGCCCTGGAATAAAATACAGAGAGCTGACATCCTTGTGTACACTTGGCCAGACATGCTGGTCTGGCAAGGAAGGATCGTCCCTCTCTCAGGCATTATGTGGTGATGGTGTGGCCACTTCCCTCGGCCCTGGTGTTGGTGAGAGCTCTCCCATCAAGCTGGACCATAAAGTGTAAGCAGTTACTCATAATAAACCCCTTGCTCCCTTAAGCCATTTGATGGTGATTTACCAGCAACCATGCAGGGGACTGCAACAGCCCCTATCCCTTTCCATTAAGCCATTTGATGGTGATTTACCAGCAACCATGCAGGGGACTGCAACAGCCCCTATCCCTTTCCATTTTCGATGGTGCCCCGGCTCTGGACCCAGAGGAAGGAGTGGAGGAAGAGGGCCAGAAGTCTTTGATCTTGTGCACCATTGCACACTGCCCTATAGGGCTCTGTCTTATTGGCATGGGGTGTGTTTGTGGATTAGTGGAAACCTCTGTTACCTACTGTGATCTGAGTCAAGTATCCAGTGGATACCGGTGGAACTCTACCTGTAGCTCCTTAGGAAGCAGTCCTGGCCTCTCTGGGTCATGAATCCCTTCTGGGCTGCAGATCCAGCCACAGGGCTTTTGGGGTACCTCACTCACCCTGCCACCTGAAAGACAGAAGCACATTCTCCAGCAGCTGCCCCTTGTCTTCGCAGGCTGCCTCTGTCCACTTTGGTCACCCCCAACAGAGGCTTCTTCTGCCTCCCCTTTCAGGCAGCTGTCAGGTTGGATGAGCTGTCAGACTTTTTTATGAACCCCAAGTGTCTCCCAGATGGGGTCTTCGGGAGTCTCACTTGCTTTGGGGGGTATGTACTTGAAAGAGGGGAGCCCCACAACAGTCCTTGTCTTGTTTCAGAGTCTTTCCCCTTCCGGGCTCTCAAGGCTCGTTCTCTAGTTGGGGCGCATGGTGGAATCCTGGACAACCATCTCCTACTAAGTCCTTCTGGGGAGAATCTGGTGGCTATCCCTCAGAATGTGGGAGGCATGTGTCCTGTACAAGCCCCTTCATCTGGGGCTGGGGAGATGACTCAGGAGTTAAGGCAAAATGACCCGAGTTCCAATCCCCACATCCCACATTAAAATCCCAGGTGGATATGGCGGCAGCCTGTAATTCTAGCCCTGGAAGGCTTGGGAAACCTCGGAGCAAAGCAATAAGGAGGTAGAGCAATCCAACATGATTCCCTATGTCACCCTTGGGCCTCAACAGGCATATACATTCAAGTGCCCTATTGAACACACACATACACACACACACACACACACACACACACACACACACACACACACACACACAATTAAAGAAAAGAAGTCCCTTGTCATAGTTAGCTGCAGGTGTCAACCTAGCAATTGAAGGCTTGAGCTCTGGGTACGGTTGTGAAAAATTGGTGATTTGGTAGTGAGTTGAACCCTGGGCAGGCCACTGCAGATTGTCTAGTGGATGGGGAAGAACCAGCTCATAGTGGGCGGGCCCAAGCCCTGGGCAGGCGAATAAGACAGAGACAGCTGTTGAAGGCCATTGGCATTCTTCCGTATATGGCATACGGTGGTCTGGCCAGGGTGGGTCGTCGCACCTCAGTGGTGCTGTGGCTATGGTACGGCAGTTCCCTCTGCTCCTGATGCTGGATGAGTTCTCTGCGAGCTGGCTGACTTTTAAACTGGACTATACCATGAACCCTTCCGGATCTCCGTCTTGCCAACTGCAAATACTAGGACTTACCCGTCTTCATGGTTGCATGAGGCAGTTCCTTATAATAAGTGTGTGTGTGTGTGTGTGTGTGTGTGTGTGTGTGTGTGTGTGTGTATGCACGCGCACCTCCTTTGGTTCTGATTTTTCAGAGAACTCTAACTAATTGTGTTCTGCTTTAGAGCATTGTGGGGTGAGAAACAGCTATACCAGGTGAACTGAAGGTGGTTAAGAAGCAGAAGTGAGTAGGGTGTGGGAGAAAATTCATGGCCTCATGTGCATGTGTGTATAATTCATGTGCTCATAGCACATCTATACACATGTACATGTATGCTGCACCTGTATCCATGGGTGTGCACGTATGCATACATGTGCTTACATGTGTAACCACACGTGCAGCGTGTGCAGGTGTGCATGTGCATGGGCTGCATGCATGTGTGTGCATAGCATATGGGAGGGTGCTGGCTTCCTGCCAGTCAGGGATGCTTCAGCAGCTTGGTTTAAGCACAGGAAGGGGAAGGTGGTTCTAAAGCTGACATCACTCACATAACCAACGTTCATAGCAATAGGCAGCAAATAACTTAACTCTGAACTGAATCTCTGGTCTTCAATCTTTTCTCGAGGCAGCTTTTTGGGCTCGCAGAACCGCCACGGTTGGACACCCTTCTGCCCACTGCCCTCATGCTGTGAGGCCGTTTTTGTTTTCTCTGGTAGACTTTCTTTGCCCTCTCCTTGCAGACTATATATTTTGTTTGCTTTTATCTTCCGCAGGGGTTTGGAAGGGAGTCTTCTCATTTTAAGTAGGACTAATTATCATCATTAGTTTTTGTTTACATTCTTAAACCTGTAATTACAGACCTATCAATGTCTAGCACAACAGAACACATTTTCCTCCCACAGGGAAGGAAATATTACGACTTCTTCCTCGGTTGGCTAGTGCCTCACACCTGCGTTCATTCCTGTGCTGTGCTACAGAAACCCAGCCTTCTTTCCCATTCATCACCTACCCTCTCAGCTACCCTGACCTTATGCCCTTGCTGGGCTGATATTTGTAAGGCTTCTTTCAGTATCTCTGTGATTTCAGACTTTGCCTCCTGCTCTTCTCCTTGTATCTCTTGAGTCCTCAGTTTCCTGATGTCAGATTTAGACAACACCTTGGCGTCATGAATTTTTCAGCCCACACAAGCACCACCCCTTCCAAACTCTTGGACGTTGGAGAATTACTTATTTTCTTTTGCTCCTACACTCTGAATGCTGCCTAACCTTGGACTTCTATGCAGCCGGGTTCCTTGTCTTCATGAATCTACCGAGTGAGGGGGACAGGACAGGTAAAGGTGGCAGCAGTGGGGGGGGGGCACCTGGATGCCTCCAATTCTTCACCTTAGCATCATCATGACTGGACACCTCCTTAATCAAACCCTATAGTCTGCGGCCACCTCCTGGGGTCAGGTGGACTCTCAGAATCACTCTCTTCATGTGTGGCCTTGTGAGCAGCTGTCCTCGGGTTTGGCTTGTGGCATGTGGCATGAACGCTAGTGAAAGTGGCTGAAAGCAGCCTCCCCACCCCCAGAACCTGAACTCGACACATGCCAGGCAAACACGACATACGAGCTGCAGAGCTGCATCCCTTCGCCCACGGGCAGCATGTCTAACGAGCTCCTGGCGCCACCTTGCGGACGATGTTGGTACTGCTGCTGCACGGTCCGCTGAGCCACAGAGCTGTCAAAGTTCTCACGCCACTTCTTGATTCTGACAGATGCTCCTGGTACTTTCTGGGAGGAAGGTAAGAAGCTGTGCTTGTCCCCGTCCCCTAAATTTTCTTGAAGATATGGGGGCCCTGTGGGTGCCCGGGACCCGCTCCAATCTACTGGAAAGGGACCCCTTTCCTTCCCCACATCCTGAACTCCTTTCCCTGCTGTGAGGGAACCCCCCCCCTTAGCTCTCACAGTGAGGGGGCTGAGATGGGATCACAGGCAGTTGGGGGGATCCTGGTTTCAGTAGCGGCAGAAGGGTGGTCTGGGTCAACACCCCAGCACACCACTGTTGGTAGAACACATCCAGCTCCCTCAGATTGAGAAAAACTGACGGTCCCAGAGCACAGGAGGCCGTTCCTGGGCGACAGATGAGTGACGGCCCTGCAGAAGCCCTGCAGCCTCAGGGTCCTGAGCCTGGGGCCTGGGGGTGCGGAGAATGAGCCCCGCACCTCTAAGTGCCCCCTAGTGGGCACCTGGTAACTGTCGCAGCAGCAAACTTGGAAGATGTCCTCGGGCACCCTGGTCACGTGTCCCTTCTTTTGCTCTGGGTCCAGCTGGGAGTAGTGACATGGCCCAGCGGCTCCTCGCAGAACCCACTTTCCAGCCCACCCAGGTGTCTTTTCCTGCCCACCGGGCACTTGTTCACTCAGCAACATGTATGACTGAGAAGTCACTAGGGGCCCTCGCCATCTTCAAATCCAGCTGTTTCTAAACCAGCCCTTTGTCTGCCCCCGTTGGCCTCCCCATGTTCCCCCTGTAATGCTCTGAGATTTATGTTCAGTCCACATGTTTGGTCACCGCTTCTGGGTCTCTTATGAAAGGTCCTTTCTGGTCATGCCTGACTCCTGGGTCAATGCTTGTCCCCCTGTCCCGCTCACTGACTTCCCTGACCATTCTCCTGATTTAAAGAACTCTGTCCCAGCCCTCCTTGGGCATGTCCTGGCATGTTCTTCATGCTATTTCTGCTTCATGCTCCTCTTCATACATGGTGTCCGGTGCAGAACACAAGTGGACAGATGTGGTCTCTTCCTGCTGGTAAAGCTTTCTGTTCTTTTGGAACAAGGTCTTGAGGTGTAGTCCAGGCTACTTTCCAATCACCACCCTCCTGCATCAGTCTCCTGAGTGCTGTGATAACAGGCTTGCACAGCCACGCACAGCAGTGAAGTGTCCTTAAGGTAGGGGCTGTTCTCTGCTGTACTGCCTGCTAGTATATCTAAAGCTAGTTTATTTGATTCTTTGTCTACTGATAGTTTGATGCAATTAACCTAGTACTAGCACTTGGTACCACTTTAAGTGAACGAAAAACATACACAAGACAACTGAACACACACACACACACACACACACACACACACACACACACACACACACACTCTCTTGCGTCTGCCTCCACCAACTCTTGTTACCTTCCCTGGCAGCTCAGTTTGGACGTGTTTCCCTATATGGGACCCCGCGTTCTTCTCAGACATGTTGCTAGTCCCCTGGTCAGAAGACTTTGGAAGGAGGAGAGTCAGGTTTCTGGTTTATACACTGATGGTCTCCCGTGTGCCCTGTAGCTTCCCCAGTAGAAGGTGGGTGGATCTGATGGGCTTCTTGATAGTTCAAGGACATGAAGACAGAGCAGTTTCTACCTTGGCTGGTCACATGAGTGGCATCTGTGTCTATAGACCACACTGCCTGCTCTCTTGGGCATTGAGATAGGGATAAAAAGGGAAAAGATACTTGGCTATGTAGGAAGTTTTCGGGAGCAAACTAGGAAGTTGGAGGGGAAAGATTCCAGGTGATTTCCATCTTGTTTTCCTCCCACAATGTTTAACCGGAGGCCCACTCAGCGGAAATGAAACAAGCAGTCAGAGTAGTGACATCTCTGTGTGTTTAATATGCTACAGCAGGATTTTCCAAGGCAGAGCTGATGTCCTGGGCGCTAGGAACACACCTTCCGGTGCTCTGGAGGGCGCCCTGAAACATAACCCCATAAGAGGACTCTTTCTTTCTTTGACATCCCGAAGTGCATACATAATAAATAAATAGAAAATAGATCTTTGTTCATGGTGACTCCGATGAGAAATGCTCACATATAAAACAGACTATGCATCCAACTCCCGAAAAAGGACCAGCTATTTCGGCAACAGGAAGAAGACAAGCGTTTCAGAGAATTTGCCTCAAAGGCCCAACTCAACGGTGATGCGGACGAACAGAAAAGACAAGAGCAACTTTCTAAGCAAGAAGAAGATTTGCACCAGCAGAAAATGCCTAGGCGTGGCTGTGGGCAGACGGAGTTGAGGAGAGGAAGATTTCTGTACAGATACTGTACTGCTAAAACATGTACACCTTTGAGAACTTTCCAGTAGCTTTTTTTTTTTTTCAAATGAACGGAGCCAAAGACATTCAACATTCGTGGCCACCTGGACAGGACTGCATCTGAAGTGGTTCACAGTGTGAGACCTCTGTGAGACCTCTACATCCCAAACAGCACGACTGTGGGCAGGAAGCAGGCGAGGTCATTTTTAACAGCTCTCCCCGCAGTCACTCTCTTCCCCGGAAGAGGTCTTTCCTCCATGTTGGTTGAAGCAGGCATGTCTGAAGAGGCAGGGCCCATCAACATCTCCTCCCGGCAGCTGGAAGACCAGTTTGGTGGGAAAGACCTCCTTGGGAGTTGGCTCAGTCTGGGGACTGGACTGTGGGACTGAGGCTCCCCTGGACCCCTGGTCAGAGAGAGCCAAGCAAAGCCTTTTTGAAGGAAAGAGTCTGTGGTTGGGGACGAAAGGAGACCCATGTCAGGCAAGAGTCTCCAGGGAGACCCTGGAGTGTCACGCGTGAGTGCTGACCACGGGTCCTTCCGCCAGGCAGACAAGGAAAAGCGCTAGCTCAGAGGCCCCAGGCCGGGATCCATCCATCAGGGCCACACTAGCACCACTGCAGGGACAGGGAGCACCGAGGGGATCCCCATGGTCACGGACCCCCTCCACCCAAGTGTGGTGGGTGGTGAGAGTGCAGGTCTCGCGACGCCGAGAGGAGCGTAGACGGTGTGCACAGAGGAGCAACCGGGGAAAGCCCTTGGCGAAGGACGGCTCCATGCTGGTCCATTTCTCCTCTTTCAGACGACACGGCTCCCTTTGCAGAGCACCGGGCACCCCGGAACTGTTGCTGAGGCAGTGTGGCATGGCAGGGGGTGCTGGGCATGGGCTGGTGACCAGGCTTTGTGGTTCTTTCCCATCTCAGGGCACATTCTTCTCAGATGTAGTCAAAGACTTTGAACCAGATGGTCCCTCAGAGTCCCCCAAGACCCTCTCTGTCTTCGACACCCCAGGCTCGCCATGGTATGAGCATACTTGGGTCCCTTGGAGTCTCTCTGTTCTCGGTTCCTGTGTAAGGTGCGTGCGAGGCCCGTTGCAGAACCTATGAACTTGACTGTTATCCATCCTTGAGTCAGAAGGGTCCGGCTGGCGACCGACTTTCACAGGGTCCTGAGCTTCACGGCACCGTCCACGCTACCCCCTGACCTCCCTTCTCTGTCACAAGCAGGTCAGCTGTGGAGGGCAAGCGACGGCCCCACAGCCACCTCGCAGGTGCAGCAGGGCAGCCTCCGCCTCTGAGCGCCGCAGAGGGTTCCTCACCCTTCCCCTCCAGCGTGCCCTCTGCCCTTCACTGCCACCAGCACCATTGCCTCCTGGAAGAAGCCTCCCTCATGGCCCCGAGCTCAGCTGAACTCCTCTTCCTCCAACCTGGCATCCATGACTACCACCTCTCTCTGGACTCTCAGCCTGGCATCAGAGTGCACTGAGACCTGGTACCCTGGGCCTCTTCATCCCCGGTGCTCAGGGACCTGCGAGATAGATGCTGGCTGCAAAGACGCTCCAGAAGAAAAGCCCAGGCTTCTGCGATCGCAGACCTCAAAGGTCTCCAGGAGCTGAAGGGAAGCCTCTCCGACACAGGGTTTACCTTTTTCTCGGGGCAGCTGGGTCTTCTGGGAGCTCCGCCCACCTACCAGCTCCTAATCCCAGGAAGCCTGGTCCCTGCTAACAGGAGTAGAAATGGCCTTTCCCCTATCTGCCACCTACCATGTCTGCTGGTGGCTATGGGGATCTGTGAGTGGGGGCAGTCTGCAGACTACCTCCTAGCTGCGTCTGGGCTCCTGCCCCGGTGAACCTTTGCTGTCTTCACAACTCCTGTCTTCTCCCAAGGTCCCCCCGACACCCCCCACGACGAGGCACAGATAGGAGAGAAGCACCCAAGGAAAGGTGGTAGCATCAGCCAACACTGCCCGGGGGGCTGCAGGTAGACTTGAGTAGGGGCAGGTGGCAGCACCAGGGTCTCTGATATCTGTCCCTTGGTCCAGCAGGACTGACAGGGACCAGGGACCCAGCCATTCTGCCCCAGGCTGCTGCAAGAGTTTGCCGCTGCTGGGGTCCAGCCTGGGGCGACACCAGGTAAGCAGCTGTCCTCACAGTTTCTTCTTCCTCACAACAGGGATGGGCACCACTTGGAAGATTTTGGCTTTGTGATCCTCGGTCTCCATCGTCACCCAGGTGGGCCGGAAGCTGCCTTTGAAGCCAACGAACACCATTTTCTCTGAAAGGCATCGACGAATCAGGTCAAAGGAGAATGACTGTACCATGTGCTCCAGAGTTCCCCGTACCCCGTGGTCTAGCTCCCGCTGGGCACCCCTCCACCGACCAGCATGTTCCCTCCTCTGGGAAAGGCTTTAGTTCTAGCCTTTGCTGGAACCTCACGTTTTTGTATGAAGCACGTGGGTCTCTTCTGAGCTTCGTGATCACCTCTGTGTGTGTGTGAGTGTGCGCGCGCGCGCGTGTGCGTGCATGCGTGTGCGTGCACGCGTGGGGTGGGGGTGGGGCGTATGTTTTTGACACAGCAGAGCCATGCACCAGGGGGAATAGGGTGGATGTGATGGAAGGAGAGCTCCCAGGATCCCTGTCTACCTCCTGGCTGATCTGTGACCACCAGCACATCTCTGCAGCCTCATCTGTGGACCTGTGGCGTTTATTGGTAAACTTCTCAGCTCGAGCATGCTGTGACTTTGGGGATTAGTGGAAGGATCTGCCTGGATCACAGATTACACAGTGTGGTCAAACCTATACCTCTAGATCTCACGTTCCCCCAGCTCCCTCCACAGTGACCTCTTTCTCTGCCCTGTACCTCATGACTTGGGGTTCCACATGACACTCAGAACTAGCCCAGGTCGGAGGGCAGCGCACATCTATCACCACTGGACAAGTGCCACTTGCCCTTGGTCACCTTATACACGAGCATTTGGCAACAACATCTTAATTAAACAGACAGAAGCACCAAATAATTCTGGGATTGTCTGGAAAGGACCTTGGTTCCCTTCTCTACTGGCTATGACGAAAAGCTTACAGTCTCTGACTCTTCCTTTTTTTTGCTCTGGGATAAACATCCAGGTGATGGGCTACTGGTTTTGATGTCTTTCATAATCAAGACATAGATGCTGAAGGACCTTAGCTTCAGATCAGGAAGGTCAGGGTCCACACCTTAGTTGAGAAAAGTGTGATTCTTGGTTTCCTCGCCTTATGCCTTCTGCAGTCCACGTGAGTCAGGAATGCAGGGGATACTTAGCACGAGTGCAGCAAGGTGAGAGGCCGAGAAGCGGGAGCTATCATGGTCATCCTCATCCTCACAGCTGCTCTCCCTTTCCCTGAAACCTCCCCATGCCCTGCTGGGAACAGTCTGTGCCCGTGTGCTAGTTAACATCACTCAGCGGTCCCAGAACTGTGGGGTCGTGCACAAACCATGGAGAATCTCTAGGTTTTAATTCTCTCTTCTCCTCCTGTCTTAGAGGACAAAGAGTCTTGCAAGCTGCTGGAAGACTATAACTATAGGCACCAGCTGGACTTTGAGGAAGACACAAGCCCCTGGCCACTCTGAACAGAGAGCTGGGCAGGAAGGCCAGACAAAGGCGCTTTCTGAGGACATCGTTGCTGAATAATGAGCCACTTGTAGGACAAAGCAGCGAACAGCTCTACAGTTTCTTCCAGTGTCTGGTCACAAGTGAAAATGAACTTGCTGTGATGCAGGGGATGGTAACCAGGTGGTCCGGGTCAACAGACCACGGGCCGAGGACTCTGGGGGTGCACCCAGGTTTAGTGGGAAACAAAGTCCCCACATTCTGCTCTGATTCTGAGGTCAGCTTGAACCTCACTCTGAATCCTACTTACCTTTCAACTTGACACCTTTTTCGGCCCCGAGCTTCTCCAGCACTCTGGTCCACGGGCCTCTGGTGACGTACCTTCCCTTGGATGCCATAAGCACTATGGAGCTGAGAGAAGGGGGCCTGATGAGATGCTTCGAGAGGGAAAGGAAAGTATACTGGGCGGCTGCTGGCCTTTGGTGGGACCCGAGATATCAGGGCAAGGGGCAGGCCAGAGATCTGGGAAGGATGGCCTGTCGTGTGGAGTGGCAGGACTCTTTCCTTGAAGCGGCAGGCACTCTGAGCAGTCCTTCCCCACATCTGGCCCCATCCAGGAGCCTGGGGATGACTCGCTGCTTTTACATGTCTGCTCCCAGCAAGACGGACACCTAAAGGTCACTGCTTCTCAGGTGACACCTCAGTGCCTGTACAGGGGCTGGACTTACAGAGTGAGTTCATATGCGTTTTCCCTTCTTCCCTTCCTCCCTTCCTGCCTTCTTGCCTTCCTTCCTTTTCTTCCTTCCTTCTTTCCTATGTATCCAAGGCTAGTCTCTAAATTGCTATGTGACAGAGGCTAGCCTTGAACTCCTCGCCCTCCTGGCTCTACCTCCGAAGTGCTGGGATTATGGGTATATGCCATCATACCCAATAACCTGAGTTTTCATTCTAAGGTCCTCGGTCTTGCTCAGATAGAGGCAGACAGAAACAGTGATGAAGAAAGCCAGAGCCCTTGAAGGAAGCCAAGGAGAACGGAGGGAGGGGAAGCAAGGGCAGAGGACGGAACAGCTGATAAACAACAGAGTCACCCTGCTCGCCCACAGCACCAGCAAGGGGCCTTGGGGACCGACTGCAGTGGGGCCACCTGGGAACGCAGCAGGACTGCAGTCGCCCCTCGGAAAGCCTGCTGGCCAGGTGCACAGTGGCCGTGCCCTGCGCTGTTTCCTCTGGAGCCTGCATGTGCTTTCTGTGGATGGCCACCCGACCTTGTGTAGCCCCGAGCCGGCAGGAACAGCATGGCCCAGTTCGAGATCATTCTGGGAAGAACACCATGTAGTCACCACAGGCTCAGAATGCTCCGCCGCGTGTCACTGCCCTCTCTGGTCAGACAAGCTCTGCCTTTGTGTTTGCGAACGGGAGATTGAGCAAAGAGCGAGTTACGCAGAATCTGCTGAGAGGATCTGCCAAAGGAGACCGAGTTCCGGGGGGCAGGGGTCTGCGGAGCCAACAGTCTTCTTCCTGCCTTGGGTTGTATTTGGGCTCCCGTGCTGGCAGGCTTAGGCTGGGCCAGACGCGAGGCCCGAGCACCGCCCTCCCGAGAAACAGGGCAGAAGCTCCACGGGCTTCCAAGTCCCATCTCAAAGGAATTCGCTAACCACAGACCACAGTCCAGACGTGGAAAAACTGTATGGGATTCTGAAACCTGCTCTTGCCCCCATTTATGTCCCAGGGGAAGCAGAAGAAAAGCTGTTAAAAGGCAAAGGGCTAATGTGCAATAGGGGTCGATGGGAGGGCAGCTGGGGGCTGCCTTGGGCTCTTTAAGAAGGCTTGGAGGGAGAGGCCCAAGGGATTGGCGGAGTGAGGCCTATTAAGGAGAAAGGGCTCATCGCAAACACATCCTTGGCTGTGGATCCAGGCTGTGTTCCCAGGAGGAAATTTCCCCATTGTTCTGGTTCAGAATAAACACCGAGGACCCATGGCTGGGTTCGGTGAACTCAAAGGAGAGTCATGCTCTCGGATGGCATCTGTGTCAGCCGACAAGACAGGCACAGGGAGACAGGACTTGGCCTTCTGGTGTCACCTATATCAGATGCTCTCTGTCTGGTGTGTGATTCTCTAGATCATCAGTTCCTGAACCGCCTTGGTCTCCACAGCAGAGGCAGCTCCAGGAAGCCATTCTCAGTGTCTCTGGTGTGAGCAGCTCAAGAATAAGGCCAGTGAAAGGCCCTGGGGAAGGGGTGGGGAGATGGGACAGCCCTAGGCTATCTATATCTGAGCCTCCAGGAAGAAGGGCCTGTCCAGCCCCATTCCCTGACACTTCTCGGGAGGTTAGAGGGGGTCCATGGTGCCTGATTCCTGTCTAGGTACCCAGTACCAGCCTGGGCATGGCTCATCCCACCCATGAGTCCTCCGAAGAGGTACGCGGGCTGCACCTGTCTGAGCAGCTGCTGTTTGGAATTCCACGTCCCACTTCAAGCAGCGGCTCTGCAGCCTGTTCTCACCATCGACTTCTGCACTCTGGTTCATTTCAAGAAAAAGTCCTTTGGCCAAATAAGGCATGAAACCTACAGATCCTAGAAGGCACGTGTTTGTTTGTTTGTTTGTTTTTCCCAAATTGGGAAGTCATCATCTTTCTATATGGATTTGCCTGTGGGAAATATAATACAGGGCTGAGGAGAGAGCTTGGTTGGTAAAGCGCTTTCCTCAAAAACACAAAGACCTGAGTTCAACTCCCAGAAACCAGAGAGCGAATAAGAGAGAGAGAGAGAGAATTGTGCCTGTTTGTAATCTCAGCACTACTGTGCTGGTAAGTTGGGGACAGGCAGACTCTGGGATTTGCCGAGCAAACAGTGAGAGAGACAGAGCAGATCTATCTAGAAAGACAAGGTGGACAGCACCTGAGGAAAGACAGCCAGCGTTGTCCTCTGGCCCCCGCAGACATGCCTGTGCACATGCAACCAAGCACACACAGGCTGCTACACATACACACATACCCACACAAGGGCAATGCAAATGAAGCCCTGGATGAGAGGACAGTTGCTAAATGTGATTTAGCAAAGCCCTATTCTCCAGAGTCTCACATCCAGTACAGTTCACCAGGACCACCAGACAGCATTGAGAAAGACACTAGTTTCCATTCACGAGCTGTTTAGGCACCTGAATGTGGCAGGTGATTCTCACAGGCTATGCACTAGGTGTCGCTCTTCAGTGACTTCCACGCCCATGTGACCAGCCAGGGACTGGAGGAGGTGACAAGTAAGCTAGACTTGAAAGGGGGTATGGTAAAGGCCACAGAGACCCTGACATTAAGAAGCTCACACTAGGGCTGGGAGGATGGATCAGTAGTCAAAGCCTTTGCCTTGCCAGCAAAACGACCTAAATTTGGATTCCACGTAAAAATGCCGGGTGAGTATGGCGGCCTGCCTGGAAGTCCTGGAAGGCAGAGCCTAGGAATGCTCAAAGCAAGCTGGCTAGCCAGACTATCCCTGATGGCATCTAATTAGAAACCGAGGCTCACAGCAATAAGGTGGAAGATTGATGGAGGATGATTCCAGATACCACCCTTGGGCCTCCACAAGCATGTATTCTCAAGTGCACTTGTGTACATACAACCACACATGTATACCTACCCACATGCAAAACACATGCGTGTATACACACACACAGACACCATACACACCATACACACATATACACACAGAGAAAATAAAAAACTCAAAGCAGCCATTAATACGGGAGAAGGCAGGAGATTGGCTGTGAGGAGCCGGTGCCCAGGAGTTGGTGACCAGCATGTATGGCATAGCGCCATGGGAGGGGCCAGGCTGGCGAGCAGTAATAATGCAGGCGGCATGCCTGACAGTGCTGGGTTAGAACCTGGAGGGCTGAAAGGAAGAAAAAAGTCCACTATGGAGCCCAGATTCTCATCTAACCAACTGGGCAGAAGACAATTTAAGGGAGCAAAAGAGGAATGGCTGCTTTAGAGGATGGAAAGAAAAAAATAAAAGGAAGGAGAGTTCAGTTCCACAGGCGACACACAGGTGGCGCTGTCTAAGCAGCAGCTGGGTAGTGTCCTGGGCTTGGGAAAGAGATCCAGGCTGGAGAGCGGCAGAAGCCACCAGCATTTGGATTGTACTGGAGCTGTGGGTGGGGATGAGGTCACTGGGAGAGTGGGTCGCGACGAAGGGCAGAGGGCCAGGCAGCCTGCCCACATGTGCGTGTGTGCATGGGGGGGGGTCCCTTCTGCCTCAGGCTGACCTATATTCACAGCAGTCCTGGCTCCAGCGTGAGCACCACCAGGGATGAAGTTCTCCCAACCGCGTGGGCAGACCGTCCAGACGGAGAAGCGTCGGGAAGGGCTGGATCTGAGGGACGGAGCTCGCAGGGCGTCCTGCGTCACTGGACAGGCCCAGAAGCAGAGACATGCACTCACTTGTCAGGGACAGCTGCCACGTAGTTGAAGAGCTGCCAGGGTATGCCCTGCAGAATGGCGTTCCTGAAGCTCCCGTAGCTCACCACGTGCCCTCGGCTCCCGTCTATCACCACCACCAGGACGCCATCTTCTGAGTTAGGGTACTTTCTCCCATCTACCTGCACAACCAAAGCAACACAGGCGTGAGGGGTTCTGGGGGCAGCTGAGGGCCAGAGATTCTCCTGTCCTGGCGGGTCCCACGTAGACCCTGAAGACAGATACTGTGTTCAGTGCACGAATACCTCCCATCTCACTTCCCTGTGCCCTCTGTAGTGGTTTAAATAGTGGTCCCCAAAAGACATGTCCAGTAGAAACCAGAGAAGGTGGCCTTATTTAAAATTAGTGTCTCTAAAGATGTCCTAATGATGTAACATTAAAGATCTTAGGACGGGGTGCTGGAGAGGTGGTTCAGGGGTTAAAGTTTTTGCCTCACAAGCAAAAGGATCTGAATTCATATCACCAGATCCCATGTAAACATGCCAAGTGGAAATGGCAACAGCCTGAAATTCCAGCCCTGGAAGGCAGAGCCTGGGAATCCCAAGAGAAAAGCAAGTGAGGAAGTAGAGATATCAAGGATGATTCCAGATATCACCATCCTTGGGTCTCCACAGGTACACACACTCAAGTACCCTCTTGTACACCCCCCCACACACACATGTACGCACATACTACGGGTCAAAAAAATTCTTAGGAAAAAATAATTCAAAAGTTTAGAAGAAGACTCTAAATCCAGCAATGGAGATCCTTGTGAAGAGAGACGAGTGATAAGTGGACACACAGAAGAGAGGGTGTGGTGAGGATGGGCAGAGGTGGCAGGGATGTGTCTCTGACCCAAAAAGTTCTTAGATCCAAAGGAAGCTTAGAGAGTTGAGGAACAGCAGTTACCTTGGGACGTCCCAGAGCAATCGCCCTCCTGTATGTTAGCCATTGGCTTTCTGGAGGTTTAACGTTCTGGGTTTAATGTTTGGCTATTTTAAGTCACATGGTTTGTGGCAACTTGTCATGACGACTCTAGGATATCAATACCACCTGCTATAGCTACAAAAGTTTCCCTCAGGCTCATGAGCTTTTTGTTTGTCTGTTTATCCACCCCAAAGAGAGAATGTGTACGTATAAGGCCCAGAGTTGATACCAAAATTCATCCTCAATTGTTCTTTCACTGTATTCTATAGAGCAGGTGTCTCTACTTAGATCCAGAACTCAAATATCACCTATAACAGGGCTAGTCTTGTTGGCCAGTTTACCCTGGGAATCCCCAGTCTCCTTCTAAGGCTGCAACTGCAGGCAGTCCACCATGTCTCCCAGGCATTTACATAGGTCGTGGGACTCCCAACTGGTCCTCTCGCTTGTGCAGCAAGCACGCTGACTCCTGAGCCATCGCCCAAGGCTCAGGTTTCCAGTGCTCCTTCCCCAGCAGCTGGTGCCGTTTTGGAAAGCTGTGGGGCCTTTAGGGGCCTAGCTGGGAGAAGCGGATCACTAGGGGTGGGTCTTCGGCAGTGAATCCTGGTTCCTGCTGCTCACTCTGCTTCCTGGTCATCCATGAGTGAACGACCTCTGCCATGGGCTCCCACCACTGCCAAATGACCCGTTCCAAAATGTCCTTCCACCGTGACGGGCTGAAGCGCTCCAAACTGTGAGACAAATGCCTCCCTTTGGTTGTTTCTAGTAGCAACTCTGGTCATAGTGATGGACGCGTAGCTACCACCTCCCCCTGCAGGTGAAACTTGGGCCTTGCAGGTCCTTACAGACCTTACAAGTAAGTGTTATCACTTACTTCAATATAAGCGAAGTCGTTCCGAAGGTGGAAGAAGTGCTGTCTGGAACTCTCCATCTTCACTTCCAGGAAGTGGTCTTTTGTTTTCTGGAAAATAAATCCAGCCCAGCGTGGTTGTGAGATGTGGACAGTCCCTTTCCTCCCCTGCGCTGCACCCCCGTCCCAGCACAAAGTCATGGAGCTAGAGCAGGCATTGAGAGAGGAAGCTCGCGAGTCTACATCCCCTGGGAGGCAAAGGGCCCAGACAGCCATCGCCACTCACCAGCTGAGCCCCCAGAAGCTTCCTGGGCATTGGCACATCCACCATGGCTTTCTCAGCGAACTTGGGGTAGGCGGTGGCCGTACAGTCGCTGACGCCCGCGTTCCTCGGGATCATAGCTTTAATCTTGATTCGCTCGCAGCCCTTTACCGAGCAGAAGGCAAATTTCTCCCTCTCGTTCTGGGCTTTTAGCTTCAGGAAAAGCAGCCTGCACATAGGAGGAATCCAGGTGTTCCCTTGGGCACCTCCTTGGCACCCGGGCCTAGGCGTGGTGGTGCACACCTATAATCCTGGCACTTGGAAGGCAAAGGCAGGTGGATTGTCCCAAGTTTTAGGTTGGACTAGACTACATAACAAGACCCTGTCTCAAATAAGCAAGCCAGCAAGCAGCCGTCAGAAAGTCTTGCCTATTCAAGACTATTGCTTGTGTTGACTAGGGTTAGACCTCTCGGACCTTATACCATGAAGCTACGCTGATCAGACAGAATAGTTAAAAAGAAAAACCCTATGAGTGTATCGAAGAAGGGAATCAAAATGTCAGCAGCGAATTATTTTCTGAGGACTGGCTACATGCATGTCATGCAGTTGTAAATTGCCATATTATCTCTAATCCCCAACCCTACCCTGTAGGTACCATTATCATTCTGATTTGCCAGACTCTCCAGGGACCACACAGCTGGGAATGACACAGTTGGGATTTTTCCACCCTGTCATGGAACTGTGAACATTGCTAATTCTGTTTCTCTCTGAGTCGTAACTTACTCCAAATTTTCTTTTAGAATTCATTTAAAATAATAACTAGCGTGAAAGCAGCTCACCCAGTATTACAGGGAATCAGAGCTATGAGGAAATCACAGTACTAACAGGGCATCTGTTATCATGGTTCTTTCAGATCAGAAAATAATGTTCTTCCTGCACACACCCTTTTCTGGGAGTCAGCCCTTGCTGAGCCTGCTCAGCCCTGAGCCAGGCTGGGCCAGAATGCCTCGGCCCACCCCATCCCACTGCTGACTAGAGGTTACACTGAGCACACAGGTGGGCTGTTCATATGCTACAGATAGCCCAAAGGGTGTTCCCTCTCTTGTGTTAGAATGAAGTGAGTCTGCAGACTAGTTGATCCTTGAAAGGTAAGGACATGTTAATGTTAGCTACTGTGACTGTTTTGTGCTGTGTATCTCCCAAAGAAGATACATCCTGAGGGGAAAAGAAGGCAGTTTGGGGTAAGACATTCATAGAAGAAGTCAAACATGTGTGCACACACATGTGTGTGAGTATGGGTGGGTTTGAATCTTGGCTTCCTGTCAGTAGCAATGACTCTGGAGTTGAGTTCACCAAGCAGCTGTTTTCAACCATCATTACAAAGGACCTTTGTTTCTCATATCAAGAGATTCCTGAATAAAATGGACACGGGCAGTTCCAGGCATCTCCAGCTCACGGTGGAGAATGGAGTCATGGCATCCTGCATTCATGCTCTGCAGGGAGGGAGGCTGCAGGAGCGTTGCCTCTTTGAGTTGTTGAGGATGTCTCGTTTAGGGTTCCCTCCCACCATCAGAATCCATGTCGAGACCGAGGGACAGAAGTGAGCTTGGTACCCCATCAGATCTGTGCAGGGAGGACCTAAGGACCAGCCATCCACTGTCCTTCTGATGTCGACTGTAGTTCCTCCAACCCAGACCTGCATCTAGTCAGGTTGAACAAAATGATGAGATTCTAGTAGGGGACTCTGGTATTTAGTAGAAATTCCCACTAAAAAATCCCACATCTTTATGGCATACTATTCCCCATGATCCTAAAAGAAGAACATATGCATGGATGAAGCCATTGGACTTTGTCTTAGCAACAGCTGACCTTTGAGTTATTTCCTATTGGTGGAGGGGTCTTGAAATCACAGTGATTCTCCTGCCTCAGTCTCCTGAGTGTCAGAGTCATAAGCATGAGCCACAAGGCTCAGCTTGCTTTCCCTTATGTGCCCTAAGTTTAGGAGCTCCACCAGGGGAACATACAACTTCTCAGAGCTACAGTAGACAGGACTCGGTACAGTACTGGGAAACTCGGCTCCTCCAACAGATTCATCATCCGTAAAACTGATGTTGTACCGTTCACCTGTCATCCTGCCACCCAGTTGCTTTAGAACTTGGTGGAAGTTCAAAAGGCACTATTACTCTTTAACTCCAATACTGTACTTAATGCTTTTGATTTTAAAGTTTTAATTTTCCTAGTAGCAAACTGATAGAACGACAGTTCCCTTTCCTTCTTTTCTCCTTCCTTTCTTTTCCTTCTCTTCCTTCTTCGCCTCCTTCCCTCGCTTCCACCCTTTTTTCCTTCCTTCCTTCCTTCCTTGCATCTCTATTTTCTTCCCATGGCTTCAATATAGAAAGCAAAGCAATCATCCAATAACCTTTCAAGTTTACTTCCCGGAGCATTCACTGTGGTCACCTTCAGGGCTCTGGCATGGGCTGCCATTCCTCAGCTGTTGGTTTGGTTTCTTTTTTTGGGGGGGGGGCAAAGAGCTCTGCAGTCTCCTTGTCCAGATACCCCTTCTCTAATGACCAGGACCCATGGCAGGTTAACAGAAGGTGGGAGCGAGTTCTGGTCTCAGATCCCACTGGATAGGCTTGTGTTGTGATCTCTGAGAGCTACTCCTATTTTCTGTCCTTTCTTTCTCCTGACCTACAGACAAGATATGGTTTGTTCTAAATGGATCTTGTTTGTTTGTTTTTGCTTCTGCCATCATTTTTTTTCTGAAATAGCTGTATTCCCTACATTCTATCTGCATGTTTAGCAGATGGTTATGTTCCTCCCAAAGGTTAACCACTCTAAACAGTTAAGTACACGCTTCGCTGCTAACGCGCCTAGGAAAGCCTCATGCACTCGTTCACTGGCGTCAACATCACGGTGATTCTCAGGGTCATGGGGAAACCCAAAAGGGCACAACGGGTCCCTCCCCCACCGTGGACAGTGGAGCCTCCTTACCCCGAGTCCTCATCCCAGTAGTAGTGGCTCCTGCCGGGGTAGCTCTGCTCCACCTTGTCCATCTGTGAGGTCTTCACAAAGGTCCCCGTCTTGGACGTTTGCTTCAGCAGGCGATTGTGAACGTCGGACAGGATGGAAAAAGTGGTGCCTCGTGGGTAGCAGAGCCCCACTCGGATCCAGTCACCCCTAGGACCAGAGTGGAGTCAGTTCTGAGAAAGGTTGTCTAGGCCCAGGGCTCCTGGCACACTCGAGGGAACAAGGCCAAACTTTTGTGTGGGCAATTTGAAAGAACACTTGCTGTCGGTAATGACTGAGTTGCCAAGCAGCTGGGGAGAGCGGGAGAGATGGTGACTGTCCGTGAGTGTGGAAAACCATTGGATTGGGTCATCTGGGGCTTCCAGGGCTGGTCCATGTGTGGCATGGGCTGGGAAGATGACATTCTGTCAACTGGGTTGTGATTAATCAGCACAGGAGACAGAGGACTAGGGTTAGTGCCCTCCTGAGCCAGGGGTCAGAGGGTCCGCTTTGTCTCTGGATCATCGTGGTGGTCGGCATTAACTGTCAATCTGACACCCAGGAGGCCGACTCTGGAATGGCTGAGAGGGAGTCTCTAGGTCAAGTCAAGCTTTGGGGAAAGTCACTGGAGACTGTCTTGATTACTTTGGTTGAGGTGGGAAGCCCTGTCCATTGTGGGCAGCACTATTCCCTGGCAAGAAAACGAGCAGAGCTCTTGCCAACTGGCAATCAAGCAAAGTAGCAAACATACACGCACTTGCTCCTTGCCCTCTGGTTTTGCCGTGGATGCCATATGGCCAGTTCTCCTGCCGCTGTGACTTCCTCACCATGACGGACTGAACTTGGAAATGTGAGCTGAATAAAACCCCTTTCTCCCCTAAGGTGATTGGGTCATGGTATTTTATCTCAGCAGTGGGGTAGGGGATGGGAAAGCAAAGCAGTCTCCTTAGCGACAAACAGACACCCTGAAGACTTCATGATGTATGCACAGAATGCTGACCTCATGTCTTCAACCCGGAAAGAGCCTCAGTTCCCTATTACTAAATGGCAACAGTAACATCGTATATTTTTGTCATTTATTGAGAACTTGGCTCTTTGCACATCTGTGAGATAACACTAGCCCCATCTTAGGGGTGAAGGAACTAAACTTCCAAGAGGTCAGCTGCCCGGGTGGCATTCTCTTTGCCCTTCCTGGCCCACTGACCCTGGCTCTCACTCACTTGTTGAAGTTGATGAGCCAGATGGCGAGCTCGCTGGGGGCAGTCTGGTCCCAGTGGATGGTGTAGCCCTTCTGCAGGGTGATGACAGGTTGGTACTGCTGATAGTGGGTGCTCTTGGTGAGGGCGCCCTCCAGGTAGAGAGGGTGGCTTGGGAAATCGTTCTTGATGATCTTCATCCGCAAGTTGCTGCTCTTGTAGGCCTGGATGTAGATCTTTGAAAACCCAAAAAGGAATCACACAAAGAGGCCGTTACAAAGGATCGTCCCAGGAGTGTCTGGTCGGCATCCGATCATAGAGGGTGCGTTCAGAGCTGCTTTCTTCTCACAGTGCCGTTTTTAGAAGGCATGAATGAAAGAAAGGCTAAATAAGGGGACATGTCTTTCTGCGAGTGGACATGACCCAAATCTTGCCGTGCGGCCCAGCAGATGCCGTATGTGAACCCCAACAATAGCCTCTGTTGAGGCCGATTGGTGGAACTGGGGAGAGTTTCACTGAAAGTCACATGGCGATGGAAGCAGGAATGTGTGGGAGGGCAAGATAGGGCCTCCCTTCTTCCCTCCTTCCTTCTCTCCTTCTTCCCTTCCTTCCTTCCTTCTCTCCTTCTTCCCTTCCTTCCTTCCTTCCTTCCTTCTTTCCTTCCTTCCTTCTACTCTTCCCTCCCTCCCTCCCTTCCTTCCTTCTTCCCTCCCTCCCTCCCTCCCTCCCTTGCTTGCTTTCTTCCTTCTTCCTTTCCTCCCTCCCTTACTCCTTCCCTCTCTGCCTCCTTCCCTCTCTTCTTTTCTTCCCTTTTTCCTTCGTCCCTACTTCGTCCTCTCTCACCATGCTGGGGCGCACACCCCGGCCTTGCACGCCGTCTACAGTCACCTGCTTCCCCAGCCCTCTTTTTCACTTATGTTCAGACAGAGTCTCACTGAGATGCCCAGGCTGCCCTTGAACTCACTCTGAAGCTGGGCAGAGCTTACAATCCTCTTGCCTCAACTCCTCCGTTAACTGGGAAGACAGGCCAGCACACCAGGCCAGATAGGAGAGGATTGTTCCAATTCTGCTGCAAATAAAACTGCCCTTTCTCTGGCAGCGGTTCTCCTGCCTTTGAGAGCTGGCCTGGGTATGCTGTTCTACTTTGCTTTCTGGCTCTCAGCCCTTGGGGCCAGGCTGTGTGGGTGTCAGCACGCATCAGATACATGATGTCTCATTCAGGGGAAAAAAAAATCAAAAACCTGAAAGTAAGAGTACCAGCCATTGAGTCCCACGGAATAAGAACCAGCCCTTGTCTTCTGAGGGCTGGAGAGAGGCTTAGTGGATAAACTGTTTGCTGCACAACCAGGAGGACCTGAGTTTGGATCCCCAAGAGCCACATAAGACCTGTGCACGGTGGAATGTACCTGCAACCCCAGCATGAGTGTGCAGAGATGGAGGGGGTATCGCTGGCCAGCTAGACTGGTACAATGACATGTTCCTGGTTCAGTGACCCTGTCTCAAAAAATAAGGTGGAGAGTGATAAAGGAAGATACTAACATTCACTTCTGACTTCCACATAGGCATGCATGGGTACACACACACACACACACACACACACACACATACACACACACACATACACACACACACGCAGACTGTTCTGTTTCCTGGCATGTCTCATAGTTGCGCCCATAGTTATAAAGTGACATTCCTACAGCTGGGCCTAAGAGAGATCATCACCACTATGTGCAATGATATTGTTTCTACTTTTTAAAGAGTTTCCTTCCCTTCTAGTTTTATTATATAATAACACAGAATGAGCAACTCTAACCTCACCCATCTCCCAGTTTTGTTAAGAATGCCAGAAGATATATGAAAGGATTTTGTATGCTATAGAGCCGAAGGAAGAGATTATTAGTCACAGTCGGCCAGGGCGAGCTCTCAGGATCAGCCCTTTCCTAAGAAGATAAGCACACTGGACATCTCATCCGAGGCGATGCTGGGTAATGTCGGAGGTGTGGCAGCGAGACTCGAGGGTGTGGTCACCCTTCAGTTACGCAGGTCCAGCTCCCACACATCAGCTTCCTCTGACTCCACTTCCTTTCTTATCTTCATCGCTTCCACTAGCACCGTGGCCCTGGCATACACACGGCAGAAGCCTGGTCCTCCATTCTCCCCCACCTCCCCTCCCAGGGCTCTGAAGCGGAGCTGAGAAAGTCCTTCAGCCTGGGAGAGAGGTGCCGCTTCTGTCTCCACGGGGCTTTCAACACTGCCAGGCCCTCCTGCCTTCCACAGGCCTCTTGCCCACCTTTCCCACGCTCGGGAGCAGCTGCCCCAGACCTTTATCGCTGCCCGCAGGCTGCCCTTCGCGGGCCGCTCCTGGATTCTCAGCTCATGACCTCACCACCTACTGCAGAGAGAACGCCCTCAACTTCCCACCCTCGCCCCCTGCCTTCGCCTGACTTGGCTTTACACCAGGCAGAAGGATAGGCGCTCGCACCTGTGCCCCCAGCTGCATTCTGTGCCCATCATCCTTGGGCTCCTGTCCTCTCAACTTGGCACCAACTCCTTCTCTTTCCCAAATTTCCATTCAGATATTTTCTAACACCCCAATTCCTGATGCCTACCATGAGGCGATAAAATAACTGTTTTGTAGGATAGTCATGAGGACAGTTTGGCCTCTGTGTGTGTGTGTGTGTGTGTGTGTGTGTGTGTGTGGTAGGGGAGCACAGGTACATTTGAGTGCCTGGGGACCAGAGGTCACCCTCAAGTGTTATTTTTCAGGACTCTGTCTCATGTGGTTTTTGAGGCAGGACCTCTCAGTGACTTGAAGCTCGTTGCTTCAGCTAAGCTGGCTGGCCAGTGATCCCTAGTTACGTTTCCACCTCCCCAGTGTTAAAATTACATGCATGTGCCACAAAGCTCAACTTTTTATGTGGGATCTGGGGATCAAACTCAGGTCCTCATGCGTTCATGGCAAGCACTTTACCAACCGAGTTACGACCCTGACCCCCAAATGGCTTCTTTATATGTTTCCTCCTTTTCCTGGTCCATCTGGCTTACAGCGCATCTCTCCTAACCTGAGAGTTTTCTCTGTCTCCTATTCCTTTACGTACTCATTAGTCATCTATGCAAATAACGGCAGTAACAATCATTACCGGATAATGGCCTGTTCTTTCAGTTTGCCCTACTTCAGGCACTGTGCAAATCAGTATTCTCCTTTGCAGCCGTGGATCATGTGGTCGCTGAGCCCTGGACACGAGACAGTGTGGCTCAGATCCTAGTTATAAAATGCTATTTTAATTGACTTCAATTTCAAAGCAAAAGCAATGAAGAACTTTTTTAATTGTTGTTTGTTTTTGTGTTAAACATAGCCGCTATTTGGTAGGCCTCTGTGTTATTTGGCTATGAACTGATGTTTCTAAACAAGTAAGAGAAAAATATAAAATAGATGCTGAATGTTGAAGTCTTCAAAGAGAAAAAATTTTTTAAAATTTCATTGATCATTTTTATAATGACTACATGTTGAGAGTATTTTATATGTAAGTAAAATATTAAGTTAATGTCTGTTTCTTTTTACTTCTTAACATGGCTACCAAGAAATTATGATTCCACATATAGCTTCATTATATTTCCATTGCCTAGAAAGGAGAGGATGGATGAATTTATTTGTATCACCTGAAGCCACCTCTAAAATCATTTAGGAAGGTCAACCACTCTGCACGTTCATGGTTGAGGAAGCTGAGGCTCCAGGAAGAATGTAAGCAACGGGCTGGAGGTCGACAGTCAATGCTGCAAACGTGATTCATATCCAACTGTCTAACCTCAAAGCCAACGAGCATTTTGACTTTGGGGAGATTCTATTAGTTGGGTTGAGGGACGTAAAAAGAAAGGGAGGAAAATTCTGGATATACGGCAAGTGCCACCCAAATAAGTGACCGGTACCAGGGTGGCATGCCCACCTGTGCATAGCGCCCGCTGCAGATGGCGCCTCTCCAGTCGGGGACGTTGATGCAGTCCGGGTGCCGGACCAGCCAGTTGTCGTCCTTGGTGAGGTAGGAGCCGGGGTACTCAGACACGGAACCATCGACGTCATGGAACACGGATGTCTTATCCCCATCCATGTCTAGCTGGTTGAACCAGGGCCCAGGCTCTCCGAAGAACACTCTGGAAGTAATCTGAACAGAGACCAGGAAAATCAGGCAGAGCCAGAAGGTGAACGGAAACTGCATCTGTCATCTGGCCAGGGCAAAGTTTCCGATTTCCGCTGACATTACAAAGTAGCCAGACTGAGACTGCCCTTGGGCGCCGGAGGAAATCGCACCACTGACCTCTCCAAGGGGGGGAGGGACAGTCAAAAGGTCACCTGTGCCTCAATGCCCCGAGCCCAGTGCACGATTCTGGCCTCTCATCACTGAGGGGTTTTGACTGCTGCCTTGAAAACTGGTCTGACACAGGCGTAACAGATGGGAGGAGGGGGCTCAGGAGTCAGACAGAAGGGAAAGCAGGGTGGTGTGTTTACACATGGCGGAGGTAAGTATGTGTGTGAGAGCTTATGCAAGCATGTAAATGCATGTGGTGGGTTTAAGGGAAACAGTGCGAACCCTTGGTGATTTCTGCGAGTGACCTCTTTTACACACTCAGCGACCCAGTGAAGAAATGAAGTAACTGAAGTTCTGTACCTTGTTCCTGCCAGGGACTGGCAGACAGGCAAAGAAAGCAGCAGCAGGGAGAAAGAGAAGGAGACAGAAGAAGAGGAGAAGGGAAAAGGGAAGAAGGAAGGAGGAGGAGGATGGGAGGAAGGAGAAAAGGACGAGGGGATGGAGGAGTCCACAGCCCATAGACAAGAGCAGCAGGTCTTTAAGGCAAATCGTGGGCTGTTCTCTTAGACCTTCAGCTCCTCTTCTGTTGGCTCTGTGTGCAGCCAGGAGGCCCTGTTTACATTCCACTCACAGCGAGTGAAACAGCACCTTCTGGAGACTTCTCTAGGAGGCTGCAAGGATCCTGAGATGCTTCGTGCCACTTCAAGTGACCTGTTTACAAGACCTAGCATGTCAAAGCCCCAGAGGAACAGCCTCAGAAATTCAAGTCCAGCGCGAGGTCCCCACTGAGGCCCAGAGGAAGGCCCAGAGGGCATTACCCAGACTTGACCTGTGGGACGACCCGGGCTTGTACTTTTCCAGTGTGGATGCAGAGCAAACTGGGACGCAGCCCAGCCTACTTGGAGAAGGTTCTTCCACCCTTGCGGTGGGGGCAGTGGCTCGACTTCTAAGCCACGGGGGATTTGTGAGTCATCATCCAAAGCCTGGTTTTGCCACGAGCCTGCCCTGGCATTGCACTTACCGGGACATCCTCAAATGCAATGTTGGTCACGTTGTTGTGTGGGCAGCTTTGCCAGGCATTGTTCAGGCGGAAAGCCAGGGCGCTGGTGTGCCGGCCCTCTAGGGCCACAAACTTGCGGAAGGTGCAATTCTGGATGTTGATGGGGCCATCGTAGAATTGAATTCCCCTAATTGGAAAATTCCTGTGGAGTTAAGGAAGCCAGATGTCAGCTGGACACCATGTTGTCTGCCTCTTTGGAGGTATATGGTAAGAGGCGTATCTAGGGGAAGAGTTTCTGATCTCTGCCTTCAGCAATTTTCACTGCAAATCGTTAACTCATTAGCTGATGCACCCAGAAGGCACGAATGGGCACAGAAAGTGTCAATGAATGAATGACTGCAGGATGAGCATCGAGATGGTGAAGAAGGGAGGATGGTGAATGGACTAGATGGATGGATGGGCAGTGGGTAGGTGGATGGATGGATGGTGGATGCACGGATGGCTGGATATGTACATGGATGCTAGGCAGATAGATGGATGGTGGGTGGATGGACAGATGGATGTTTGGATGGTAGATGGATGGATTGTGGCTAGATAACTGAATGGATGGATGGTGAGTGATGGGTGAATATAGGGTTGGTAGGAGGATAGATGAATGGGCATATGGATGGGTGGCATTTACATAGATCAATAGTGGGTAGATGGATGAATGGATAGGTGGTTGATGGATGGATGAGTGGTGGAAGGATGGATGGATAGATGAGTGGATGGATGTATGGATGCAGGCATACATGCTTAAATGACTTGTTGCTGGTTTGGGGCCCTATATTCAGACAGTTCTCCCAATCTTCCCATCATGCCTGGATAAATACTGTAAATACTCTTAAACACTGCCAATACTCTGTCCTTTGGGAGGAGTGTACTGTTAGTCATTATCACCTTGGTTTTAGTTGCTATAACAATTTAATTAGGTTAAGACCCAGATGTGTCTCCTCTGTGAGTAAGCCTCTTGACCAGAAATGTGCTGGGTTTAGGCAACAGAGCGGAACAGAAATACACAGAATGGACAGTGACAAAAATAATAACAATGCAACTTTCCTGGCATCGCCCTTGCTAGGAAAGCAAGACCCTGGACTGAAAGGGGCCTCCGAGAAGGCCTGTCCGGAAGGCAGGAGGAAGGAGGTGGGAAAAACTGGTAGATGGTTGACATGATAGGAGGGACTTGGCAAGTGTGGTGAGATGGAAATTTTGACTCGACCTGACAGGGAGGAAGCGACTTGGAGGTTTCACTCTCATCTGCCTCAGACTCCTGAGCAGGCTGTGAGAAAGGAGGCCCCACGAGGGACTGGCCTTCTTGGTGGCCTTTCTTAAGCTTGGCCACAAATCTAGGCTTATCATTCTCTGTGCCAATATGTTTGCCTATTACTGATGTCTCTGTCTCTGGCTAAGGCCCTTCCCCATTGCTTCTACAGGGAACACAAGAAAGAAAGACAGAGAAGAAGAAGAAAAAATGTAAATGAAGGATGTGTTCCCTGGGGGAGAAACTGCCCCCAGTTATTCCCAATCTTACACTCAACGTCCCCTCTGTTCCATATGGCTCCTGAGGAAATCTCTACTCACTCTGAAGATGACGTCAGCACCCCGAATCCTGATTCTCATGGAGTGGTC
Source organism: Typhlomys cinereus (assembly GCA_023101885.1). NCBI lineage: Eukaryota > Metazoa > Chordata > Mammalia > Rodentia > Platacanthomyidae > Typhlomys > Typhlomys cinereus. Next base: position 2,333,094 of record JALPQD010000351.1, on the reverse strand, counting down.
CACGCATTTTTTTCCCACTTAAAATCTCTTACAGACAGTATATTCTTGCTAGTCCTACACAAACCATATGCTTACGTCACCATCCAATGCTAATCTTATCTCTACTCAGAAAGTATCAGCCACCTTCAGAACTGCGTCATAGGTCATAAGTCTCTGATTTCTAGTACCGTGTGAGGAACCTATCTGAGCCTGTCAAGCTACCATAGAAAAAGTCATCTCTGGAAAATATTCGGAACATTTGAAAAGAAACCCTAAAGCCACAGACCCAGAGCCACTTATGAAAATGATAGAAGGTTCTTCTGTGTCTCTCAACATGGGAGCAAAGATCTCATGATAGTTTGGACTGGAGGAGACCAGAGCTCTGCATTTGCAAAATCTTTTAGGGAATACACATGCATTCGAGTTGGAAGATTCTACCAGCAGGAACTGTGTGTCCCTGGGGAAAGAGAAGTCTAAACCGATACTAAGGTCCAAGGAGAACAAGTTTGTCTCTTATGCACGTGGCACCTTTGAGATGTGAGCCCCTGCCAAAGGATGCCCCATCTGTGGCATAAGATGCCTATCCATGTGAGACATGGATTCAGGTTTGACGATCTTCCGTTCAGTGTGTTTCAGCCCGACTCTTTCCTCTTGCCATGTTCAGAAGTGGAGGAAACATTTCAAGAGAGCAGCTGTCCCAGGAGACGGGGACTCAGGGTCTCTCATCCTGGATGCTGGGTTCTTCTGAACATAGATGAGGACCATATTTTGTATCTGATAGCTACGCACCTGTAGGTTCCTAATCTCTACTACTTTTTGACTTCTCTCCTCCCCACTCTAGATTTCATTCCCATTGTGCATCTCTATGATTTTTCATGCCTGACAGAGGACAAAACAATGCATAGTAGATAGAGAGAAGTCACCCACTAACTCCTTTCCTTTTGTGGCCATCCCTTAGGCTAAGTCACACAGAAAGGGCAGCTCCTACCACTGCAAACCTACTGGCCTATCGGGAGGGTCCGTCCGCTGTGGTCCAAGCCTCCTGGGCCCCAGATCTTGTTGTCCATCATTTCTGTGCCCACATTGCCACTTTCGCCAACAAACAAGCTGTTCTTGATCTCCTGCTTGGAGCCATCGTCATACGGAAAGGTCCCGCCACTGCAAAGAAGAGATGCTTGAGATGAGATACCCAGCGATGAGCTCTCAGAGGGCCAAGCACAGTGACAAGCACTCTTACCTGGCCAGGGTCAGTCCAATGCCATTGTCAGCAAACCTGGGGAAAAGAACAGACAGAGCGTTCGGTGAAGGGCCCTTCTCTACCCTTGGAGCCAGATTGTGGGCATTGTGGGAGGAGTCTTTGTAGAATAGGAGGATCCGTAGAATAGGGGAATCTCAGCTCTCCATTCTACATAGAAAGTGGGTATTCTGGCCTCCCACTCCATCTCAGCAACCCCGTGACCCGCAGCATTTGGGGTCACTACGTATCAGTCAGGTGGGGGTCCATGGGCCTCTCTGTGAGCTCACCCCCACTCCAACTCCAAGGCTCACGGGGCGGTGAATCAGGGGAACTGAGAGCGTGTTACTACCCTCGGGCCAGCTCGGGGGAAGGTGGCTATGTGGTTGCTGTTCCATTTGCTCTTCTTGCTAGAGTTCAGCCCGAACAAGAAACTCAAATTGCTTACTTCCAAGTGGCCCGGAAATCGGGCAGATGGTGGCCCCAAGAAGAGCAACTTTCCAACTGCGCTGTTCCTGCGGCACCTGCTCCCATGTTGGCTCGTCCTTCCTAAGGTTGGTTTGAGCAGCTGGTTCTGTTTTACTTAGGGTCGCGCAGAATCAGGGCTGGGCCTCCGGTGGGGGCTGCCTTCATTTTCCGTGTTCCTCCCCTCCCTCCACCTGTCTTGAATACCCCAAGAGGCTTGTCTCCTCATGGTGTCCTTTTCACCCACCACTGCTGCCCCCGAAATCTCTAGTGGCTCTGTATCCTCTAGGAACCCTCTGGTCTTGTCCTTGCATGGAAGGTCCAGGTCAGCCTCTGGTCCCCTCGGTCACACTAGACTAGTTAACCATACTCTCTAGCTCCCAATATTCTTCTTTGTTTATATATATATTGTTTTTTTTTTTTTTTTTTGAGACAAAGTCTCACTGTGTAGCCCAGTGGCCTTGAACTCAGGGCGATACCTCCGCCTCAGGCTCAGTGGTGGGGTCACAGGTGCGAGCCTCCCTGTCTGTCTTCCCAGCACACTTCTTCATACTTTGCTTTCTTCCAGCACACACTCGCTTCCTTTCTTTTCGAAGATTCATCCATTCAAATGGATCAGTTGAAGCTCACCCAGGGAAACAGGACTCTCTGATTCTTTTCTCTGGAGCCCCCTGCTCAGCTTCCCTCATTCCTGCTGCGTCGACTGATTTCCTGTGGTCTTGTCATGCTCTGTGACCCTGGGAAACCTCAGACACTCGGGGTTTCCCTCTCCAGCCCATCTGCTGGTGTCTCTAAAGCAGCCGCTCTTCCTTGGCATGTTTCAGAACTCAGTGAGGCGCCTCCCAGTGCTTGGGCTCCCTAATTAAGATTCTCTTGCACTTGAACTAGAACGGTGAAATTCAAGCTGGTTTTAACCCTGTCCCCTTCCAGAAATGGCCCCACCTATATCCTTTCCTGCATCCAGTGTAGTACAGGGGCTTACTGCCCAAAACCTCAAGAAAGAACCCCTTTCATTGTCTATCAGCTTGTGGGACCACAGACTTGGAACTGGCCAAATCTTGGGCTTTCTTGGAGTGAATGTGGTAGAGGGCTAGAAGATGCCCCCCCTGTTGCTAGGCAACTCCACTCTTTTTCTTGCTGCTCTATGTCTAGCATCAGACTGCTGGGGTTTTTTAAACATCTGAATTCAAGATTTCTGACTCTTTTCATTAGAGTTGGAGTCCAACAGCCCTCAGTCTCAAGCCTTAGTTCAACCACTCACTTAGCTATGCAAACTTGGGAAATTTACTAATGGAGCTTTGGAGTTTGCGTACTTGAAAAATAGACGTGCACCCAAGGCTTTAACACAGAGTGGGTGCTAGCGCCACTGATTTACTTCCATCCTTCCTGTACTGACCAGCTGTGTGTGAAGAAGGTTAACCCTGTGAGTGAGGCCAATACGCTGCTTTTATTTAATAAGTTACATTTTAAAAAATATTCCTAGACATGCACACTGCCTGCTGCCATCCTACGTCTTACATCCCTGGGAGAGCGGAAGGCCAGGGTGGATATGTCTCCAATCATCTCTGCCTCCAGGAGATGCGTCAGACCTTCTTTGTGGCAGCACCAACATCCTACCCAGACTCACCGGCAACTATCCAGCCACACATCCCCGCCACGCAGCCAGGCCCCGTGGTCCTGGTTCTTGTAAGCGGTGAAGTGGCGGATGATGGCCGGCTCCCGGGGCTTCAGGGGGTCGGCATCCTGGTGAGGGCTGTACCTGAAAAGCAGGGGTACGGGGGAATGGGGGCGCTGAGCCCTCTGGGCTCCTGAACCTCTCTCTACTCACAGGCTTCAGATGGCCCCTGATGGGCACTGCAGACTACTGGAAACTCCCGGGTCTTTCCCAGCGGCCACAGTGTGTCGCCAGGGCCCAGCCCCACCGGAGACAGACATGTCACCTTCCTTCTCCATCAGCACCCAGGAGTCTAGACACCTTTCATCAGATGGCCTTGAGGGAGAGTCTGAAGACACCTAACTCTCCTTTTGACTGGCAGGCAGCCTTGAATTTTGGCTTTTCCTGGAAACCCCTTATTGCAAAGTAGAGGGTTGAAGCCACACGGTCAGTGGTCTAAGGTTCCACAAAATGTCTTATGGACATGATCATTTTATTAGCACTTCCCATTTTTTTCTTGTATTTGTGTGTGTGTGTGTGTGTGTGTGTGTGTGTGTGTGTGTGTACAAGAGGACATTTGAGTGTGTGTCCCTGTGGAGGCTCAAGGGTGACATCAGGAATCATCCTGGATTGTTCTACCTCCTTATTGCTTTGCTCTGGAGTTTCCTAGGCTCCGCCTTCTAGGGCTGGAATTGTAGGCCTCTACCATTTCCACTGAGCATTTCTACGTGTGATCTGGGGATCTGAACTCAGATCCTGTTGCTTGTAAGGGAAAGACTTTAACCCCAGAGCCAACTCCCCAGCTAGCTGTTACTCACTATTGAGAGAGACCAAACCTTTAGGCCCTTTGAAGGGTCCTGCTTCTGCTAATGACTTGGGGGGTTTTAATAACACCTTTGAACAGCAGCCCTGGCCTTCCGCTGAGTTCTGCCTTGGCTTAGGGGCCTGGACCACCTATTCCTTATTATTAAAACCCCTCCTTTCTTTTCTCCTTCATTTCCCAGCCCAGCCTGCTACATCTTTGACCATTCCAGGTCTTACCAGCACTGGCTTTGCTAAGGAGTCTGGAAACGTTAGAATTTTGGTCTCCCCTTGACTGCTGGCACCTGAACCCAATTGATACTTTGCCCAGATTTCTACCATGATATTATATACCCAGCAGCCAGCTCAATGCCCAGCTAGAGGGCGCTCTGCAAGTACTTGACCAAGAAGTGCATGACTACATTAGAGGAAGGGAAGCCCACGGAGAGGTCTCATGGGCTGTCTCCTAGGGGTCGCTACCTGGCTGAGATGATGGAGAGGAAGGGCCGCTTGTCCTTGGCCGAGGCCTCCGTGGTCTTGACTCCATTGTCTATGATCATGCCGGCCTGGGAGAGGAGACATCCAAGGACACATGAACTTCCATAGCCGTTCCGAGCCATCTTCTCACGTCAGCCTCCCCACCCAACCTCCCCACATGCCAGAATGTGTCAGAAAACTCTGAGTGGCCCCGAGGCTGTATCTGAGGAGCAAAGGTCGGCAGTGAGGGAAGGGCATTGCTCTGAACATCTGGAATAAGGTGTTCTGTTGGAGGTGCAAAGGAAGAAATGGGGGGCTACAGAGTGTCTTACCCGAGGTCACACAGCCAAGTCCACACATAGCATCTATACCCACTTTGGAGAGGTGTTATCCCAGATCCCCAAAGTCAACAAACTTGCTTTCCCCTTGGCCAGGAGTCAGTGACTTCCCTGGGGACTGACCTGACTTGAGGAGAAAACCTAGCTCTCTGATTTTTAAACAGGTCTCAAATTCTAAAAGAATACAAACAAATAAAAAAACAAACAGTTCTCATGTAGCTCAGGCTGACCTCAAACTTACTATAGGCAGCCAAGGTTGACCTTGAAAACTTCTTCTGCCTCTACCCCCCAAATTCTGGGATTATAGGCGCATACCACCCTGACAATTTTATTCAGTGATGGGGATTAAACCCAAGGCTTCTTATAGATTCCACAGGTTGAGCTACATCCCCAACCTGGAACCTAGCTTTCTTGTTTGGTGCCAAAGTTGTCCACTTTCTGAGCTGCAGTGTGTGTAAGAACCAAGACACCTGGTCTGGAGGTGCCATTGAGCAACTTTCACTCAGATGCGCCTGGCCCCCTGGGACAGTTTCTGATGACTTACCACAGGCAGTGGTGATGATCTGAGCTAAGGCGAGTCCTAGCCTGGCAAGTCCCCTGGCCTCTTTGCCCTGTCCTCATTATCATCTGTAAGATGACAGCATCTCGGCCGCAGGGTGAACGTGATGCTTAGGAAAGAGCTCCGCCCAGTGACCTGTGCCCGCCACCCTGGCCGGCTTCCCTGCTGCAAGTCATGTTCCCACGTGTGCCCCTTCCTTTTCCAGCTTCCCCTACGGCCCCGACAATGCATCTCTCTCTCGTGTTACCTGCCTCTGCACAGGGACAGCCGTGACAGCCTTGCAGGTGCCTCACCAAGGTCCCCACTAGAGTTCTCCTCCGTCCACACGCTTCTCTCCACTGTCCCCCATCTTAGATCCACAGATCCTCTCTCTGGTCCTCACTGATTAATTCTCCTCACTGACCTCTGACCTCCTCACAGCTGGGAACTTGAGTGAGCGAATGGAGATGATGAAGGACTTTCTCGTTTTCTACTTGCTGACTTAGCCTCATCTAGATGGCACCACCCATTCCCAAGTAAAAGGGCAAAGCCCTGGATGCCACTACCATCCTATCTTCTTTTTTCCCCTCTTTCATGTATGTGTGTATGGGGGGGCATGCCAGCGTGTGTGTGTGTGTGTGTGTGTGTGTGTGTGTGTATGAGTGTACTTGAGTGTGTGCGTCCGTGGAGGTCCAAGGGTGACACTGGGAGTCACCTCTCTCTCTTCCATCGTATTGTTGTGAGCCTGGGTCTCTAACGCAGAGCCCTCCATTAGGGAAGTCTGATTAGCCAGCTCGTTCTGGGGGTTCCCAGGCATCTCCTTAGTGCTCTGAAGGCCTATCAGTAGGCTGGCCAGGGAGGTGCTATCTGAAAAGACTTACCCGGTAGTTGGAATGTGCTCGGTTGTTCTGGAATTTCCCCAGTGGGATGTGCTCTGAATAACCCGGGGCATACATTCCCACAGAAGGGCCCGTTGGCACGTGGTGAAAAATGAACCAAAATCCAGTTTCCTGTTGGGACAAGTATAGGAAAAGGCCACAGAAGTCAGCGCAGTGAGCTTCTCGTCAGGTGGACTAAGAAGGTGGGTGCAGTATTGTGACCCAGACAGGCCACCAGACACTCCTCTACATGATCTAGTACTAGAAGGGGCACAGTGAATAGTTTGAGGAAAAATCCGATTTGTGGGGTTCCCCCTTGCAACTCAAACCCAGCAGAGAGTTCTAGATCTTTGGATTTAATCTGAACTGCTAGGTCACTGTGCGGCTAGACGCCTTCTCCTGATGCACCGTGGGAAGTTTGCATAACCATCCCAACCTTCCCTCAAGATATAAAGATGGGGCCCAGAAAGAGTAACAGAGACGGCCATGGCCCATTCCCAGGGAAGGCTGGCACAAAGAAGACTGCATTTGAACAACGCTACAGGAACTAAACACGGTGTCCATATCCTGCCCACCACCTCCTGACCGTTGTCTCTAACACACTAGCTCTCCCTGCCTCAGTTTCTTCCCTGAATGGAAGGGGATACTAACAGAGTCCACTTTGTAGCCTTGATGTCAGTGTCAGATTAACTCACAGCATTGGTCTATCAGGCACCATTCTAAGGCAACATCATTTTATTTTACAAGGAGTTAATATGGATAAAATGCTTAGTGCTCTGGGACAGTTTAGGTGTGAAATGACCTCCAAAGGGTCTTGTGTTTGGAACCTTGATCCCTAGTTGATGACATTGCTCTGGAAAGTTGTAGAACCTTTAGGAAGTGAAGCTGGGCCACTGGGGGGCAGGGGTTGAGTTCTGAGGTTCACAGACTGGCTTCACTTCCTATCTTTTGTCTCTGTCTTTTGATACACTCAGAAGTGAGCCAGCTCCCAGTCTCATTCCTGCCCCGTATCTCCCTCGACATTGGTGGGCAGTATTTCCTAAACTGGGAGCCCAAATAAATCTACTCTTAGCTGTGGTAATCAGACTTAATTTTCCTCTCTCTCTGTGCTGAAGTCCCATTTGCATGGGTGTTTGGTCTTAGACTCCAAATACATGAATTTCCACAGCACCTCTGCAGGCTCTGTCTTGCTTCTTTTCGCTTACCTCTGATCCTGCAGCTGCGCAGTTGATGAGGTTGTTGTTGGGATTCGCCATCCAGAAGGTGGACACGGCGCTGCAGGGAGGAGGCAGAAATTAGAAGGTGTCATCTAAGAGCCACTGATGCTCATTCTGCTGCATATCGGGCCCTCAGGAGACACTCTCATATTGTCTACAGAGTTTCTTGTCTGAGATTGAGAAGTCATTCACTCGTCCATCTGCAGTCAGCTTTTCTCATTAAAAGGGGGTGCATTCAAGCCTGTACAATGTTTGGATATGGAAAATGTGCACACAGTATGTGTTTCTACAGAAAGCAAAAGTGTGAGTCTAAGACCGCCTCTGCTACAAGAACGGAAAGGCAGCATTGTGAGGAAGAAAGCTGGCTGCATGGGAAGCTCTGCGTCTGTCTCTGTGCTTCTCTCACAGCTCCAAGGAGACGACTGTGGTTGAGTCAACGAGCACATACTGGAGAAGCTGATGTGGCAGCGGCTTCCTGTCCACAAGGGTACCGTGTGGCCTGTGGTGACGCTCCTCCATAGATGAGCACAGGATTCTCTAGGCAAAACAACCCTACAGAGGGGGGAGGAGGGAATAGGGAAGCTGCCCTTGGACATTCACTCTGGGAAGCAGACGGACCCAAAGAGGAAGAGCCACGCCGCCACGTTCATCTCACAGAATCAGGGGCAGGCGTGGTGGCGCAGTTACTTACTTGCAGTCCTGCCTGGGCTTGGGGATGTAGCCTGGGTAGGAGTCCTCTGTGATCACCTTGCACATCTTGCTGTCCCGGTCTGAAGGGAGGAGGGTCCCTGACTTAACCAGGAGGCCCAGGCAGTGGTCAAAAGTATTGCGTTCCTCGGGCCCATCTTCCGTGAAGAAGCAGTGGCCCAGGGAGTTATAGCCCACCACATCCTTGATCTGCAGAGTTGAGACAGGAGTGTTTTGCTTAGCACTCAAGGATGCATATGACTGAGCATTTGTTCAAAAAGCATGAAACGATCCCAGCAGAGCTAGAGAGATAATGGCTCAGGGGTTAAGACCCTGCCTTGCAAGCAGAAGGGCCTGAGTTCAGATCCCAGATCCCACGTGAAAATGCCAGGTGGCGTGCACTTCTGACTCTGGAAGAAGGCAGAATTGTAAAGTCCCAGAGCAAAGCAAAAGGGACGTAGAAGTAATCCAGGATGATTCCTGAAACCACCTGGGTTTCCACATGCACATACACAGTGTTCTTTCTCTCTCTCTCTCTCTCACTCTCCTACACACACACACACTCTCTCTCTCTCTCTCTCTAATTAAACAAACAAACAAATAAATAATAAATAAAATGGATGATAGAAAAGAGAAAGAGGAGCAGCCTAGGGCCTTGGAGATGATCCTGACTCTATCTGGAAGAGCTTAGAAGTTGGGCACGGGATAGAATGGTGACTCTCTAAAAATCCTTTTTGGCTGGAGGTGATGGAGAGCAGTTTCCATGGGATAGGAAAGGGGACACCATGTCACAAGTGTGAAGGGCAGGATCCACAGGAGACGATGGCCAGAGGACAGCATGAGGTGGGAGGCCCCTAGGATGCACCACTATGGGGGGGGCATATTTTTCTTTGAGACCTCGCTGGTGACCCCAGCTTTTCAGCCTCTAATGCCCACTGAGTCACCTTTGCAATCCAAGAACTCCTGTGGGTCTGAACCACTGAGCACATTAATGTCAGAACTTGGAGGGTCCTGGCCTCACAGCTGGAGCCAGAGACAGCCTCTCTGATGCATAGGCTCCTACTCTAGTCAAAGACCCCATCAGGGAGACTCCCCTAAACACATGAAGTGGCCGTTTCACAGGAGACAAGGGTGGCTCCACTTCGTGTATCTTTACTATGAATTTCTACCTGCCCTCGGCCCCTGGGTGCTGACTGTCCAGTCTCTTCATCCAATGAAGGCACCTTTTAAGGGGCTACCACTGTTCCAGGTGTGAGAAAATCTATACAACATTCAAATGCACATTGCAAAGAATGGATGCCAAGGCCAGTGCCCTCAGCCTGGCATCACTGCAAGGACCGTCTTTCACACTGTCAGATACCAATAGTACCCCATTAGCTGTCTCCAGACCTTGGCTACCTAATGGCCCTACTGGGCAGAGGGGGTGATACAATCTTCCCTGATGGAAAAGCACTGATCCAGGGTGAGCACCCCAGGTCCCTGCAGAGTCTCTCACGGTAGGCACCTGCCCCTAATAGTTAGGCTGTCTGTCATCCATGGGAACCATTCCCAAAGAAATCTCCTGCAGAGCCAAACACTGGCTGACCCTTTACACCTTTTAATCTTGCTGCAAACTCAAACAAAGGCTGCCCTGTCCTGGGTGAGCTCTCTGCCCTCTGGTGCAGGCATCCTTCCCTTAATCTTTGGCAGCAGGCAAGGGCGTGACCCTCAACTCCATTCACTCCTTCAATAAGTGCTTCAGTCAGTGCCAAGGTCGCCCAGTGGGATTGCTTCCTTTTCTCCTAGTAAGCAATGAAAACTTGTTATAAATAGCCTGGAAAGACAAGCCCGAGAGGAAAGGCTAGGAAACGCTGCCCTTGGCTGGCAGAGACCTCCTAGATCAAGTTCAATGCCCAGCTTTGCTGAGGACACCCACGCCCAGAGCAGGGACATGGGGGTGTTCCCAGGAACTCAGCAGCCACAGAGACTCCTGGCTCCTGCCCATGGATCTTTTAAATCTTCCCTGCCCATTTGCCTAGATCAGCCTAGATCATGCATCCTCTGAAAGTGAGCGAGTTAGGTCCATTCTTCTAAGGAAGAATGTGCTCTCCGAGATCCTTGAACATTGTATAGAAAGGGCCTCATAGCGGGAAGAAAAGGAGGTTACTGTTCAATGAGGGTCCCGTGTCTCACACATGTTACACCGTTCAAATCACATAATTCTTAGCTGATGGAGGACAGTCAGCTTAGAAAGCTGTCCCAAATCATTTCACTTGCAAGCCCAGATCTTAAGACTTGACTCCTCATCTGCCTGATGGTGTATCTTAAATACCCAACAGGACCAGAAAAAGAAAGACTCCTATTATCTTAAGAATGTGGCGAGGCTGGCATACAGAGTCCACAGAGAAGCAGGACAAGGAAGAGCTGGTATGGGAGTTGAGGCACAAGTTCAAGTCTTTATTTGTCTCGAATTGGTCTTGCAACTTGCTTGTGTGGTAACAGAAACTTCTAGAATATTTTTCAGAATTAAATATTTAAACTGTGACATAGAGCTGCTGAGATGACTCAGTAGGTAAAAGTGCTCGCTTTTCAAGTCTGCTGACCTCCGTTCCATGGAAAGGTAGATAGAGGGACCTGATTCCACAAAGCTGTCCTTTGACCTCCACATGAACAACATGGTGCATACATGATCACATTCACACACACACACACACACACACACACACACATATACAAAGTACAATATACTATAATAGTTTGAGATGATAGATGACAGATAAATTGGTAAGATGATAGATGGTGATAAATGGATGATAGATGGAAAGACAAGTGAACAGATGACAGAGAAATAGGCACATATGATGACTGGATGAATGGATGATAAAGAGATATAGAGCTAGGTGGATGATGGACACAGACAGATATAGAAGTTGGATAAACAGACTGTGCAGAGGTTCATGGAGGATAGTGCCTTGTCTCTGTGTTCTAACCAGAAGTAACATTAGGCCATTATCTTTGAGAAAACTATACTTTTCTCTTTATTCTTCTGCACATCTCTCTTCTGGTTGTTTGCAGTCATGAAAGCGATACCTAAAAGCTGTTTTAGGTCTTCAACTGTTGTTAGTGCAATTTGGATATGAGCTGAAGGAGAAAATTCCTGGACTCTGACAATCAAGACTTAGAAAGATCCATCAGAGATGGTTTCATCTAGTGTGATCCTTCGGTTTAGTCTGCTGTGAACCAAGGCATTGTTCAGAGGGGATGTTCAAGGCATTGTATGCTAGTACATACAGATCTAAAATGTACTGTTCAGTGCATGCCAAGACATATGGTCACACCAGTTGCATTGGGTTCTAACAACCTGTATATTGCAAAAGGAACTTGATATTTATTTTATCTTTTTTTTTTTTTTTTTCCGGTGCTGGGGACCGAACCCAGGGCCTCGCGCTTGCTAGGCAAGCGCTCTACCACTGAGCTAAATCCCCAACCCCGGAACTTGATATTTAAAACAAACACAAACAGAAATAAATGACCAGCTGACTCTTTTGTCTGCAGGATTCTGTCATGGATTCAATCAAACTCATATTTGCAACATTTCTTTAAAAAATGTGTCTTAATGAACATGTACAGACCTTTCCCCTTTGACATCAGTCTGTAAATAACATGGAATACCAACAATCTATAATGCATTTACAAGGCATTAGCTATTATAAACCATCTAGAGATGATTAACAGTCTGCAAGAGAATGTGGGGGGATTATATGCAAATACCAGGCCATTTTCTATTTGGGACTTAAGGTAGAGGAGTTTGGTACCCACAGGGACTGCTCAGGTACCCAAAGAAGACAATACTTAGTTCTACCTTCTAGAGTGGGTATGATTATAATTTATATTAATGGGAATCCTGACAATAAATATAATTGTGTCAAAAAGAAAACTTGTCTCCAAGCTTCTGCTATTAAAACAAACACTAATAATAAATTTCCTGAGGAGAAGCTGGCCTTTGAGCCCTGTGGAGGATCATTTGTCTTGCAGGTTCCTAATGAGCTTTTGAATATACAAGTAGGAGTTGAGAGAGGAAACAGAGAACAAAACATCACCTAAAAAGGAAAGGAATGAATGTCTAAGGCTTCCCAGGAGAGCGAGAGGGGAGATGGGAGGGTAAGGATGAGCGCTCAGCAAGCTCTGGTGCCACCAAGCCCAGAAGACCTGTTGCTCCCTTCCAGGCTTTTGATCTCTGCGCTGGTCTGAAACGTTCTCTTCCGTCCTTCCCATCTCCATCCCGGTATTGCCAGTAGGGCCTTAGACCAAAGGAAGCTTCGTGGAAATTCAAAGACTAACATCTTGGTTCAACGTCTGAGCTCGGGGAAGAGGAGAAGAGAGGAGCTACATGACTCGAGAACTAAGACAGCATAACTAAGGAACAAGAAAAGGAGACAGCCAGGAGCGGCAGAAGCCTCTCTCGCGATTCCTAAGGTCGTGGGGCTGGCAGAGGACACCAGGTTTCTTTCCATGTATGTGGAAGGTTTCTAGCATTTTCTGTAGCATGCTGAAAGAAGGACCTAAGGACTGACTAGGCTCACAGGCAGGGCACAGCCTGTGTGTGCACAAAGGAAGCCTGTCGGGGAACATCCTACAGTCAAATCGCTTGCTGAGGGGATGTTTATTCTTAGATTCATCGGGAATAGTGAGACAGGTGGGAAAGAGAAAAAGCACGCTCTCCTGCTCAGGCCTCTTGGCCTTAGAGAAGAAAGGAAGGTAGAAAAGAGCAGTATGTGGTCTTTTGCACCTTCTGACAAAGGCCAGGAATGGATTTACCATCTTCTAGGAAGGAACTAAAAGGTGATGCCCTGCAGTACTACTTAAGAAATACATAAGAGGACACACTGAGTGTATCTCTTGCTGCCCTGCAGACAGAGGAACAGGCTTCCAGCCTACGCCTCACTGCGGCCTGCACACAGCACGTGCAGAGCCTTGGGATCAGACTTCCGCCCTGCACCCGCCGGCACCCTGCAGCCAGCGTGGGCAGAGCTTCCCCCGAGGCACGGGCTTCTCCTCGCACCTGCCAGCACCCTGGAGCCTCGGCGCTCACCGCTGCATTCTCGGAGGGACACACCCTCAATCCTGCCAGCATCAGAGGCATCTCCCAGCTTCAGGGTACAGATCAGAGCACTGACTCAAAGAGGTGCGAATCAGGAGGCTGATGGATTTGATGTGCTTCATCTGCGAGTCCTCACTATGGAGCAGTTTATCAGGAACTTCCAATGTAGAGAGGGAGGGCGAGGAGGACAGGCATGCAGCTTTTGGCAAGAGCATCTGATGACAGAGGCCCTTTTTGATGGGGAGAACTCAGTTCTATCATCCGGAACCAGAGATGTTTACACGGAGCACAGACAGACACAGAGACACACGGGACTGGTGCTATTTCAGGTCACTTGCATTATCTCTTTTAATTTTCCTAGAAACCCTTTGGAGCTGATTCTATCTGCATATTCACTGTACGCTGGAGGAAACTGAGGCCCAGAACACCTCCGCTAGTCCCTGTGACCCGTGTTCTTGACCCTCAGGTTTCTGTTGAGCACTGTCACACTGATACAGGGAACCATTCAGAGACACAGGAGATGGACAGAAGGATGGCGGGCTTGTGGAACTCAGTGTGTCATTTCTGAGTGACATCGCTGAGAACCATCCCTGAAGTTCAGAAACAGCAGAGGTTGACAAGTTTGAGTTTTTGTGATTTGTAAAAGAGAGGGGGAAGCAGGAATTGGTAGAAATGTCGAGTTCTGAGCACTCTTTGCAAAAGTTGGTGGTAAAGGAAGCAAAAGAGCTGCTTAGACTCCAAGGAGGGGGATAGGTGAGAGAAGGTGGCCGTGGAGAAGGAAAGACACCAGACAGGCAGTGACAGAGGAGCTGGGAAGAAGGGGCTCCTGGGACTGTGCAGATCAGCCGGTGGGGGGTTGGTAAGGCACCTCTCCGCTCTGCACGATTAGCAGCCTTTCTTTCTAGTGACTTGGTGTCTGCCCTCTTCAGCTCCACCCCCTGCAACCGGGGATGACATTAGCAAAAAGGATTCCACATTCCCCACTGGTGGCCTCTGCAGTCAAAATCAAAATTCTATCTTTGGCCCTGTCAGCTGAGAGCACCTTCCTGAACATAGTTAGCCTTCTTCAAGCCACAGGGAGACGTGCCAATCCCTAAAACTGCAGCTCTCACCTGGAGACAGCTCGCCGCCGGCTTGGCTTGGAGAGCTAGAGGCCCGCACTTTCTCTACACCGTAAGCCGTGCAATTTGGTTCTTCCTTGGAAAGGCCCCAGCAGGGCTGGGACCCCAGACCTACCTTCCAAGGCTTGGCTAGCAAAATGAAGTCTGTGTGGCCATCAGGACAAGGCTATGGCTGGTCCCTCGGCCATGTGTGTCTGGTTGACACTAAGGGAGATGATTAAGGTTCTTCCCAGTTTGGTGGCTAGTGTTTCTAGAAGGGAAGAAGTCCAGCATTCACGGCAGCTGACCTAGAGTCGTCCAGGGCCTCTCCAAGGGTTTGCTTCTACTGTGGGGGTCCTCGTATTTGGCTTTCCCAGGCCAGTCTGAGGTGCCTTTGCATACTGTTTTCCCTCTTGCTTCATGTGTCTGTATTAAATCAGACTCCTAAGGAGAGATCCTGCCAACTCCCCAGCCTATATCCCACCATCAAGATGTCCGCTCCTCATGCTGCCCTGGTGGGTGTTCCAGTCCTACCTTTAGCACATCTTTCCCAGCTTCTCCTTCCTTCAGGAGCCTGCTCTGTAGCAAGTCCCAGACTCCCTGCTCTGAAACTTTGCTATTATAATACACCTAGAAGCATTTCACTGGCGTTCTCTAATGGAGCAACTTGGGAGGAAGCCATTGTGTTCTGTGGACACACGGGAGGAAACCAAAGATGTGACCGACTCAGTAGCTTGTCCCAGGTCACAGTGAGTGAGAAAGCACAGCACAGGTCCACAACTTGTGTGTGTGTGTGTGTGTGTGTGTGTGTGTGTGTGTGTGTGTGTGTGATGTACGTATGTTTACGGTGTGTGTGGTGAGTGTTCTATGAGTGTGCATGCATGTGTATCCCAGGATTCAGAACAGCTGAACAGATTCTACTAGAACCAACTCAGATCTGTAACTCCAGGCTTCCAGTAATCTACTCCGTGTCTCTTTAGTGGAGTTAAACACGAGTGAACTTAAAGTAAGTTTATGGACAAAGGCCTAACATATAGACTTAAAGCAAGTAAAGTTCCTGAGACACGGGCAGCCTGTTCCTAACCAGTTCTGTGTTGTCATTCTCATGAACTCAGATCTTCATCTCTGGCAGAGGGAGCAGTCCAGCCCATAACCGTGTGCAGCGTCTGGTTTGCAAACTCCAGGGAGAACAGGGTAGCCCTTGCCGCTGGCCTGGGCCAGGTGGACACAAGGTACTGGCTTCCACACTTTTTCTGCCCTTGACTGACTCTCTGTTCCGAAAGCAGGCTCCTCCTCCCCCGTTTGCAGAGCTAAAAGCAGAGGCATGAAGGGCAAGATGACTGAGGTCAAAGGCTGGTAGATTAGAACCAGGGTGTCTGGCCGCCGAACCCAAGTACAGTGCTGTACAGCATCCCAACATTCTGAATTTATTGTAAGCCACGTATTTGCTATATATGCAAGTCTTAAATTGTCAATAAATTTTGTCTTCCCACTTTAGCCAGAAACCATTCCTTTTGCTTTGTTCTTTAGCCAGAAGAAAAATCCTTCATCTTGTAGTAACATCTCCAGCACAGCCGTAGTCACATCTGCCTAGGAAACTGCCTGGCTTGGGACCTGTGTGAACCCAATAGGCAAATGGTAGCAGGGCTGGTTTTTTCTTAAACAAGGTCATTGGCCGAGGCCTCTCCAAGCACTCTAGGCTAAGTGGCCAGCGAGTCCTGGGGATGCCCCCGTCTCTGCCTCCTCTGCGGGTATTACAAGCATGTGCCACCAGGCCTAGCTTGATTCTTGTGGGTTCTAAGGATTTCATGCAAGTCCTTGTGCTTGTAAGGCAAGCACTTACCAACTGAACTATCTCAGTGTGAGGTCTCTAAGGACAACATCTGACCCGAAGTCCTTAAATAACAGAAGATTATGGTGAACTGAACTGGGAAACGTTCTCCAATATCACATGCACAGCTCTTTCCTGATCTTCCAACCATCACATCCATTCAAGGTTTCCTTCTGTCTGATGTAAGTAAACAAGGGTCAGGAGCCCCACTGTCCATAGGAGCCAGAAACAGGAGATGTGTAGTGACAGACGGGAAAGTGACAATAGTAGGGTAGACACGGGCAGCCTAGAGCAATGGCAGAAGTCACACTGATTCAGCAGGGGCAGCTGAGATTCTGCTCCAACTCACATCACTCCTCAGGAAGGTGGGAGCAGGCTGCCACATCACCCTGATTTTTTTTATTTTTTATTTTTTATTATTATGTATTCAATTGTGCGTGTGTGCATATGTATGTGCGCGCGGGCGTGTGTGTCTCTGTGTGTATAGAACCACGGGCAAATCCGGGAACCACCATGGACGCCTCCACATCCTCCTTGTTTACTCCACCCTACCAGGACCAGAAACACAGGCCGCCCCCGCTTCCGCCCGGCGTCTATATGTGGGGTCTAGGATCCAAACTCAGGACCTTCTGCCTGCAAGGCAGAGGCTTAACCCCTGAGCCACCTCTCCAGCCCCATCACCCTGATTTTCAAGAGCAGTCGGATACTCAGATTATGTTTATGCAGGGCATTGATAAACAATAGAAATCAGCTCAAGCTTTATATACCATCAGAAGCAAACGAAACAGATCTGGTGGCACCTTGTAAGTGAGCTCTGGTTTTCCAGTTTAGAAAGAATGCAAGTATAGTACATTTGAAGAATATGCAAAATTGCTAATTTTGTGCAAGAACTCATCAACTATTTCTCTCAATACTGTGTAAGTCAAACAAAGCATACCTAGTGGCTAGATCTAGAATACTGTTAAATGAAGTTTCCAAATTCATAGAAGATACCTGTTTAGGTCACTTTGAGGAGGGCCAGCTAAATGTGAAAATTATCTGTGAAATCCAGACAAGCCTCTGGTGCGTGCACCAGCTTGTTGGGGAAGGTAACACCTGCTCCCAAGGAATTCTTGGAACAGCAGACGAAAGGGTCTGCCGGCGCCGCTGCAGGTACTGGCCCTGGGGCTTGGCATGCACCCTTGTCTGTGCTAGCAGGTCTCTCCTGCTGGATGGCCAGAGAACCTTCCCTACATTTCACGCCACTGTAAACGTCACTTACCCATCCCTGCTGTGTGGCTCCTTTGGGGGAAGGATGCAGCCCTACCTTTCTCTTCCTGTCTGGTGGATGACTTGAGATCAGTTAATGGCTTTCTAAAATGTGAATCATGGATGGTTTGACCCCTTCACAGCCTAACACCTAGAAAAGACAACCTTCTAGTGGGCACTTACCAGCAGACCATTGGAGCCGTGCACTGTGACGCAGCGGGAGAAGGTATGGTGGATGGAGAGGTCTCTGATGTATGTGGGCGGGTCGTAGCCTCCTTGCTCGTCCAAATCCCCGGCCAGGTGGAAGTGAATTGGGTATTGACCCACCAGCTGCTGCCCCATGTGCTTCAGTTCCACGCCTTCCATGTGGATGGCCTTAAACCCCAGTGCAAACTGGGAGAGGAGGAAGTCAGAAGGAGCCTGGGTGACTCCCGATATCTCCAGCTGGTGACCACATCCCCCAAGTGCAGAACTGTTGTTGCCCCCAGAGTACTTTCTCAATTCATTCCTAGGCATGCAGGAAATCAAAGAGGCTCTGCGTGCATGGCTTAGGATGACTGAGGCCATGATAAGATATTGCAAGTTAATGGACTATCTGGATCAGAAATGTCCAGAGGGATTGGATAGGAACTGGATTTGCTTTGGCCTTCCTTTCCCACTTCCTCAGACACCGAGTATCATGAGGAAGGGACACTACTGAGATACCCTAATAGGAGGCTGGCAGAAAACATGCCCTATGAGCGCTGGGAATCAGAGGTAACAGAGGACCCTAGAGTGCCACCATCCGCCACGTGAGCTCTTCCTCTGGAGGGTGAAGGGGACACTGACTGTGGAGACATCAGGAGCCCCACAAAGGTGGGGGGGACACATCACATGCTAACTCAGCAGACCTGCTCCTGACAGACTTAGGGAAATCATGTCATGTGATGCCTACGTTCCATGAGTTCACCAGGCTAAAGCTACCCCATCAGATATCAGACTCTGCCAGCTTCTACGGGAAGAAGAGCCTGGCCTGCCATGCTAACTGCTCCTCCCTCAGGTGGGAGTCGTTGGAGCCCTAGCCCAGCAGTGAGCACCCAGAGAGCTGTGTCGAGAATGACTACGAGCCTGGCTTGGGCTCTGTGGGTAAAAGAAGAAAAGGGGCTGCAGTGACTTTTGTGACGGAGACCTGCAGTTTCTGCCTGGGTTCCAGGGAACCGTTTCTTAACTGCCCCATCCCGCCAATAGAAAAGTAATAGAAAGTCTCAGAAGTGCTTTGGGTGGTGATAATAATCGTAAAGCTTCCAATGAGTAGTGGCTGGGGAGCCACAGCAATTCTAGAGCGTAGGCCTTCACCACCACACGTGCCATTTAAAATCCCCTGCTGCAAACTGTTTCCCTCCATTAGCCTCTTCCACGGGATTGCTAAGAAGAATTAGCCTTGAAAGTACATGATTTCAGCGGAGAGAATTCTCCTCAAAAAATCCCAGAAGAAAACGATGTTGCCAGTGTGATACCAATGCCCACTGCTTAAAGGCCAAAGGACAGATTTTTGTACAGAGACACAGAAAAGTTTCTCTTTGAGTGAATGCTAGAACATGAATGCCAAGCAGTACAATTCCTTCTTCAGGCAGCGAGAAGCCTGTTGCTCAGCATACCTCTGTTTTTTCTTGATTCCTTACCTTGAAACTACAGATAAATTTAACTTTTACATGTATTATTATTGCCTGTATGTGCGTGATGTGCATGCATGTGTGGGGGCGGGGGGCGTGCACGTTACGGAACAAGTGTGGAAGCTGGAAGACAACATTGTGGAATTGGTTCTTTCTTTCCACCTTTATGTGTGTTCTGGGGAATGAACTCATGTCACAAGTGTCTTTATAGCTGAGCCATGTCCTCAGCCCCCCGGGGAAGTTTAATGCAAATTTGGCAACTTCTACTTCCTTTTATCATTGGTTATTTTGCCTGCGCTGTAACAGATCTGTTGTTAACTCGTGTGTGTGTGTGTGTGTGTGTGTGTGTGTGTGTGTGTGTGTGTGTCTGTATGTGTGTGTGTGTGTGTGTGTGTGTGTGTGTTAGGTGCTCGTCATTTAAGAAATTATCAGGAAAGTAGGCCTGCAAAATGGCTTAAATGGATAAAGGTGTCTTCATGCAAACTAGAGTTGGTTCCACAGAGCCCACATGGTAGAAGGAGAGAAATGACTTTCAAAGTTGTCATGTCTGAGTCTATGTTCTCTCTCTCTCTCTGACTTAATAAACATTAAAAAGGAAATTAAGAAAGCAGGTTTGTAATGATGCGCATCTGTCACCCCAGAATGTTGGAGACCGAGATAGGCAGATCTTGATTTCAAGGTTAGCTTGTGCTGCGTGGGGCAGTTTGTCTCAGAAAGGGAAGACTGCAGGGGTGGGGGAAGCGAGGATGCAGCAGGATGCACAGTGCGGCACGAGACAGCTGCACGAGTGCTGCTCAGACAGACAGGAGAGCCCCCAGCTGACTTCAGCATCAACCAGAGGTATCACTGCTCACCACGGACAAATTCCAGGGGGTTCACCTCTTCTGGCCCCACCTCCTGCTCTGCCAGCCCCTTCCTACTCAGAGTCTGTCAGGTGGCACCCTGGGGGCCTTCTGGGTTGCATTGAGCCCCTCAGCCAAGTCAGACCGGTACCTTCATATGGCCTCCAAAGGTGTCAAAGTCAAAGAAGTCGCAGATGTGGTTGCTGTAGGGGTAGCACTGCTCCTCCATCTCTCCCATCACCACGATGTTGCGGCTCAGGAGTCCGACCTCGGCCCGCATGTCCACTCCATCGATCTCCTCCCCGATATGCAGGTACTGCGGTTTCCCTAGGCAGAGAAGGGGTGAGGTAGGAAAGAGCAGGTACTG
Organism: Typhlomys cinereus; assembly: GCA_023101885.1. Taxonomy (NCBI): domain Eukaryota; kingdom Metazoa; phylum Chordata; class Mammalia; order Rodentia; family Platacanthomyidae; genus Typhlomys; species Typhlomys cinereus. Next base: position 2,312,706 of record JALPQD010000351.1, on the reverse strand, counting down.
CACACCCATGATGTCCCAGCCCTCCCTGCTAGTGCGTCCCCCAATTATAGCTCACTTCTCCCCAAGCTCTGCAGGCGTGGAGATCCCCATAGTCCCTAGTTCCATTATAGAAGAACAGAGTCCAGGAAGATAGTTACGTGCTGTGCCTGTATGTAAAGTTACAGCCCTCAGCTGCACATCCTTAAGTCTTAACAGGCATAACTAGCTGTCTTAATACGTGTTCCTTTTTTTTTTTAATTTTCAGAGCTAGGCTTGCCTACATTTGATAATCCCCAGCCATGGCTGCCCGGGGAGAGATGCTTCCAACCTCCTATAGTCAAGTGTGGTCACAGGATGTGAGAACAGGGTACCCCCCTGGGCCTCCCTGTTTTGCCATCTCCTCAGGGCCGACCTCGAGGACTAGCCTTGCTCAGGGTCCTAAAGAGAAGGCGGAGCAGCCAGGGAGAGGAACTCCCGTCTCAGGGTGATATGATGACTTTCCGGAGCTTCTGCCCTGGTTGTCCCCCAGCTGCCAACTCTCAGGGTGAAACGACCCTTCTTCCTTCCAGGCCCCTGGATCTGATCCGCTCTCCGGCACCTGGAGGGTACGTTCACAGCCTGGGACTCTAGAAAAAGCACGTGGGACTCCTGTGTTCACTGCCTAGATCCTGCCGTGTGCCTCAGTGGAACACGTGCGGTGGGGGGAGGGGGGTGGGGATGAGCTTGCGCCCCACTCTGGGCTGACTGCTTCAACCCTGCTTCCTCGGAGGGAGGAGCGGACACTCTCCCTGGGCCACTGAGCCCAGCCCTGACTCATTCCAATTCCAAGGACTCTTGACTCCAGCAGGCCTATCATTTCTGCCCTCGCCTGAGTTTCTTAAACTCCACAGTCAGACTTCTCCAGGCCTTGCTATGCTTGAAAAAAAAAAATCTACCAAACCAAAATTCCTTCCCATACTTCCTCCACACTCTTCTGTGCCTGGAGTCCTTGAGCTAATGCTCTGTACCCCGTACCACGACTTCAACCCGTCTCTTGCCAAATGCCTTCAGCCTTTTTCTCCCACCTCTTCCTCCTCCATCAATGTTGAAAATGTACCTTAAGACAAGCCCAGAGAGACACGAGTTCCGACTATGGAATTGTCTTTGATTTGTAGCTCCAATTTCTGCCTTTCCCACATTCCCTAATTCTTTCCTTATCCTGGCTCTGCAGGGGTCCACCCTGCCTATGGATGATAAAGCAGACTGCTGATCTGGCTGGTGGATACTTTCTCTTCCATCTGAGAATGCACTTATAGACAGCACCAGACTCCCACGTGCAATCCCAGCCCAAACCACATCAACTGACCCCACGTGGCTTTCGTCAGGTCTGACCTTCACTTGAGCAAGGCAGCTCACATTCAAAAGCTAGGGTTAAAAATAATAACACTTACCACAGCTTTGTCATGCACAGGAAGAGCTGACCCGTGCCCACCCCATCACCCAGCATACATCCTGTGAGCTCGCAGCATTGCCATGGAAGCCCATGGCGGTGGAATTCTGCAGACTCAGTCAGACGGTGGTTTCTCTACAGCACTTTAGTTCAACAACATGAGCCTGGTACATGTGGAAGCTGAGAAAATATCTCCAGGCGTGTTGGTGTGAGTCCCCTACTGCTGCCATATGTCATTAATTACACATTTAGTGGCTTCGCATAGCAGATTTATTTTCTTATGGTCCCTGGAGTCAGAAGCTTGAAGCAAGTCTCCTTCGGCCCATCAAGGTGTTGGCAGGGATGGCTGCTCCTGGGGTTCCAGGCAAGATTCTAAGGACCTTCATAATTGCATCGGGCCCACCCACATAACCCAGGACAACCTTCCAGTCTCCAGAGCCTTAATCCAGGCAGGCGCACACGGAAGTTCCTTTTGCGATGAATGTTCACAGGAACTGAAGATTGGGCATTGCATTAGTCTGCTTTCTGCTTCTGAAACAACTGCCTGAGATAAATCAACTTAACACACACAGAAAAGGTTTTCCTGATTCATAGTTTCAAAGGTTTCAGTCCGTGTGGTTTAGTTCCACTGCTTTGGGCCCATGGCGACCCACTGTATCGTGGTAGCAGTGCATGGCAGAGTAACTCCATTTACTTCATGGTCAGGAACAAAACAGAAAGCGAGGGAATGGTGTCTCACAACTCCCTCTGCAGACAGCCCTGGAATGGCCTGAGACCTTCAGCAGTTTCCACTGTCTCCTAAAGGTGCAGAGCTGACAACACTGAGCTTTAAGAGATATTAAAAATCCAAACAATGACAAGTACTTAAAAAAAAAGTAACTCACAAAGTCTATTTACTGCAATCTGCTTTTGAGACTCGTGAGGCCAAAGGCCTGCTCACAGGGTCAGGAGCAGACACCACGCTGGGGGCTGTCAGCCTTCTGATTCACACAGGTTCAGGGAGTACTGTCGGCCACGGCTTTTCCTGTGACAGACACCTTGATATAACACTTTTCTTGTGTGACGTGACTGTGTACCACAAGGGCTGGAGGTCTCTCTTTCTAGAAACCCCCTTTTCTTGTATACTCTTGACTCTAACTTGGAGAGCTGAGCAGGTGGCTGTAACTCACATCCTCTCAGCAACGGCCTCGGGGCTGTGCTGCTGAGATCTGTATTTGCAAGCACCTACCGGGAAGAGAGAGTTAGCAGCTTCCCTCTGCTACACCTGCTCACGCCCCTCTAGCTCTCGGGCTCCTTGGGATCCTCCAGTCTCTGCTCTAGAGAGTCCCAGAAGGCCCAGGGTTGCACTGCAGGCCACGGCTCTTCCGGCTTGATCCCCGACCCTTCCTGTGCTCTCTTGAGTGCTTCAGGTCCTGCGCCTGGCCCTGCTCCCTCATCCCTTGGTCCTTCGAAGGCGTCCTCCAGGGATGTCTCTTGCATGTCCAATATTCCTTCTCTAATTGGTGCCAGCCAGTGGAGGCCCCTCTGCTCCTCTGGCTCTCCCAACTTCCCCAATCCAATCCCCAGCTCAAGATGCTACCTGCAGGGCACTGGGCCAGTGAAACCAGAGCTGGGCACCTGTCCCAAGGGGTCCCAGGGTCCTGGTCTTCTAAGCCCCAGATCTCTAGCAGCACTAGCTGAGGGCTATTTTTCTTTCCTGGTGGACCTTCCAAAGAACAGCATTGCCCGCAGTGCCCAGAGACACTCTCCAAGGTTTTCTTTATCAAGCAAGACTGCCTCAAGCTGTTTTAGGACTGCAGAGGAAGAAGTCACGGCTACTAACCAGAAAAAAAATTGGTCACGGGAACCCATCGCTTTCTGGGGAGGGTCCTGAGAGGCACAGGAACCCCATTTCCAGGAGCTGTCCCCAGAGGCATGGCATGTTGAGAGAACAGGCAGCGAGTCCCTGGCTAAACTGTGCCAGAGCCCCTTGCCTGCCCAATAGCCTGAGGTGTATCCAGCAGATGGTCCTGCTCTGGTGGGCTCGTCTCCACTACCCTTAGACCTCTCCTTTTGCTCCAGCCAGGTCAGCCTGTCCTGCCTCACGAGGGCCTTTGCTGCCTGACACCTCAGAGTTTCCACCTGCCAGGCTGCCTCTGTCAGGAACAGCTGTTCTCCACGTAGCTCAGCACCGGGCTGTGTGACTCAGTTTGCGGCACAGTCCCTGAGCCTGGGATTCAAACTCCCTGAGCTTTGGACCCTTCACCCATGAAGCAGAGATGATCACGGCTCACATCTCATAAGGTGATTAGATGATTAAGTGCGTCAATACGCAGAAAGGACTTAGAACAACCTGGACACATGATGGGAGGCCAGCATGACAGATGACACATGCAGCTGTCAGGCCATTGTCTGCAGGATAAGACTGTAATCCAGGTCTCCATTGGAACAGGATGGGTAGATAGCAGGCTTCAGGGCTCTCTCTGTTCTGCAGGAAAACCGAACTGGGAGTGCCTTGCAGGTGGAAGGAGGGTCTGTGTTTATCAGACTCCTATGAACTGGGATACAAGAATCCAATAGGAGCTATATCTCAAGCGAGGCCCCTGCCCCATCACAGGGCCCTTATGAGGCCGCTCACAGAACTGGTGCTGTTAGTGTACAATTATCTGTCATCCAACCATGAGCCCAGAGAAGCCATGTGTCTTTGGAAAGCTCCCAACCCGCGGCCTTCACTTCTGTTCTTTCTCATCACTGCCCAGGAAACAGCAGGCATGGCCACAAAGTCAGAATAACACAGACAGGCTTGAACTCATTAGGTAAGAGGGAGAGAGCCTGGGGCACAAAATGACACCTCTAAACACTGCATTTTCCTGGGGTTTGCCCCCGGGCACCCCAACTCTACATCCCATGAACCTCTGAGGTCAGGTATGGAACCAAGCAGTCTGGGGTCAAGAAGAGAATAAACTTCATGGATCTTAAAAAAAAAAATAGATGCATGTTCTTGTAACTTAGGTCCAGAAGAATTCCAGGCTCCGAAGAAGAGCCCAGAAAGACATGGCGGTGGCACCCTATGACCCCTGGGGTCATTCTCAGATAGAGATGCTGGGCGTAGGGGTCATTGTGAAAGACAAAGTAGCCAACATAGGCTCAGAGCTGGACAGCTGAGAATTTGAGCCTGCCTCAGATACTGGCTTGCTCTGTCTACACTAACACCCCCTCAAGAATTTCCTGTCGTGACATGTTCTGTGCTGGCCAGTGGGGTGGCCACTAAGCCCACGTGGCTATTGCACCCCTGCAACCTGACTACTAGGATCAAGGAATGAGATGTTAAGTTTTATTTACTCCCATTGAACGGAAGCAGCCTGGTGCCTGGTGGCCTCCACATTAAGAACGAATCTTAGGGGCTGGAGAGGTGGCTCAGAGGTTAAGCCTCTGCCTTGCAGGCGGAAGGTCCTGAGTTCGGATCCTAGACCCCACGTATAGACGCCGGGCGGAAGCGGAGGCGGCCTGCGTTTCTGGTCCTGGTAGGGCGGAGCCTGTGAATCCCCGGGCAGAGTAAACAAGGAGGAGGTGGAGGCGTCCATGGTGGTTCCCGAATTTGCCCGTAGTTCTACACACACACACATGCGCGCACACATACATGCACAATTGAATAAAAAAAAAAGAACGAATCTTAGACTTTTAGGTTTCACTATCTCCGCATCCTCAACCACATCACATAGAAGACAGAAGCCCCCAGAGTCTGCAGGTCTCATGGAAAGACACAGAAAATATTGGGAAAATCTCAGAAGCTTACCATTCATTCTAATTAGCAACAGTGTTATTTAAAGGTGTGGGGTGTTTATAGGACAAAGTGTGAAGGTAGCAATAAAAACTCTGGCAGGAAACCGAGGTGGGTTTTCAACGGTCACAGACACATTGGGAAGTGCAGGAAATCACACTGTGGTGGACAAAACTTTGAAATATATTTTTTTAGATGATTCACACATTTTTATGAATTTATCATTCCCATCTGTTTTCCATCAGAAAACCCTTATGATGCAAAGAGTTGTTGACTGGAATCCAGGGTCCGTAGGGGAAGGAGGATATAGTGGAGGACTTTATCTGTCTCTGTGACCCTAAGAGTCTGTGGGAGGGCTACTGCAGGTACAGAAAGGAGAGGGGCACACGGAGGTTCTTATTGTATGTTGGGGGTGGGGTGGGGAGAGGTGGAGACTTGGAGAAGGGAGTTAAGGCTGAAAAGAAGGAAGGAGAACTTCCCTAGGACAGACAGACATGCACATTGTAACACTGCTAGGAGAGGCTGCTTCCATGTGACCCCACAGCTTCTGAGTAAAACAGACGATCCACTGTTAGCAGTAGGAGGCAGGCAGGGTGGGAGGCTAGTGCAAAGCCTTCAATACTGTACCCACAGATGACCTGTCAGGACTTGCCCACAGCAAGCCTCAGGGTGCCAGGCCCTGAAATACAGGGGACAGCTGGTCTGTCCAATTTAGGGGCTGACTTCCTATCTCCAAGCAAGCAAAGGCTCAAAATCAGGTCTCCCCCACCTTGCAAGTTGCATGCTGCCCTGAAACAAAAGCAGGGCTAGCAACTCGAGCAATCTGCCAGCTCATGCCATTACAGGAGGCTTGCCCACTAGGCACTGACCCTTTAGTAAAGACCCAAGAGCTACCAAGCATTAGGAACTCAATTCTCTTAGAGACTCCTTTAGATGTGACATAGGAAGTCCTTCCAGCAGACTCCTGCCCTTCAGCAACTTCCCTGTGCACTCAAGTGAAGCTTCAGTTGCCAGAAGGTCTCCTCGCTTCTCTACTGGCCCCGACCTCTCACTGTCTTTCCTGCACCCGCCCTGGCCTTCCTTCAACGGAAACACCCACTACTCAGATGGTCTGCCTCCCCCCCCCCAAAGCATAGCACCTCTCTCCCCTAGACACTCCTCTTCCCCCAGCTCAATCCTTAAGTCCTCATGGCAATTCCCATGTGCCATAATTCTCATCACCATTTTATCAACGCGGATACTGAGGTAAAAAGAGGCCACGTAATTCTCTAGGGCCACGCAGCAAGGCTGCTTCCATGCAGGAACTTTTGTAAAGAAAAGTTTGTAAAGAAAGAATCTGCATTCTTCAGGCAGTCAATGGTATTCTACCTCTAGCAAACAAGAACAAAATCCAAACTGCCTTCTATGCAACTCGGTCATGGAGTGTGCCCGATATCACACTGATCTGCAAATAGCTCCACCCAGAACATCTTTGTATAAGATGTATAAGCAGGTCTGGGCTGTTCACACTATAGCCTAGTGTCCCCTAGAGTGACGTGTACATACTCAGGGCTCAGAGGAAGGCAGCCTCTTGGTCTGCTCTGTCTTTTTTTGATTAATGATAGTTTCTTTCTCTGCTCTGGCTGCCAAGAAACTCAGAGATAAATGTTACGACCTATTTCAGTGGTTTCTGATAAACCTGTTTCCTTCACTTTTGTTATTTAGACTCTAATGACTTAAGAGTGTTTTTTTTTCCCACTATTTCTTCTGGCTGTCAGGTTGATCTGGCCTGATTTACGGCAAGATAAAAATCCATCTTGAAGGATGTAGGGGGGTCAAACACTATCATTTTAAACGGCAGACTTCATTTTGTCAAGGAACTAGTGTCTCTTTATCTACACTTTGACCCACCTACGCTGTCTCTCTCTCTCTCCAGCCACACTGGCAAATTACTGGTTCTCCAAAAGTGTTTTCAGCTCGTCTTCTGTTTGTGGCTCTGGAAGTGGTGTTTTGACTTCTCAGCTACGGTCTACCACAGCAGGGACCACTTCCTCCGAGAATATATTGGGGGCAGCAGGTGAAGCCATAGCTCTTCTTGCCTTTTTAAAATGAGGCCCTCCCTATTTTTTCTCAGATATACTCCAGCCAGCCAAAAGACGGCTTTGAGTTTTAGTTTCAACAATTTATTTCCAAAATAACAGAAATTTTAAACATGTTGGTTCTGCCTTCTCAGCACCCAATTTGTCCAATTGCTTCTCACCAGGATCACGCTACTTCCCCGGGTGGTATTGTGGTCATTCTGACGCCTGGCATGAGTCCCCCTTCCTTCCGGCAGGTCGCCCCCGGTTTTTCTTTAGAGAGCCACCCTTTTCATTTGAGGCTGTCTAAGAACAGCTGGTGAAGGTCCTGCCTCGGAGAAGCCCTCAGGCCAGCCCGATGCCCTGTCCCTGGATAGTATCCGTAGAGCCCAGTGTCCCGAGGTCTCAGCAGGATTCCTAATGATGGGGATGTCTGAAGCTAGCCACAGGCTCCTGCTGTCCACAGCCCCTAAGCGTCCTGCTCTGGATCCCTATAACTTTGTTTTTCAGTGTCTAGTTTGGTTCTGAACTAAGCCACCTGCCTATTGATACCTGTCTGTTTCACACAGTCGAGTTGGATACTTGTAGTGTCCTTTTACATCTAACAACCTGTGGTTCCTGTAACTCTGCATAGGAAAAAGGAAAACCCAGAAGCTGTGGCAAGAAGCGATGTAAACTGCCGTGACATATAAATTGTCTTCAAACAAATGTTCACTCTGTGTTGTCAACCTCAACGGGAGAAGTGTACTTTCCCACCCAACTGTGTTGACTTTGACAACGTGGGTGTTCCCTGGCCAGTGGACGATTTCATGAGAATGGATTCGCTTTGTTTTCTTTTGTTTTGGGGGACAGGGTTTGTGGTAACTAGCTTCTGGTGTCAGCTTGACAATTGAAGGCTGGAGCTCTGGGAACTTTTGTAAAGAATTAGTTGGGTTAAGCTCTAAGCAAGCTTGCAGGAGATGCCTGGTTGATGAAGAGGGCCCAGCCCATGGTAGGTGCGACCATTTTTTGGGTCGGTGGGTAAAATGGAGGGAACTGATTTAGTGAGTTGGCATCCTTCAGCACTTAGACAGACGGGCTGTCTGGCAAGTGAGATGCGCCCCTATGGATATGGTGTGACCAATCCCCTCGGTCCCTAGTGTTGGTGTAAACCCTCCTACCAAGCTGGATTAAGAACTGTAACTGGACAATCTTAAATCAAAACAGAGTTCCCTTTTCCCCATAATCCCTTTTGGGGTGAATCTGTTGACCACAACACAGAGTAACTGCAATAGAATCTCTTTCTATAGTTGACCTGAAGCTCGCTATGTAACCCACGGTAGCCTCAAACCTACAGCCATCCTCCTGCCCCAGTCTCCTAAGTGCTGGGATGACAGGTGTGAGCTAATCATGCATCAGCTCTGAAAACAGGCCCTACGAGTATTCTATGCACCCCCCCTACCTCTGCATAGCCTTTCAACTTCTCCCATGATGAGAACACATTTGGGAAGATCAAAGACGGTATGGAGCCAAGATGAGCCCAGCTCACAGCCTGGCACCAGGCTCAGTCTAGAAAAGCACCGTGATTTGGAAAATTGTCTTCCAAAGGCCCAGGTGTTAGCAGAACCTTTAAGGGATAAGGCCTCATAGGAAGAAGCTTGGTCATTGCAAGGGGCCTAAGAGAGGGTGTGGGGACTCTAGTCCTTCCTCTTTCTTGTCTTCTGGATGCCATGAGGTGATTAACTTCCATCTCTCACTCTCTCCATGATGTATCACAGGCCTAAAGTGCTAACCAAACGTGAATGGAAGTTTACAAAACTGAGTTAATAGAACTCTTTCCTCTTCAAGCTGATTCGTTTCAGCCAAGCTAACTCCTTAGACAACCTACTGACTCATGCTTGTTGCGAGCGTCTCCACATTTTCTTTGTTACACAGCACTGGTTGTGATATTCTTTTGCTTGAAGCCTAGCAGTGTTCAGAGCCATGTGGCCCGGGCAGAGGTGGTAAGGGGATGCCTACCTGCCACTCTGACCTGGGTGGAGGTGCAGGCTTTGCAGGGGAGCACCCGGAACTCTTCTGCCTGGTACATGGAGTAGTCAGTGCTGGCAACGACCAGGGTATCTCCAGGCTTCCACGACTGCACATTGTCCACCAGATTCAAGATGGTGCTGTTCACGTTGGTGTCGATGCTGACGGTGAGCTTGGGCCTCACTGCAACCCAAAACAGTAAAGACTGAGGTGCAGCCCTTTGCCCTCGCAAACACGTGGCTGCCCACCTTCCTTCCCCTGCGCTCCTGAAATCCATAAATGCCAGGTGTGCCTATCCAAAACCCAAATCACCAGCCTCCTTCCCTCCTTCCCGGTACTTACAGGTTTTTGAAGTCAACAAAAACCCAACCAAAAAAGACCCATTCATTAGTGCTGGGCAGAGGAATTTTCCACTAACTTCTTAGCCAGAGTTCAACATGCTGTCTCACCACACCCACCTTGCCCAAGATGTAAAACAAATATAGCTCCTCTCCACTGTTATTTACAGTCGTCATAACCCCTCCCCTCCAGCCCCTGAAGTCCATCCCTAATCACTGCCTTCTGGAGAGGGCCCAGGGCTGTTCAGAACAAACCAGCCGTTTCTAGTGGCTTCTGAGAGCAAGCTGCCTAGGGAAGTGGGTTTGAAAGACGAGCAAGAGAAGAGGCGAGAGCCCTGTCTGTGTCCACCACGTCCGTCAGCACCCGGCTGCTCTTGGGCCAGGCCTGCCCCTTCCGGAAAGTCTTCCTTATGTCAGGGTTGGGCACTGCTGTCTGTGGCCAACTCTAGGGACCCTCTTGTTGATCTTGCCCACGCGGAAGGGTTATTGTGACTACAATACCCGTAGGTGGATGAACCTAGCCATCCAAATTTACAATGCACCGCAGCTAGGTGAGCAAATAGATAGATGCTTCCTACCCTCAACAGGGAGCCGGGGGTTGCTTACCAGGTTTCCCACACAGGAAGCGCACACGGTAGCTCTGGCAGGCTCGGCCCTGGGCGTAGCAAGCAAACCTGTAATCCTGGCCGTTTTTGTAGACAACTTCAGTGTTGAGGACCGTTCCGTCCATTGCCATGGCCTGAGGATAGCATGGAAATTACAGAGCAAAGTCACTTTTTTTTTTTTAATAAAAGGGAAGGTGATGATTAATGTCTTCAGCTTATAGTTACAAATCTAAAACTGTCCCCACTGCAAGATATTCCTCCTGACCTAAGGCTATTACTCCAACCAGCCACAAGAATTTTGTTGTGTGAACCATAATCCAGAACTTCAGAGACTCTATATCAACCACCTAGGACTAGGCCAGCCTAATCTCTCCCCATTCTGAAGCTCAGGGAAATTTGCAGAAGAGGGGGTGGTAAGATTGTAAGAGCACAAGGATGGGAGACCAATGATATGCAAGATACTCCACACAAGTTAGGGTCGAAGCAATCATAATTGGACTTTGCATGCCCTGCGCAATGTCCAACACACTATTGACCTCACAAAGTCTAGCATTTGCTAAAGGCACCAAGATCCTTGGAGGCAAGGGATTGACAGCCACAGTAGTGTTCTTATGCTTAAGGGGAACACGAGAAAGGGTTCAGAGAAAAGCCACTGGGTCCTTGTACGTCATCAGAGAGGAGGGCCCAGAGGAGAGTCTGGCATGCACATTAAAGGATTCTCTGGGGATTGGGGGGGGGAGGCACTGGGGGATGGGGAGGGAGGAGGGAGGGGAGGGAGGGAGGGAACCGGTGTACCTACTAAGTTTGTATGAGCGGAAATAATAATAATAATAATAAAGAATTTTGTTGTGAAGGAGACGGCAAGAAAGTCTTGGGACGGATGAACACCTTGCCTGGCTCCAACAGTCCCCACAGCTCATCTATCTGTGTGGACCTCACTGAGCACGGATCACATGCAGGCTCCGCAGTGTGACCATTCCACCAGCAGCCTGCGCAGGGAGCTGATGCGTGTCTACTGAGGACTCGGTCTGCGCGGGAGCTGGTGCGTCTACTGAGGACTCGCCCTGCTCAACCCATGGGTGCTTGGCCTCCAACAGGCTTCCACGTCCTGTGGGGGAACCGACTCCCTGTGCCTCGAAGCCTTCACTCTTGGATTTGATGGATCCGAGCTGCAATCCAGTATTAGGATTTTACACGCTTCCAGGGCTACTCTAACAGGTGATACAATCTGAGACCCACGCTTACGGTTGAAGAACTAATTGTGTGCGATATATTCATTTCATCTTCACAATAAGACTGTGAGGTGGTGGATGGCTCCAGAAGGAAGGAAAGTGACACTCTGAGATGGTAAGTAACTTTGCCAGGATCATAAAACCAGTAAGTAGCAGAGTCGAATTGGGTCCAGACTTAAACTGCAAAGCTGGGGCTTTCAAGACTCTCCCACTTCTGGTCTTAGATGAGCATGGTCTAATGATCTTTGTTCAGATGTCTGCCCTGTGCATTGCATCCTGTCCTCCAGGCAGGCAAAGAATAGAGTTTCATGCAAGGGCCTGGCACATGTGAGATGGCAGCTGACAGGGGTGGCTATGCAAGAAGTGACAAGGGCAAGAGAGAGTTTAGGAAAAGACTGTCATCCGCTAGGACTCATCCCAAAGCCAGGGTGTGTCTGCATGTGGACTGTGACTGTCATTCAGAGATATACAATTTAGGAAAAACGCTGCAGTTGTGGTCGCCTTTGGCCCAAAAACAAAGGAAACGGGCCTAGAGAATGGAGGCAGGGATCACTAACCGTTAAAAAAAAGTGGGATAAGGGGGAGACATTTTAGGAACAATTGTTTCCAACCCAACAGACCTATCAACATTGACTTGAGAGTCTCATGGCCCTGTACAGCTAAAATTCAGTTTGAATTCAGCTCCTTTTTGGAAGTCACACTCAGGATCACTATTGTACTAAGAGACCTAGTTAAACCCATTAAGGTCCAGAGGTAAGCCAAGCTCAAGGTCATCTGACTGTCCAGCCCTTGTCTTCTGTTCTTGTAACGTCCAAACTATTAGAGATTCCAACGCATTGAGAGCACGGCTGCAGTTCGTCATCCACGGGAGCTGGACATTTACCACGGGACACGCCCATAACGGTTTCAAGGGATTGCCTGCTTAGCTTTGCCTCTTTCTCTTTGAATGACCTTAGTCGTGGATAAGATTAGAAAGAGATCTATCACAGGTCAGTGACACAAATCTGATTAACAGTAAGTGAATAATGCGGAATAAAAATGTACAGGACCCTCACTATGGCTTAGGTACTCAAGTGCTGAAGCATTAAGTCCACAAAATCATGTCATGAGGGGACAGTTATGGCCCTTGTTTTAGCATGGAAAGACACTGAGGCACAATGTCAAATAACTTCCTATAACAATCACTGTGAGAGGTGCACCAGGACCTCAGCAGGATGGTTAATGCTAATTGTCAGCTTGACAGACTCTAGAATCACCTGGGAGCTGGGGGGCTTCTGGGCACGCCCTCTGGGGGTTATCTTGATTATGCTATTGGAGGTGGGAGACTCTACCACTGTGGGTGGCACCATTCTGTCGAAATGGAGATGCAGAAATGAGCAGCAACAAGCAATTCATTGCTTATGTCTTTCTGACTGTGGACACTACATGACCAGCTGCTTCAGTCTCTGCTGCCTTGACTTCTACCCATGATGGACCTTGACCTGTGAGCTCAACAAACCTTTTCTCTCTTAATCATGACAGCAGAAAAGAAGACACTCATTTTGAGGGTGACACAAGCACAGAACCAGCACCTGATGGTGCGGTCACCTTGAACCTCAAACCCTGGGCACCCACTATGGATAGTCTGAAGCGCTCAGTGACATAGAGAGAGATCGCCCCAGCAAGTTCAGATCTCTCTGAATTCCAAGGCATTTTTCCTGGTCACAGCTCAGCCTGAAGCATTGTGCAAACTGCTGTTGGGATGCAAAGACCACCCATCCTGACTTGCTCATATCCTGGAAAGTCCCTTCTTCCTCTTCCTTTTCTTTTCCTCAGAAAGGTGACTTATCTATCAGATCGTGCGATAGGCTTACTTGATGGTTAGTGTGCCGGCCCTGTTGCTGTCTCTTTCTTTCCCATCTGTTTCCTCCCATCCTGTGGAGGTCATAGATGTCTGTCCTGCTCTGTGCCCAGAGGAACTGGCTGTGCCCCAGAGCTGGTGAGTGTGAGACACGTCCCAGGCACTAGGGGGTGGTGCAACTATGAAGAGGGGTGAGCAACCCGAGAGTGAGAGGCTCCAAGCGAGCCCAGGAAACTAATATTCCACAGGGGCAAAGGAGGCGCATACGAGAGACTGATTTCCATGTTGTCTATGGGATAATTAGTGAAGTCATTTAGCCCCTGGCTGATGGGCTCTCCACCTGGCTTTAATGTGCTTTGGACCCTCGAGGTGGGGCTGTGTTCGTGCTAGAAGCAGTCAAGGAAGAGTGGGGAGTGCCTTGGGAAAGCTGCGCTCCGTTCAGCCAGCAATGGTCTGGAGCCACGCGGCTGGTGAGCAAACATGGGGAGAGACTTGCAGGCATTTGATGAGAGTTTCCAAGTCTATGTGGAGCAAGCAAGCTTGTTAAGAACTCAGTGTCCTGTGGTCAAGTGAACTGGAGTGGTAAATTGATGGCTACTTAGAGATTAAAGCTGAAATGTTCAAGGTGGCAGGAGAAGAAGATGGTTAGATGTGGGAAGTACACGCTTTGGGGCAGCGCATGGTTTGGGGTTCTTTGGAAACCCAAGACGAGTCTGTGGCTCCCGGCCTAATCTGGGTAAATCCTTCTCAGTAGGATCAGAGCCATGGGAAGGAAAGAGCTTGGGCCAAATAATAAGACTTCATTCCAGCCTTCGCTGAGCAAGCATGTCTCCAGCACAGCCTGAGGCCAGAGCTTAGCCAGGAAGATAGACAGACAACCCCAGCAGATAACAGTACTGACGTGGACCACGCAGCCAGCCCACATGGGATCGTCTTCGGGATCCCAAGGATACCTGCTCAGGTCCCTCGAGGCAGTGGTAAAGCATTTGCATATAACCTGCATGCACCCTCCACGAACTTCGGATCATCGTCTTAACATCTAGTACTGTATAAATGCCCAATGCAATTGTGACACTGTATCATTTAGGGACAATCACAAGAAGGAAAAGTCTGCACGAGTTCAACACAGGACTACTTTCCTCCTGAACGTTTCTGATCTGTGGCTGTTGAAGGTGTGGAAACAGATTTTTTTTTTTTTGATATGTGTAAGCTGTATGTATGTGTGTTCACATGTATGTGAATGCATGTGTGTGTGTGTGAGTACATTTATACATGTGCGTATGTGCTTGTAGAACCCAAAATTGATATCAGGTGTCTTCCTCCAATACTATTTATTGAGGCAAGGGCTCTGGATCAATCAGAAGCTTGACGATTTGCACTGTCTGGCTAGTCAGCTTGCCTGGGGGGTCCTCTGTCTCTGTCTTTTCAGCGTGGGATTACTATGGTTACCACGCCCTCCCGGCTTTTATGCAGGGTGTGGCTCTTGTGCCTATGCAGCAAGTGCTTCATCCACTGAACCAGCTCCCTGGCCTATGCTATGATTTCTTGACTGAAACGGGACATCAGGCAGGAATAGTCTTTCTCAAGTGACTTCTGATTTCCTGGCAATATTCATGTGTGTGTGTGTGTGTGTGTGAAAGAGAGGGGGGGCACTCTGTGTGCCTGTGGAGGTCCAAGGGTGACTTCAGGAATCATCTTGGATACCTCTAGCTCCTTACTGCTTTATTCTAGGGTTTCCTAGGCTCCACTTTCCAGGGCTAGAAGTGCCACTCACCATTTCTGCCTAGTGTCTTTAATGGAATCTAGGATCCAAACTCAGTTCCTTGTGCTTATAAGGCAGACGCGTAAGACCTGAGCCATCTCTCCAGCCCCTTTCATAGCAATTGTTAAGTAGCTCCAAGTCTTGCTTGGAATGGGCCTAGGCACGCGGAAGTAAACCCATCTCCTTCCTATGTCTCCAGTTGGTGCTCTGAGTCTGCAAAGCTGGGCTGCTGGCATGCAAGGCCTGTGTAGAGGTTCCTCAGCACGTTCCTGAGGGAGGCCCTATGGAGGTCAAGTTGTCCTCCACGTATAATAATGTCTGTGTGAAGAGTGCTATCCTTACTTTGAATACTGGCTTTTATTTAGCTTGACAGTGAACAGAGCCATGGGAACGTTCTCCTTCTGAGCTGGCTCTGCCTTCACCCCAAATCCTAGCTGCCCCTTTTTACTCAAAGACCTAAAGGGCATCATCCAAAAAGTGAGTGGAAGAAGCAGGCCACGCACAGCCCGGTAGCTGGGGCCTTCTTGGCGTTAGCTGAAGAAGTCAGACTTGAGAAACAGAAGCAGCTAAGGTGGGAGTCAGAATGTTCAAGTTTTAGTTTGGGGCAGATAAGAAGCCTCCCCTTCCATCACTCAGGTGGTAAAGATGTGCCTTGTCTAACCTGCCTCATGGAGGGCACGAAAGTCACACCGGCCACATGACAGAACCGTCCTCAAAACAAGGACATACAGCTGTCTGGTTGCTGTGAGGTTTGTACCTGTATGTCAATGGG
Source organism: Typhlomys cinereus (assembly GCA_023101885.1). Lineage (NCBI taxonomy): Eukaryota > Metazoa > Chordata > Mammalia > Rodentia > Platacanthomyidae > Typhlomys > Typhlomys cinereus. The sequence continues at coordinate 2,296,925 of JALPQD010000351.1, read as the reverse complement.
GCGATTGCAGATTTTTCCCGGGTAAGCTATCCGGAGGTCTGAAATTTTCTCCCCGCCTTTGCTGTGAGACACTTTATCATGACTGAACCACTCAGTCCACTCCACATCTAGGCAGAGAGCAAAGACAAGGTCAAGCAAGAAGGCGATCCCAGGGTCCAATCGCATGCCTATGGTTCCCCAGGCGCTCCCGGCACAGAGGGCTTGAGTGCTGCCTGTCCGTGGTTGCACTGGGTTGGGGCCAAGGAGCTCCTCAAACATATGTCCACACTCGCATCTCTCCCCCTCTTAGTCAAACGCTCCTCTTATGGACTGTTTTCTTTTATGAGGACAACATAGATTCCATGGTATTACAACAAGGATCTTAAACTGCTATATAAACTTAATCCTCCTGGCACTCTACTTTCTACAAGCCCGAGACAGACTGTTTAAAGGCCAGCTGCCAGTCCAGCATCTGCCTGCATTTCCTGGTCAGTGCCATCGTGTGGCACTTCAAACTCGACCCAGTGCCATGAGCCCTTGTGGAGAGGCAACATGCTCCCGGGCAATTAATTGCCAGTGTGCCTTGACTAAGACAGCTTCATTTGCAAAGTTTTAGTTGACTCCTCCGCAGCGACGTATCTGTAACAGCGTAAGAGCAACCTTGCTCATCACAGCCCGTGACTCCAGGCCCCGGTGCTGCTGTCAGAGTTCACCAGCTGGCCTCAGACGCCTCACCTTGAACCCACTCGCTGGACGAAGACACATTGAAATGTTCACCATGTTCCGTCTGGAACAGCTTGAAAACCCGGGCAGCGGCAGAACCTCGGTGACCTGTCAGAGAGATCAGACACTAGAACAAGCAGGTGGATCCCCGAGTTCTTGATGGCAATGGGGTTCAAGGGCAGAGGAAAACTCTTTATCCTCCTGAGACAGGAGCTGACCCTAAACTGTGAACAGCCTTCCTGACTCTGCCTCCCAAGGACTAGGATTACAGATGAGTGCCGCCATGTCTGATTGACTTATGAATCTGGAGCCATTTTGTTGAAATACTTTTCCCCTAACAAGAGCATTCTTTAAATTTGGAAAGTGCGTTGTAGCCATTCTTTTGTTTCAGCGTGTGTGTGTGTGTGTGTGTGTGTGTGTGTGTGTGTGTGTGTTGTTCTGTATATGGGTAGGTGCATATGTGTACAAGAAGGCACTTGAGTGTGTGTGCCTGTGGAGGCCCAGGGTGACATTAGGACTCATCCTGGATGGCTCTTCCAGCTTATTACTTTGTTCTGGGGATTCCCAGGCTCCGCCTTCCAGGGCTGGAATTACAGGCCACTGCCATATTTACCTAACATTTTTATATTGGGCATTCTTTATGTTTGCAAGACAAAGGCTTTAACTACTAAGCCCCATGTCCGTAGTCCTTGTTTTGTTTTGAAAGCTCTGTTTTAGCCTGCCAATAAATGCAGATTTGGGAGCTTGTCATTCCTCATGATCTGAGTTCCTGTCTGGGATTTGGGACAGTATCACCCGGCCCAACCTTCCCAGGGCAGAGAGGCTGCATTGTGAGATCAAACCATCTATGTGGTCTAAGGAGTTGGGGCTATAGCTTGGCTGGTAGAGTGTTTGGCTAGAAGATATGAAGCCCTGGGTTTCATCCCCAGCCCCACGTAAACTGAACGTGGAGGAGCATGCCTAGAATATTAGCCCTTAGGATGTGTAAGCAGGGGGATCAGAAGTTCAAGTTCATCCTAGGCTTCATTGCCAGTTTAAAGTCAGACTGGGCTACATGAGACGCTGCCTTTAAAAAAATAATAATAACATCTGTAGCCCAAAATGTTCCGCCCTCCTAGCTCTTGGCTTTTCTAATGCACCGAAAGCAAGTCAGTGCCAACTTCTCCATGATACGAATGTTACAAGAAGTGATCCACTTTCCACCAGGCTTTGCCACTGACATAACATGGACAGTGGCTGGACCAAGGACTGACAGATGGGTCACTATTCTCTGAAAGCAGTAGGTCACTCTGCAGGACAAGAATCTCGATTCAGAGAGACCCTGGAGGGAACCAGGCCTTTTGTCAGCCATTCCTTACCATGATATTCAATATGGTCTTCCACTGAAGAGGAAGGATTTCCTTTCACGGTGATGAAACTCCAAGGATGTCTGGAAAAGTCAACAGAAAGTTAAAGTCTTTGACATGTTTGGGCACAGTGGAGACAGGGTCCCCTAACTGAGAGCCTCTACCCCGCCCCCCCCCCACTGCTTCGGGAATTCACCATCTACTTGAGGGCTTCCTTTCCCATTAAACAAGAGCCGTCCTCTGGGAACACAGGGCTGGCTTCCTCACCAGCCAGCTAGTCTGGCATCTGCTCACTGGAGCCACTTGGACTCCACGCTGGCAGAAGACTGGGTATGAATCACAAGTAAACAAACATGCCGACATCTCAACTATGCCACTCGTCCAGTCCAATTAGGTCCTGAAGCAAGTGTCAGGCAGGTGTTCTAAGAGAGAAGGGGATTCCCGTCATGCCATCGCTCCTGAGAGGTGAACTTACGGAAATGGGATAGGCAAATGTGACCAGCCACGCAGCCAACTGCAATGAGCCTCACAATGGCACGAAATAGCTTCTCCTTGCAGTAGGATGGGGAGGGTTATTATCATTTGGGAAGGCTGCAACCCATTTTTCTTCTGCGAGAGCATTCACTCCAGAACAGTCTGAACATGCCTAATGCAGTGATTGAGGGTGGGTGTGGTCAGGACCTGCTGCTTCCAAACAATACCCTTGCCCAGTTGAACTTTCTACACTGAAGGAATTACAGAAACATCTCCCTGGCCTCCCCAGCCCTTCCCCGTGAAGCGGATCAGCAAAGCTCCTGTTAGAAACTTGCTCTTCCTAGAGTTGAAGAAAGAAGGATGCTGGGAAGAATCCCAACAGTTCCTTCCTTTGGCTCTTTAGTTTTAACTTATCAGAGTTTTCCAGGACGACTTAGCATATAAGCACTCAGTTGATAAATTTGGATTTTGCGTGTGTGTGCGTGCACATGTATTTTATACGTGTGTGGGTACGCGTGTGTGTATGGGCATGTGCACCACGGGGCACTTGAGTGTGTGTGCCTTGGAGGGTCAAGGGTAATTGGGAATCATCCTGGATTGCTCTGCCTTCTGTTGCTTTGCTCTGGGGTTTCCTAGGCTCTGCTTCCAGGGCTGAAATTATAGGTCGCTGCCCTTTTTGCCTAGCATTTTACATGGGATCTGGGGATCCAAACTCAGATTCCTTTGCTGTTAGGTAAAGGCTTTAGCCACTGAGTCATCTCCCTAGTCCCCAATTTTGATTTTTCTATGGTCTCCATTTCCTGAGGAAAGTCTTGAGTCCTGTAAAAAATATACAGAGAGAGCCCCCCAAAATAATCTATTTGCCTTTCTCTTGGGAATCAGACTCTTGTAGTGTGGCCCTTCCCCCATGACAAGAATGTAGAAAGATGGGAGAAAGGATGTGTCCTCCTCTGTGGGCATACCCTCTCTTTATGAGAAAGCAAAAGATTTGGGAGCTGAGCAGCTTTGGTTTTGCTTGGGAAATAAGTCATTGCAGAATGATGGCTCAGCTGAGGTTGAGGGTTCGGCTGTGTCACGCTCTCACTTAAACTCCTTCAATGGCTCCCCATCTCCCTTGGGATGAAAAACAAATTCCTCAGCCCAGAGCCCCACTTGGAAACTCTGGTCTCCTACCTTGTGGGCTGGTTGCTCGCCTTTTGCCCTTCCATATATACTGTTGCTGCCTGGAACCCCCTCTCCTTCCTCAGGGGAGCCGCACATCCTCCCTGAGTCTTGAAACCTCTGCTGGTCTCTCTGTGGGGCACCTCCGCAGCTGGGAGTCTGCCCGCTGACTCTCTCATTGTTTCCCATTCACCTCCATTCGTGAATATAAGCACAGTAGGCCCAGCCTAGTTCATCCCACCAATGTCTCCTTAATCATTATTTTGTGAGTGAACAAAGAGTCCTGGCTCAGTGCTTCTACTTATTTTGATGGTCGGATCTGATCACTACAAGTGTACGTCTCAATATATGTGCCTATGTTGTTCTCGCGTGATGAAACATGGCGGCATCTGTCCTTCCAATGGTTCTGGATTATAAGGAGAGAAAAGCCACTGATCTGTGGCAGGCAGAGAGCCCACTACACTGCTCAGATCATCCATGGAGTCCTCCTAGCACTCTTTCAAAATAGCTCCCCAAATATTCCATTTTATAGAGGCAGGAACTATGCAAAAAGGATGAGTCACTTGCCTGCGGTCACACTTCCCGGGTAGTACAGTCCAGACTCAAAGCCAGACTTTGGGCCCTGAGCCCTCGTAGCCTTCTTTTCTCCAGGCCCTACATAGCCAGTCCCTGTGCAGTCCTCTGTCGGGTTGTAAATTAACAGATTGGACTTTGGACTTCTAAGGCAGCACTGAGGAGGTGCCTTGGCATTTGTCGACAAAGGAGCCTTGCCCTGCCAAGATCTCATTGTCATCTTTGGCTGCTTGAGTTTCCTGGCAGAGTTTCCCCTTCAAAAAGGAGCAGCCTCTAACTAAAGCTGCCAGAGAACACCGTCCAGAAGTCGGGGCATCCCTCCTGGCCCAGGCAATCTCTGCCTAGTCCGTTAAGTTGCTTTGCTGTGGGGTTAGGAAAAGCTCCAGTAAGCCCTGAGCTTGTCTACATTCGGGGAGCTGAGGAGAGGGGAGGAGCATGGGAAGTCTCATAGAGGCAAGAGATGCATGACCTTGACTGTCCTTGAGTGAGAACAGGATCAGAAGGTCTGATCGCTGTGGAGTAAAGGGCTTCCTCTGGCCGCCAGTGTGTGCCTGTCCCAAAGTCAAGCAGGACACTGCAATGCGAAACAAGTAAAACATGCACTGGAGCATATCAAAGGCTCCCTTGCCTTAGGTGTCTGGCATACTTTGCATATATGCTAAAATGCTGTCCGCCAATCCCCAAGTCATGGCATGAGTCTCATGCAAAAGAAGGGAAATAAAGCAAAAATGCACACCAGGATCGTGGCAGGCACTGACTTGCAACAGGTGTGCTGCATGCCTCAATGTCATCATTTAGAGTCATGTCGTGCTGGGAACATTTGCCCTGGGTGGTATAGGGTGTTTTAGTGACCCAGAGGCAAGTGGAGGTAGAAGAGGGGTACCTAAATCCAAGGTGTAAGAAGTGTTTGCTGCCTAGTTTGGTCATTGCCTTCCGGGCTGTGTCATCCAGGTTTCTAGAACCTTCATCATTCACTGCTACAGAAAGGATCCTGCCATCCGGCACTGCATTCAAATAGTGGACGAGACGCTCACTCTCTTTCTTGGATCTGTAGGTGTCAAATCTGAAAAGGGTAAAGAGAGAGAGAGAACATTTGAATCGCCTTCACAGAAGTCGGAAAAAGAGAGATCTAAACATATCCCTGTTTCAACTTCTAAGCTAGCCAAAGACCCCAAGGGTGGGGCTTTCTCTTAAAGTGTGGTGATTTTTACTATATACAAAATCAAAGGAGGATTTGACTTAATCGCAGTCAGCATTCACTGGCTGCAATGCCACAGTTTTGACCTCAGAAACCCACCTCCAAAGCCATTCACCACCCTAGGGTGCTGAGCAACTTGGACCTCACAGTGGCTCAGTGTGGCTAATGCCAGAACCCACTTCCAAGTTGTTATGAAGATTAGAGTATGCGTAAGGTAACACAGTCCCAATCTCAAAGTCCAGTGACCGCCTTGTTAGTGACAGCCCCAGGAAGTTCCACTGTCCCCTGCGCCAGAAACATTTCGGCTCCCGCTGACAGCTGGTTCCCACAGCCTGTGTGTCGATGCTGATTCGCACTCACTCCTAAGGAGACCTGAACCTTCCCTAGGGAGCTCTGTCCCTGCTCGGCTACCTTATGGGCAGTCAGCATGAGAACCCTGAGGACAGACCCAGCTCTGAAGAAGCTGCCAACCTACTGCAGAGGGTGTGAAGGGCATGAGCGGGAGACCCATCTGCTCAGGCTCCCAACCCCCCCCCCAGAGTCCATCTACATTCATTTCCATCACTTCTACCAGGGGCCAAATCCCACCATCTCTCACCAGGACCACTGCTGAGCTTCCAAGTCACCCTCTCTGCTTTCCACCATCAATCCATTCTCTGCACAGCCTCCAGAATGTTCTTTGATATGAGATCATGCCTTCTTTAAGCCTCCAGCGGATTTATGTTCCACTTAGAATGAAAGCTACCTCCTTACTAACCCTGCTCACAAGCCTGTTCCTTTATCCTTCCTTGCAGGTCCGCCTCTGCTTGGTTTTCTCTCCTTTGAGAACACTGTGCCTTTGGCACCTCTGACCTAGCACCTCACATCTGTACCTGTGTGTTGAACTGTTTCTCTGATACCCCATGCAGTCCTCAGCCCAAATACTGCTTCATTGTGCTGGCCTTTCCTGCCATCCAAAGTGGCCTCAGTGATCACACTCTACTGCATCTTTCTTACTCCTGTTACCAGTTATCACAGCTGGAAACTGTGGAGTGTGCGTACATGCACACATAGGTAAATTCCACTTGGCTGGACAAATGCCCGGTGAAGAAGGCACCCCTTTGGGGCAGGACTGCCGTCCATGTCACTGGTGCTGCATACCAGCCCCCAGGGCCCCCCCCTATTGGGCAAGTGTTGAGCGAGTATGCCCTTACCGGTCAGAATGGATGACTGTGCCTGACTTGGGGTTGATAACATGAACAATGACGCCACGGTGTCCCCAGCTCTTTTCGAAAAAATAGCCTCCCTCCTCCATGCCACCAGGATGCAGGGTCTTGTTCAGAAAGGTCCAGGAGAGTTTTTTCTGCCCATGCAACTCAAGAGTGCCTCCTCTGCCCACTCCGAGGTACTTCAGGCTGTAGTAAGGGTCGGGCAGGATGCCTTCGTCAGCCCTGCAAGAGAAAAGCTCACAAGGTTGGCCGGCACTCTCTCCCCTAGCTGCTGGTCCCCTAGGGAAGTGTTGCTGTTGTCGGACTCTCAGCGTGGCTGGCATCAGAGAACCAGCCTCACTTTTTGTGAAGGCATTGGTCTGCAGAAAGGCAACAGCACGCTGACCTTCCCACTAAATACACGGACGTCACTTCCCGAGGCCGACCAACAGGAGGCGCACAGTTGCTACCCACTTTCTTCTCGGCTGTTTGGATCTCAGCCCTGAACAGCTGTGGACTCGCTTATGCTTTTACTGTGGACATGTCTACACTTGATCATTCTTGGCTATTTGTTTTAAAGAACTTTTCAGTTGCTTAAAGATGGGACACAGGGGCTGGAGAGAGACTTCAGAGTTTAAAGCCTTTGCCTTGTAAGCAAAAAGTTTGGATCCTCATATCCCATGTAAAAATGCTAAGTGGGTGTGGCAGCGGTCTGTAATTCCAGCCCTGGAAGACAGGCCTGGGAAACCCCAGAGAAAAGAAATAAGGAGGTAGAGCAATCCAGGATGATTTGAGAAGTCACTTTTGGGCCTCCACAGACACACACATTTGGTTGCCCTCTTACACACACACACACACACACACACACACACACACACACACATACACACACAGAGAGAGAGAGAGAGAGAGAGAGAGACAGAGAGACAGAGAGAGAGAGAGAGAGGAGCCAAAGGCAAACTGTTTTTCTGTGTCTTTCATGGTGTAGCTATTTTCTTCAAATTGAAATAGTCCCTTATAGGGACAGAAGACTCGGGAAGCTATGGAAGGCTCAGGAAGCTCAGAAAGTTAAAAGATGCACAAACTCCAAGCTTATAAATACGATAGACAATTGGTGGGGGAGGGGACACTTCAGTGAAGTTGCCCATAAGTTGCTCCTACTGTAAGTAACTCTGATAAATTCAACAGTTCACCACGCCACACTTTGGCCTGCCATTGGTGCCTGTCAAAGTTAGATAGGTGTCAACTTGGCAACTGAAGGCTGGAGCTCTAGACACAGTTGGGAAGACTTGGTAGTTGAGCTGAACCCTGGGCCAACCTGAAGGAGACTAATGAGGGGCCATCCATGGTGAGTGGAACTAGATGCTGGGGAAGGTGAATAAAATGGAGGGAACTGGTTAAGGAAGTTGGCATTCTTCTGCCCACTTGGCCAGACATGCTGATCTGGCAAGTGAAGACAGCTGTCCCTCTTTTAGTGTCCTATGGATATGGTGTGGCCAGATCCCTCTGCTGATTTTGGTATGAGCTCCGCTGCCAAGCTAGACAAGGAATTGTAACCAAGAATCCTAAGAAAGAATAAAACACTTGTTCCCCCTTAAGCTGTTTTGTCGTGAATTTATCAGCCGCCATGCAGAGTAACTGCAACTGGGGTGAATAGATGTTTGCACATATTACCCCCTGGAATGTTGCACACATCCATCAGAACATAATTACCTCTTCCAGCGTCTCCCTAAACCACAGCGTATTTGGAGGTTGGCTGAAATTCTGGCAGGGACGTCTATAAAGCAACTACCTTCCCCATCCCACAACGGACAAAGCGGTCTCTGGACTTCCGCTCACCTACTTCACTGTATTGGTTATAGCTGGGGGGAACACAATGGAAGTCTACCCTCTAGCCCCCCTCTCTCCTTTGGAAAGCCTTCTTCCCATCAGACCCAAGAGTGGCACTCGATCATGGAGTATGGTCTTCCCACCTTCCATACAGCACAATGCTGAAATTGCCCTGGAAAGGGCAGAGCTCACTCCCAGCATGCATCTCCCCACCATTGTCAATCAGGATGTGTCGGGTGCGCAGCACAATGGGCTCTTCATGGTCTTTAATGACAAGTTGACCTGGAGAGGAAGGGGTGGAAAAGGTTTGGGAACAAGTGTTAAGGACTGAGTTAGACTAAAACAAGGGCAGACTCCCTAAGCCCTCCACCCTCTCGGCAGGCAAAATGCACCTTCTAAGCACCTCTGGGCTCACTGTCTTGCCATAATTACTTCTCTCTATCATCTGCTTCGCAAGTGCCCATCTGGTTCACCAGTGACCAAGCGTGGAAAGGCAAGAGGAAACGGGCTGCTCGCTCACTGTTACCAACATTTCTTTGACTAAGCGCTCCCAGCTGATGGTCATCTCCTGACACCCGATGCTCTGGTGTGAGTCCAAAGCGTGCAACATTTGTTCTGTCCATCTCAGGCCATGCCGCCTACATCTATCTGCAGGGCTCTGCGGGTAGAGGGGATAGGTGCGCTTACCTCCCTCTGAAATGGTGAGAGAGTGGAACGTGGCAGAAGAGGTGAGCAGCAGCTTCCTGCCGTGACCGATGAATACTCTCTGGTTCTGGTCGTGACCCGGGCTCCAGGGCTGCAGCTCTGGGTTCTCATCAGGACACTTGACCCCCACTGCCAAAGACAAAGGCATGTCACCTCTCCCATCCATCAGCACCCGTCAGGCAGGGACTAGGTGTGGGATATGTGTCTGTGATAGTTAATCCTGGGGGTCAACTTGACACACCTGGCATTAACTAAGATCGGCTGAGACCACCTAAAGAGATTATCTGGATAATACAGACCAGCCCTAGATCCCATTGGAACCTCTCAGTCGTGGACCAGATTAAAGGAACCATAGAATAGGAGATTGGGAAGGAGAAGAGACACTCTCCAGGAATCCTCCAGCCACCACCCACCAGCCCTTCGAATAGGTGTGACGTAGCCTGTCTCCAGCTTTAACCAGCCAGCCATGCCACTTCCGCCGTAAAAGACTATATCTCCCCTCTGGAATCCTAAGCTGAATAAATTTCCTTTTTTCTCTTAAGTTATTTGACTTTGGGTGTTTTCTCATGCAATAGTTAAGAGTAGCTGTTATAGTGTCTTTATGGCTTCTGTCTCCTCCCCTACCAAAGCTAAAAAGCAACACCTTAGAGATCAGCAAGACAGATGCTTTGATGTGAGAGGCCGGTACCCTGTGTCCAGTCCTTGCCTCTCATTGCTTCAATGTGTATCTCTGGACTCTCCTTTTGCTTCTCTGGCTTGGTCCCCCTTTGTGAGACGAAGATAAGACCTGGCGACCACCCAGGACATCCCAGCTCTGAAGCGATGCTATGGTTGCCCTAGAACGCTCAGCTTCTGAGCCATGCTGCCCTCAGCGTTAAAGACTTAACAAAGTTCTTTCCCTGTTTGCCTGATCTTGCTTAATTTTTTAGCTGTTTCCCTGGAAACCCGAGAAAAGAGATAATAAATAAACTATGATATGAAACAACATTGCTTACCACAAAAGTGACCCCTGTTAGACAATGATCTTTATTTAAGTTAGGAGGAGGAGCTGTCTGCTGGTATTATTTGAGGCGGGGTTTCCCGGCATAGCTAGACATGCCTTGGACTCTGCACCCTCCTCCTCAGCCACCAGACTGCTAGGATGCCAGACATGTGCCCTCATGCCTGCCCTAAATATTTTTCTTCCTGGTAAAGAAATCACTACACCGTGTTCCTGGCGGGGACCCCCAGATGGTATATATGGGGTTGCTATGGGAGATACTGGCTATGGTAGACCCTGAGGTCCGAGCCAGTTACCGCACATGCTTCAGGGCAGCCTTCCTTCCTCTCACCTGAGCCGTTGCTTGGGGCGCTTCCACAGGCCTACAGGCAGATCATGTGAACTCCCACAGGAGGGAGCCAACTGTCACCACTCTGACGGCTGGCGGCATCCCCGTCCCATGTGCCCCAGAGGAGTCTGATGCTCTGTGTGACTTGCACACGGCTGCTTCATGAGCCACAGTGTTTAGCTGGACCCAGAGGCACCTGATTTCTTTCCTTGTGGCTCACGAGGCTCTGCTCCAGCCTTGTGCCATGGAAGATAGATGGAAGCAGGGGTAGCCCCTGTCCCAGGAGCTGGGAGAACCCCCTCGAGCAGAGCAAGGAGAACCCAGAGGAAGATCACTGCCCTTTTCTCAGCTATTGCATTTTGAAAAATAAAGCAGGAGATTTCAAAGTAACCCAGAGTGGGTAAAGAGGTGGGGTTCAGGCGAGCCCACGTGGGGCAGATATCAGGAGTGGAAGCAAGCTCCACAGCACAGGTCCACTACACAGGAGCCCCGAGTCCCTCCAGCAGAATTGGTCCAGCAAGCTACATCCCATGGGACTGGCTCTGATTCACTACCGTGACTGGCACATTAGCTCTAAAGAGTACTTGATTCCTCTTCAGTTATGCCCGAGGAAGACATAATTGCCCTATTAAATGTATCATGGAGAGCCGGAAGGAAGACATGGTTCTATCTACACGCCTCAGCACCAGATAAGCACTCCCTCTAGGTTCCACTGAGCCCAGTGAAACACAGGACAGGTTCTCTGTGTAGTTTCCCCTGTGTAGGTACTGAGCCTTGTTCCCCACACTCCTTCCTGGGTCTTCTGTGTAGGTGCTGAGCCCTATTCCCTACTCTTCTTCCCGGGTACTGAACACTCACTACTTCTCACTCTCCCTCCTCTGTCTGAGTACTGAGCCCTATTTATCCAGATTCTTTTCCAAATCTACAGGTGCCACCTTTGGTCCCATCAACCTTGCTGATAGCTCGAACCTGGGCTTTGACACAATAGGAGAAATCTGCATTCTGTGGGGGCTTCCCTGAGGCAGCACTTTCAGCTGTGGAACCCCATGGGGCTGAAGTGGATGCGAGGTGATGGACAGGTGTGGACACCCACACTAGCCAAGGGTCCAAACAGCTGCCCAGCTGTAGGTAGGCTGGGTGGCACCTGTCTTGGTACCAAGTGGTCAAGGCTGCTCCTGAGAGCGGGAAGTCCACCCTGGGCTTGTCCCTAGACAGAGACAGTCAGGAACCTGGCTGGCCTTCCTCTCAGTCCATCTCCAGGGAAGCAACTCCTCGAGTGTGGGAACAAACGAAGCTGCCTGGAAGCCCAGTGGTCCAAGCCAGCCAGGAGTCACTGACTGGATGGCACCTTGGAAGGAGCCACAGCTCCTGTCTCTGTCCAGGCACAGGACCTGCAGACCTTGTATCTGGAGCAGCTGGTATCAGCTCTGACCCTGCAGACTTGGCCAATGCAATCAAGACCAAGTCCAGAGCTCCAGAAGCTCAGACTGGATTCCCCAGTCGATCCTGCTCTGTGGGAATCTTTACTGGTGTGGATCAGCGAGTGGCTGGAAAACATCCATGCTGTGGCTAAAACATCACCATGGCAACCACAGTTGATTTCCCTCATTAGAGAGTAGAGGCCTATGGAGCCCCGTGAAGCAGACTGACGAGGGAACGCGAGCCACGACTACTTGGAGCATGAATGATGGGTTGATGTCCACCTTTAGATGTTCACAGAACATAGCTAGGGGGTACTAGAGGCGCTAGGGCTCACTTCCAAAGGGTTTCTACACACACCAGGACATGGGAGGGAACACCTAGGAAGAATCTGAGTGCCCTTCCCAAGCTAAATCACACGCAAAGAAAAGCCTAAACCTAGCTGCTGGGCCACAGTCAATATCCCTTTGTGCTCATTAGTTGAATAAGTAGCAGAAGGACAACAAATGAATTCAGGACAATATCATCAATTATTACACTGAACATTGGATTATTGTCTGCTTGCTATGTCTCCTGCAAAAAGGGAATATTCTAGAAGTAATCACAATGAAGGCATTTCACTAGCGTGATGGGAAAGAATGAAGGGAAGGAGGGAAGGAGGGATGGAGGGAGGCAGGGAGGAAGGAAGGAAAGAAGGAAGAAGGAAAGGAAGGAAGGAAGGAAAGAAGAAGGAAAGAAGAAGGAAGGAAAGGAAGAAGGAAAGAAAGAAAGAAAGAAAGAAAGAAAGAAGAAGAAAGAAGAAAGAAAGAAAGAAAGAAAGAAAGGAGAGAGGAGGGAGAAAGAGAGAAAGAGAAAAAGAGAAAGAAAGAAAGAAAGAAAGAAAAAGAAAGAACGAAAGAAAGAAGAAAGAAGAAAGAAAGAAGAAAAGAAAGAAAAGGAGAGAGAGGAGGGAGAAAGAGCAAAGAGAAGAAGAAAGAAAGAAGAAAGAAAGAAAGAAAGAAAGAAAGAAAAGAAGAAAGAAAGGAAAGACAGAAAGAAAGGAAAGAAAGAAGGAAAACAGAAAGAAAGAAAGAAAGAAAGAAAGAAGAAAGAAAGAAAGAAAGAAAGAAGAGAAAGAAAGAAAGAAAGAAAGAAAGGAGAAAGGGAGGGAGAAAGAAGAAAGAAAGACGAAAGAAAGAAAGAAAGAAAAAAGAAGAGAGAAAAAAGGGAAAGGAAGAAAGAAAAAGAAAGAAAGGGAAAGAAAAGAAGAAAGAGGACAAAAGAAGAAAGAAAGACGAAAGAAGAAGAAAGAAAGAAAGAAAGAAAGAAAGAAAGAAAGAAAGAAAGAAAGAGAAAGAAAAGACCATCTTTCCACCAATGAGCTGGAAAAACAAAACATTCAATGCAAGGTTCTTTACTGTTTGTCATGATTTGAAATGTGTCCCCCACAGTCTCATGTGTTTGGCAAGGTCATGGCGCCTTGAGAGGTGGAGCCTCACTGGAGGAGGGCAGTCACAAGGGGTGGGCCTTGCGGTGGAGTAGTCCCATTCTACCTCCAGGAGAGGTCTGCCTTTGCAGCAAGCAGTCTGATATCTCTCAGCCTCCAAGATGTCTGCAGTGATGTAGCCTACTCCAGCTTTGGCCAGCTAGCCATGCCACCTCCGACATGAGAAATTTTATCTCCTTTCTGGAACCCTAAGCTGAATAAATCTCCCTTTCCCCTTAAGTTGCTTAACTTTGGGTGTTCTCTCATAGCAATAGTCAAGAGTAACTTACACTGGTATTAGGGAGAACCATGAAATTCAGTAAGTAATAATAGCATTTTATGAAGAATGTCAGTATTGATGGTAGTATCATTAAACCCTTGTTTGAAGCTTAGGATTCATCTACAATCTCCCCCCCCAAGTCTTGCCTCAGGTTCCAATTATCTGATTGCTGGTTCCTAAAGCTTGGATGGACCAGTCCTGGGCTTCTAATGCTGATTTAAAATGACTTAGAGAGGGCTGGAGAGATGACTTGGGGGTTATGATTTTGCCTTGTAAGCAGAAGGACCTGAGTTCAGATCCCAGGTCCCATGGAAAAACACCAGACAGAAATGGTGACAGGTGGGGCCTGAAAAGTGAAAAGGAGGTAGAAGCAATCTAGGATGACTCCCAAGGTCATCGTTGGTCTCACAGGGACACACATTACCTTCACACACACACACACACACACACACACACACACACACACACACAAACACAGAGACAGAGAGAGAGGAAAAATAAAAAAAGAAGCTAAAATGACTTAAAGAGCATTTGCCTGGTATCACACACAGTATAACAAAGTTAATACAATAAGATAAAATAAAACTATTTAAGGGGAAAAATTGACAATACTGAAGTAGGAAAATAAATCTAAGCTCAGGCATTTGGGAGGCTGACAGGAGTATTGAAAGTTGGAGACCAGCCTGGGTTTAATAGCAAGACTCTTGTCTCAAGAAAACAAACCAAAGAAAGAAAGAAACAGAAGAAGGAAGAAGAATAAAAGAAGGGAAGGGATGAAGGGGGAAGGAAGGGGAAGGGAGGAGAAGGAAGGAATGAAAGGGGAGGAAAGGAAGGAATAAAAGAAAAACAAGTAGATCTAGTTCTTGCTCAGGGCTGAGCAGCTGAGAGGGCGTGACTGGACCCAGGCCCGGTGACTCAAAACAGGAAAAGGACAAGCTTTGAGATCAAGTAGCCCAGAAGGAGGTAGAAACCTAGATCTCGGACATACAGAATCCCCATCTACTTCAGACCAATTTTTAAATTTTGGATTACTAGCTAGCATTCTAAAAACAAGGGAACTTTTCTATTTAAAATTTTCCCCAGTGTTCTGGTTTCTTTGAGACCTTCAGACTATTTTACAGCACGTATCTGCCCTTCTCATAAGCAGCAAATGTCCAGAACCGAGGCGTGGACACCCCGCTAGAGGAGTCTCTGTTCCACGCAGCCCACAGCCCCGGCCCAGCTGTCTGCACTTGTCCACGGCACGTGTAGCTTGGCAGACGCTGAGCTTGCAGCCCTGACTCGATCAGCCCGTCGTTTCCCAGACGGTGAGATGGAAGGGCAGGATAAGACTCGCCTGTGGTCTGAGTTCACTGAGGACATCAGGGGGCAGTCACTGGACCCCACCCCGGGGGACTCCGCGACTCCTGTCCGTCCCTGGACAGCCTGGCTGAGATGGACATTCTGTGTGTCGTGGGGGCTCACCTGCAGAGGCAGCCCCAGGGAAGCCAACCAGCAGGAGCCAACCCGTGGTTAGCGCCATCTTGAGGAGGGAGATATGCCCCCCAGCAGCTCCCATCCCGGCCACGTGTTCTGAAACAGAAGCACAGGGAGTCAGATGTGGACCACTTCGATTGGCATCAACATGAGACACAGACATGCCACACAGAGGCAGGGGGCAGGACTGGGCCGGGATGGTCACACCCCACTGACCCAGAGCGGCGTCCTTGCAAGCAGCTTCCTTACGCACTATGACTCAGGGCTGGGCAGCTCTGGGCATGCACACCCTGTCATCATCTGCCTGTGCCCTGTAGCTCAGAGGCTAAGTGACCCTCAAGCTCCTTCCTCGTAGAATGGAATCTTTTTCTAAAGAATTAGAAAAGAAGGTAGGCATGAGCTGGCAGGTCAATGCCACTGACTTGCTGTGTGATAGCAGCTGAATCAACTTCTCTGGATCCTGGTTTCCTAACCTGCAAAGTGAGGATGGGAACTGGCTGCTAACTTTGGATATTGTCGTGTATGCTGTAATCCATGTTCTCCTTTCTCGGTAATAGAACCCCTGATTTTTAGCTGGGCATATGGTCTAAACACTGCACTCTTCAGTTTCCTCTGACTTCCTTGTAGCCTTGGGATCAAGTTCTGCCAATACAGCAGAGTTCCAGCAAATGCCCTGAAGGGATGGGCAAGCAGACTTTTTTCCTTCCGTCCCCTTTTCCACCAGCTGGAATGCAGCTGTGATGGCTGGACCTTCAGTAACTCTCTTGGATCACATACGAAGATCATACAGAAAAGATTGCCTTTCTCTGTGTCATGCGGCGACGGCTCTGGATGGATGATGTTTGTGTTCAGAGAGAATTAGATTTCTGTCTCATTGAACTTCTTTCTTATAAAAGCTGTTATTTCCTTTCCCTTTTATTCATACAGAAGGTGAATATAGGAATCTGGACCAACCTCTGGCCTAGAACTTCTAAAGCACAGATGTGGGATTTTTCCCTTTTGGACTACAATAGTTTGGAGAGGGTCTTTGTGTTCAGAGCTCCGCAGGAGCTTTGGAAGGGGTTGGCTGCGGTTTCTGGGACATTTCCCTAGGTCTTTTCTGAATAGGACTGCATTTATGCCCAGAAACAAATGCACATTCTCTCCCCACCCCCTTACCCCCCCACACCAAGAAAGGGGCCACAGAAGCCCCTTCAAGCCAGCTCAGTGGATAACCTGATGCCTCTGACCCTGGGTTCAGCAGAGCTCTTTGTGCAAACTCAGCGAGCTGGGGAAGGAAGAGGGTCCCTCTGCACAGGTGTGCCAGGGGGTGGGTGGGGAGCAGGCAGTGACATTCAGAATCCTGTGTGTCCTCTTTCTGCACCCAGCCCGGCCCAGGCTGGTTCTGTCGGAACAACAGGGCTTTGTCTGCTGGCATCTAGGAACACGCTTTTCCCATGGCCCCCAGATAGGAGCATCTCGTTCCTGTGCCCCACAGCACGGAAGGATGGCAGCGACGCGAGCGCTCTGTGCTCCCAAGGTAAAGCCTGCCAGAGAGTCCAGGAGGGAAACTGAGCCCAGAGGCCGGTATCCTCCCTTGGTGACAGAATCCATCGTGGGGGTGGCACGGAGTGGGGGGGCAATCTCAGGCTTGAACTTGTGGCTACCCTCATTGGAACATTTCCTTGAGAGTCTCATACACTTCTCACGCATTGACCCACACCCAGACCCACCAATGCCAGCTTCTCACTGTGCTGGAGGTCATTCCACAGATAAACATTTCACTTTCTGAGCAGATGTAAGATCGCCTCTACAGGGGGAAACAATGTCTAGTGCTCTTCCCTGACATTAGGAAGCTATCCGCTGTACCCCAAGACCCATATGTGAGCCACGGGAGGTGGAGAGCCGAGTAAAAGCCTGTCGGGCTCTCCTGCCCGCGCTGGCTCTCACGGCCTCAAGATCCATTCATGTTGTAGTAGTCCAAGTGTCTGTCTGGAATTGTCCATTCTTAGCTGGACATTGAAGCATCTGGCTGTAGGTTGGGGGAATTGCCTTCTGGGCTGTTGAGATGGGCTTGAAGCAGGTTCTAGCTGTGGAAGATCCTCGAAAGAGTGTGCTAGAAACATGCTGCCGGGTCTCCGCGGGTCAGGCCAGCTGACTCCCATGCTGGTGTTGGGGCTGCGGGACCACTCGGACATCAGTCACGATGGGCTGAGCTGGTCTGTCCCCTAAAGGGGAGGTGGACCCCTCCGGCAGAACCGTGTGAGATGGAACACTCTCTCCTCAGCAGACCTGCACTTCAGGCAAGTCCCCATATATTCCATGTCCCAAGTCCAGGGGCCACTCCAGCCTGCTGACCCCCAGGCTCCCAGGGCGAGGAGATGCAGAAGACAAGCTGGGACTGAGAAACCTCCTTGGCTGCCAGGTGCCAGCGTTCTGCTGTTCCTTCCAGGGCTGTTCTGGGGTCGTGGGGTCCTGGGTCTGTCACCTACAGAGTAAGAAGAGGGTTAGAAGACGCTCCGGAGGGGCCCCAGAGTGACACAAGTGCGCAAGTGACCTGAACCTCCTATCTCTCTGGCCCCTGGGGTAAGAACTGCTGCCGCAGCTGCAGAACCAGGGCTTTCTAGAGGGATTTCCTGAGAATAAGTGAAGAAAGCTAGAGACAAGGTGAGCGGGCTAGAGTGATCCGGGAGTGTCTTTCTGGGGGGAGGGAAACTTGAGGGGGGGGTCATCTTCCCATCATTCAGGCAACACTAGGCAAGACTTGGTGCAGAGACCAGTGAGACAGGATGATGGTTAGGATGTGATGCCGGAGCCTCGGGTCCTAGACACCAGCTCTCCTCGTGCTTGGAGTACATGGTACTTGGTCACTAAGCTGGAAGAGGTGATGGAGGTAAAGATCCCAAGGGTGGGTTTTAAGCCCACCTGACTGCTATCCTCCAGGGCTGGTGACCAGGAGCCAGAGACGCAGACACACAAAGCGAGTGGTTTTTTGTGTACCAAACCTGGGATTTGGCTGTGGACTCCTGCTGTATCTCCCCCACACCCCACGGGGAGAGGCGCTCTGCCCCTTGTAGACAAATTTGTAACTGTAGAGGGAGAGGTTGGGGCATGGTGGGCCCAACTCTCTGGGAAACTCCAGAGTCACTCCCTTTCTTCAAACCGATGTGACTGTTTCAGTGACCATCAGAAATCCTGGCAAAGTTGGAAAACAGAGCCCAGGACAGAAAGCTCCCCAGACAGTCTGCAATGTGGACATCTCCAGCCTGCCTAGAGGAAGCCCACTTCCCTTCTGCAAGTCAATGGGCAGATGGGCAATGGCCTCCACTTGGCTCACACCCAGGCCCAGCCCTCTCCCAACAGACCCATGCATCTGTCTGTCCACCTGGTCTAGGAGCAGCAAGAAGGAAGCAGGAAACTGGACTGACCGAGCCCTGCACTGGATCACAAGGAAGCAGGAAGGCTATGATGCCCTGGGAAGCCCCCTCAGTGCTACGCCCTCCTCTGACTTTCTCAAACTGGCTCCATCAATCACAGTCTACTTTGATGGGATATGTGAGGCTTCTATGCCAGGGACGCTACCGTCAGGGGGCCCAGCCTGCCTCTACCAGAGATGCACTTAGAGGACGCTCTGCCTCTGATGTGCCTCTCGCTGTCTGTGTTGTGAATCTCTCCTCTCCAGCACAGGCTGCTCCTCCCTTCTGCAAACATCTGCCAAGTCCTCTTCAGCGCTGCCAAGACCAGAGCCCCAGGGGTGCTTCAGAGCTGAGCTCTTCCTCAACGATGAGGCTTTTTATTCCTAACTTGAAACACCCTGCAATTCATCTGGGGCTCACAGAAGGCAGACGGGAACGTGACACCTATCTTAGCAGAGTTTCTCTGTGCCTACCCATTACCAGGACAACTCCTTTCTGAGCAGATCCACATCCAGCAGGTCTAAGAGCGGGTTTGCTCTTCTCTCTCTCTCTCTCTCTCTTTCTCCTTTTGAAACAGAGTCTCAGGTAGCCCAGGCTGGCCTGGCTACAGTCAGGTGACCTTGAACTTCTGATCTACCTGCTACCTCCTAACTCCTGCTGGAACAGCAGGTGTACACTGCCACATCTGGCTCTGTTTTGCTTATTTTTGAAACAGAGTGTCTGTGGCCCAGGTTGGCATCAGATTCCTGATCCTGCCTCACGGGCGGGTTGATAGGCCTGCACCACCTCGCCAGGTCTGGCCCTTCATTTCTTAATGAGCTTCCTGTCGAGGCTGATGTGGCTGAGTAATAGATAGACTGCATTCTGAGCAGCAAAGATCTAGTTTGGTGCTGTTCTCTCCATTCTATAGATGGGCAAAGAAGGTCCACAGGATAGAAGGAAGAATCTCACATTGACCAGGACTCAGTGAAAGGAAGCCCGACCCAGTATCCTATGCAGAATCGGCCCGTTCCCAAACTAGGAGCTCTTTCTTGTCACCCCGTTTGCTTGGGAGTTGCCTCTGTTTCAACTCAAGTCAGAGCTTGGATTGTAAACACACAGATGCCCCGTGGAGATTCACAATCATAAATTATCTTCTCCCCCAGAGCCTCCTTTGATCCGGGAAATTCCCACTGAAGCCACCTACAGAGGCCAAAGCAGAGATGCTACGGCACACGTGTTGTAACGACAGGAAGGCCTTCCTTGGACTTGAACACGTGCCTAAGCTAGCAGTAAGAATGCCATCTGTTCCTCTGCAGCCTCACCCCCCTCGTCCCTGCCAGCCACCCCACCACTAGCCCAGGGCTAAGGCTTCCCAGACTTTGCCAGTGCAGTCAGGGAGAGGGCATGTCTAGGAAGAACTCTGCTCCCCTCTATACCCTAAGCAGCCCTGGTCCTGCACCCAGGGGTCTTGTACTGGTGTGGAGAGAAGACCCTAAACAATAGGCCCCAAATCAAAATGATGGATACTTCCCTCTAGCAAACTAGCCTCTTTCTAGCAAGAGCAGATTTCAGTTGCTTGCGTAATTCACACCCAGAAGTAATTTACCCATGACACAGCTAACTCTTCTTTCTGTTTAGAGCTGTGTTGTCCAATAAAGCAGCCACTGCTTACTCATGGTTATGCCAATCTAATTAAAATTAGATCAAATTAAAAATCCAAGGTTTTTTTTTTTTTTTTTTTTGCTTATAAAGGTGTGTAAGGATATATATAAAAGAGGGTGCTGTGTGTGCCTATGGAGGCCCAAGGGTGACGTTAGGGATCATCCTGGATTGCTCTACCTCCTTATTGCTTTACTCTGGAGTTTCCTAGGCTTCACCTTTCAAAGCCTGAAGTGTAGACCACTGCCACTTTCCCCTCGGTGTTTTGACATGGGGTCTGGGATCCAAGCTCTGGTCCTTCTGCTTTTGAGGCAGAGTCTAAACCTTTGAGACACCTCTCCAACCCCTCCAGTTTCTTTTGTACATATATGTTAAGTGTATGTGCATTCCTATATGTACCCATGCCTGCCTGTTGGCGTGAGTGCAGTGCATATGTGTGTATGCATGCGGGGGCCAGAGGACGATCCTGGGTGTTGCTCCTCAGGCCCTTCCAACTCGTCTCATGGGACAGAATCTATCACTTAGTCTAGGCTGGCCAGCCAGTGAGCTACAGGGATCCTGCCTTATTCACTTCCCAGTTCTGGGATTACAAGTGTGTACCACCGTGCCTGACTTTTACATGGGGTCTGGGGATTTAACTTAAGTCTTTATGCTTGCATGACAAGCCCTTTGTTAGCCAAACTGTCTCTATAGCCTCAAAATCTTTCTTTTAGGAGCAAAAAGCATCTGAATGTTTCTATAGTTGTGTGTGGCAAAGCCGCCCCTCTCCTCCCAACACGGGCCAGAGGCTCTGAATGTGCCCATCATTGTAGCGTCTGCCACTCTTCAGCTCTGGCTTCTACCCCCAGTGCTCAGTGTTTCATGAGATGCAAACAAGGGCGGAGTCTGTTCAGGGCAATGAGCCTCATGTGGTATTCTGGGCCAGTGAATGTGTTGACCCTGCTCCAGACTGGGCTCATCTTACCACAAACCCTCCTGGTGGGGTTGCATCACCTCTCACACATCTCTTGGGTGACTGTGACGTACACTTCTGTCTGTCCTAGCCTGCTGCCAATTTTACCTGGAGCCCCAAGGAGTTCGTCATGGTCCGCTCTTTCGTCCTCTGACTTAAATGTCCCTCCCCTTCACCGGTGTTCTCTTAACTGCTACTTTGCACTTTTAGAATTTAGACAATTTAGAATTTAAGATTCAATATGGAAGCTCGATAAAAATGTTTCCTTACAGCTGTTAAAAAAAAAAAAGAAAGTAAAAAGAATTTAAGATTCAGTATCTACCTCCCTGAAGAATTTTCCTGGACTCTTAAATCTCTCTCTTTCTCTGCTTCTTCCTCTGCATCCATAGGTTACTAGTTGAACTTTTGTATGTGTAATCACGTGTGTGCATATCATGTGTATACATGCTCTAGCATACATGAATGTATGTGGAAGCCAAATACCAACTTCAGGTGTCATTCCTCAGGAACCAATTACCTGGGTTTTTGAGATGGGGTCTCCCCCTGCCCGTCCCCATCTTTCTAGCACTAGGATTATAAACTACATTATTGTGTGAGTTCTGGAGGTTGAATTCAAGTTCTCATGCTTGCAAGGCAAGCGCTTTAACCAACTGAGCCAACTCCCTAATAACCAATCAACCCTTTCTTCAAAAGCTTTTCACTCAGCTGTGGGGTTACTGCATGTATTGCACACTGGACTCTGGGCTCCTCAATGACTGAAACTCCACAAAACCAGTTCTTTTCCCGCAGACACTGGCTCAGGCTTGGCACACAGTGGCAGCCCAGCGAACACTGGGTAGTGAGCACATGGCTTGCAGAATCAGCGATAATGAACAAATCTCTTCAGTATTTGCTCATTCCTAAACTTTAGACTCTGCCCGGTGCTTTCTGTCAAAACAGGCAGGCGTGTGTGGATGCAGCAAATGGACACGTTTAAACAAGAAAGACACACTTACTAACTTTTCTCTTTTCCTTCTATCATTTAAGCCCTCCACCCGCTTGAGGAAAAGAGTCTCTTCCCTGCCCACTATATCGTGAAGGAAGAGGAGTCACATGATGTCCAGCAAGGAGGGTCTTGGTCTTCCTTGCTGGCCCCAAAATTCTTAGAGAGACTACAGCACATTAGAAAAGGCAACTGAAGTGTCTCCACCCCTTATTTCCCCAACATTGGACATCGGACACCCCTGAACTCATGTGCTCATGTGGGCAGTGTTGTCTCTTTCCCTTCAGGTATGGCTGGCACACCCTACACATCCCATCCCAGCTCAAAGCTTACCACAAATATCCTGGTGGTTCACAGCCACAGGTTCTCATCAACACTCTTTCTGCCACTCTGGACTTTAATGAGTTCCATCTCTGCCTGTAGCGGCTCAGCTGCAGCTGGCAGGGCTCTGGGGACCTTCCGCCCAGGGATCTGCCTCCTACCTCATGGAGAAAGCTACCTCTCCTTTGTGCAGAGAAAGAGGCCATGTCCGGGTGCACGTTCCACAGAGGCGCTGAACAGTTAGGCAGCAAAGAGTTGCTCTCGAACACACAGGGGTCTGTGAAACATGCCCTGAGAGGGGAGCTGGGTGTCTCTACCCTGCAGCTCTCTCCTCTGTCCCTTCATCCCTCCTCCATACTAGCTGCACAGCACATGAGGCCTTCTTTCCCTGGGTCATGTCTTTCTCTGGAGCCTGCTGTCCTTTTTGTCTGTGGGCATCTCTCTCTCTGGCCTTCCCAGCCCACCAGATGGGTGTAGACTAAGTAAGCCGCACCTGGAAAGAGTTGATGCTCTGCGGCCCAGCCCCGGTTCTTGGGCCTCCTTACGAGTCAGGGAATGCCAGTGGGCACTTGGGACAGAAGCTGGCAACTGGCTTGCGAGGCGAGATGCCCTCGCTCCCAACCTCTGGCTTCCTCTATTCTCATTCACAGAAGGCTTTTGTTTCCAGCACGGTGGGCAAGCTCAGCGTGGCTGGGTCATGTGACACCACGAGCAGCCCTCTGCATGGCAGAACGTGGAGCGCTCCCGAGGGACTGAGAGCCACTGGGTCTCACGTCTTCCCAGCTGGTTGTGTGCACTTCCCTGGCTCAGAAAGTGGCAGCGACAATAAACACCTCATCAGTTGTTTTCTGGTGAAAATCCTAGCATCAGCAGCTGGCTCTCTCCCCCTGGCCAGAGAATGCCCTGTGCATGCCCACTTGTGTCTGAGTTTTGAGAAAGATTCCTGCCATGTGTCCCTCTTCCTGGTCCCCATCACTTCCTCCTACCAGGCTGGAGACACCATTGCTTCTCCCTGAAGGGAAGCAGGGCTCGTAGGTCCAAAAAAAGCTTTGTTTTGGGGTCATGGAAAGCTAGATGAGAGTGAGGTTGGCAGAGCAAAGCAGGGAGCAGGGCTCAGTGCACGGAGCACTGCTGTGCGCGGCGAGGGATGCTGGGCTTTCTCCTGCAGGCTTGTAGACCACTGGCAGCCCGGAGCAAGCAAGAGCGGGTCAACATGGGTCTTATGAGATGCCATGGCAGGGACAGGAGAACACCTGGGAGAGGAACCGGAGCACAGCGGGACATTGCAAATGCCACACACATGGCTGTTGGGGGGCTACTGGGAGGCGCACAACAGGAAACACCTTGCCCTGGGTAGTGACACCTTATGGTCCAGCCAGGGTTGGGGTTAGCATGGAGAAAGAAGGACCAAACAACCAAGCAAATGAATCCTGGGCATGTCTGCTGGTGTCAGGAACCAGGACAAAAACTTGGGCAGGGGAGGGAAAGGGGTAGTAAAAAAGGCTACCTGATACAGTGACGGTTCAGTAGAAATGTCAGAGCAAAGGGTGCCGAGGGCGTATCCAAGGGGCAGGATGAATTAGGGCAGAGGGGTCACAGCTGGGAGCGAGAGGAGGTGGGTAGTGGCCTCCTGGAGCTGTACCTGGGTGGGACAAGGGGCAGGAAGGGAGGAGAGGAGTCTGGGCTGGGCACATTAGAGGAAGGACATCGCTCCTCCAGGCAGAGGCCCGTTTGGCCAGTGCTGGTCCATTCTCTGGTCCAGGGTGGACATGGCCCCTGCAGGCAGGCTGCTGTGGGGGTTTTCTGTGCTGCGTGGGCGAGTCACCTCGATGGCCTTGCTCTATCCGCAGCTCCCGCTCTGACCACGCCTTCTGGAGCTATGTCTTGGATGTGAGGCTACCTCAAGGACCGCTTGGTCCCCACTTACAACTGTGGTAGGAGTTGAGACCCCAATGGGAAAGGAAGAACGTGGTGTGTCCAGGAAGTCTGGCTTCCACCTGTGGTGGTGGCACACAGCTGGGAGGGACATGGGAGGAAGCCATGCGCTGGGAAGGTTTGCTGTGAGTCTACGAGGCTCTGCAGGTACAAGCAAGTTTCTATATATATGGTAGAGTAAAGTTTTGTTGGGTTTTCGAGCTAGGATCTCCTCTAACTCAGGCTGGCCTGGAACTTAACAGTATTGTCCCGGCTGGCCTCAGACGCTAGCCAACTGTCCTGTCTCGGCCTCCACAGTGCTAAGAGTATAGGCACAAGGCACCGTGGCAAGAATACAGCTCTGAAGGAAGGGAGGGGATGCCAGAGATTCACCCGATGGCGCAGGTGGAGCAGGCAACCCGGGCTGAGAGATCTAGGGTGTGACAGAGAAAGAGTCAATGTGTGTGTTAGAATGTATGTGACAATGTGTGTGAGAGGCAGGGAATGTGTGTGTGTGTGTGTGAGAGAGAGAGAGAGAGAATGTGTGTGTGTGCATACATGATGAATGTGTGCATGTGATAAGATGGCATGCATGAGAGATAATGTATGTGAAAGCATGTATGAAAGGCCAAGTGTACATAAATGATCTGAGAGAATTTGTGTTGTAGAGTGTGTTCTGAGAGAACGTAAAAAAGACAGTGCGTGAAGAAGGCAATGTGTGGGAAATGTTCATGTGAGAGAAGGAGAGGCAGAGAGAGAGAGAGAGAGAGAGAGAGCAATCACATGCAGAGCTGACAAGCATACAGCCCCCACTTGCCAGGGGGCCTGGGTCCCTAGACCTGCCACAACCGTGGATGACTAACACAGGCACAACCCTCTCAAAGACTCAGAGACAAGGAGGACAAGTGTTTCCTCCTCTCTACTAAACAAAGGAAAACACTTCGCTCAAGCACACCATACCAATGGCCACCAAACGTGCCACGGTTTTCCACACTAAGTCCCCCAGCTCTCCTTGCACGCTGACTGCTGTCCTGCAGCTCGGTTCAGCTCTGATACTGTCCACTGAAGCACGCGCAGGGCCTACAGGAGTTGAGGCCTATTTAAACCAAGGGCAGACTGGACATGGCATCCTGGCACCTGGCCTGTGAACTGGGCATCTTTCAAGCCAGAGGCCAACGAAACATGGAGGAGTCACGTCTGTAATCCCAAGCACTTGGGAAATGGAGGCGTGAGAACTGCTGCAAGTTTGAAACCAGTTAGGGTCATGAATTTAGACTGTGTCTCAGAAAAGGAAAGAGAAAAGGAAAAAGGAAAAAAGAAAGGAGAGGAGAAGAGAGGAGAGGAGAGGAGAAGAGGAGGGGAGGGAAGGGGAAGAAAGGGGAGGGGAGGGGAGGAAAGGGGAGGGGAGGGAAAGGGAGGGGAGGGAAAGAGAGGGGAAGGGAGGGGAGGGAAAGGGAGGGGAAGGGCACTGATAGCCCACGTGCACATACTCAGGGGGCGGAGGAATGCGTGGAGAGCCTCCTGTGACCTAGAGTCTTCAAGAGACATGATTTAGGATACAGATGATGAGTCTGAGACAGCTGTAATGACAGCTGGGCTATCCTGCTGCCATTAGTGTGAAGAAGGCTGAGAGAGTTTGGTGGAAGCAGAGCCAGGAGAATCCCAGGACATGTTAGTCCCGGGACCTTCAGAGCCCCAGTGCATGCTGGGGGCATGGTTTGCTGGCCTTTCCTCCCCCTCTATACTTTGCACCTTGATGTCCCTATGGACTTCAAGTAGGAATGGCCCACCTATCTGGGCTCCTGAGGTTGGCAATAGACAGATCCATTGTCCTGGTTCGGTGCGGGATAGTCACGTGATCCAAAATTTAAAAGGGGAAGGGGACATTGGCTGGAATTATTCAGAAAGCTGGTTCTCATGCCACCGTAGCTAGCATGCCCTGCATGGTTCGGTCATCTTTTCTCTTTGTTGAGAGAGAAAGTGAAGTGTGCACAGGAAAATGTAGGACTTAGAGATAGAGATGACTCTTGGGCACCCAGATCCAACCATGCCTGAAGCTAATACCATCCTAGGACTTTTTAGTTACATGAGTCAATAAAATGCCTTTTTTGTTAAGCCAATTTGAGTTACGTTTTTGACATTCACTATGGAAATGGTTCTGACTAATAAGGAGCCAAAAGGGGAAGCAAGATGAAAGCCTTCCAAGTCTTTCTGCGCTTATAAAATGTCCACTGAATTAACAAGCCCTCCCGTTCCTTTACCAGGGATGAAAGGCTGCTTTTCCCCAGTGGTCGCCTACCCTTGCCCAGGAAAAGAGAGCACCTTAGGAAGAATGAAGCTATTGTGGTCACAGGCGCCCAGACTGTTGTGCAGAATCTAAAGTTTGAGGCCAGCATGAGGAACTGAGACAGACCCTACCCCAAAACAGAATTAAAATGTGAAAGATGGGGGAAGATTATGTAGCTTAATGGTAGAACACTTGCCTGGAATGTGTGCTGTCCTGCATTTGACCTTCAATGCCACAAAAAATTATTTTTGATTTTTTAATTTCTTTTATATTTTAAAGTGTGAGTGTGTGTGTGTGTGTGTGTGTGTGTGTGCATGTGCACACATGCATATGCACATGTATTAGAGGGATTTCCCAGGCTTTGCCCACAGGGCCAGAAGTGCAAGCTGCCACTCATTCCACCTGGCATTTTTATGTGGTACCTGGAATCCGAACTCAGGACCTTCTTTTTGTGAGGCAGTCTTAACACCTGAGCCATCTCTCCAGCCCTACTTTTAAAATTTACAGATTTTATTATTGGCAGTGGTAGTGGTGGTAGTGGAGATCTTGCGCTTGTGTGTATGTACGATGATGTGCATGTGGAAGTCAGAGGACAACTTTGTGAAGTTAGTGTTCTCCCTCTACCTTTATGTGGGTTCTGGACATTGAATTTGTTCATCAGACTTTATGCCACAAGTGCCTTTAACTACTAGGCCATCTCACTAGCCCTTAACCCCCACATTTACACAAGAATTATCTAATGGTCTACTCCCTGCCCCCACCCCACTCCATTGTCTGCAAATCAGCCGAGGGATCAGAACATTCCTGAGCCCTCATCAGCACCTCTCCATCTTTCTCTCGTCCAGTCTCCACTCCTACTGTGCCGTTGACCCTTTAGACACGTTCTGGACGATACCTAGCCCACGCGCCCCAGGACTTGGAGGAATCTGGGTTGCTGTACTAAGTGCACCTCCTTTTGCTCCCTTGCTCTTCCCCCAAAAATATCATGTCTATGAGCAGGGTCACCAGATGCGTGACGAAGAAGACAGCCAGAACAGTCCCTCACGGAGCCAGGAGCCCAGGGGATTCCCATGAGAACCCTGAGGCAGGCATGTACCCATGAGGGAGTCCTTCAGGCTGAGACATGACCAAAGGCCAATCTGCTGGCCTCTGCTGCGTCTGGACAGCAGGCCGGGAAGATCATGCGGCAGGTCTGGCAGCAGTTCAGAGAGCAGCGTCACACGGCTGTTCTCTGGGCTACAAACCCAGGAAGGGTGACTGCACAGCAGATAGGTTCCCTCACACCTCTCTCCGTCAGCCACCCTGGGGGCCCTAGAGCATGCCTTCTTTGGGCTGGACTTGGCCCAGAGTCTTCCTTTGATGTGAGAGGCTTGTCTTTCCCCAGGGTTATTTATTTGTAGAAACCACTGTAGTTTCCTACCACTTCAAACGCACCTACGGGAAGCAGGGCATGGGGAGCAGGGGGAGACTCTAAGGCAGAGACTCTTCACTACCGCCCTGGAGCTCATTCACGTGTTACCTTCAGCCTGGCTCACAGGTGCCAGGTGCAGTCAACAGCCCTGGGCTGTGCAAAACTCCAGTTCTCTGTTCTGTAGGAGGCACACTGGAGGCTGAGGAGAGGCGTGGCTGGAAAAGGCCAGAATCTGTTATCGTAGCGCTTGTTCATGGGGAGCTGGGCTGCAAATGAGACCGCGGATACCAGGGTCTGCTGACAGAAGCTTCCTCCCTGTTCCCAGGTTGGGGATCCCTGGCTAGGCCACCAGGGGAACCCAAACCTCCACATAATTGCTTTCTCACCAAGACATGATTCCATTATGATTAGAATGTTCAAATGCACAGTGGAGTTTTAAACATTTCACAGCTGTTCCTCAAAGACCCACAAACTGGCTGCTCCCAGAGATCTTTGCTCCTTTCATTCTGTCCTTGCAATGATCTGCCTATGTGTGCCTCTCTGTCTACCCAGCATTCAATCTTATTTCCAAAAAGATTGGAGAAAACATTCCCTTTCATATGTGTCTGGCATGCTTCTTCTAGACTACAGTTCAATATTCATCCACATGGAATGAAACATACAAAGTCAAAGGACGTATGTCAAATTTGACAAATACATTAGGTGTGTGTAGCCCAAACCCTATGCAGTTGTAGAACATAGTCATTGCCCCACCAGTTCCCACAGGTCTTCACTGAGTCTATTCCTCTCATGGGAGGCAACTGTGCCTCCAGTTGAAAATACTACAAATGAGTTGTTTCTCCTGCTCCAGAATTTCACGTGGAGGAATTGTCTAGCATGTGATCTTTTGTGTAAGGAACTTCTATTTGGCATGATTTCCCAGCTGTGAGCATCTGCCAGGCCACATATTTATATTAGCATGGCCCAGGATTGTAGTCTCACTGAAAGCCCAGAGGGAGGAAGCCATGTTTACCATGGGCCTTCTCAAGCCCAGCAAGAGGCTGCGAGAGCTCTAAGCAGCTCTATCATTTGCCCACTGGGCAAGAATGGGCAGGTACTGACTGATGTGGTAGTATTCTCCCACTTGTGGGAGACCCATTTCCTGGTGCATGTTAGGGCCCACAGACAGACCCAAACTGCACATATATTATCTTAGGGAGCTCAGAAGAAAAATAAGGGTCATGTAGACACGAGTAATCTGCTACCAAGACGACGGATAACCACAGAGACAGATGCTGAGAGGCTTACAGGTGGGCAGCATTGCGGCGTGGACACACTGGATGAACAGTCCTGGGCAGGGCAGAGTGGGATGGTCCCAAATTTCATTATGCAGTTCACAGTGGGGCTCCATTTTAAACCTAAAAATTATTTCTAGAATTTTCTGCTTGATAGTTTTGGAGCATAGTGGATGGTGGGAAACTGAAGCTAGAGAAAGCAAGAATGCAGATAAGGGAGGCTCTGCATCTCTCTTCTCCAGATTCTGCAGCTAAAGATGCTGGGGTACTGGAGAGATGGCTTAGGGGTTAAGACTCTGCCTCCAAAGCAAAAGGACCTGAGTTCAGATCCCCAATCCCATGTAAAAACGCCAGATGGAAATGGTGGAGGCCTGTACTTTGGACCCTGGAAGGCAGAGCCTAGAAAACTCCAGAGCAAAACAAAAAGGAGATAGAACAATCCAGGAAGACCGCTGACGTCTCCCTTGGGTTCCCACAGGCACACAGAATGCTCTCTGATACACACACACACACACACACACACACACACACACACAAAGATACTGGGAATGACAGAGTCATCCTTAAATGGCTGTCATAGGGAATAAAATGGTCAAATGGGCAGCACCTGGCAGAGCACTTGGTATAGTTCAATAAACATTACCGTAGGTAAGGAGTTACTCTGCCCATCGTTGTCAAACACGAGCTTGAATCATGTGTGTGCAACTTAGGGGCTCTGTGAGTCTAGGAAATTTCCATGAGTTCCTTTTAAAGCAAGAGTGCTTCATGCTATTTTCTTTATGATATGATCTGTGGCTTTATTTCCCTCTCCTGTTTCCCCTGCCCTTCCAGATTGGAGCTCTACGCCAGGACAGGGCTTTCAGAGCATTCAGAGATAAGAGCCAGGCCTGGTAACTCACACCTCGAATCCCAGCCCTTGAGAGGCTGCGGCAGGAGAAGAGCAAGTTCTAGGCTAGCTTAGGCTACAAGGTGAGACCTTGTTATGAAAAATAAAAATAAAAAGAGAATTGTGGTATATGCGTGTATGTGAGAGAGAGACTTAGGAAAACACCTGTACGCAGTAAACACTCTCTAAATGTCACCTGTCATCAGCTGTGCTCTCTCATATGAGCTGAACACAAGGATAGTCAAGGGATACTTGGGGGTGACCTTTGCCCTTCTAAGTCAGGACAGTGGCCCGCAGCACAGTTGGCCTTGGGTTCTTTGCCTGTCAGAGGTTATTGAAAGGGGAATGCGAAGGCAGCGACTGTAGATCGCTTGAAGCAGCTCCGGTGCCCTCGGCCTGGTCCCCGGGGACTGCAGCCCACGCTGGGTTCCCAGCCAGGCACAGCTGGCAAGCAGCGAGCTGAGCCCCTGCCGCAGGCTCCACCACATCAGCTGAGCTGAGCAGTGGTGCAGGATGCTGGCCCGAGTTCAGCCTAGTGGACTGTATTGCCTAAGACCTTCCAGAGGCTTCTGCTGGAAAAAGTTAGCACTTGCTTCTCAACAAAGACAGAGGGACACACACACACACACACACACACACACACACACACACACACACACACACGGGGTGGGGGGGAGAGGCCCTTGCAGACAAAGGAGGAGATAAGTCAGAAGCTCGGGACCACCCTCTGTGGCACCCTAACCTGTGAAGGGGCCCAGGAGACAGTGGACCAGATCCACCTGCCTCCAGTTTTTTCCTGCCTTAGTTCATTTGCTGCTGGTGATTCGATCTTTGAAGCTGTTTCCAGTACCTCAATGCAAAACCAACTCTAAAACCCTTGGAAACATTTTCAAACGTTCTCCTTTAGTTATTTCGAAATATACATTTTATGAAACGTCACCATGCGAGCCAGAATTATCCCTCTTGCCTGATTGTGGCATTGTTCCGGTCCCTTGTCCCCTGTGAGGTGATGGAGATGTAAATTCTGTGAGTCAATCATTCCATAATATGAGGATCAGCAAATATCACTTTGTGGGCTGGGATGGTGCACGGTCTTACTTAGCATGCGCAAAGCCCTGGGCTCAGTCCAGCACCTCGTAAAACTGGGTGTGGTGACACGTGCTTGTAATGCATTGGAGATGGAGGAAGAGGATTGGAAGTCAAAGTCATCTTGGATTATATAAAAAATTTGAGGCCAGCCTGGGATACATGAGACCATGTCAGAAGATGGAGAAAGGGAGGGAGGAGGGAGGGAGGGAGGAAGGAAGGAAGGAAGGAAGGAAGGAGAGAAAAAGAAAGAGAGAGAGAAGGGAAGAGACACTGAGAAAGGAAGAGGAAGGGAGGGAAAGAAAGAAACAGCAGAGAGAGGAAAGAGAGAAGGACAGAAGGACAGATATAAAAGAAAAAGAAAAGATATGACTTTGTACCCCATAAATATGTAGAATCATTTGTCAATATAAAGTAAAAACAACTTAAGAGGAGGGGACTACTGAACTACCTTACTAGCCCAAGAGTCTCACAGTGTTTTTGCAAAGCAAAGCGAAGCTCCAGTTCTCCTCAACACACATTTTGTGTACTAGTTAAACAATAATAGGAAACTGTCCATAATCAACTGTCAGATGATGTAAGTGATCCTATGGTTCAGCCATTCAACAGGCACAGAGGCCACTGTCTCTGAGTTTAGAAACCAGCCAGGGGGACAGTGAGCTCAGAACTCAGGGGTTGACCTTTGCTACCTAGTCTCTCTGTTTGAATCTCTTTTCCAGCTTCTCTTCCTCTCACTTGAGCTCCATGTCGGTGGGATGGAGCCCCTTATCGTCTTAAGGTTTCAGAGAGCCCGTATTCTAGACTTGCCAAGCCTGAGCAAATTCTGTGCTCTGTTCAGAGCATCAGGGGCTGCCTTTGGTAGGGTGGCCCGGATTTGCCCTTGGGACTTCTGTCTCTCCCCTGGGCCAAATGACTGGCCAGTACAGGGCTGGTTGTTTTCTCCTGGATCCTTTCTATGGCCTGGGTTTAATCCTTGCTTTTGATTCCAGGAGACAATCCCCCAACCTCACTTTCCAGTAACTGGTAGAGGCAGCTGATTTTGGATCATTATCCTTGACAACCAAAGAGCCACTTTCCCCAGCCCAGAGACAGGTTCCATGGATCTCTTCCCTATTTTCCACATCACTCCTGCGGTTTCCAGGATGATACGAGAGCAGAGAAGCCGATTCTCCTGGCTCGCTCCATAACTCAGAGCTGAATGGGGACCCCTTGTGTGACCTGGGAGGACTCGAAATACTGGGGCAGAGGGTGTGTAGGCACAGAGCAATGCCTGCAGCTACTCAGACACCTACAAGGGGTTTTTCTCCTGTGTGTGCACTTCAGTCCACATCGGAACAAAGACAGGCAGAAAACCAAATAAAATTAGACACTTCCCAGAACGCCTGGTCTTCCTCCTCCTTTGGGGTTCAAAATGAGCAAAGCCTAACCTTGCTTGGCTGATGTCCAGGGTCCTGGTGAGAAAGGGCAAAGGGAGGGGAAGCCGATCCTCTGTGACATGAAAGCAGAGGTGAGAACCCTGCTCTGAAATGAATAGGGACACCCACCCGTCTTTTTAAAAACACCTCAGAATAAAGGAAGGCTGCAAAGAGGAAGTGCCAGGCTGGCTGGAGACGTTTCCCATGTCACGCAAGCAGGGCCCATGGTCCACGGAGAAAGAATGCTGTTGTTCAGATTAGTTATTACTTATCCCTCCCCAGTTGGGGGGGTGGAGATTGTAAGCAGATCTTAATCTTCAAAGGTTCAAATTCCGATTCAGTGCTTTCTTCGTGTGCAAAATCTTCTGTATGCCAGGCATTGAGCTATTTACCCACAACTCAGAAGTTAAGTGGTTGGTACAAACTCACAGCAGTGCAGTGTGTTCTCAGGTATAAACGATCAGACTTCCAAGCTCCTGTATTTTCTCCAGCCTCTGCCACTTGTAGGGGCTGAAGCGTCACATCGGGGCACAAATTCACACGTGCCCTTCTGGCCCTGTGCCTCCTTCGTCCCATCTGTCCCAGTGCTCCACTGATGGCCTCGTCTCTGCAGACCCGGATTCTGTATCCTGACAATCACAGTGGTTTCTAGGCCACTGTCACATTCATTCTCTTCCTCCTCTGCTCGAATACCTGCACCTTTCTCAGAGCGGCCATTCTTATGAAAGGTCTATTTTACACCCTCCCAATACCTTGGTTCTGCAAAACCAAGGCCTCTGAATGCCTGCCTGGCATGACCTCTTGCCAAACTGAATCCTCCAAACCCCTTGGGCCTTTGCTTTGTCCACTCTAAGTGACCAGAGGACCCGTCGGTCACCCAAAGCCCACTGTGCTCTCAAGGTCTGTGCCTGAGCCCGGTTGCTGCTCCTGATAAGCCGTTAAGACTCCCAAGAGGAGGAACTGAGAGCTTCTCTCTTTCTCCCCATCTTACACGGCACTCTCGTTACTATTGGATGTCGCCCATACTGGAAAGAGAAGAGAAAACAGGACAGGAAACCGTATTTTCTTCATCTCTATCTTTTGTCCAGGATCTGGCTCAGAACAGGGATTTGGCAAATGCTTGTTGGATGAGTAACAGAAGTGATGCTCCCCGGATCAGTGAGCAAAGGCGCCGGCTCAGCTCACTGCCTCCTTCGCCCCCTTCTTGCCCCCAGCCCAAGCCTTACTATGGAGGGACAGTGGACCACCACGACTGACTGACTGCCACTGCCCTCCTTCCGGTCTCTTCCTTTGCAAGGATTCCCATCAGGATTAGTGGACCCAGCTGGCTGATTCTGTCAGCCCTAAGTCAAAATCCTGGGCTTTGAACTTGATCTAGAGGGGGTGTGTGAGCGTAACTTGGTTGCCACAGGAGCTGCCGGTGGAATTGCCGCGGTGACCTCACACCAGTTCCTTGCGTCCCCTCCAACACTGACAGCCTCACCCTGACCCAGCGACCCTTTAGCCTTTGTTGTCTTCCTGGGGCTTCAGTGGGGTCCCATCCCTGAACACAGAGCTGGGAGGCGAGCAGCAGAAGAATCAGTGTGACTGTAACCACAGCCTCATGGAAAGCTGGGGCCTGGTGCTGTTGGACTTGTGTCTCCCTTCCCTCAACTCTAGCGGTCAGTAAAGTCCTGACGATGTGTCCTCTCCTCACCAGCCTGCCGAAGAGACTCCAGCAGTGAGGAAGATACTGCAGTCTTTTGAGTCAGCCCCTCACTCGGATTTGCCAGAGACACCCTGTACTGCCTGAACTGACGGGTCCACATCTGCCTTCCCTCGTACTGGGCAACCCCAGTGCCCAGCCGTCCCCCTGACCAACTGAATCTCCCTCCCCGTCCGTCACCCAGTCCTCACACCTGGGTGGTGCTCTGAAGCCTCCAGTGATACCGTCTCCTTTGCCAACACAGTCTGTGTTTACCGTGACGGTTGGCACGCCTGCATGACCAGTGCTTAGCAGGAGGCAGGCAGCGTGGCCACCCGTGAGGGTTTCTGCCTCTGTCCTGGCTCTCTTGGAAAACCCTGCCTGGAGCCTCAGATGTGCGGCCCCGCTTCTGTGCGTTTCCTGAGAACCCCAACAGATTGTGCACTTCTCCCTTCTCACTTCCACCACTTCTGTTGAGTGGCCCTCTAAACCACACGTGACTTTCACACAAACAGAAACCCCACCCACACGCCCATGATGCTCCACTCCCCAGCTATCCCAGTCACCCAGGGACTGGCGAATGAGTGGCCCAAGAGCTCTTTGCTCATTGGTAGGACTGGTAACTGGTCTTGTTCTAGGAAGGGTTAAGAGAGAGGAGGGGACTAGGGTGAATCAGGGCCTGTGGCTGAGGCGGAAGGTGGGCTTCTTGCCAACAGAGGGGCAAGCGGAGCTCTGAACTGCTGGGAGATCCTTCTCATTTGAGAAGCTTGGGGTAGCCCGCAGAGATGTCACTCGGGAGACAGGCAATGGTGAGGGTGGTGGATGTCAAGAGGAAGGTGTGTGTATTACACACAGAGTTTAAAGAGGTCCCGACTTCAAGGTCAGCCTGGTCCACATACATATCAAGTTTTAGACCAGCCAAGGTTCCACAGTGAGACCTAATTTCTAAATTAAACAAACAACAAACAAACAAACAAATAAGTAAAATCCCAGCACTTCGAGATACAGACAGGAGTTCAAGTTCATTCTCAGTTACATAGAGAATTCAAGATCAATCTGAACTACATTAGATCCTGTTTCAGAACAAGGGAAAAGGTCCCTAAAGCTGTGTATGTGTGTGTCTGTGTGTCTGTATGTCTGTGTGTATGTGCGTGTATGACTTATTGGACTTATTAGGATCCAAGGTTGAATCCTGAAAGCACAGAAAAGATCCAGCTTGGGCCTCTCTTGGGCACTGCACCCTAGAACATTAAGCTGGCCCTGCTTCTAGGCTGCACCCCTCTTTCTCCCTGGGAGTTCCTCCCACCAGGAGGGCAGCCCCACACCTTTGGGTCAGCCATACTATCAGAGCATTTGAAGTCCCCGCCTGGCATATGTGGGTCTGGTTGTTCAGCTGCTACAGCTGGCTGCCAGCCAGTCACATCACCTGCTGGATCTGGGGCCACCTTTCCTGCCACCCGCAGCTGCTGACAAGTGCTGCCCTCTCAGGCTGCCGGCTTCACAGATGCTCTGGGTTCACCCTTCCGGGACCAATCCTCCCTGCGAGACCCGCCCCTGCACACGCACCAAGAGACTGTCCATGAACAGAGGCTATGGACTCAGCTCTACCACCCTGGAGGACAGCCAGCCCCGGTGAGGGGCCAGCCAGCAGGAAAGGCTCGTGACACAGGCCTTGAGTGCGGAGGCCCTGCTCTTCCTCACCAGCTGTCTGGGTCGACGGGCCTGTGATTGCACGGTAAGGTCTCAAAGGGCTGTCTGGGGCCAGCCCAAAATGTCAGAGCACGGGACAAGAGCAGTCGAGGGTTCTTTTATAGACCCATGGAGTGTGAGTGGCTTCTTGGCAGGAAGCAGTCTGTGGAAGCCAGGTGATGAGGACAAGGGAAGGGGAGCCCGTGGGGCTGGGGAGAGGGCCAGAAGGAGACGACTCCCACGGGGCCTTCCTGGAC
Organism: Typhlomys cinereus; assembly: GCA_023101885.1. NCBI lineage: Eukaryota > Metazoa > Chordata > Mammalia > Rodentia > Platacanthomyidae > Typhlomys > Typhlomys cinereus. The sequence goes on along the minus strand of JALPQD010000351.1, from coordinate 2,260,587 downwards.
TTGGCTAGAGCTTGTAGCCTCCTTCTTAGAGTGGTTTTATTTCCCAGACTCTTCGCTAGACCACCCCCTTTCTATGTGATTCACCCTCTTGAGTATAGAACCCTGTGCCCGCTCTCCGGTACAGAGTCCCCATTGTCCTTACAGGAGGTACCCGAGGGTCAGATACACTGGGCAGCGGCGACACCACCATCTCCTAGACAACCACGGGAAGCCGGGGCAGAGGTGTGTATCCTCGAAGCTTGCTGCCTCACACCCCTCCTCTGTGCCCTCCTGCGGGTGGGTTGGCTCGTTGGCATCAGCTCCCCAGCTCGTGATCATGCTCAGCTTGCAGTACCCACTGCTCTTCCCCCTACCGAACAAGCCTGTGCTTTTGCCGGGAGAGGACGCTTCTGTGTGGACCTCTCCTGGGGAGGCCACGTCATCACAGATTCCCAAAGGCATTCAGCCAGGCTGCAAAAACTCCGGGAAATCTGATTCTGAGGGATCTGCTCCCTGACCCGGGGTGGAGGACAATGCATCGTTCTTCCATTCCTACGCGCCCCTCTCTTCTCCCTCAAAGGGTCCTGAGTTGCTTCTGGAGCAACAGCAAGAGCCCAGACTCCAAACCAGCCCGAGAGCTCCTGCTGGCTCCCGCTCACTCAATGGAGGCTTCTTTTATCCCCGGGGAGCCTGAAGTCCTGCAAAGCTAAGAAAGAACCGCCCCCCCCCAGAACTCCCTCACACGACAGATTTCCCAGCGTCTCCTGAATTGCATACTTCTGTGTGTTCTGGGGTGGGAGGAACCCACAAGGGCTTTGGGTTGTGGTGCACTATTGGCAAGTGGAAACCACTGATTGACACCCATCTTGATTTCCCACCAGAATGAGAGTGACCACTGGATTGTCACACTGCAGCTGATTGGACACAGCATTACACTGGTGTGTGGGAAATTTCCTTGCTATGACAGTCATCTGCTGTCACAGGGGAATCAGCACCTTGGACAGGCAGGCCTTCTCATTTCCATCCAAGTGAGAACAGAGATGAGCCTGTCTACCATTAGTCCCCAACAGTGGCTTTGCCTGAGGTCTTGTCGGTGTCCTGTGGGATGCAGGACTGGTCAGTGGAAGAGGACTTGCTCTGGAGTACGCCTTCCTGTGAGGACAGCAGCTCTGCCCATCACTACCTGGTCTCTCAGAGCCTCTTCCCTCCTCTGAAGAAGACAGATAGCAACATAGACCACATAGTACAAGATTCTGGTCACATTACATGAAATGGCCATAATAAGCCAATCCACAGAGACAGAAAGCAACTTAATGGTTGTCAGGGGGTAGGGGTGGGGGGAGGAGAATGGAGTGTAACAGTCAAGCAGTAGGGAGAATAAGAGGGGGTCATGAAATGTCCTAAAAGTAGATTCTAGTGATAGTTGCACAACATTGTGCAAAACTACTTCATTGTACATTGTAAAGGAACAAATTGTAGATGAACATTATATTTCAGTAAAGCTGTCAGGAAAAATAATTCAGCCGTGGTCCCATATTTTCCATTGAGCCTCTGTGAACCTGTGTTCTCATTTGTCAGATGAAGTTGAGGACTGACATGAAGAGAATGAATGAGTCACGCAGCCCCCAAGAACACTTGACCACACTGTGACCCTTCCTGTCACTGCTATCAGCAGAAGCCAGGTGTGATTGGCACGTGGTTTTACACCCTCTTCAGAATCATCATCTCATGAGTAACTTTACTTCTATCTATGGGGCAGGACATGATGCTCAGAAAGCAAAATCAGCTAAATTTGTTTGGTCTCAGCTCCCAAGTCCACCATTCATTCACTCAGGTTGAGCAGATGCTCCTAGGGGGCATAGACCTGGATCAGGCACTGGGGAACCCGTGTCCAACAGAACAGTCATGTTCCTTGTCTTCTGGGTGTTTGCAATCTACTGAGTGTAGATGACATTGATCAGTGAGTCACCAAAACAAACATACAGTTGCAAATGACATCGTAAGTTGCTACAGAAGGCCGCGGAGAGAATGACAGAGACTAGGCAGAGAAGCCTGTCTCAGGCTACAGGAGATCAGCCAGGGGAAGAGAGGAGGTAAGGCTGCAGCTACTGAGTCAGGCGGGTGATCGATGTGAAGATGCAGATGTGTGTAACACACTGGCTTGCGGTTGGGTGAAGCCGTCACCTCTATACTACTTCTCTGGATCTGATCCTATAAGAGGGTGTCACAAAAACCTGCGCTATGGGGCCTGCGAGATGGCTCAGTGCTCCAAACTGCTTGTCTCAAAAGCCCCATGACCTGTTCAAGCCTCTGAACCCACCCACACAAGAGGCTGGATAAAGTGCCGGCGCCCCTATAGTGAGATGGGAGATGGAGGCAGGAGAATCAGTCGGAAGTTCTTGGGTCAATCGACTGGAGTACACAGCACAGAGCTGAAAAGGAGAGACCCTGTCTCAAGCTGGAGGCAGGAAGAGACTCTCTAAAGTTATCCTCTGACTGCCACGCGTGTGCCATAATATACGTGAGTGTGTGAGTGTGTGTGTGTGCGCGCACTTGCACATCACAGTTGCACAGTCTCTCCCCAGACACACACTAAAGCTTAAAAATAAAATCTAAAAACCTAAGCCATGACCATCTTCTCCCAGTGTCTTTCCTTCCCGCTTGCACCTGACTTGACAAAGCAAAATGGTCCACAAGGGGATTTAAACTGATGTAGGTGAGTCAAAGAATACCCGTCCCTACCCCTAGGATCAGATAGGTATAGCAGAAGGCATGCCTACCCAGGACAGGTCAGGGTGAAGTGTAAATGGGGTGGGAGAGTGGGGCATATCAGGGGACTCACCCAGCTCTAGACAGCAGGGGGATGGGGTAAGGAGGAGTGGGGGAGGGAGGAGACGAGGTCTTGGAATGTCTGCTTGCCTCACTAATGATCAAGGACCTCTCTGCACGAGCGTCTAGCATCTCCACCTCCTATTATTTTCTCTGGCTTAACTGATCCCAGCCCCGTGACTCTGTCTAGCTCACCAGCAGGTTTTTCTACCTCAGTCCGGTCTGCCTGCCCTAAGGTCACAGTCAAAGTCACCATGGAATGTTAAGAGTTAGACCCTGCTAAGCCAAAATCAATACAGAAAAATACTGTAAGCAGGTACCTTTCCTCCATGGGAAAAAAAAAATCAGGGAAGGAGGATAGAGAATGAGACCAGAAAATCACAATTTAGAGCGAGGAGACTCATTATGCTACCTGTATCTGCCATTCTGCATATACCACAATATTTGTCTAGTATATCATCTAAGCGTCTTCCTTTTCAACTACTATCTTCATTCCAGCAAATAATTGTCAAGCCACTGATGACACATAAAAATGTCAAGTTTACCCACATATCACTTTAAAGCCATTTTAGAAGCTGTCCATCCCCTGGACTCACTGATTTGGAAGTCTTCCTACTGCGAGAGAAGAAATGAGAATTGGACGTGCTGCGTGCTGGGTTCCCTGTCCTGCTAACCCACCGACGCTGCCCCTCTCCTCAGAACCCCTGCATTCGTCTTACTGGGTCCTGAACTCGGAAGGAAATTCTCAGTATCTCCCACCATCACTCATCTCTGATGCTCATTCCACACTCCCCTTTGCCGCTCTGTCAGGGCAGGCCTCGAAAGGGGTGGGGGGACAGGAAGTGCAGGGCGGCCCCGTGGTGCTCAAATCCCTGCCCGTGATGCAGCAGCTGATCGGGTTCAACCGGCCTTAAAAAGCCTTAGCTGAACAGAGTAGAAATTCCTCTCCGGGCGGCCCACAGCATGAGTCACCCTGGGGGTGGCTTTAGGAGTGCACTCGTTACATGGGGGCAGTGTTCATCCGAAAAGCCCAGAGAAGACGAAGCAGCCCAAGCTGTCACCTGCCTAAATTTGGGAAGGGGGCCTGCAGCTGTTCCACCCCCTCCTCCCACTCGCACCCCCTCACCCTGGCATTTGGATTATTTTATGGCCTTCTTTTATGGCTTAAATTTCATCATTGTTTTTTTCCTAAGATGCGCTAAGTCAGGACTTGGCTAGTAGGGGGTGGGGTGCAGGTTGGCAAGGGCACAGGTCGGCATGGGCTCATGGGTAGAGGCCCAGGGCAGCTGTAATCCATCCTGCAGCAGGGAGGGATCAAAAGGGCTGGGGGTCCACCCCACTGACCAGCTGTTCTCCTGGCCGAGGACAGGGATCAGCCACGGGATCTTGCTGAGTGGTTGTGGGCAGAGGCCTTGGTGATGTATCTTCAGAGACATACATCAGGCTGGCTTCCCAAATGTTGGGTTCTGTCTCCAGCTGCGTAATCTATTCATGGGAAGGCCTCATTCAATGCCAAGCTCCTCCCTGCCTCAGTTTCTCCACGTATAAAATGATATGTCTCCCCTTTTCTCAAGTACCAAGCCACCTTGCTGGAGAGGAGGATGCTGGAATGCCCTTTGCATCTACTGCATCTTTTTTTTTAATATTTACTTATCTTGCTGTGCGCGTACTTGCACAAACATGTGGAAATCAGAAGACAACCCAAAGAGTCAGCTATTTCCTGGTCATGCAGGCTCCGGGGATGGAATCCAGGTGGTCAGGCTAGGTGGCAAGTGCCTTTGCTTGCTGGGCCATCTTGCTGGCCTCGTGCCTAGCTCTTGTCCTGAATACACGTCAGGCCTCTCTTCTGAGTCCGGTCGAGCTTCTGGAAGCTGGTTGAGCGGGAGCCTGAGAGATCTCACAGCACGCACTGCTAACAGCTGCCACTACACCTCTGGCCACGCCCAAGCTCTCAGTTGTCACAAGCACAGGTAGTGGGGATCGTGGGGTAGAAGGAGGGAGAGGAACATCCCAAAGGCGGATGTTCTTGCCTAAGTCTGAAAGTTTCTGGGTGGCACAAGCCTGGCACAGGTGAGCCGGATAGATGGTTGGCTAGACAGGTCAGAAAGCCAGACTAACTCTACCTACCGCCTCTTTTCTGACTGTCATTTTCGTCCTCAGAACAATGGGTAACTAGGTACTTCCCTGGCAGAACATTGGGAAGATGCCAGGCACAGCCCAGAGCGTCTTTCTAGCAGGTTCATTGGAAGTTCTATTCACAGGTCACCATCCTCTGCGTGTCTCACGTCTTATCCAGTCATCGACATCTCATGCCAGCTAAACACTGTCTCCATTGCTCACGGTGCTAACCCGCCAACTGCCCGAACAAACTGGGGCTTCTCCCGGCTCTCCCCATTCCCTCATCCCCAACATTTTCTCGCTTACAGTGTCTCAGGAATCCAACTCTTTGTATTTCTCACTGCCCTGCCCTGGTTTTTGCTGGAGCCTCACTCTGGTATCTCTGTCTCCTCTCCCCTCCCCCATCATGCTCGCAGCATCCTGACTTCCCTCTGTGCTGTGTCATCTGTCTGCCTGCCTCCTTGCTCAAGAGCGGAGGGCAAGGCTTGTACAAAGGAATGCTTCACATATCAGGGCACACAGGAGCCCCAGGGAAGGGTCTCAGAGGACAGAGAAGGTCAAGTGCAGAAGAGAATGAATGAAAGGAGGCAGGAGGGTTTAGGGAGACGTCTCAGCTGTCAAAGCACCTGCCGTGACAAGCAGAAGTATTGGAGTTTGGATCCCTGGATCCCATGTAAACTGCTTTCAACTGACCACCGCTTTCAGAGGTCAAAGACAAGAGATGGAAGAGCCCAGGCACTCAAGGAAGCAGCTCTGCACGGCTTGCTAAGAGCCTGCCATTGTGCCTTCTGATAGATACTCAATCTACGCTAGGCAATCTCTCTTCTGCTATCCCTGCTTTACAGATGAGGGAACAGGAAGCTTAGGTAACACTGTCGAGAAGAACTTTTAAGGAAGAACTCACTGGCTGAATCTGGACCCATGTGTCTGGTCCCACAGATGCATGTTTTCTTCCCACTGTGTGATGCTACCATTGATTTCTACCAATACAGCCAACAGCTCTTATAGGCCAACGTCCAGTCTCTAATTCTTGCCATTGGCCAACGACTTCTAGGGGGCAGGCACTGGTGGGTATCAAGAACCTGTGAGAGGGGAACCCATGGGCAGGGAAGGGTTGAACAAGGAAAGAGAGAGAGAGAGAGATCCCTCCTGACGTAGCTCACCAGTCAAGCCAACAGAAAGAGAGATCAGGAAAAATGACAAACACCAGAGACAGAACCACATGTTGGGATGGTAGCCTAGAACCAAGACATATGGCGCGTTCTCTCCCCTTTGTGGAAACTGGGAGAAGGCTCTTCTGTGTTTTGGATTCCAGAGTCACCCTCCATTCTTTCCACCACGTCGCCATCGCTGGCACAGAGATTCCGTGGGGAGGTGTGGCTCCTGGTGTCTGTAAGCTCAGAACAGCAGCCACTCACCAGCCACTCAGGGGCCGAGTCTGGTCCACAGATGCGGACAGCTTGGCCTACATGGTGTTTGTAAGAATTTTAAAAAATTGAGAAATCTCACACTAATCTCTGGATTTCCAGCTCTGCTGGGAAATCTGTGACTCGGGCGACCATCGTCTGGAATGGTTCACGGTTGCCCACATCAGCTGGCGCAGCCCCCTTCTCAGGATTCTAGGAGTGGTAGGGGCCATCCCTGGCCAAGGCCCCAGGTGGCCGGGAGAGCAGCTGTGTCTTCCTCCGCTTGTAGCGGGAGGACAGAGAACAGCTTTGTCAGCTAATGAAGCCGAGGCACGGTGGCCCCTCGGTAGGGAGCCAGGCGGCCTCAGAGCTGCCTGCGTCTTGACCACCAGGCTCCAGCCACTGCAGGAAGCTGCTGGAATTTTTAAGACAACATCAAACACCGCTGGTTTCCTGGCTCGGACCCCCTAGGGCACCTCCTCAGGCTGCCGTGGCCTCTCTGCCTCAAGCTGGCCTGCTCAGGGCACCTGGGCAAACACTTGGGCACTGCAGGTCCAGGCTGGCCGCCCACACTCCAGGCCAGGGGTACCCACAATCCAGGCAGTGTGTCCGGGCGGCTCCCTGGAGCTCAGACCTGTTTACTTCCTCAGGGAGGCTGCGAATGGCAAGGAAGTCATTTCAGAACTACCAGGCAGATTTTTCATTCCAACTTCAAGAAGCTTCCAGAAAACCCAAACACATTTTTCAAAACGGCTGCCTTGCCATAGTTCTAGAAGCCACGCCAAAGAGAAGGGCAGAGCGGACAGACCGGCCGGACCCAGCATGGAGGAAGGGTGCTGACAGGCCCCATGGGCCTCTGGTCAGAGAATGGAACCCAGGGCACAGGGATCTGCTCCACTGGCCCGCCCTCCCCCATTCCTCCACATACCCCCAAGGGCTCCTGGCATCACTGGCCTCTGAGCCCTTCTGAGCGTCACCTCTGCCTCCCCACAAGTCCTGCTGGCCTTGGTCTCCCATCAGCTGCCCACCTGCCACCAGAATGGGGGGGCTGGTGGTTTCCTCTTTCCTTCTTTCTGTAGGTGTGATGGTTACTGTTAACATCGACCTGACAGAATCTGGAACCACTTCGGAGACAAGTCCCAGGAACACCCATGGGGAATTACTCCACCCTGAGAGATCAGCTCGATTAGGTTAATTGAGGTGAGATGACCCCAAAAGGAGGGTGGCCCCATTCCCTGGACAGGGGTCCCAGACTGCATCAAAAGGGGAGCGCTCCTGAGCACAGGCTTCCTTCTTGACTGAAGGTACAGTGTGACCAGCTGCTTCAACCTCCTGCCGCCATGATTGGCCCCACCCATGAACTCTGAGTCAAGAAAAGTATTGCAGGGACAGAGAAGTCGTTAAGAGAGCAGGGACTCAAGTTGCCTGCCCTGCCTCTCATAGCCTGGGGACCTTGGGTCTGTCACTCTTTAAAGTGCTGCCTCCTCAGCACTACAACAGAGGTCATGACACAGGTACAGTGCACGCTTGTGAGGATGAAGGTGTGTGTGTGTGTGTGTGTGTGTGTGTGTGTGTGTGTTATCGATACTGTCGTGGGATATAAGTGGGGCTGTAGAAATACTCTACAAATGAAAAGCAAGGAGGAAAAAGCCCCTCAGGTTAGAGAGTTGCCACGCATGACCACCTCAAAACCCACACTGAATTTCTAGGCATGGAAGTGAGCAGGTAAGGGGACTGGCTCTTTTATGCACCCTCTTTGCCTTTAAGGAGCCTTTGGAAGTTTCCAGCACAGCTGCATCTGAAGGCACGTGTGTCAGCCCTGGGTGGAGCAATCCAGAGTGGAACCTGCTGATCTCTCCCACCTCACAGACCCCGCAGGAGCTGCAACCACACCCGGGGACGCTGCATGCTCACCCTCCTGCTCCGGCAGGCATACTGCTGGAGCTGAGGTGTCGCTCATGAGGGTTTGCATCTGCTTCCCCTTCCCTCAGATGTTCACGTCTTCTGTCCCCATCTCATTTCTCCCTGACCTGGGACAAACCTCCCTTGTTTGTCTGCTTGACTCGTTCATTTACTTTTTTTTTTTGAGACCAGGTTTCATGTAACCCAGATTGCCCTCAAATCTGATATGTAGCCGAGAAGAAATCTGAACTCCTCATCGTCCTGCTTTCCCTTCCCAAGGCTGGGACTGCACGTACGAAGACCATGCTGCTCCTAGGGTGGGGAACAGGGAAGGCCAATCTGAGAAGACTGAAAGCTGCAGGGAAGAGTTTCTGGGTGCTGGCAAAACCTCCAGATTACCTTAGCCACCATTTGCATCTGTACCTCACCTCAATTGGGACAACTTGGCTCCCGCCAGCTTGAATGACAAGAAGTATTAGCAATGTTCCTAAATAAATATTGGGATGCTTGGTACGGAAGCTCTGCAGTATCTGGACACTCCTCTTGATGGAAGGCAGATGGGGAAGAGGAAAATATGTGACAATATTTAGTACAAGAGTCCCAGCAAACCAGCGGCGGCTCCTGGCACGGGGAGGTCCGAGGTTTGCTGACTGAACTATCAGAGGCTTGCGACCTTGTTTTTCTCTGTCCCAGCGACCTCTGAGGAATGTTTTGAAGACAGACAAGCTCACGCTGCAAAGTGATCCGTACCAGGCTGCCATGGAGAAACACTTGCTCCTCTGGGGCTTTGCTGCCTTGAACAACTTTTCTAGAAAAGCTTGGGGGCGGGGACGGGACTCTCTGCTTATCTGATTCTAGGCTGAATCCCTTATTCTGTGTGTGTCTGTGCATGTGCAGGCAGAGGTCAGCCTCAGGTCTCTTTTGATACAGGATCTCTCCATTGGTGAGACTGCTGCCAGCTAGCCCAGGGATCTGCCTGTCTCTGCGTCCCTAGTGCTGGGATTTCAGCAGGCCCTGAATACCTAGTTCCCCTTCCTTCCTTCCTTCCTTCCTTCCTTCCTTCCTTCCTTCCTTCCTCCTTCCTTCCTTCCTTCCTTCCTTCCTTCCTTCCTTCCTTCCTTCCTTCTTTCCTATTCTTTCTCTCTTTCTCTTATGGGAGTTGCAGATAGAATCAGGTCCTCATGCTTCCGTGGCAAGCAGTTTACTCTTGAGCATCCCCTTAGCCCTGTGCACTGCCAGCCCAATTCGTTACACTCCTACCACCTCTCAGTCCAAGCCATTTGCACATCCATCTGTCTGTCTGTCAAGCACGGGATCTGCATGGCTACACTTTCCCAGATGTATGCATCTTGGAGGTCCTGTCTAACGTTTGGTGCTTTCTAGATTCTTCCAGGTAGTATAACTTCACAAGACAGCCTAAGACCACTCTGAAGGTTCAAGCAAGCCCACCTGGTCCTTAGCTTTCAGGGCCCAGCTGGAGACAGACACATCCCGTGGACTATGTTTAGCTGAGGACTACGGAGGTGAGGAGCTGCTGGGTGTCTTTGAAGAAGGGTCCCCCCTGGAGGGAGGGGAGTATGCATAAAGGCTGGAGGACTCGGAAGGCAGTCTAGGCCTTCTACTGTCCCACTATTCGGGCTTACTACAAAGACAGTCCTATGTCTTCCTGTTGCTGACGGCCTGAAAATTCAGAGAATTTATTTGTGGAACACTCTATTTGTTGGTTGGAGAATACAAAATCTTGGCACAGATTTGAGGTCACACAAGATTTCTCTGCACAGCAAAGAGGGAAGTCTTGGGATTGGGTAGGGGTTGGGAAAAGGTTAGCAAAACTTCCAGGAGGGAAAGGAAGAAATAGTTGCTGAGGTCGGACTCTGGAAGAAGGAACTTAAAGACACATAAAAGTCTGCAGAGAGGTTTTGTGTGTGTGTGTGTGTGTGTGTGTGTGTGTGTGTGTGTGTGTGTGCGTTGAAGCCAGAGGTCAACCTCATATGCTGCCCTCAGGTCTTATCTAACTTGTTTCTTGAGACAGGGTCTCTCGCTGGGATCTGGGTCTCGTCAGTTTAACTAGGCTGGCTGGCTCTAGGGAATCTGATGTTCTCTACCTCCCAGCACTGGAATTACAAACATACACCGCTGCCACAGCTTCTTAAGTTGTGCTGGAGAACACACCTCAGGCCTTCACGGACAAGAGGCTGACACTTTGCTGACTAAGCCGTCTCCCCGGCACCTCCAGCTGTTTTGTAATAGACAGTACTGTCAAACCTTCTCTCCCCAGAAGGCTTCAGTAAAAATTTCTCTCAGGTTCCTTATGTTTTGGTCCAAGTGTCAAAATCCTAAGACGAACCACAAGGACAACCAGACACCAGACAAAACATTTTGCTTTAGGTCACTTCCTTGACACCCCACAAAGGAAGGTACGTGTCTGGAACTCAGCCTCCCTGACCATTACCAACTCAACCCAACAAGATGCCTCTAAAAGATGCCTCTTAAAGGAGAGACAGGACAGACTGGGAGGCAACCCAGGAGTTAAGGCCTTTGCAAACAAAAGGACCTGAGTTAGGATCCCAGATAAAACAGAGCCCGGGAAACCACGGAGCAAAACAACAAGGAGGCAGAATGATCCAGGATGATTCTAGAAGTCACCCTTGGACCTACAGGCTCACACAATCAGGTTCATGTGCTCTTGTACACACACACACACACACACACACACACAATAAATAAATAGATAAATATATAAATAAATAAAATAAAAGGGAGACGCAAAGGCCATGTCTCGCTCCACCTTTGGGAACCAGGATTCTGAACAGAGTTGCACGGCCAGGAAAACCACCAGAGTGGTAGAGGAATTTTCCAAGCACTTTTTGGTTTGAAAAGAAAAATAGTACAAAAAATATGAAAAAATATCACTTCCCTCCCCTCTCTAAATATATCAAGCACGAGGCTCTTTTTTTTATGAGCAGCCCAAATTACACATGACCTATGTTGATGTTTCTCTACTAACAAAAGCACTTAACACTTTATAAATATACTTAAAAATAAACATGTCAATGTTTCCATCTCCACATAAATTTTATTATTATTAAAGAGCAACCCATGATTCAAATAAAGGCCAGGGGTCTGACTTGTCTGGACTCTGTGGACAACGGAAAGTGGAGAGGAGTGGGTGGCAGGCAAGGGAGCCGGCGGATAGTCACAGCCACGCCCTTCCCAGCCCCTCACACAGGGGAAGCTTGTCAGAAATGCCAAGTCTTAAAAGCACAGGTGAACATATACAATGTTTTCATGGGCAACCCCAACCCATAGACAGACAGATCCCTCTGAAGACTTGTAGCTTTCGATTGTGAACATCGAAATGGTAGATTTCACCTATTCAGACAAACCAGTTTCTTCTGTGCTAGAAGAACACAAAGTACAGATCGATATCTCTCACTGTGTGTATGTGTGTGTGTGTGTGTGTGTGTGTGTGTTGGGGGGGGGTTGGATCTGTACCACCCAGGACTATTTCAACCCAGAAGAAGACAAAAGCCACCAGTGAATGAGACCCCATGATGTCTCATGCCCGGGCTAGGTACAGGTGGAAGGCGACTCTTCCCTGTTCTCTGCGTGGAGTTTCCTTCAAGTCTTGTTTTCCCAGCCTCTGCCTATTTTCCCTCTTCTGTGTTTGTCTGGACTCTAGGTTGATGCACCTGCTAGCATGGCCTGGGTGTTTTGTGAGTCTCTGGGGAACAGGTTCATGATCCACTTAGCACCTAGGAGTTCAACATAAGCACTGGCACCTAGAAGGACCTCAGGGAATTGCTGGCAAATAATAAATAGAGTGAATGGATGGATGGATGGATGGATGGATGGATGGATGGATGGATGGATGGACAAACGGATGGATGGATGGATGGACGAACAGATGGATGGATGGATGGATGAATGTTGATTAATGTACTTCCATCACATTCTACTAGGAGAAAGACTACAACATAACCAGTCCCCCAACAGGGTGACAGACATGGGCTAGGGGGTGTGTGAAGTGAGTGCTGGAGACACAGAGGAAGTACCAGTGGGATTCCTACCTGGGATTCACCTGGGTCAAAGGGTATTCTAGGCAGCAGGAGTAGTGGGAGCAAAGGCAGGGTACATTGGGGAGCTTGGAGCAGCCAGGATAGACAGGGAAATAAGAGAGGAGAGGAGAGGAAGGGAGAGGGAAAGAGAGAGGAGGAGAGAAGAAGGGAGGGGAGGGGAGATGAGGGGACAGGACAGGAGAGAGGAAAGGAGAGAAGGGGAAGAGAGAGAGGAAGAGATAGAGACTACAGAAAGAGGGGAGGGAGGAGGCAGGTGAAGATGTATGCTGAATCCAATGAATGCCAGTCTAGAAATTCTCTCTCTCTCATACACACACACACACACACACACACACACACACACACACACACACACACACACTGTGTTTGAAACCAAAGCTCCAGAGACCTGAAGCGGCGTCCAGCACAGTAACCTGGAGACAGTCCAGATCAAAGAGCGCACTACTTGGGATGGTAATGGTAATGATATCAGCTCACACCCACTGAAATGTGCTAAATGTGGAAAGGGCAGAAGCGTCCAACCAGATTTTGCAAATCCAAAGCAGGCCAATTTGGAAGGGCTCCCGGCGGTGCATGCCAGGCATGCGAGCAGCCTGCCAAGGCATTCTTGTCCTGCAGAGCCCGAACAGGTGAGGCTTAAGGCAGAAAGACAGCCGGCAGGTTCTCTCTCCCCGCGCTCCCTCTCTGTCACGGCGCTTCCAGCGCCACCTTTCTCGGTGCTGCTCTTGAACTCAGAGCAAGCAACTGGGGAAGGTCAGAGGGAAGGAAATGGCCAGTGCTGACCTTAAGACACTTCAGTGGCCAGCAGCTGCACCGAGAGGCCCTCTGAGAAGAGGGATGGAAGGCTGTGACTTGTGGTCAGACTGAGGACACTGAACCTCAGCACTACGCTTTCCAGCACAGACCCTTCTGGCATGTGGAAGGGGAGTGTCTGCAAAATGGAGGCCAGGACTGCCCCAGGAAGTAGGTAGCTGGAAGCCCGGGCTTTAGCACCTTCATATAAGAAGAGCACAAAGGCGTTCCGAGCAGGGATGCCTCAGCCCATAAAACACTTGCCTTGTAAACACGAGGACTTGAGTCCAATCCCCAGAATCTACATTAAAAAGGTTGGGCACGATGATACCTGCTTGTAATCCCAACACCGGGGAGAGGAGGTAGAGACAGGTGGATGTGTGGGATTTGCTGGCCAGTCGGGCTAGCCTCATCAGTAAGCTCCAGGCTTCCATGTGCGTGCACACACACATGCACCCACATACATACAAGCATGCACACCCACAAATACATACACACATGCACATTAAGAAAGAAAAAGGCACCTGAATCCACAATCTCCATGGAGGACTGCTAGTGAGAGGCTGGTCTTTCTTGGCCCGAGGACTGCGGCCTAATTCTGGAGAAGGCTCAGTACTGACTGGCCCAGAACCAGCTGCCTCCTCTCAGAGCTTCAGCACTTGCACATCCTGCCCCATGCACCCTCCCAGGAGAGCCCAGTCACTTGGGATGCTGGGGAGATGACTTGACTTCCCTTACAAGCATGAGTCTGAGTGTGGTCTTAGAAACCATGTGGGGGGAGGGACCAGACATGATAGCCAGTAGAGCTGAGGAGGCAGAGACAGGCAGATCTCTGGGGCTCCCTGCCCACCCAGCCTAGACTAATTGGTGAGATCCAGGCCAGTTATATCAGAAATCAAGGTGAATGGTTATCTGAGAAATGATACTGGAGTTCTAGCCTCCATCTACATGTGTGCCTACACACACACACACACACACACACACACACACACACACACAGCACTTTAACTGCTGAGCCATCTCTCCAGCCTATCCCCTTGCACACCCTTTATAAAAGGTACCATCTCACGTAGCCCAGGCTGGCCATGAGCTTACTGTATAGCCAGGGATGGTCTTGAACTTCTGATCCTCCTGTTCCCACCGCCCATGTACCATCATATCTGGGCTATGCGATGCTGGGTATTGAACTCAGGGCTTTGTGTGTGCTAAAGAAAGATATCCCTAGCCCACGAAGCCTGTTTTCTTTCCATTGTGTGTGTGTGTGTGTGTGTGTGTGTGTGTGTGTGTGTGTGTGGTGTGCAGGCGTGTATATCATGGCTTTTGTGCGACAGTCGGAGGGACGACTTCGTGAAGTCAATATTCTCAGTCTCCTTTGGTTGTTCCAGGGATTGAACTCAGGTCGTCAGACTTGCACAGCACGTGCTTTTTTACCTCTGAGCCAGCTTTCCAGGCCCCATGAAACTACTCTTAAGCCAACTGAAGACCATACCCATGATAACTGCAACATGGCCTGAGACGAGCAGGAAGTCACCCGTCACCTCAAAGCTGCTGGCTTTTCTCAGCAGATACAGGTCTACCGCTCCCTGCTTTTTCAAAACCACATGTTAAATCCACAAATACCCTGAGAGTATATATTTACATCACCAGAAAAAAATACTTGCTGTGCAAAAAAAAAAAAAAAAAAAAAAAAAAAAAGGTATACTCTGCAAACGATTAGCCGTAGAGTTTGTTTAAAATGTAAGGTCCAATATCCAAAATATGTCTTTTCAATCAAGCCCAGTGATCAAATGACTCAGTTTATAGCCTTCTGCATCTTAAACAACGTGTATTTGGACTGAGAGCTCACATCTAGCTCCGAGCATATTCTGGGCTCTGTGTTCTGAAGAAGCGAGGGCAAACCAAAGGACCTTTCTTTAAGAAATCCACTTTTTTTCTCCTCCTCCTCTTCCTCCTTCCCTTTTTGTTTTATCCTTTTCTCTCTCCTCTTCCCCTCTCTTCCTCTTCTTCTTCCTTCCCCTCTCCTCCCCCTTCTCTTCTTCCTCCTCTTCTTCATCCTTTGACATTTTTTTTCCACTCCACACCTCACAACTGAAATGAGACTGCTTGTTTGGGATTCTGACAGATGATGTGAAACTCTGTTCACATCTTTCCGAAAGGGGAAAAGGAACAATTTAGATTGACTGTAGAACTGCCAAATTGGTAAACTGACAGTGAGTAGTTATTTTCAGAGTAGAGGCCTGGCAGTTTTGAGGGAAGGGGGGGAGGTCTTCTCTGGCACCTCCTTTCCTGCCAAAGCTTCTCCAAGCTGCAGGTGCAGATATACACTCTTGTCTTCATTGCCAAAGTAATATGCTTTCTGTTATGAATCGCTTGGCTTTTTCTGTTGGATTTTCCCCAGAGGGAGGGTAAGGGTTTTTAACGTGCTGTTCAGATTGCCTGTCTTTGTCTTGGGACTAAGAATCATTGGCCAGGCCACACTATATATGCTGGTGGCAAGTCAATTTTCCCTTTATCCACTATTCTCTGTCAAGGGGGCCAGCTGGAAGGAGTGCTCTCTCTCTCTCTCTCTCTCTCTCTCTCTCTCTCTCCCCTCCTTCTGTTCTACTCTGAATCTCAGACAACTGAATTAACAGCGTTTCACGTCATGGAACAAACTTTTTGTCATAGCCACGTGGCTTACGTCATTAACAGTTTGTCTGTCTACTGATGAATGGTGAGGTTGGAAGCAGCAGGGTGGAGTGACAGCAGGGACCTCAGAAGGAAGAGAGCCACCTTCTCTCTGTCCTGCTTCTGGCCTGTGTGACTCGGGACATGCCACGCAGACTCCTGGTATAACTCAGTCCCTTTGCCTGTAAAATGGTCGTAACGGCATTGCTAAGAGAACCGTCCACGGCAACGATGCTTAAGCAGGAAGAGGAAATCACATCCATCGGGGACTGGGAGAGCCTGGGCGGGAGGCAGCCAGGGCGGGAGGGAAGAATGAGTGTCACACTTGAAGACATTCGAATTCAAATAACAAACATCGAGTGCATTGCTTCAAATTTTGCCTATGACTGTGATCTGTGTTCCTGCCTGTCTGCCTGCTTCTCTCTCTCTCTCTCCACATAGTATGTTCCAAGTATAAGTCATAGGTAGAAGCTCTGTGATCTCAGGCCTGGAATCGCGACGTCAGGAGGCCTCTTTGACCAGCAGCTCACAAGCCTCCGTCAGCTTCACCAGAAGCAACCCATGAGTCTCACGTGAAGTCCCAGCTGGTAACGCAGGAGAACCCCCAACGACTACAGCACGAGGCAGCGCCACGCAGTGCACACAACACTCATAATGCTCCCCACACTGTACAGAAGTAGCTTCTGGCCCACTCCTGAGGCAGGACCCAAGGCCACAGGAGATCACTGCCCATCAGGCCATCTGATGGGAGTAAGGCAGGATTAGAGCAGCCATGCTGGGATGGGTCTCTCAAGGTCTTTGAAGGTCTTTGGAATTCCTGAAGGTCATCCCCCACTGCTGGAATCACCCTGAAGGAACACCCCTGCTGAGGAACTGACTCCTCCCAGAAATAAGATGGCCAACTTCCCTGTGAAAGGATTATGGAAATGAGCTCTCCACATCAAACAACTTGACCTCTAGCCCACATGGGCCAAGAGCAACTGAGTTGGGCCCCAGTGGGAATTAACCAATGGGAAAAAGCCAGTTTCCCGACCTTATCTAGGTGTATAAATATACCTGGCCCTGGCAGCCATCTTTGGTGCTCTAACCCCTCATGGCACTCAAGGTGCCATGAGTTCTGTTTCTTGCCTGCTTTTCCTGGAAGCGCCCTAGCCCCTCACGGCACTCCAGTGCCATGAGTCCATTTCTCGTTCCTTGCTCCTCGTGGATTCCATGCCTAGGCACCATGAGTGTCCTAGCCCCTCATGGCACTCCACATCTGGAGTCCATGAGTTCCAACCTTTCTCTCCTCTAATAAACTCTACCTTAATCCTCTACACTTGTTCTGGTTTCAATCTTCGACTCCGGAACACAAGAACCCTACAACATTGGGACAGTCAGTCCTGTCCCTGCAACATTTGGCGACCCAAATGGGACAGCCGAAAAGACCGTTTCCCTGCAACAGGAGCACAGGCACCCAGAGAGACCTGCAGGAGCCGGCAGCAGAAACACCTACCTGGAAACTTCACAGCACACACATTTTATATAAAGAAGGTAATATTTAAAGCATCTGGAGAAAATATGTTATTAGTATAAGGTCTTTGAAGAAGGACTCGTATATACATACATGCATATATGTGTGTATAAATGCATTATATATGCTTATTCCTCTGCCAGTTATAGGGCATTTCCCCCCTCTCTGCCCAGACTTTAAACACTAAATGAATGAAGGTGATGGGAGGGGCTGCTGGAAAGAAGGAAAGAAACACAATGAAGTTTGCAGGCACAGACTTAAGCAGTTGGAAGCTATGGTGTGAAAGGGGAAGTCTGTGTGTCTTCTGCGCAGGGAGAGGGACCAGGGTTGCTTCGGGCTTTTCTCTCAGGTGTTTCAAGTGCGCCGACAACACTAGACAGGAACGCACCCTCAGGCAGTCTGCAGTGGCCAAACAGGGACTGTGCAAAGGAGCGGCTTCATGGGAGGACAACCGTCAGGCCTTAGTCAGGCCAGTGGTTCTCTTACCCCCTGACGGTCACTGTGCGCCCTGCAGCAACTCTGGCCTGAGGGACACCTGTGCTGTCTGGCCGGCAGTGAGGTCAGTGGCTCGGCTCCAAAGTGAAGGGCTGCTGGCGACTTTTGTTCTCATCCCACATGCTAATGAGGAGGTGCACCGGCCCTGCTTACTTGTTTGAACCCCAGCCACCGTGCTGTGGCTTGGCAGATGCTCAGCTTTTGGAGTGGTTTAAACAGCAGGTCAGGCAGGGGCCTTCCCAGCCCAGCCCTGTCCTGGAAATTCTTATTAACATTTCCAAGAATAAGAGGAGAAAATAATGCCTACTCGGCTGAGGGTGGGGCTGAGGCCCGGGGCCTTGGAGCTAGGAACTTAAATGTCTTCTCGTGGTTCAGGTACTTGCTGGTGAGCATCATTTAACCTCCTTAGGCCTCAGTTTCTCCACTTGTAAACTGAAGCTGATGCCACTATTTTATACGCACATATGCGTGGCGGGTGACAGGGTGCCTGCCTGCCTGGAACTTAGACTGCCTCAGTGAGGGTCTTTGCCTGTCAATGGAACTGCCAGGCTGTGCCCACACAAAGCACGGACTTGTTCTGACAGCCCACGAGACAAGGCTTGAGGGAAGAATCTGGGGGTGCTCCTCATGCTTCTGTCTTCCTCCTTGGCTGGTGGGGAGGACACACAAACCCAAGTGGAGACTGAAGTCTTGTCTGGGCTCACAGGTTCATTGGAGGAACATTTCAGAAGATTCTCTGTCACTACCCAAAGTGATCAAAGCTGGGTTTGCAGCGGAAACAACCTGCTTCTTCGCAGGTTTAAGGAAGTCACCTTTTGAGCCAAAAAAAAATATAGAACTCTGTCTCCAGCGGGCCCCTGAATCACATCAGAACCAACACCGAGCATTCTTCCTTGCCAGCCCAAGAAGGCTGGGAGAACCAGTGATGAAATAAAAATGAGTTATTCAAACTGTGAGGGAAAGATGAGTTAGGGAGACGTGACAGAAGGTTTCGCTACCACAGGCCTCAGAACAGGGGGCAGAATCCCCTGTTGCCAGCCCACTGACAGAGACTGGAATTTCCTGGGGTACCACAGCACAGTGTTGGGGAGGACACAGCTCTAAGTGCCGTGGGGGCAGGAGGCTGCTGTCTGGGACAGAAGACACTGGGACTGTGCCCTTGGGTCTCAGGAGGGGTGGGCAGGAGTGACACCATTCCAGCATGGTGGCAACTTCCACACACACACGCAAAAGATGAGACTCTGAGATCTAAACAAGACATGGCATTGTGCCCACAGAGACCCAGGGTCAGGGAGCAGATGAGGTCAGGAGAGCTGAGGTAGGGGCTGTGGTGTGACCAGGGCACCAAGAGCCCAGAACGAAGTACAAAAAGTCAGGCAAACACCTCTCCCTTACCCTCTGCAAGCATTCATCAAACAGACCCCCTTCCCCCAAGTATCCCAAATGAACCTTTATCAGTCTTCTCATTTAGGGCCGGAGAGAAAGCTCAGGGCTTAAGACTCTGCCTCACAAGCAGAAGGTTCTGAGTTCTGTTCCTCGGTCCCACATAAGAAGGTTAGGCGGAAATGGTGGTGACCTTATACTTCTACTCCTAGCAGGTGGAACCAGGGAAATCCCAGAGCAAGCAAAAAGGAAGTAGCAGCAATCCAGGATGATTCTAAAGTCACCCTTGGCCCTCCACAGGGACTCGCCCCTCCCTCATGCACACACAAAAGAAATAAAGTTTTTTTTTTAAAGTATTCTTATTTAAACCTAGTCGCAGTCCTAGTCTAGAGGAAAGACCTATGACCAACAGGAGGGGAGAACGCCGTGCTTTTGACAGCTCAAGTGCACGGGCACATCAGCTGGCCTCTGGAAATGCTGTGCTGCGTCTGAGTACAGGGAGACCCAGTCTGTACTGATCTGCGCTGCTGGGGTCAACAGTCAGCTCTGCCACTTACCCAAGGTTCCTGGGTTTCCTGTGTGAGGTGGGGACAACTGGGGCCGGGGCATGTGAGAACTCCCACGCTGGGCCTACTGAGCGTACACTTGGGAAGTGTTCAATAGATCTCTCTCTCTCTCTCTCTCTCTCCCTCCCTCCACCCCCTTCCTTTATTTTCTGATGCTCTTTCACTTTAATCTCAGTCAAGTGCACAGTTCACTGGGCATTCCTAGTACCTTTCTCACTGTCAATGACAATCAGTAAACATGTTAGGATCTTCCCACATCTGTCAGAGACAAGAGGACGAGCCCCCCTTACTACAGTCTCAGGATAGAAGATCTCTGGGGATGGTGTGGGTAGCGTGAGGATTGCTGAAGAGGAAGCAGACCAATCCCTGAGACCTGCAGTGAGGCTTCTGGGAGAATTGACCTATGACCCTCTGGGATCGTACCAAAAGGGTATGTGCAGATAGTACGCAGTCTCTATCCCTGCTGTGAGTTCTAGATCCAGGCTGCCAAAGCAGAGTCCCCTGATGGGGTCAACAACAAAAACCCCACTCAGTAGACACTTTGCTCCTGGCCAAGCATCTGGGGAGTCCCAGGGCACCTTAAGCTGGCTGCCATCCATGGACTGGATGGGGTGCAAATGTCTTCCAGGACTACATGAGATAAAAGAATCAGCAGCAGACTGTTACTTTGCCCAGATGCTCTGTGCTAGGCCGGAGTCTACCACTGAGTCTGCACTCTTTAATCGAGAGTCCCTTGCTTCATTCCCTTTTGGAAACCTATTCAGTCCTTGCTGAAAGAAAGGATGGGGGTTTGCATGCTCTGGCTCTGGTGTATAAGATAGATGATGCCTAAGGTTGTGCAACTTTCTCTGGGTCACACAGACAGTAGTTCCTACAAGGGTGGATTCTGGTCCCCAACTTCCAGCCTGTGTTCTCACTTGGTTTGTCTATTTCCCATACTTGGCTTCCTCTACTGACCATCTGCTCCAGGGGCTGAAAAGTAAGGTGTTCTCTGTGGCGGCAGATGGAAGTCAGTCACAGCGTATGAACCAAATGGCACCACACTGGGGTAGGGACACTCTCAGACTGAAAATAGTCTCGCTTTATGCCACATACAACATGACAAGGGAAAGAAAGCCAACCCGTTAGCTAAGCAGCTGTGCTTGCTTCTACAAACACTGAGCGCCCTTGGATATTCATCATTACCTGGAGAGCGACTGTGTTAAACATGGCCCTGGCCCTGTTAAAGTCAGATCTGAGCTTTCAGTTCCCGTATTGCAAAAACAAAAAAACAAAACAAAAAAAAAAACCCTCTTCTGTCTTTCCTGTGGGTATCAAAGGAAGACAGAGGCTTGTGGAAACGTCTGCATTAGACACCAGACGGCAAGAGCTAAAAGGGAGCTCAGGATACTCATGCCAGGGGAAACTTGGTCCCTGCTCCAGGGACCTGCTGCCTGGCACAGGCTGGATTTGACTTGGAAAGGGACAGAGCTGTGTCTGCACACATGAGAGGGCCGACAAAACATCATGAGGTCATTGCAAACATCCATCACCTTCTCTTCCTGCAGGGTCTCCAAGGTAGTGGCCCCAAGGGGCGGTCAGCAGGGAGGTGCATGCATGCAGGGAGCCAGGTCAGGCGAACACTGGGGCTGATGGGAAACACAACTGCTTAAGGACCCCTTTGGAGGAAGGGTGCAAAAATATCCATTAGGATTCAGCCCTAACTGGGAACATCCATCAAAGCCAATGGATTTGCCATGGCTTCAAGGCCATTATTCCCCAGGTAAGACTGGGATAAGTGGTCACACTTCCATTTCCTGTCAACTAGAAGGCAAAACCCAATTTTTGGACCAGAGTTCCAAATATAAACAAGGAGGAAAAAGAAACTGACCATGTCACTCTTCAGTGCTCAATGGTCATGGTGACCCCTCCCTGCAACATGTTAGTCTCTAGAAAGTTCAAGAGTTTCCACGAGCTCCCAGTATATACCTCTTAAAATCCTAAGAAAAGGAAGAAAAATCCACTTGGACACTGTGTTGGGGAGCTGTCACTCAGAACTGGGTCTTAGGTAGCTCTCTGTCTCCTTCCAGCCCCAACTCGATATCATCAACAGACACATGGGCATATCTGAGAGATCCAATAAGGGAGAGATCCAAAGGGCTATAAATGCCTCTTTACTCCCTAAAGACCTCACCTCCACTCCCTTACCTCATACTTTGAATGAGAGCCCATCATTTATCATAATAAAAAAATCTGCCTACTTTTCTCATGGGTATGACTTCCTGTTAGTAGCACCTGGGCTTATGTAAAGTCTCCAAGCTGCTGTCCCTTTCCCCATTTGTCTTTTCTATCGACCCATATGGCAGTCAGAATCTTCCCCAAAATGCAAAGGCTCTTGTGCCTTCTCCTGCTAAACTTTTCCCACAGCTCTCGATTGTACACGAGTCACAATTTCTCACTGGGACCCTTTATGACTTAATCTCTGCTAATCTTCGAAACTCTGCTAATCTTTGAAACACTGACATCACCGATAGATGAAGCTCCTTACTGCTGTAAAATGAAACAGTTCACCTTTGGTCTTCCACAGGAACATAGTGCCCTCTGATCACACACACACACTCACACTTACACACAATAAAGAAAGAAAGAAAGAAAGAAAGAAAGAAAGAAAGAAAGAAAGAAAGAAAGAAAGAAAGAAAGAAAGAAAGAAAGAAAGAAAGAAAGAAAAAGTTTAAAATGAAATAGAAATCAAAGTTCAAGACAAGTCAATGGAGAAAGAAGTACCAACATGAATGTGAACCCCAATCTTTATCGTTGTCTTCCTAAGTGATTATTATTCCAAGAGAAAAGGAAACAATGCAGTTCATCTCTAGGTTCCCCACAACTGAATTCTAACCATCCTAGTCAAGAGAGGCTAACATCAGTGCTTCTCAAACTATTACATAAAATAGAAAGGGAACTCTTTGTAAAATGAGCATTACCCTGATATCCAAACTAGAAAAAGATCCAAACAAAAAGGAAATTGTAAATGACCCCCCAAAGCCTAGCATGGATCACAGGGGAGAAGACTCAAGGGCATTAGGATCTTAGAGGCAAGGGATTAATTGAGTTTCCATATTAATGGGAAGCCCAAGAAAGGGCTCCCAGCTATGCCACTGAGTCCTTACCCCTCCTTAGGGTGGAGAACTCAGAGAGGTTTGGCATTCACATAAAAGAATGCTCCAGGGGATGGGAGGGAGGAAGGGGGAGGCACTGAGAGAGGGGGAGAGAGGGAAGGAGATAAAAGGAAGGGATAAAGGAGGGGAGAGTACAAGAGGGGAATGGGGAGGGGAGGAAGGAGGGAGAGGACAAGGGTACCTATTGAGCTTGTATGATTGGGAAAAAAATAAAATGTGGGAGAAAAAAAAGAAATTGTAGGCTGCTCTGTCTGATTAATATAGATACAAATATTCTCAATAAAATACTTGCAAACCCAATTCAGCAATACATTAAATTGGCCTTTTTCTAGGAATACAAGGATGTGGTTCAACATATGCAAATCAATAAATCTAGTACCCAGTGTAAATAGACTGAGGACAGGAATCACACAAATATCTCAGTAGACTCAAAGAGGCTTTTGATAAAATCCAATATCATGGGATTGGAGAGATGGCTCAGGGATTAAACCTTTACCTTGAAAGCAAAAGGACTTGTGTTTGGATCCCAGATCCCACATAAAAACACCAGGTGGAAATGGTGATGGCCTGCATTTCTGGCTCTGGAAGGGAGAGCCTGGAAAACCCAGAGCAAAGCAATAAGGAGTTAGAGCAATCTAAGATGATTCCAAAGTCACTCTTGGGTATCCACAGGCACATACAACACCTTCTTGCACACACACACACACACATCTACACCAGGAAAAAATTTATCCAACATCACTTTATGATATGAACCCTGAAGAAACTTAGGAATTAAAAAAAAAACTTAAAATAATAAAGGTTATCTATGAAAACTGTACAACTAACATTGTATTAAAACTCAAAATATTTAAGCTCAGGAATGTTTTCAAGTTTTTTCATATGTGTGATTTACTGCATTTCTTTTGGTGACTTGTTTCTGAGTACTTACTTGAGCATAAATCTTATATCATGAGAATATCAGACAATAAAAAAATTTTAAATATTGAAGAAAGAAACTGCAGAAGATACTGGAAGAGAGGAAGACCCCTACACTCACAGATTGGCAAAATAAGTACTATGAAGATGACTATATTAACAAAAATAATTTAAAGAATCAATGCAATCCCCATTAAAATTCTAATGACATAATTCACATACATTTTCAAAAATCCTAAAATACATCTAGAAACAAAATATACCCTGAATAACCAAAAAAAGTCAAGGAAAAATGTTGGCAGTGTCATCATATTTAATTTCAAGTCATACTACAGAATCACAGTAACAAAACAGCATGTGCTGATATGAAACAGACACACAGATTAACAGAACAGAATAGAAAACCTAAGGGTCTGGAGAATTGGCTCAGGGGTTAAATCTCTGCTTTGCAAGCAGTAGGTCCTGAGTTCAGGTCCTAGGTCCCACATAGAAATGCCAGGTGGTGTGCACTTCCATCCATGGTGGGCAGAGTCTGGGAAATCCCAGAGCAAAACAAAAAGGAGGTAGAAGCAATCCAGGATGATTCACAAAGTCACTCTTGGTCCTCCACAGGGTCAGACAAACACACACACACACACACACACACACACACACACACACACACGAATGAATGAATGAATAAATAAATAAATAAATAAATAAAATCTTTACCAAAAAAAAAAAAAAGAATAGAAGACCCAAGTACAAATCAATATGGCTACAGTTTCCTGTTTTCTTCCCAACAAAGATGTCAAAAACGTAATTTGGAATAAAAGAAAACTTCCTCAACAAACACTGCTGGGAAAACTGGATCTCCACATGTCAAATAATGACACTAAATCCATATCTCTTACTATATATATATATATCTCAATTCAAAATGAATTAAAGGCTTTAATGTAAGACTTGAAATTCTGAAACTATTAGAGGAAAAAACTTCAAAACAGGCACAGGCAAGGATTTCCTCAAAAGAATCCCAAGAGCACAAGTAATAGAACTAAGAACCGGCAAATAAGGCAACATCATGTTAAAAAGCCTCTTACAACAAAGGAAGCAGTCAAGCTGAGAGATAGCTTACTCAATTGGAGAAAGTCTATATATTGACAGATATTGGAGAAAGTCTATATACTAACAAAGGACTAATGTCTAGAATATACAAAGAACTCAAAAAACTAAACACCTATATCAACCACCTAGAACTAGGCCAGCTTAGTCTCTCCCCATCTTGAAGCTCAGGGAAATTTGCGGAAGAGGGGGCAGTAAGAGTGTAAGAGCAAAAGGATGGGAGGAGCAATGATATGTAAGATACTCCATACTAGTTAGGGCTGAAGCAATCATAATTGGACTTTGCATGCCCTGCGCATTGTCCAACACAAAGTCTAGCATCTGCTAAAGGCACCAAGATCCTTGGAGGCAAAGGATTGGCAGCCACAGCAGTGTTCCTATACCTAAGGGGAACACGGGAAAGGGTTCAGGGAAAGGCCACTGGGTCCTTGTACGTCATCGGAGAGGAGGGCCCAGAGGAAAATCAGACATGCACAAGAAAGGACTCTCTGGGAATTGGGGCGGGAGGCACTGGGGGATGGGGAGGGAGAGGAGTGGGGAGGGGGAGCAGGGGGTATGGGGGGGGAGGAGGAGGGAGGGAGGGAACTGGTGTACCTAATAAGTTTGTATGAGCTGAAATAAAAAAAAAAAGTATATTTGACTAACTAAAAAAAAAAAAAAAAACTAAACACCAAGAAGCGAAACAATCCAAGCAATAAATGGACCACTGAAAGAGCCAGTTCTCAAAGGTCCAAGTACAGATGATCAGTAAGCAAACAAATTGTTCATTATCACAGCATCAGAGACATGAATTAAAACTATGCTTAGAGTCTATCTCACCCCAGTCGGAATAGCATCTTCTCTTCCTTCTTTTTTTTTTTTTTTCTCTCCATTGCTGTAAATCAAACACAGGGCCTTAAGCATATAATGTTAGACTCTGACCACTGAACTTGTTCCTAGCAAACCCCAATCTGAATGGTTATCATGAAGGAAATAAATACAACAAATGCTGGCAAGGATATGGAAAAAGAGGAACTCATATTGACCCCTGATGGAAATGCAAACATGGCATTGTCATTATATGACTCAGTTTTACCACTCCTAGGTATATTCCTGAAGAAGTCTAAGACAATATACCATAGAGGCATTTGCACATCTGAGTTTATTGCAGTTCTATTCATAACAACCACATGACAGAATCAGCCTAGGTATCTATCAACAGATGAATGGATACAGAAAATGTATACACAATGGAGTTTTCTTCAGCTATAAAGAAGAACAAATGGGAAATGGATGCAAATTGATATTATCACATATAGCAATATAAATGCAAAAAGATAATGTCATATATTTGTACTCACATGTGGATCTTAGATTTTATATAGACAAACTTTATATATATATTATATATATGTATAATATATATATGATGTAAGTAGAAGTAAAACTGTGAACTTAACCAGATGTCTCATTACTTACTTTCGTTCCTGATCATTTACAACTGAGGGGGTATGATCTCACCAGAAGGAGAGGGCATATAGTCTGGCAGATAAAAAGTAACCATTTTGCAAATGGGTGATTGACCCCTCCCTCACTGTGGTTTCCTACTTTTATTACATCTACCTTTGTATATACTCTTACAACAAGACTCTAGTTTAACAGCTTTTTATCTCTGGCCAGGGGGTAACATACAATACCCATCAGGATGGAGTGAAGGGCATTGCAGGAGCAGCAAAACTGCAAAAGAAAATCAATAAACCGTAATCTGGAACTTCAGAGACTCTATATCAACCACCTAGAACTAGGCCAGCCTAATCTCTCCCCATCCTGAAGCTCAGGGAAATTTGCGGAAGAGGGGGTGGTAAGATTGTAAGAGTACAAGGATGGGAGGAGCAATGATATGCAAGATACTCCACACAAGTTAGGGCTGAAGCAATCATAATTGGACTTTGCATGCCCTGCGCAATGTCTAACACACTATTGACCCCACAAAGTCTAGCATTTGCTAAAGGCACCAAGATCCTTGGAGGCAAGGGATTGACAGCCACAGTAGTGTTCCTATGCTTAAGGGGAACCCAGGAAAGGGTTCAGGGAAATGCCACTGGGTCCTTGTACGTCATTGGAGAGAAGGGCCCAGAGGAGAGTCTGGCATGCACATTAAAGGATTCTACGGGGAATGGGGGGGAGGCACTAGGGGAGGGACGGGTGAGGGGAGGGGGAGCAGGGGGGTGGGGGGAGGAGGAGGGAGGGAGGGAACCAGTGTACCTATTAAGTTTGTATGAGCGGAAATAACAATAAAAAATGTTAAAAAAAAAAAGAAATAAAACTGGAGTAACAAAGGACACTAGTAGGAGAGGATATGGGAAGAAAGGAGAAGGTATAACGTTGAATATGGTCAGAAAACATGATACAATTACATGAAAATATTTTTACTAAAACTCATTACTATGTACAATGAATCTATATCAATAAAAATAAAAATACATACTGCCGTGCTGTATAAAGTTAATTAACTCTCAGCTTCCAGCACATAGCCTGCTTATTTGAACAGTCCCTTTCCTACCACTGCTTTGTTGAAGGTTCTACACTTCTAGGATGAAGTCTAAATGAAATGATCTCGAAATTCCAATTATGCTCTGAACTTCACATTAGACATTTTTGAACTTTTGGTGTATCTGAGCTTCACCACTTCTGTGAGAAGCAGACATAATAACAATAGTGATAATATCCAACATTTGCTGAACATTTATTACACGGCAGAAGTCGTCCCGGTTCATTTGTGTTCATTTACTGTACATGACAGCTCAGCGGTTAAGAACTACCATTTTTGCATTCTGGGCATAAGAAAACTGAGAACAAGATGAGCCATCGGTTTTTACAGCGTTGGTCATGAACGACTATGATCCGCCTATTTGACAGATGAAGAAACTAAGGCTAAGAAAGATTAAGGAGCTGCTCGGGGCTAGTGAGTGGTTCTGCCAGAGCCTCTTGAATCCATGGCTCACTCCTACTCCCTGCATCGGGTGGTTTTGACTGGTGCAGGATCACTGAAGGTAGATGCATGAACCATAGAAAACCAGGGTCCTAAGGTAAGAAGACCCCCTAGGAAAGGCAACAAATCTGAATATAAAGGATGCACTGTGCCCCTGGCCCTCAGGAACTTTATGCGGGCCAGAGGAACACCAGGCTCTGCCTGCATTTTTTGGCAGCCAGGAGGACATGTGACTCATGGCATTTATAAGGAACAGGCTGCCCACTTTCCTCTGGCCAGTCTGGGTAGCGGCACTACCATGGAATACCACTGCCCTGAAGAATTCCAGGTTAAACAGAGGGAAATCAACCTGGGAACATGCAGAAGCGAGGCACTGTGTTTTTGCACAGCCCCACACAATTCCAGAAAGGTCCTGCACCAATGGCCGAGAATGGAGGGTCAGTAGGGTGTGTGACAGTCCAGACTGACCTCCACTCTCCCCTTAGGTCGTCAGGGCAATTTGGTACATCCTCATTTCAAGGCAAAGACTTATTAATCCCTGAGTCATCTCTCCAGCCCAGGGACATCCTCATTTCAATTCTCAAGGGACCTGCAGGAAGTCCAGGGCGTTCTTACTCGCTCACCTTTGGAATCTTGACTACCTGAATGGAGCCGAGGGACCAAGTCTTTTTAACTTGAGCCTCCATTTCCCCAGAAATCAAATAAAGTCAGCAAAATCCATAGGACTGATAATGTACAAGAAGCACATGATCCATGCTGGTCCTATGGCTTTATTACCATACCTCCATCGCTTTTCCTCCCCCTAAGACAGATCCTTGTTGTACCCTATGAATGAAATAGGTCAGCTCTCATCCTAAATTACACCTACCCTCAATCTCTACTCACAAATACTCCAGAAAACAAGGAGGACATGCGCCAGCTGAGCTGCCAACGCCTTGATAATTTGAGGAAATGTACCAATGCTGTCATTCCAGGTCACATCCTACCATAGCCAAGATGTAAATGGGTATGAAAAAGATCCCAGATGAAAGCTACTTCTGAACCACAGCCACTGGCCTGGTGATTAAAGCAAACACGTAGAAGCCAAACCATCAGGACATCTTGGACCATCCCGAAGAGAGTGGCGTACCTTCTAGACAGGACCCAACCCTGCCATGAGTGGAACAGACCTGGCTCATGGGGCTGCAGATTTCAACCCCTCCCATGTGCCTCCCCATGGCTTCCTGAGATCCTAACCACACAGTGACAGCCATGGCCTCGAAGCAAGAAGGGAAATGGGTGAGGCCGGCGGAAGAATTATATAAGCCTCCATTTTTTAAAATAGGAGCAGGGTATTTTGGGAAAGAACTGGCTGGAAGAGTTGTTTGACAGCCTTTCTGGATAACTTGTGGAAAGTCAAAAAAAAAAAAAAAAAAAAAGCCCAGCTTTCTCTCTTGGTCTTTGTGTTACCTGATGCTATCAAAGAAAAAGATATCCAGGCTTAGTTGAAACAACAAAGAAACACTACCTAAACAATGGAGACAGAGCTGGATCTTTGGGAGTTATAGTCAGGGTCTGGAATATATGACCAGAAGTGTTTGGACACCATTCTGTAGAGTAACCTCCATAGGCACATCCTTTCATCAGCCTGGTGTAGCCCCTTGAGGACAAAAGGATCAAAGATGATAGCGGTCTGTCTTCTACTCCCTACTTCCTATTGTCCTGATAGACATTATTAATCAATCACAAATCTCATTCTCTATGATTCCTATATATATTAATATAGGAATTATATAAAAGATATAATCCTTTATAAGACTTATAGAAGCTACCACCAACATGTTGTTCATGGGAGGTGAGCAACACATTGGTTTCTGCTTGGATGGAGAGCTTGACTTGCTGAAATCTATGAGATATTCTGACATGGTCGTATGCTTTCGGTGGTCTAGAGGTCAGGATTTTGCTATGCAAAAGCAAACCTCACTGAAGTGTAGAATATTCACATATGTTAAAAGCAGATCTCAAGTACTTTCGAGTCTTTAGCACAATATGGTGCCAGTGTTAAACCTACCCATACACATTCTTCAATCTTCTACTCTGATCCCATGTTATATCTTGATTTGACCATGAGATGCAAGCAAAGGTTAACATGTATCATGTGTAGAAGGTCAGTGTGGGCTCTACCATATTTCCTCCCCTCTGGTGATTGTGAGAACATGTACTAAGCCATATGGGCCTTGAGGAACTATGATGGGCAGTTCCCACCCTCTGACTTCTGCTGGACATGACCGAGAGAGCTAAACCTTGCTTATTTACTTATTTAGTGTCAGATGCTGAGAGATGGGGTTTGTTCATTTCTGTGACATTGCTTCAGTCATCTTCTATAAAACATCCATGGCATCGCTCCTTTGATCTTACCAACTACATACAATAAGAAACATGTGACTGTCCGTAACGCACAGATAATATAACATCTACATATAAATACTACATAAAATCATATGCAAACAGTACCCAGAAAAGAGAAGCAATCAGGTGGCTGACCACGCACAAAAAAAGAGAGATAGGTTCTGGCGATACTGTTTATAGGAGCTAGCAAGACAATGCTAAAAAAGACTGATAGGAAAATTGTCTCAAAAACACCAAAAGTTATCTCTATGATAACCAAACATGAACACTTAAAATAAAGTCATGATTTATCACTGGAGCCTTCTAAATTAAGGATCCCATTCATTTTTGCAACTGCCACAGAATCCCCAGATCCAGTCACACCCCAGCTCTGAATGTTCCCACAATGCTCTCTGCTTCCACTCATGCATTATTTATGGAAATCCCCTTCCTCTGTGAGGAGTATCCAACTATTGAAGTCATTTTCTCCTACTTCTCTCAGATGACAGCTACTACACATTCCAGGGCAGCCTTCCCTTCAGCCCTCTTCATCCCCCCCTCAAACTATATATAATAATCATTATTATTTTAGTCAGCTTTGCAATTTTAGCTCTTTCCTGCACCATGGCTCTCCGTTTCTGCTACTGTATAAATAGTCTTATTGTAAACTCTTTGCTGTCATCTAATTCCATTCTTTTCTGGACGTAGGCAGAGTAGATACTACACATATAAAAATGTAATAATAGATTTCTGTCCTCTCATCAGGCTTATAAATAACACATCAATGATTAACTACTACGAAGAAACCACCTCTTTGGCTTTGCTGGTGCTGACCATTACTGGAGGATGGGTGGGTGGTAAGTTCTGGTCACAAGGACCAAGTGGTCACTTTGTCACTGCAGGCTGCAGCCGCACAGATGTGCAGCTCCCACATCCACCCTGTCTTTTCTCCCAAGGCCCTGCCCTGAGACTCATCCTCAAACCCTTCTTACATATGCATACTGGAACAGAGTTTAAATCTAGCTGGACAGGAGGCTTAGGGGACCAGAGAGGCGCACAGAACTGATCTCACTGGAGGCTTTGACAGCTCTCAAGAAAGGAAGTTGTGAGATTTGGACCAATGGGGAAGCTTCCAGAAGGAGGAGGTGCAGGCTGACTTCAGGGAGAAAGGAAGGTCATAGGTTGGTAGCAGGAGGACTGGCCCAGAGGAACAGCAGTAGTTCCCGTAGGAATAAAGAGGAGCTGAGATCACATGACCAGCAGGAGGCCCTGGAGAGGAAAGCACATACCTGCCTGCCCCATTCTGGATCTATGTCTTTAATTTCAGGACCTTTCCTTCGCTGGAAAGCATCAACTGAGACCCTGCTTGGCTCACCTCCCTACCGCTGAGTGGTGACGGGAAGAAGGGAAGTTTAAAAGGGTGAAGGAGTCCAGTGGGAAGCACCGCAGTTTCTTTCATTCTCTGTCTCCTGGTATCTCCATTAGCTGAGACCTTCGGCTGACCATGCGCGCGCACTTTGCCCTGAAGGCCACTCGCAGCCAGCCCACCTTCGGTGCTGATTTTTCACGGTAAAAACACATTGCAGGAGGGTCTGCTGGAGAAGATCAGTCTCTGGACTTGGGTTTTTTCAGCATAAATTCCAATGTGGAGGAATATTGGAAAGAGGGCACCAGCAATGGACTCATCCCAGGAAAAGTATTTATTCTCGCCTTCCTTCAGCCAAGGAAAGTTTCTATGCTGGAAAAAGCACCTCACCGTGTACCACGCAGTATGGTGAAGTTAAAATAGAAATAAAGACGCCGTTCTGACGGTGCAGTATTCTGCCTTTAACTCTACGGCTCCAGGGGCAGAAAGATCAGACTTTATCCTTTCCTGCTTTGAAGAGTCGCATTTTCTTAAGTTTCCAAATAATACCCCACTAATAAAAATAATCTTTGATTTCTCTTTATTTAAAAGGCACTAGTTTGGACTTTTGTTCCAACTCCTTATTTTTATAGGTAAGAGGCAAAAAGGAGAAAGGATGGAGGAGGGAAGAGAGGGACAGTCACCAAGGATCTTCTGGATACCAAGCTCGGTGCTGCATATTTGCATTTTGCTCAGAGCTGCGCTATCTGGAAAATATTCTTGGCCTTATTTTTGACCAAAGCATTTGACACACTTGTGGCTACAAGCTCTGGAAAGGAAGGGGACATAGTCATAGATTGTGTGTGCTAAGAAGGGCACACCAAACCAAAAGCAGGTGACAGAAACATGGTCCAGTCTAACACGCTACCCTGAGTGTGTCCAGTCTCATCTGATCTTGGAAGTTAAGCAATGCTGGGCCTAGTTAGTACATGGATGGGAGAAATCTGGTCCATGGTTCTGGGTTCTAATGCAGAGAGAAAGCTCCCTGCTGGAGACTTCCATAGACGCCTCCTGGGATGGCCGCTCTTCGTTGTTTATTATTCACTGTGAGAGTGTTTCCGGAGGAGTTTAAGTAAGGGGAGAAGACTCACCCTGACTGTGGGGAGTGTCATTCCATACTGGAATGAATGAAAAACAGAAAATGTGCTAAACACCAGAATTCATCTCCCTTTGCTTCCTGATGACAGATACGTGATGAGCCACCTCGTGCTCAGGACGCCTTGCCTTCCGGGACACACGAGTCAGACACACGAACAAAGACAGCCTCCTTCTGTAAGCTACCTTGGTCACTATTTTATCACAGCAAGGAGAAAAGGACCTAATTCACCTGTTCTCAGTAACTCGCCATGTCGCCGAACACAAGCTGCCTGTGCTCTTAAAGGTGCAGGAGAGCACGGCTCACGGCTTTCATCCAGATAAATCTCTGCTGCCCTGTCATCTTAAATTCCCATTTTAAAATGAAATAACCCCCCCGCAAAAAAAAACAAATTTCAGAAAAGCCCACAAAACACTTTCACTGGCATACAAACCAATAACAATAATAATACCACCACCGTAGACCAGAAACAAGAATAAACTGAGAATAAAACAAGAATCTCACTTACAGTCTCAACCATGTTCAGGACACATGGCCTTGAAGGACCAAGGAACCAAGATGAAGTCATCAACGAGTCACTATTGAACCCCCGAGGGGAGGGGGCGCCACGAGGCCGAAGGAAACCAGACATGACAGGAGAATGCAATTCTGCCCTAGAAAGAAAAAGCGGCTCAATCAACTCTGGAGAAAATAAAGATTTGGAGGGAGTGTGGCATTCTCAGGAATCATGTGCGTGTGGTGGAACTAAGGTATCCCCATCTGCACAAGGCACAGAGTTACCTGAAGACCCTCAAGGGCTAGGATATCTGCGTAGTCATGGCTTGAAATGTGTCCCCCACAGACTCATGTGTTTGGGAAGGTCATGGCACCTTTAGGAGGTGGAGCTTTGCTAGAAGAAGACAATCACAGGGGGTGGGCCTTGAGGTTGATTCGTCCTACCCTACTTCTGGGAGAGGTCTGCTTTTGCAGCAGGCAGTCTTGCAGCTCTGACCCTCCTAAATGGATGTGACCTAGGACTCTTCCAGCTTCTGCTGCCAGCCATGCTGTTCCCACCATGAAAGACTGTATCTCCCTTCTGGATGAATCTCCCTTAAGTTGCTTGACTTTGGGTGTTCTCGCACAACACAAAGAATAACTAGTACACACATGCCCCGTCTTACGGCTTGTGGAGTCAAGAAGAGGCAAAAAGGGTGACATTGAGTGGAACTTCAAAGGACAGTAGGAAGCTTTCAGGACCATCCGGAACTTAAAGAGGATCTTTTAGGCAAAGGGGTCAGTGGACTGACTGGACCATAGAAGGAGCTGCTTCTGGGGCCGATCTGGGAGCCAGGCAGTTGGCAGCCAGGCCCCCAACTTGCTTCAGGTACAATTCAGAGAGTCTGGACTTTACCCTGAGATGGAGTAAGGAGGTGGCCCAGCTTTGACCAATAAGCAGGCTGCTAGCTGCTTGGAGCCCCAGCTGGAGAGACCCAAGGGAATGGAAAAAGTTCTTCCAACTCTGAGATGTCCAGAGGCTAGAAAGTTTGAGTGGGAGAAAAAAAAAAACACAACAACCAAATGCACCGTTCACATTCTCCCTTTGGTTCCCAGAAACAGATGCCTGAGGAAAATTAAAACTAACCATTCGCTAAAGAAGGAAAATTCAGTAGGATGCAAATCGCACGGTTCCTTCCAGCCTGTCTTGCTCGATTTCAGCCTGGCTCTGGGGCAGGGATGTCCTTGCCCGGCACAGCTCTCGAGAAGCCATGATTGGCATTCAAGCCACCCGTTTCCAACAGGGAATATGAACCTTTCAAGATAAAGTGCTGTGGTCATTGCCTGGCCCGTGCTGTGTTTATGAATGACACTTTCATTCCAGCATTTTCCCAGCCTAATAAATTAGACCTAATGAGCTGCTTTCCTGCTGCATCGAGAAGGACATGACTGCATGTTTTTTATAAACATGTTTAACCATAAATCTGCTTCGTCTGATCAGTGAGCCAATTCTGCCTGCAGAAAAATATGAGATTCTTCCAACACAGCTTGAAATATCAAATGTCCCTCAGAGTAACAGTAATGATTGCAATGGCAAAAGTGGGTTCCTGTTTCCGAAAGGTGTAATATGCTTCAGGCTTTTCCCTGTGCATGCCTTACCCCGCATCCTCACAAGCCCTCGTCCTCACAAACCCACACGCAGATGTTATTATCCACTCTGAATATGAAGAACCTGCTGATGGCGCCCTTGCCGCGCAATGGCCGGTAACACAGCAGACGTGATCTCAAGACTCCAAATGCCCTTTCTTTTTTCATCAGCTTATAATATACACAGGGGGCTTGGCTGGTTAATTTTGATCGTCAACTTCATTGAATTAAAAAGTACTTGGAGCTGGAGAGATGGCTCAGGGTTTAAGTCTTTACCTTGAGAGCAGAAAGACTTGAGTTCAGATCCCAGATCCCACATAAAAATGCCAGGTGGAAATGGCAGCTGCCTGCACTTCTGGTCCTGGAAGGTGGAGCTGGGAAACTCCAGAGCTAAGGCCAAAAGGAGGTAGAGCAATGCAGGATGATTCCCGAAGCCACCCTTGCACTATCACAAGCACATAGAGTGTGCTCTGATACAGTCACATTCATGCTCAGAGCATGAACGAGGCACATGTTTGGGTATGTCTGAGAGGGCATTTCCAAAGAATATCAACTGAGAGGAGAAGATAGACCCTGAATATGGGCAGCACCATCCATGAGCTAGGATCCCTGACTCTGAATAGAAAGGAAAAAGAAAGTGAGCTGAGAGCCAGCACCCCCCCAACTTCCCCCCTCGCCCTGCTTCCTGATCTACAGAAATGTGAACAGGCAGCCACCACGACCATGGGGCAGCCTGCCGCCACACCTTTCCTATCATGATGGACTATATCTTCTCAAAACATCAGCCAGACAAAACCCATTCTCCTTTAAGTTGCTTCTTGGAAGGTATCTAGTCAAAGCAATGAGAAAAGTAACTGATACAGGAAAGGGATGAGAGGGGTCTGAAGAAAAGACCTCCCAGACATTACCTGATATTAGCTTCCAACAGACATGAAGAAGAAATAGTTGGCATGATCCTTGGATGGTAGCACCCAGGTAAGTGAAGCATTAATACACTGTCCGCTCCTGAGGAGCCTGCCAAAGCTGGCCATGAACAATTTAAATTAAAGCTGAGGGTGGGAGTCGTGCACAAAGCATGCTGCTCTGGCGACATGGTGCAGGGGTGCTCTGACACTCAGCACATCTGACAAATCGTAGCTGAGAAGTGGAGACATTTGTGAATCACATTTGGCCTCGGGGAAAGTAACAGAAGTGAGATGTCAACACTGATCTGGTAAGGCTTTCCCTGGCGTGCCTCAGTTTTCCACGTCATTATTTACTTGACTATGTCCGGAAGACGGTGTGCCCCTGACCTAACCCTCCACAACTGTGTTCTAGGATGTCTGCTGTATGTCCAGTCACACTGAACAAATCCCACCTCCTAGAGAATGAGAGCTGTTCAGGCCCCATGGTCAGCATTCTTGGTCAAACGACAGCTTATCCTCCAAGTTCAGTTTCTGATTTCTTTCCTGATTTCCCCATCTGCTACTCCATCAGGGCTCCTAGACCACCTGACTCAGACTTCTACTGTAGAATTTTTCTTATTGCCTTGCATCTGTTTTCTGTCCTACTTCTCACTAGAAGCAAGTTGAAGGAATGGGCTTTACTCTAGGATTCTGGGCATCCACTATAGAACCTAGAATCTGGTAATATTCAAAACAGATTCATTAAGTCAAACAATAAAGATGATGACTGAGTTTACGGTTGACAGCGAATGAACGGATAGAAGTTGAACAGACAAAGGTATGAGGGAGCATAATTGAGTATATTGTTGGATGGGTGGCTAAATGGACAGGAGGTGATGATGGTGGTAGATAAATGGAAGGATGGAGGAATGGATGGGTGGGTGTATGGGTGAACTGATGGATGGATGGACATACTGCGAGGAAGCTGGTTGATGGAAAGATTCTTGGGTGGGTAGATGGATAGACAAAGCAGACCAATTCTCAAGAAGCCAAGTCGCTGAGTCATTTTAAACACAAGTTTAAAGAGCAGAGATGACTCAAGAAAGAAAGTGGGAAGTTGTTTTTCAGTCCAAAGCTGTTCTTACCCAAATCAAAAGGGAAAAGAGTTTAAGCTATTATACTTATTAAACTTCATTTGTCTTTAAATCATTAAGACTGATCTCAACAACGTCACAATGTTATATAGCCACATTACTGTCGAGAAAAAAAAAACCAAACAAGCTAAATTAGGGTGTAGCTCAGCCTTGAATATGCAATGCCCCAGCACTGAACTGAACACTGCCCCCCAAAAAAAAAGAAAGAAGAGAAAAACTGTCAGTTCATCCATTTGTGGTAGGCAGAAATCTACAGTCACCCACACAGATACCCAATTCCTATTACTCAACAACCACAAATGTGAGTGCTGCAATTGTAGAGATTTTACAGATATAATTAAGGTCCAAATCAGTTAATTTTAAGACCCGAGATTATCCAGGTAGGTCCGGTTTAATCACCTGAGCCCTTTAAAAGCACACTATTGTCTAGCTAGTTATAGAAGGATACACTGGCTATTCAAAAGACAGATAAGATTTAAAGTACCATTTGGGGCCTGAGGATGGAATGTCCCCAGCTGACAACGAGAAAGGAAACCTGGAATCCAGCCCTACCGCCTTCAGGAAATGAACGCAACTGCCCCAAGAAACAGCTTGGAAGCAGGTCTTTTCCCCTCCTTCAGAGTCCACTCATTAAAATGAAACGCGGCCATCACCTTGATTTGAACCCTTGACTCCCAGAGTAGAGAACCCAGCATCCGCTTCTGTGAAGAGCTGAAAGCTGATAATAAGTATTGTTGTAAACTGCGTTTGTGGTAATCAGAGGTGGGGCAGTGCTTCTAAACCAACACCTGGATCTTTTCCCTCACCCCCCCCCCAACAGTTCCACTGGATAGACACTGGGTTATAGAGATGCCTGCTGACTGGCCGGAAACACTCAACAGTAACACTCTTTCTCAGCTTGATTCAAATGTTGATAACCACACTGTCTGCATATTATCTATGTAAATAAATACTGCTTTCGAAGAGTTTCAAACGTCCACATACTAGTACCTTCAATGGAGACAGATTCATTTTTTCCTTCCTGCTGGCCATTTGGGGTTCCCAATTTTTCTTTATTATGAACACCCCTGAGATAAAAGTTCTTGCAACTACAACTGTGTAATTTCCTTGATGAAGTCTTTAAAATAAAATCCAAGTGGGAACCTTGACACCTTGTCCCTATGCGTCGTGTGTGTGTGTGTGTGTGTGTGTGTGTGTGTGTGTGTGTGTGTGTGTATCCCTATATTTCTCTATCTCTTAGAAAACTGCATGTGTTGCTGGTCAATTGCATGGGTTTCAACAGTCAGTTCTCCCGTTCTCCCCTCCTGTTTTTTTTTTAACTCTAATTTTGCTGTCAATCACCCTAGTCTATAGCTATATCCTTGCTTATGCATATTGACTTTTCATACATTTTTTTTCCTTTCCACCTGTCCACTCTTAGTTCATGAAACTGACTTGTGGTTACTGCAGACTCCAATGCACAGCATTCTGAAAACTCACTCTTATTTCCTGTTATTTGTCAGCAGTATACCAATATTGTTTGTTTTGTTTCTTCTCTGTTTTGAGTCATGGTGACATCTTTCTTTCCTGGTGCGGAGCCTTTCACAAGCCTGGGTGTGATTTGGTTTGGTTTTCTCTTTTCCAATTCATTCATCTCAGACAATGCCACTGTAACATGCCTTGCCATTTCTCACAACTATGGTGTAAACGGTCCTACTGCATACATCTCTGGCTCCATGAACACTGTTAGACTCCTGCCTGCAGGCCTAAAGTGAGGGGGGAGGCTGGTTTTTACAACTTTATATGCTAAAATCACTGACAAAGAACCCAAAGCAAGACGATGGAGGTGTCTGGGCCATAGCTAATATCTGCTCATTGCTAGCAGTCTCCTCAGTAGAAGGACATGGGGTGATTCACATTATCAAGTCGGCCTCCTGAGTCAGGAGGTTGCTGTGCACCCCTTATTATCTCTAGTAGCCACAAAAGTAAGAAGGCCAGGGTGATCTGGAGGTGGTTTTGTGCCCCTTTCTGAGCCCGATTTTCCTCATGTGCAAATAAAGTTTCTCCACCCATAACACAAAGATAAAAATACCTTGCCCCACCTACTGACTTCAAAAGATTAATGAGAGTGCTCTGAGACTATAAACTGCCCACACATTCTGCACTAAGCATTCTGCTGTAGGGTGGAACTTGGCAAGGGGCCGAATGGCGGAGGAGAGATGGATGCCGACACCATCCACCTCAACGAGCTGAGCACATGTGACGGTTAATGTCAATTGTGAATCTGACTGAATTGAGAGCCATCGAGACTTACTTGTGTCTGTGAGGATATTCCAGAGAGGAGAGACTGAAGGGGGGAAGACCACCCTGAATATAGAGGGCACCATCCCATGAGCTGGGGTTCCTAGCTGCATAAAAAGGGGATGAAAGGTGGAATCCAGCTGAGCGCATCAATGCAAGTCGTGTGCGTAAGCAGCCGCATGCTCCTACCGCCATGCCTTTCCCTCCAGAATGTTCTGTACCCTCAAACTGTGAGTCAAAATACACCTCTCCTCCCTTGAGTTGCTTTTTGTCAGACATTTGGTCCCAATGACAATAAAAACATGAACACACCAGCTAATTACAGTGGGAGGCTGGGGACAAGGGAAGACACATAAACCAGCCAACACCATGCACACAGGACCAGAACCTGTCTGTCACCTGTTTCAGAGGAACGTATCCACACCGCAAATAAGTTGGTGCAAATATCAAGTACCGACAGAAACATCAAATGAGAGACATAAAACTGAAGGTGACTATTGGGAGCAGGAATTTCACAGCCATTTCATGGACTCAGGGTCTTTAATGCTCCCCCAGCACACGACCTAAAAGCTCTTGTGAGGGCAGAACAGTGCGCGCCCTTCTGGGTGTGTCTGGCCTGCCGCTCTCAGGCTCCCTGCACCCCAGAGAGGCTATAAATTTGACGCACTCACAAAAACATAAAATGCTTTGAGCACATTATTAGCTTTTTGTGATCTTGTTTATAACTTGAGTGTGTGGTACCTGAGCATGAACTTCGCAGATAACAACGCTGTGCCCCAATGTCAGTGAGCTGGACGTGCCCACGGCCTTATCTTATCTCTGAGGCCTCCAGATGCACGTCAGGGTTTGCTAAGAGCAGGAATGAAGAAGAGGTGCAACCGAGTGCCAGGTGGCTCATGTGGAAATTTAATTGCCAGTAACAGGGCCGAGAGGTGAGACCATGGAGAGGTCAGGCCATGTGGGCTCTGCCCTCATACACATCCTTTGGAGGAACCAAAGACTTATTCTAATGGCATTCCCAAAGTTTTCAAAGTCTGTAGTCCATTCTTGAGACTTTCCATTTTTTTTGAGACAGGGTTTTGCTAGTAGTCCAGGCTGGCCTTGAAGTTATACTACTCCATGCCTTAACATCTATCTATCTATCTATCTACCTATCTATCTATCCATCCATCTATGTATCTATCATCTATCTATCTATCTATTTATTGGTGTGTGCATGTATATATCTCTGTGTGTGTGTGTGTGTGTGTGTGTGTGTGTGTGTATTGGAAGACATTGTGTGTACCTATGGAGACCCAAGGGCGACTTTGGGAATCATCCTGGATTGCTTCTACCTCCTATTTGCTTTATTCTGGAGTTTTCCAGGTTCCGCCTTCTGGGACCAGAAGTATAGACTACCACCATTTCTACCTGTTGTTTTTTACATGAGATCTAGGATCCGAATTCAGAACCTTCTGTTTTCCAGTCAGAGGCTTAACCCCTGAGCCATCTCTCCAGCCCCACTTTAACCTCTGGAGTGCTAGGATTATAGATGTGCATCGCCATGCCCAGCATAAGACTAATCTTAAAGGTGGCATATTTTTCCATCCTTCCTAGGACTTAATTTCTTGGACCTGAGCAGAGAGGTGTTGAGCAACTGGAAAATGAAACAGCACTAAGCTGTAAGGGGCATGGCAGAGTATAACCCTGAGAACTGTTGTGAACTTACTTTTGGGCCTTGCTATTAGTTTAGGAGACAATTTCAAAGGTTTCTCAGACTTCCCTGTGCAGCTGTCCAAGAAAATAGTCATACCCAGTTTTACTATTGTCTTTTTTACTATCCTCTGTGCTCAGTGTAGAAAAAAAAGATGAAGTTCCAGAAATATTCAGTGAATAAATGACCAAATGCACAGATTCATCCCCATTTCCTCTTTTCTGGAAGAAAATTGTTCCCTTGAGTCCTTTCTTTTCCTCCGAGCACTCACTCACATGGCTTCCTTCCACGGGAATCTTTTCCAAAACTGGGGTCCCTCTACACATGGTCTCAGAGTTAATATAAGCATACTCTGGACTGGGCGAGCACTTTATCACGAGTGAAGTACAGCCCATTCCGCTGTCCACACGCACATTAGCTCTCACCTCGGACCAATCAAGGGCATACGCCTAGGAGCCAGCTAACAAGCTTCCACAGTGCGATCATTAGTAAGAGGAAGATCAGAGTTGTCGCATGTCACCTGATGGGGCCAGCACACCAAGCTCTGGGCTCATGAGCAGCTGGGAAGATATTCTGCTGGCCAGCACATACATTCTGCAAGCTTCACTTTAAACCAGAATCACTCATTAGGCAAAAGTAAACGCACAGTGAGGAGTAATACACCAACTGGGATTTCGATGGTTTTCAACACTTGCTATGAAGATATTGCCTTTTCCCGCAGTTAATCAGGCTTCATTAAGTAATAGATCTGTGGCTCAGAATGAGTTCACGTGTTAAAAAGTGGGAATTCAATCTTTGATGACTCAAACTCAAATATTTATATTTATATATATAAAAATGTATACATAAAATATACAATTTATATATAAATATATATAAATAAATAAAACCAATCATTGCACTAGTGAGCAAAAAAAAATTGAAAAAATAACACATTTCCCATCACATTCAACATCAGAGATTTTGATGTTGGCAATATAAATTTTACTCAAGTTCCAATTTTGTTTGCATAGCGTGTGCAAATTTGTTTTAGACTTATGGTTGTATAAGAACCATAAGCTGAAAGGATTTGTACCTAGTGTTGCCTTTGCACACATTTAAATGATATAATAAGGAAGCTAACTTAAGTCAACACTGGGACATCCTTGAATGTTTTCTCTTACAAAAAAAAAAAAAAGAGGCTGTGTATTACTTGGGTAAGAGCAACACAGTTTCTGAGCTTGCTAAACCGCACTGTAACCACCAAGGCGAAGGTAGCAACTGACTGGCAAACTTGCTCTTTAAACCTCTAACATGCTGGGCAAGGCTTGAAGAAGCTGCCTCAGTGGGTGACTTTAACCTGAAAAGAACGTCTGCTTGTTTGCATGTCTGCTTTGCAAATATTGTCCCGGGCTGGGCAGGAAGGGGCAGGCTTTCAAAACACCCATAATCATCTTCTGCGTGTACCTTTTGCCTTGGATCTGGCTCCCAAAAGGCAAACAGCCCCCAGCAGCCTCGCCAGCCACGAGGCCGACTGGACTTCTCCAAGATTGATGTGATCTCTGATTTGTATCAGGATTCAAAGCTTGTTCTTTGCACTACTTAGGACTAAATCTGCCCCCTCCTGTTTTTATGCTGGGTGGGAGCTGGGAGGAGGATAGGCGTAGACACAGGAATCGAAATCCTTGTGTGAGTCAAACTCCCAAATGTGCAAAATCTGGACTTCCACAGTGGCTCTGCATGCAGCCAGAGCATGCGTCCCCAGTCTTAATGCTTCTGCAAACCTGGGCCTGGCTTTCTTCTGAGTCAGAGAAGAGTTAAGGCCTTCAGCTACGAGGGAAGCAGCAACCACCATATACCTTGGTTCAGGTACTATGATAACTGTGCCGTGTCATGGGTGGGAGGGAAGTTTTTGACTTCATCATTAAAGGAAGATATTTGCTCTCACATCAGAATCTTTACCAGAGTTTTTAAATGTTCACCTGTCATCAAAGAATCCCAACCACCCATTGGGAAAGATGCATGTGCTTCGAGCAAGTTCGATCCTGCCTGGGCGATCAGTCCTAGGATATGTACAGCAATTGGTGAAGAGGCAAGGTATCCTCAGTTTTATATCAGAACTGGAAAGAGCCCAGAGACAATTGAATTCAAGTTGTAGTTTCACGGCTGGGTAAACTGAGGTTCAGGAGTCAAGCTGTCTCAGGTGACACAACTACTTGTGTTGAAAAAAGTGAAACAGGATACTCCTGTCCCTAAATCTAGAATTCTTCCCAGCAAATCACAATTATGCCTTCCAGAAGAGGAGACACAGTCTCACACATTCCCTGGCTGGATAGCAACACCGTTTACAGGTGTGGTTCCCAAAAACCCAGAGGTTAGTGAATTTTAGACCTGAAAACAGAACTTGGTGTCTCCACTAATTCCAGACAGGATCACTGAGGCCCAAAGAGAGCCACTTCTCCACCGCAGAAAAATGAGTTGGAGACAGAGCAGAGAGACCTGTGGGTCTGGAATACAAGAGGGCCCTAACTTGGGCAGTACCCCTCTTACAGCCTGAAGATTAGCTGTGCGGCTGTGGAATTTAACTTTCTACATCAACTGGTAGTAGAGCCAAACTGACAGAGCAGTTGAGGGTCAATGATTCAATGATGAAAAGAACTTATCCAGTGTCTGGCTGCCGCCACCACCATCACCATCATCACCTTCACTTCCTTGTTTCTGCAGCACTTTCCTACTGCAGGACTTTGCTTCTTATAAGATTCTGGTTTGTTTGTTTTGTACTTAAAACAAGTCATGAAATTAAACCTTCTAGACTGGCATGTCCTAGCATCAGTACCTCAAACTTTGGTCCAAATGGGACCAAATGCATTCTGTATGTCTATCAGGTAGATGGCATCCCTGACTGGTCCTTTAGTGACCATCAGAAGACATCTGCCACTTGTCAAGAATACACA
This sequence comes from Typhlomys cinereus, assembly GCA_023101885.1. Lineage (NCBI taxonomy): Eukaryota > Metazoa > Chordata > Mammalia > Rodentia > Platacanthomyidae > Typhlomys > Typhlomys cinereus. Next base: position 2,216,777 of record JALPQD010000351.1, on the reverse strand, counting down.
ATCATTTTAGGCAGGAGCGCTGTCTCCCTGACCTCCCTGTAAATAAGTGGCCCCAACAGAGGGTGTGTACAACCTACAGAGGGTTCCCTGGTTGTCAAGTCTGCTTTCTACCACTGTCTACGGAGACTGCACACCTCTGTGCTGAGCAAAAAGGGTGAGGGCCATTTCTCGTCTCTGTCTGATAACATGCAGCATGGGCAGTGGAGACAGGACTCAGCCCACTACTTAGGACTCGAAAGCATCGACAGAGGATAGGAGTGCTAAGAAGCCATTCTGCAGACAGTCTGTGCCCTGTGCAATCATCTAGCAGTTCACTCTGCATTAGCACCTTTGCACAAGCGTGCACTCTCGCATGGAGTGTCTCTGTACCTAGGTGGGGCAGTTGGAGTCCCTTTACTGCTCTCTATATCCAAGCCAAGCCCAGCCAGCCCCTGGCCGCCATGCTGGAGCCTGTGCCTCACTTGACGACATACCTCTGCAACAAAGCACAAGTTGCTCTCCTTCAAGTTCTTATATTTTGGGTCAGCAACAAGACTTGCTGCACATCATCTCCTTTAGCCCTCTCAGTGATCAGAGAGGCTGTGACTGTCATTGGTCCCCATCGAGAGATGACACTGAGGCTCCAAAGGCTACAAAACTTATCAGCAACCACAAAACCAGTGAGGATCAACTCAAGACATGGACTGGGTCTCAGTGCAGCAGCCACAGGCTAAGCCTCCTCTTTGCAGTTCTCCTTCCCCGACTGCCCACTTGGGCCCCATCACAGACAGGAAGTAAAGGGACTAAAGAAGAGCCAAGGACCACCTAGCAGGTGGCCAATGCTCTTAGCATCTGCAGAAGAGGTCAAATCAAGAAAAAGATCAGCAAGAGTTGGGGTTCTCCATTACTTTCATTGTCCTGTCCCTGGCTCCCGCTTCCGGCCTAATCACACAGAACTCAGAATCGACTAGCATGCTGGCTCCTCACAGAAGGATGGAGACTCTCAGGAGAGTTTCCTAGTCAAGAAGCGAGAGTCCTGGGCTGGGGAGATGACATCTGAGTCAGCATATCTGACATTCATGTAAAAATCTTAGCTGAACTGTTGAACTGCAGATTCAGTGAAAGACACTATTATTTTAGAGAGAAAAAAAAAGTAGAGGGCTGGGAGGTAGCTCAAACCTCATGACCCAAGTTCGGATCCTTCATAAAGCCAGCAGCAATATACCTATAATCCCAGAGCACCTTTACAGGGAGACAGGAGACAAAGACAGGAGAATTGCTGGGAGCCATTCTTGCCATTTATATATTTAGGACTTCAAAGTCTGTTATAGTAGTGACATTATCCTAAAAAGCTGACATTATCCTAAAGAGAGAACACTTTATCAGATGGTAGTAAACTCAGGTTTGCTTTGGAAAAATCCACCTGCAGGAACGTCTGGAGCAGATACCTCCTCTGGGGTGATATAATCCCAAAAGCACGGAACTGGGTACCCCAGAGTATCTCCGCCTAAGAGACGGTCACTCCGCCCTTGGTGTGAGTATGGCTCCCACCAGGGAAGCCAGCCTGGCAGAGTTGAAAGGGGAATGCTGGTCTTCATTCACCTTTACTCAGGCCCCTTGTGCAGTTCCCAAACCCCACTGGTCATTACAGACCGAGCGCTTAGGTTCCTCCAAATACACATGCTGACACCCTTGTCCTCAAGTTCAAGGCATTGCCTTCTTTATAAAGTAACTAGGCCATGTGGGTGGACCCTTATGAATGGGATTAGTGCCCTTTATTTAAAAACCTTAAGGTAATCTCCTCCCCTCTCTCTCTCTTCTCTTTCTCTCTGTCTCTCCTCTCTCTCTCTCCTCTCTTTCTTTCTCTCTCTCCACTCTTTCTCAATCTCTCCCTCTCTCTGTTCCTCTCCCTCTCTCTGTCTCTCTCTTCTCTCTTTCTTTGTCTCTTCTTTCTCTCTGTCTCTCTCTCTCTCTCTCTTTCTCTCTCTCTCTCTCCTGTCTTTCTCAGCTCAGACTCCTAGCTTTAAGAACTGTGAGAACTCCATTTTGCTCCTCCATTAATCTGCCCTCCTTTTCATGTAGCAGTAGCAGGTCAAAGTGATAAAGACAGTGCTCCAATAGAAACTCCCAAGTCATTTGCTTTCACTCCCCTACACGACTAAGGACTGTTACCACCACTGTGCAAGTAGAAAAACTCAGGTGTATAGATAGAAGGTTAGGCTGCCAGAGCCAATACCCATTCCCACACAAACTAGTGCCAGAACCTAGAACCCAGGACCGTTGACTAAAGCCACTGCTCTCCGGACCACATGTCAGGATAAGCATGTGAGGAATCTTCCAGAACATGTACCCAAACTAGAAGATTTACTTCAGTCCATTTAAAGAGGCAGAGAGAAGCAGTAGGAAATTGACCCAGAATTGCAGGAGAGTGATGTCACTGTTCTAGCCAGCCCACACCCCATGGTCATTATTTTAAAAGTGATGAGACCATCCGTCAAAGCTGGTGCTGGAGCCCTGCCCCTGTCAACATCCGGTGTGTGGGCAGTCCCCTTGGGGCCTGGACTGCCAGCACGAGGGTCAGGGCCAGAGGCAACTATAGCAGGGCCGCTGTGCCTAAATGGAGGCAGAAGCAGGGGCACCAGGAAGGGTAGGACAGCTGTGCTTCCTTTGGGCTCTGGCCATGCCCTGCAGCCCCTGGCAGCTTAATCAAGACTTTAAGATGTGCAGCTGAGATTCTGAACATGTGTCCCCATTCTCTCCTGGGCACTCCACACCCACCCATCACAATGCATCCCACAGAGAGGATCTAACAACTAATGTCAGAGGAGGTGGAAATGAGGACCAGGCTGTGTTGGCAGAATTTAGACTCGGACAGAAACAATACACTGTGACATGTTGCTGTATCCAGGTGCCATAATTTGAGAGGGACTCAATCAATAGTGGGTGTGCTCAATGCACGCGAGCACAGGCAGAGAGAGAGAGAGAGAGAGAGAGAGAGAGAGAGAGAGAAGGAGAAAGAGAAAGACAGAGAGAACATAGCATTAAATGAAGTCTAAACCTCAAGGATTCTATGAATGTTGTCTTTCCCTCATAGGACTATATCAATCAGTTTTGAGGCAAATACAGACTTACCTGTTGGTAATGAAAAACATTCTTTCACCATCTTCTCCTCAATAGACAACTGACCTTGGCCAGACCTGTGGCCAAGACTGTCCTGGACCTACCAGCTTCTAGTTATCTGCCAACTAAATGAAGACCTAGCAGGTTTGTTGAAACCTGCAAAACCAGCCGGTGGGATGCGCAGACTAAGGACACATCACAGCTGTTTAATCCACTGGTCTGAGAGATGCTTTGCTTTACAGCAGTAGTCTAATGATACATTGAAGGAAGGCATGTTGGGAACTCTGCAAAGAAGAGTGCAGGCCAGGAAAAAAGAACAATAGTTTGTTGGATGATAGGAGAAAACAATATAGATATGAGAAAAGTGTTAAGGAAACATCACTATGTCAGAAAGATCACAGCACGCCCTGGTGCGTTGGTAGAATCTCATCTGGAAGGGAGACACATCGGGGCTACCACTGGAGAGAAAGAAGCTGTCCAGCTTTGAGCTGCTTTCCCATTGGTCTCTAGATTTCTGGCTCAGTAACTTCAACTCATCACGGGTCTTTGAGAAGGTATCAGAAGGGTTGTGCTCGATGCGTTTGTCCCTATGCTGAAAACCAGAATATTTCAAGCATGACCAGAGATAGAGAGAATGTCAACTGTTTTGTAAATCTCTGCTTCAATCTGATGCAAGGTTCTTGAGCTACTGTTAGTTAAGGTCTCTCAAGAGCAAACTTGTGCCACATAACCAGTGAAACATAAAGTCATAATGAGGAAGAAATCTAGTCCCAAAATAAGACAAGGTACAAGGCAGACAAGGTCTCCCTGTATGTCCTTGGTTGGCCTGGAGGTCATTATGTAACACTCTCAATCCTCGAATACATGGTCTTCTTCCTTCCTCTGGAGTGCTGGGATGACAGGCCAACACTATCATCCTCTGAGGTTTTATGAATCGAAACTACCAGAAGCTGAAAGAAAGTTAACTCAGCCAAGAGCAACTCACAACTGGGAGAGGCATGAACGTGTGCACATTAACTCCTTGAGATTCACTCATTCATTCAACAAAGGGAACCCACCCTAGGTTGGTAAGAGCCCGCAGTGAGCCCACTGTAGGCTGATAAGGACCTGAATTCTACCCTCTTCTCACCCAAGTAGCAAAGATACAACACCTCTACCACATATCTCACATAGTAATAGCAGACGCGATCTGAGGAACTCCCCCAAAGACAGTTGGTAGTTTCAGCTCTTAAGTGGTTTAAAATCCTGCACAATAAATAATTAAGAATATCCATCTCCTGAGAGCTACTGCCCGTGATGCTCAGAATCATGAATTTATTTCAAGCCTTCCCTGTCTTGGGGAGACAAGTGGGGAGACAGTGTGGGGTCTTCTCTGATGGAGAGGAAAGCAGATGAGGTTCCCAGGAAAGGGCCCTGCAGCCAGCTCCCCACAAGGACCGTTGGGATTCATCACCCAGTAGCCTGCGGCCCAACACCCCACCACCTAATCCTCGCTTGGCCTGCCCTCAGAGCAAAATCACTGCAGGGCTGGCCTGAGACATAGCCAGGCCTGAGCTCTGCTAGAGGCAATCGCTGAAGTTGGACCAGATCAAGTGTCTGCCTGAATTCCTGCCGCGCTGGCTTTATCGCATTCCTGTTATCTTCCCCGCTGGTAACCGGATCAAATAGACTCTTCCTGGCAGCGCAAATCAGTGGATAAAGGGAAGATTGTTCGATGAAACTGTGCTAGGATAACCATTTAGTAAATTGAAGGGATAATGGAGTTAGCGGCTCTTCTTGCACCAGAAGCTGAACTAAATTCCAGAAAGGCCAACGAGCTTAAAAATCAACCCCCAAATCACCAAATAGCTCTTGAATTTTCTGTTGATAAAAAGATGTCAAGCAACTGATTGACAGATTGGATGGCATGGAAATAGTTCACATACATTTAACCAGAAAAGCGAAGAATTCGGAGGAAAGCTGTACAAACTGGTATTGTAGGTATCATACACATGAAGAAAAATGTGAATATCTCAAAAGTAAGCATCCAAATGGAGCAGGAGATGTGAAAAGAAAAACTAGTAAATATTTTCAACTTCACCAGTAATAATCAACTACAGGCAAAATGTATGAGATGGTTTTCACCTACTAAAACGATTACAATAATACCGACTATTGAAAATAGCACTTTGGCAAACAATGAGAGTGTTGGTATGAATATATCTTTGGACCCTATGAGTGAAAGATCAGAAATATCCATCTACCTTGACCCATTAATTCCACTTCCAGGAATCTTCCTGATGCAAATCTATTAAAATTAGGAAGAACTGTCTACAAAGTAGTCATTCTTAATTTTTTAATAAAAATTTAGAAAGTCATTTGATGTCTTTCAAGAGCGATTAAAATGATGATTTTGAAAATTGAGGGAAAAACTTGACAAACGGTTCTGTGCAAGAACTCATCAGTGTAGCACAAAACCAGAATCACGACAGAAAACTGTTCACCTAAAGTCTTCTCATGGCTCTCTTAAGTGACAGGACCAGTATTTTTGTTCTTTCTGTGCTTCCCAGGCAATAAAGTTATCTGATCATGCAAGTTATATAATAGAAATCTGTTAAATGCATATACACATAAAACATACATGCTCTTCTTGTATTATTATTTGGAAGAGAGGCATGCATTTGCTGTGGCAAGTTGTACAGGTAACTTTCTGATATCAGTTCTCTCCTTCCAACCATGTAAGCTCTAGAGACTGAACTCAGGCCATCAGACTTTTACACAAGCACTATTGTCCACTGAGTCATCTTGACAGCCCCAGAATATTCTTTTTAAAAAGCACTTGAATGCCTTTCTCGTTACGCAGATCCTTACTATTGCTCCTTCCTCCAAAAGCTTAGAATCAGGCTAGTTCAGTTCAGTATTTTGACAGTATCACTAAATGTTAGTATAATGAATGAATGAGTGAATGCATGAATGGGTGAATGGACATTTTCTTTCCACACAGTGGCCTAACACCCTGGAGACTGTCTGGCATTGCATATTAATTAGTAAAGTCGTATTCTCCACAGTCACAAAGACCCTCCACCATGCAGGGCTCCCTTCTGCTCACAACTCCTAACGTACCAGTTTATCTATCTCTCTTTGTCCAAAGTGCCTTTCCCTGGTCGTTAAACAAATTCTTGTTATATTTTGTACATCAAAAGAGCTGTTCTCTTTTTCTGCCTGATCTGTGCTGTTACAGGGATATATATGTGATATATATATATATATATATATATATATATATATCATCCACATTTGTTCACATGACTGCACCCCACCTGCCCCCCAGTCTACCACAGGATTGTAAGGTAGGCATGGTAATTACTGGGTTTTATGCCTCCCTGTCAGTTGTCAAGTGGCTGGTTAATAAATGCCTGCAGAATAAAGGGTCTAAGCAAATGCTATATCTCATGGTTTTATCGATCTCTCTGATAGTGACTCAGAGCTTTCAAATTCCTATAGCTTTTTCAGTAAACAGGTCACCTGATAAGTGCACCAGTGGCTTATCAAGCATCTAAGTGGGCCACAGAACATGGACCCAGAGGCCTGTGATAAGAGCGTTTCATCCAAAATCCCCGCCGTCTGTTTACTCATCTCCTGGCAGTCTCTGCCAGAGTCCATCTAGAGTTTCGAGTTCCCAGTCCGAGCTCTCTGGGATGAAAAACGGACACACTCGTGGACACACACGAGTGGGCCAGGATCGCATCACAGCCTCTCCACTTTCAAATCATGCTGTGTTTCTGAGGGTAGCCAGCAAAGAGGGGGTGGGGGGGGGGCAGAGGGGGCAGACCCCTCTTTGTGGTACCTCTCTGGTACAGACTGTGTGTCCCTGCAGCAATGAATTGCAAAATGGATCAGAAGTAATTTCATAATGTATCCTCAGTCAGAGCTAACTAAAATTTCATAGCACTTTAAAGTAATTGATTTTTATTTTTAAGCAATGGATAATTCCCATTGAATTTTTCAGGATGTCTTGCTCGATCATCCTGGTGACCTAGCTGTGTATGCTGTATCCGGTCCAAAACTTCTCTGGTCTTCCCAACATCCACTCGGGCTGGTGCTCAAGCCCTAAATCTGGGAGTTTCCAGTATCTCCCCCTTTCCCTCTCCATATCCTCCATCTCTCTCTCTCTCTCTCTTTCTCTCTCTCTCTCTCTGGATGTTCAGCCACTACCAAGTGTTGTCCACTGTCTATCCTGCCTCCTAAACATCACTCAGACCCAGTCTGTCCCTCCTTCTCCTCCTGCCATCCCTCAGTTTATCCCAAGCCCTACACCCCAGCATCTGAACTTAGGCTACTCATTGTCTGTCAGAATCCACCCCATCCCTGTCCACACAACAGGTGTCACCAAGGAGATCCTTTGAAAATCAAAAATCCTCCCATTACTCCCTCTTTCCAGCTCCACCAGTCACCTGCAACCAGGGTAACTATTGTTCTTTCTAAGACTTTGTACCTTTGATCTGTGTCCCTGACTACAGTTCAAAATTTCTGCACATGCACTGTATACATTCTTCCTTCTTCTCTGTCTAGACCCATCCTGCCCCACAAGCCAGACATAGTTATTCGACACTAAAAGTTTGGCTAGACTGAATTGAGATGTGTTCTCAGTAGACAATACATACTGATTTTGAAAATTTGGTATGAAAAAGAACAAGCCGTCTCAATATTTGTTAATGATTATTGCCTATGGATTATTGATAAAGTCACAATGCTTTGGATATATTTGGCTATAATAAAGGTTAGAATGGAAATTAATTTTTCCAGCTTTTAGTAGGTCATCTAGAAACTTGGAATTTCATCCGTAGTTCCCACTGCATGTCCATGGCCAGCGCTGCTCTGAAGGGTCATCTCCTGTCACTCATGGCCACGCCTCCCAGAACCCAGCAGCACATGACATCTATTGTGTGGTCAATCATTGGGTGAAGCAGTCAGGCAAACCTTTTGGTTGAAAAGACAGTAGTCATAAAATGACGGGACGCAGTGAGTAACTCTTATCAGAAATGCTTTCCCAAAACTTTTGAGAAAAAAAGAAACACAGAAAACCAGTGTGCATCAATCCACCCCCGTGAGTCAAAGTTTGAGGTAAATGACAGGCCTAAGGTCCTTCCTCCGAGCCTTCACGTGGTACCTGCATGAAACTGAGCCCATGTTACAGAGAGCTGGTTCCCGGCTCTCCGAGAGCCGTCCTGGTCACCTCCACGCTGCATGGCCCCGCTACTAGTGATCAGCCCTGCACAGGGACATTTTCCTTAGTGCCCATGGGTCTTCACAGAGCTGGAGCAGTAACCTTCTCCAAGAAGATTCTGGAATGTTCTGTCTGCCAGGAAGGCCACAAGTTCGACCCAAGCCACCTGCCACCAGAAACAGTAGCAGTCCAGTAACTGCCTTCTAGTTGTCTATTCCCTAGTTAGAGACACTTGAGTTAAAGACTGGAATCCAGAGATCTGACTTGGAAGAAAAATCAGGGGCAGTCTTCACCTGCTCAGCTCTCAGGGTCACATTTCCAGTCCTCAGTGGGTCCTCGACCTTCTCTCAATGCCTGCTTTCTGACTTCTCCGCATTGAGTTTAGGCCCTGGCTTTCTTCTTAACCATCCCTTCTTGGGCTGCAAACAGTGCTGTTCCTTAAGGGCTAATCAGTATCATCACTTCCTCCACCGTGACTGCTCGCCTGCCTCCCAGCCTTCCCCACAGAGCTGTTCATGCTCTCTCCACAGTGCTCCATATTGCTTCCTTCACAGCCTCTTACAGCCCAGACTGTAGGAGGTCTGTCTGTCTCTCTCTTCAGCTGGGCTGGGAGTTCCCCATGCAGAGCGGGCCTGGCTAATCCCAGAGGTTAGAAAAGATCTGCAAGCCAACAGTCAGTGCACTGGTGTGATTGCTCCCAACTGACTTTGTTAGCACTGACAATGTTCCCCTAATTTACTGCCAAATGTACTGCTAAATTTGAGAACACAGCAGTCATTCTTGTCCTGGGTCTCCGTTTCAACTCAGCTACCTCAGGCTCAGAAACATCAGCTAAGTCATGCCGCTGGGCCTTCTCTGGCTGCAAATGAAACATCTGGCAATAGCATGTCAAAGTCATTTAAAGGCTGATTAAGCAAGGTGACATGTGCGAAGTCGTTTGCATAGATCTGAACTTTTAACTGCTCACTGAACCCTGGATAGTAATTTAAATGATGGGATGACCACAGGGCCACAGAAGCCCTAGACCTTTCAGAGGTGACCAGAAGTTTCTAGCTGTGTTTCACGCCCAGAGCAGAAGACAAAAGAATTAACATCCCAGGCTTATAACCCCAGGTATTCAGGAGGCTAAGACAACAGGAACACAAGTTCAAGGCCTATAGCTACAAAGCAAATTCAAAGTCAGTCTGAGCAACTTAGTAAGACCCTGACTTAAAGTGCTAAAGAGTGTTAGGGACCGAGATCTGTGTAGTGGTCTTGCTCAGCATGTGAGAGGCTGAGAGGCTCTTCCCAGTCTTTAAATAAATACAATAACTTTTTTTTAAGAGGCATCAAATTTCTTCCACTGAGAAGTAGACATGCCTGGGACTCAGACACACGCAGGACTCACTCGTTGGTGCATTTAATTAATGCGTGAGTACCCGCTATGTGTCAGCTCTTGAGAATCAATAAAACATGATTCTCTGCTTTCATCAAGTAGGGAGGGGTTCTGACCCGGAATGAAGGAAGTGCTACTGATTGAATTGTTGGTCCTGAGATAGATGCCACATCTGGGAGAGGGTTTGCAACCACCCCTCCTGGGCCATGTTCCCCAGAATGATCACCAAAGGCCCTGCATGAGCCCTTCGCATTGTTCAAGCTGTGACTCTCTTGTCCTTCTGATTTCAGTATCCTCAAGCCATGTCCCCACAGAGCAGAGAGTCAAGTTCAGGCATATGCAGCAAGATTCAATACAACTGGCATCTTTTTTTTCAATATGTCAAAAATAGCTTCTTATTTTAAGTAATTGTACACAGGGATGTTCAAAGGAAAAAAAAAAAGAACCATACTGCTTAGTCATTCTCAGAAAATTCCAGATGTTAATATGTTACCATCTGTAACAACCTTACCCTATGATTTTAAAATCTGAAGCACATTTTAAAAACTCCAACACACACACAACTCACAATTATGTGGTCAGGGGCAGCAGAGAGCCTTTTGGAAGCTGTGATCCCAACAGACACCACCAAGATTGCTGGGCCTTTGTGTTCATTCAAAGTCATTTCTACAAGAAGAAAGTCAATGCATCTGCGAAGTCCTAAATCCTACAACTGCTTTCTCTTCCAACCTGAAACTGAACCAAGAGAGCTGATGATGTCAGTATGAACCAAGTGTTCTCCTAAGCATTCGTTGCCATGGGAAACAGGTTTGGGTGTAGTTCGGTTGGGGGGATTAGCTGCCTAGCAGACACAAGCCCTGGATTCGATTCCCAGGACCACACAAACTAGACGTAGTGGCATACAACTACAATCCCAGTGTTGGGGAGGTGGAGGCAGAAGAATCAGAAGTTCAACATCATCCTCAGCTACCTATAGAGTTTGAGGCTACCTTGGAACATGAGGTCCTATCTCAAAAGACAGAAAGAGAAAGAGAGACAGAGAAGTCACAGAGCAGTGACCCTGCGCACTGGCACAGTGGACTCTGCAGAGGCCTGTGAGCCACTGTAGTTTCTTCCTGAGCCAGAGAGTCAGGCAAGCAAAGGAGAAGGGGGAGCTTCAGACCCCGAGCCTCATGCAACCTCATGCCTCCTGTTCCTAAGAGTCCTGCATCCAAAACTCAAACTACAGTCACAAATCAAAGAGCCCACAGACACCTTAGCATCCTCACAGGTTTGCTTGAGCCAACATCACAGTAGAGACCTTGACCTTCCCTCTTGGAGCTGGAAGATGAGAGGATAGAGGCATTTACAGATTCAGGATGAGGGTCACACAACTGAACTACTTATTTTAGATGTAAAAAAATAGAGTACCAACACAAACAAACAAACAAATAAATAATAACTTGTTCCTCAGTATAAATAACATTGTACTGCAGCATTTTAAATTTCAGGCAAAACAACCCACCAAGAAGCAAGAAACAAAATACTCAAGGCAGGGTCAGCACCACTGACTTTCTCCTTTTGCCTCCATATGTCCGCTTCCTTCCTTATGAACAGTGAAAGGCTGGAGTGTGGGCTGTGTGCATGAGTCGAAGGGACTCAGCTTAACAGAAAGCAACAGAAAAGCGACATTCTGCTGAGTAACGTGGAAATGGATACAAGCGTGTGGATTAAATTCCTTGGAAAATAAACATGATTTTTTAAAGGGAAGGAAAGGAAAAGTACTTAGTCCTGATGTCTGAGGTTTTCCTGAATCAGAACCTCTGGCAAATGAGGAGTTACCCAGTGCCTGGAATCCAACTTTGAAATGTGCTTGTCACAAACCACCAGTTCATTTCAAAACATGTGTTTTAATGATTCACCCAAACCTGCTGTGCAGCACACTCCTTTGGAGCTGGTTTCTACCATTCTTTAGAGGAAGAACAGTTTTGTCTTCCCACACAGCGGAGTCTCTACGGGACTCAAGGAGACCAGAACAGGTGTCCACACCAGACAGCAAAGAAAAGGGTCCTCTGAAGGAGACAGGTGATTAATGCCTTGGATGAGAAGTCAGACAGAAGCCAAGAGCATGACCCGGCTCGACCTCGGTAACCCTGGCCATCAGTGTCCCCAAGTGCCACTCGCAGCTAACACAGCCTTTCAGGGGAAGCCAAGGCCTGGTGATGGTCAGGCTGCAGTCTTTGCATGAGGTTCATGACGGCTCGGACTCACCACCAGCTTCCCTCTCAGACAGGCAGGGACTCTAGTTACCATGGCGATGTGAATAAAAAGACCAGATGCTCCCTAGTCACGCATCTCTCTCACACCCCTGCCCAGCACAACAGGTTGTTGGTTCAGCAGGTGGGAGGAGCCCCAGGCCGCTGCAGACACCTATCCTGGAGGAGCTCCTCCCTCTGTTGGGCTCCTTACATACCCAGCAGGTCTTCCAGAGGGAGAGGTGCTTTCTAAGTTGATCACAACAGATTTGCTTTCACTGTCTTAAAAATTCATATGGAAGGAGTTCTCCAGATCTCCTTAAAGGACTGACCATCCATCAGGGATGAGCAGCCTCTCTTCAGGTGACTCATGCTCAGGATATCAGCTTCTACTTTGGAAGAAAGTAGGTTCACAGGAGACACATCTTGGAGTGGATATCCCACTGACAGGAGCTGGCCACCAAACTCTCCTACCAGATTTGCCTCGCCTATGCATTCCAATGAGGCCTCCTGACATTAGTGAAAAGTCATATAAGGAGGTCTATAGAATATGTCATCTTTCATATCCTATAAATAAGCGGAATTTTACTAGCTTTGATTGCATCTGAAAGTCTTCAGAGGATTAAGATTGATTGACAAGGCTGAAAATAAAAAAGCCAATTTTTGCAGAAAGCTCACAGCTGTATTTCCTCCTCTATGGTGAGCTCAACTTGAATTTTCTGGACCAACAATGTCAGAAATCCCTTCCCACTGACAATCCTCGTCTTTTGTATCCATCAGATTATCACACACAAGATAATTCCTTTTCAATAATGCACCTAGAAACTCAAAAAAGATCTGTGGAACTCTTTGGAGGCCTCAAGGCAAAAAAACAGCTATAGCCGCTTTTTATCTAGTTTGCAAATTGAATCTAGTCAGATCTGTAAATAATTTTATAAAGTCGTGTGTGTGTGTGTGTGTGTGTGTGTGTGTGTGTGTGTGTGTGTGTGTGTTATTGTGCTACAAAGTTGTTTTCAATCATTGTCCCTGGCAACTAAAGGCTAGGAAGGGCTTATTCTTCTCCATGGTGAGGTCTGAGGTCTGGGCAGGTCAGGAGCCTATGACTCTGAGACAGGTAAGGAGTTGCATGAACCTGAGTGGTTGCAGAAAGTAAGGCTGGATCTTCCCCTTTGCTCTTCTCTCAATGTGGAACGTTTCTGAACTTTCCTCTCCATATCCTATCACTGCCTAAGTTAAGACTGCTAAAAACACTGATTAATCCTTTCAGACTCACTCTAACCCTGTCTCTAAGATGTTTCCCCTCAAGTGAGTCAATGACTCCTGTATTTCCCCTGCTGTTCCTGACCTCTGCCCAATGACTCATCCATCCTGGCCCCATCATGGTGCAGGGTGACTTCTGACTTCGATGCCTGTGTCCCACTTGACTGTCCTTGAAAACTGGTACAGTTTCCTCAACTCTGCCTGCTCAGGAGCTAATCAGAATCTACCACACGGATGTTCATGAACGCCTCTGTGCTCAGCTTCCCAGTGAGTCAGCGGATGACAGACTGAATGGCAGACACCTGCATCTTGGGTTCCCACAATGCATTTGTGATGACCAGCTCACCCTCCCAGGAATGCTGGGAGGAAAGCGGGCTGAGGAAGATAATGGGGCTTTACATTTCATTTTTGGGTTTGGAAAAAGAAGTCGTGATCTTTTCAAGTCCAGAAAAGTTGTTTAAATGTAAACATGCAGCCTCACTGTCTGGGGCTGGAGTTAGATGGAATTCCCAAGTGATCTCTTAATGCCACCAAAATTGCAATCAAATGCTCCTGCCAGGCAAAGATAAATTGCCATTTGCACAATAATCTTGCACTTAAAAGTAATTCGGTCCAGAGAGCTTTGGAAAATTTATTATGGCAGAGAAAAGGGGAAACTTAAGGGGCTCAAGATATTTAGTCTGCTGATAACATGGCTGAGGAGTGACAATTATTATCTCCAAAAATTTGAAGAGTCTTTACAAGGTCATTAGGAGGTCACTGGCCAGCTGGGCGCCATCCCCTTGGACATCAAAAATTGACTGAACCATCACCAAAATGTGTTAGGGTCTGAATCGCAGAAGGTCTGCAAGAATACGGACGTTTGCCACTTGAGAGGGGTTTTTGGAAAGCAACATCCCTGAGCTTGCCAACCTTGGAGTTCACCCCACTTCTACCAAACCAGAACTTGTACTTTCCTGAGGTGTTTTTACATGTTCAAACCCGGAAGTTGGTCTGACCTAAGAAGGCAAGGAAGCAGAAGCCGGGAGAAGCTAGGGAACCCCCCCCCCCCAAGATGTGGCAGCTGATCCAGCTGAGGAGCAGGGTCACAAAGCCATGTCTTCTATCCAGGCCCAAAGGACTATGCCCTTACATTTCTTGAGAGCCATAGAAAATCTGGGTCCTGTCCTTTGGGCCACCTCAGTATCCTCAGCCCTGCAGGCTCAACCCATGCACAGCTATGACGCTCAGGCCAACAGCACCAACTCCCCAGTCCAGAGAGGGCAATCTGGGGAACAGACAGCCCCTTCAGGCGGTGGCCCTCCAGTTCCCTCAGGCGGCTTAGCAGCAGGAGAGGCAGCCATGAGCCATGGAGAGTATCCTCTGACTGGGCCTTCCCTATAGTAGAAAATGCCTAATGATGAAACTGCTCAACAGACAGACTTAGGAAAGACATACGATTTTCCCAAGCTGTTGTCTGATCCCGACACTATAAACTCAAGTTGTGGGTAATCCCATGATCTTGCTGCTCTTACAGAGGCTGCAAAGAGAGTGTCTCAGCAGTTTCCCAAGGCAAGGAGCCAGGTAATCCAGGGCAAAGAGAGGAAATTTTGCTCAGAGTGGGCACCTCTTCAAGGAAGGTTTGTCTGGGTTTACAGAGGCTCCCTGACCTACAGGGCTAGGAATCGAAGGCCATATACAGCTTCTTGCAGCCAAGTGAAATGTAGGGGAGTCAAACAGAGCTTAAGGACTGGCCCTGGAAGATAAAAGATGCAGGAAGGAGTTCCTCTCCCTCTTGAAAGGCGTGTGTGGTTCCCGGCGCCCAGGGAGCTAAGCAGCAGTGTAATGTATATTTGATGACAGTTCTCTGCAAGCAGCCTCCCTTCCAAAGACCCAACCTAGAGCAAAGCTTGGCACCAGGGTAGGCAGAAGTGAAAGAAAAAATACATGGAACCCGCCAGACAGACCAGGACGGCCCCCAAGGGACAGTCTGGACAGAGAGGTGCAGAAACGAATAGAGGTCGCTACAGCACTCACTCTTCTATCCAAATCTACAAAGTTTCCACATGTCAGGCTTCAGGGAAGGGACCAGCTGAGCAGCTGGCAAAACAACAGAAAGAAGCACGGCCCTGAGAAGTCACCCCAGTGCCCACTCGCCGGCCCCTGGCAACCCAACCAGAGTGAAGAGAGTAAGAATGGGAGGCCGTCTGTTCTCTGTTCAAAGGAAACTGAAGCTGTCTCCATGGAGTGATGAAAAGAAGCAGGGAGGAGACAGCTGATGCATTACTCTAAGATCAAACATCTGTGTATTTGCCACCGTGTCACCCAGACTTTTGCAGATACGGGATCTCATGGACGCAGCTCACATAACTTATTTCCCTTTCAGGAGGCCAAACTCCCCACATGCACGAACTATAGCTAAAATGCAAAGTGCACTTAATCCCCCCGATAGTGCTGTTCTGCCAATGCCACATGGGACTAAAAGGGGGGTCACTTATGCGGCAGGCTTCAAAGGACCCAAAGAGAGTAACTGGAGTCGCCCTTTCCAACCCACTGGCCTTTCTTACTGAATGCCTCCCTCGCCATTTGATCTGTCTGTCCCTGGATTCAGACACTGCTGCTGCAGACAGAATGCCACAGGCTAATGAAGAGCTCCTTTCTTCCATCTATGCCACTTCCGCCCCTCATCACCCTGGTCCCCAGGGGTGTTCTGGGCTTCAATTGTTTCCTCACCTGGTAGCCAGGAGGATGTTAGAGACTGGCCTCTGCAGGAGGATGTGCAGAAGACAGCTGGGACTTCGAGTCAGTCAAGGGCTCCACCTTTAGACCTGTCACCAGTGGATGGAAGATACAGAAAGCCTCTCAGTATCTACTGACTGCTCCCAAGCTCCACTCCTTTCAGATGGAGGAAACACGGATTCCTTCTGATCTGTTAAGAGAGGAGGGAAAAAAAGGAATGCCTGAAAACTGACAGAAACACACATATGTCGTGCACACTTCAGGGAGAAAAATCTAACTGTAGCACTAGTAAGGAGAACTCTGTTGCCCAAATTTCCGTGGTATGCCATATATTATGCTAGGGATTTCCATAGAATGAACCTAATAAAGAGCTTGAGGAGACTATCAAAGACAGTTGGACCAAAACAAGTTTCTTGGACAGGTTCTCACACCCAAAAAGGGCTCATGAATGAAGGAGAATTCTCCAGCTTAATAGAGACCACTTAGTGACTTTTAGGACTACGGTCTGCCCCCGTGTAGCTAACCCATGCTTATTTGAGGGCAGTCCAGAACCCAGACCTTGGGGGACCTCCACACCAATAACCCCAGCAGTGCTGCACAGTAGAAAGACAGTTGCAAGAGATCTTGCAAGAAAAGCAAGAAGGATCAATTATCCAGACGAGAGGAGCCTGATAATGTGCTGAAAAATGACTTACTTTTTAAAAGTTTTCCTCCACACGGTACAGGCAAGAAAAGCGTTGATTGATTTGCCTCACATAAAAATTCCTCCATTTATCTTTAAAAGTCATGTTTTTAGTGTTGCGATGAGTTCAGCACTTTCATCTGTGTTTTTAGCATTGAGATTGGCTTCAGCACTTTCATCTGTGCTTGCAGCATTCATATCAACTTTCGACACTTTCATTGGTGTTTTTAGCATTGTGATCAGCTTCAGCACTTTCATCAGATCCCAGACAAGTTCCCAAGTTGCAGAAATGAGACGGAGATAGAGTCCCACTCAAACAGTTACTGAGTTAGGAAAGAGGGAAGAGGGTGTGTAACTGTAATTTTTTAAAAAATGCTGTAACTCTTTGTGAAATATACCATTTTAACAGCATTCTCTGCACCAGACTTAAAGCCTCTCATTACGCCAGCTGATTCTCACAGCCACCTTCAGGTGGACTGTCGGATCTCCAGCTTACAGACAAGAAAACAGAAACAGGCAGTTTGATTGGTTTTCCCAGGTTACAGATAACTGTCTCATTGTTTAAAAGGGTGGGATTTTGTTTTTGTTCTATGTGGGCATTCATCAGTCACAAACAGAGCAGACCTAGGGTTCTTATAATTTGAAACTAATGGAAGATTCACACTGTCTGCATTTCTGTACAGGTGGTGTTTACAAGAAGAGCCCCACCCAGTGTCAGTTCTTACTAGAGGAGGGAGAATAAACCACTCAGAGGGTCTCAGCCTATTTCCAAATAGGCTTGAACTATCACCTATTAGGCTAAGGGAAGCTGCTTCAAGAGTATTTTCTGCCTTGGAGGAAACTGTTCTGATCAGAGAAAGAATACAGTTGCTTTTGCAAATATATTCAAACATTTATAATTGTGTCTCATTTGACTTCTTCAGTCATTAACTATGAAACTAATGTCTCTTCTTGTCATGTTTATTGTTTCAATAAACAAAACACAATACTATGGTGCCTTCTCAGAAAACAGTTTGAGTTTAGTCTGCCTTTTATCTCTGTCTCCGTCAGATACTGGAGGGGTCGTTGCATAACCTAAGACCTGCACAGTCAGATACTGGCTCTGCTGGGACCCGGAGACCACCGTCTTCGGCAGGAATAGGCTCCCTCCCCAGTGAGTGACTGGTGTCTCCAGAGACAACACTTAGGTCCCACACCTGTCTTTCTCTCTTCACCTTCCCATCACACTAGCACCTTGGTGTGGGAAAGAGGCGCGTGACTTCCCCAGGCCCAGGGCCACAGGCCCCGAGTGGAGGAAGTGGCTGGGAGCTGTCCATGGTGGCGCCGCGCCTGGGCACGCAGAGCCGCCGGCTCCCCGCCCGCAGGCGCGCCCGGGCTCTCTCTCCAGACCGCGGAGATGAAGACGGGCTCCTGGGCTCACCGTCTCCGGAATGGGGTTGCAGCCAGGCCTTGGCTCTCACATCAAAAGCTTAGATTTTAAAAAAGGGTTCTTACCTGTGGGCAGCTTTGGCTGCTCGGAGCAGGACTGAGAAACAGCGCCGGCGGAGCGTCCAACCCTTGGGGAGCCGCAGCGTTCACTGAGCGCGCGTCGGAGGCAGAGAACCTGTGCCCCGCGCTCCTGGTCAAGGGGCGTGCATCCCACTGTCCTTCCAGAACGGCGAGCTGGGGTTCCGGCCACGACTCGGGACTGTGCCCTGTTAAGACCCTGCCTCTCCTGACGATCGAGTGCGACCCTTCTTGCAGCCGACAACCCCCTTGCCAGGGGTCCCCAATCCCAAGTATTTTCCAGCGCTGCCGGGTGTAGGATCTGTCTACCAGCAAGGACCGTCGAGGTTAGCCAACATCCGATCGCTTTCGCCGGGCCCCGCGCCAGCGCATCGCTGAGACCGCAGAGCAGGGGAGGGAAGCCGGAGGACAGCGCCGGTAGAAGAGGCTGGGCGCAGACCTGTTGTGAGGCGCACGCCCACTAGCCACGGGGCGAGCGGACTCCTCAACCGGCCTCCTTCGGGGACCTCGCCAGACACTATCTCTGTCCGGAGCCTCTCTCCTGCCATTCACAGGAGACAACCTACGCAAAGCAGAGATCTGCCTCCCGCCGGATAGCGCTTGGAGAGAGACATCGGCACCTGCGACACCTGACATTTGAAAAGGATCCGAAAATCTCACGGACTTCCCACAGAGGACCGTGTCGAAGGCGTGGGACCACCAACACTCACAAGAACAGACAGACGCAGGGACGGACAGAGGTGGAAGACATGGATGGACAAGCAAGAAGATAGTAATGATTTTCTTAAGCCAGGGGAAGGCACGGGACACCAGCGGTCCCCTCCCTTCTGAAGCCAAGTCTACACTGTCCTGGTACCCAGACTCGACCCTCTTACCTCCGATCCAAGACCGAGACAGTGCCACGCCTCGCCGGCCAGGAGTCCAGCAACCGGGCGTCTGGTCGTTGACCACAGGCGTTGAACTCCAGAATATGGACAAGCCGGGTGGTCGTTCTAGGAAAAAGAGGTTGTAGATCCGGGGCCGCACTCCGCGCCACGCGGTACGGGGCACTGACACCCGGGTCGCTTGCACCCTGGGGTTCGCGGCTCCGCGCCTGGCTCTGCGCGCTCGCTCGGGGCCGCCAGCCTGAGCCGCCGCTTTTTATAGCCTCCTTCCTCGGCTGACTCCTCCCCGCCCGGAGCCCCTGGCGCCCGCGCGCATCCAGCCCGCCCCCCTCTCGCCTCGAGGAGCGTCCTCCCCCTAGCCGTGGTGGGCGGCCTTGCCCCGACCCGACCCGGGCGGGCTCTGGCGGCGGCTCCCGGAGCCGCAGACCCGAGCCCGGAGTCCCGCGCAGGGACCTGCCCATGACGGCCAGGTGAGGGCGCTGGAGCCCGGGATGAGCGCGGCGGGCCTCGGAGGAGCGCTACAGCCACGAAAGCTTGGCAGGCACCCAGTGGCCTCCCCAGAGACCGGCAGCAGACAGAAGAGGAGAAAGGACTGTCCGTCGCTGTTAGGTCTCGGATTCTTTTTTGTAAGAAGTAGACTTGGCGATAGATTCTGAGCTCTCTGGTCTCGTGGTCCCAAGGAACAGAAGATGCGTGGGTTGGCAGTCAGAGACTTTGGTTTGAAAGTGGATTTGTGGGTTGGGGAGCCGGCTTAATTGGTCAAGTGTGCGCTAGCGTAAGGATCCGAATTCCATCCCCACCCCCCAACTCCGGAACCCATGCAAATGAACATTAGAGTGTGGTGTGGTGTGCTTGCAAGCCCAGCGCTGGAAAGCAGAGGCAGGTAGTGGATCCCTGAGATTCAATAGCTAGCCAGTCCAGCTTACTTAGTGAGTTCTAGGCAAAGGTGAGAGACCAAGGAAAAAAGGGGAAAGACGCCCAGAAGATGGTTGGGCGTGTAATGTGCATGCAAGCATGGACACCGAAGTTCAAATCCCCAGAAACTGGGCAATGTCTGCTGGTACTGGCCGACCACAACATTCAGACAGTAGAGACTGCGCATCATTGAGCTGGTTGGTCAGATAGCGGTGACATGCAAGACCTCATTTCAATGAATAAGGCAGTGAGAGCCATTGAAAAGGATTCCTCACATGAACCTCAGGCTTCCTCATGCACGTGCACCCCCTACACACACACACACACACACACACACACACACACACACACAAATATGGGGGGACAAAAACAAGATTGACCTCTGGCCTCCATATGCACCAGTGGGCACACAGAAAGATATAAAGACATTGGGGGGGGGAGGAATTGGACTTGTCTGCAGATGCCCTAGTGCACCCTATCTCATCAGAAGGTGCCAGATATCTGATGCTACAAATGGGCTTCCATGAGACTGGCAAGGGGATTTCTGTGAAATACAGGAAGTATGACCAGTGAGGAGCAGGTACTCAGTAAGTCGGAATCCCGTCCTTAAGGATGGATGGGCACTGTGGACAGGACAATGTTCTCAAAGTGCAAAGCAAGAAGATACCACCAGCGAGCTTCTTTGCTCGGGAAAACTCTACTGAGGAACATCCTCTCAACACTAACTTTTTGGGGCCTGAGGGTGAGATCCTTACTTGCTCTCAATCTGGGAGGCAGACAGAGGGGATTTCCTTTCTGTTTCGTTTTACTCTGTAAAATAAGGATTTCATGCTCGTTCTAGGTCTCTTCCACTTTTTGGAGCTTGCTACTCAGTTCCCTCCTCTGATTTGTAGAAATCCTAAAACACACATTTCTTTCTTTCTGATAGTGTCCTGTGAGCACTGCTCTGAAGGAAGATTTCTATTCCAGCCAATGCGCACTAACTTTGGGAGACTAGGTTGGGTTTTGGGCCAGTCTATGATGGATAGACACTTTGGAAGCCCAGGTCCTCTGGGCAGAAGCCTTTGGGCACTTATCTGAAGCAGGAAAACTCAGTATCCCACCTCTAGAACTTTTCTTAAAAGCCAGAGACCATGATGGAGCGTTTTAACCTGTCTTTGATATCCTAGGACACAGTGAGCTGGCCCTGCAGCCAGCCTCCTCCCTCTGAAGCCCTTCCTTTACAGCAAGATAGAACCAGAACCAATGAAATGCCCACCTAGTCCATCACACCACAATTCCTCACTGCTTCCTTCTCTTCAAGTGCCCTGGACTCCAGCCCACAAACACTGGGGCACCACCTGGGCGCGAAGCATTGCACCAGTGGAGAAAGGTGGGTTTGGAGCCAAACTGGAGCCAAAGTTCAAGAGTTCCCGTCTTGAACAATGGAGTGTAGACCCGAGGCTGGGGGGCATGGGTGGAGCTTGTCTCCGCAGGCATCTGAGAGGTAAAGTGGTGGACTCTTGTCGAGAGATGGGCTCTCAGAAGTGCTTCGTCATGCTTTCTCCAAGCTCCGAAGCGCCTAGCACATTCCTCTGGTATCCAGTTTTCTTCATCACTAGCCAATGCCCTGGGGAGAAGAGCAATGCTGATGAATTACAGACTGACTCCATGTGTCTAAAATCCGACACTCCAGCCAGATCCACTCAGCACTTCCATTCAGCAATCTTTGATGGAAAGGGCCCGTCAGATAATCCTTTCTGGGTGAATACTAGCAACATGATCTGATAGATTTGCTATCCACACTTCTCTAAATCCTAGGTCTTAACAAATATAGAGATGGGAGTTTGTCATTAAAGAGCGGTTAGGTTTCTGGTTCTTGCCAAGATTCCCCCCCCACACACACACACAATAGAGTGATGTCTGTCAGTGACAACCTGCTGTGTGGAACACTGCCCAGCCCCCCACCTTCCCCATGATATGCAGCCTCTTGACCGAAGCCTGTGTGCCCTGTGACATTCTGTATCCCAGTTCCCTACGACCTGCCCCAGTCTGGCATTTTTTTCATGGACTAGCCATATTCCTTATCTGTCCCTTAAAGCAAGAGTCATCTCATTCTACTTGCCGACCACCAAATCCAGCCCCCAAATTCACCCCAAACAGCAATATGCTTGTGTGAAGTTTCAGGGCTGGCGACACTTGTAGCTCCATACTCTAAGCCTCCAGCTCTGAAAAATCTAAGGGGAGGAGAAATAAGCAGAAATGGGAAGTGGGGTGTGGCTGGGTGAGTGGACTGTGGTCTTCAAGGTTTCCAGCAGACCAGCAAAAAGTAAACCTCAGTCTCCAACCGCCTTAAGAGGAGGCTTAGGAATAATTAGTAAATTTAAATGCTGCCAACAGGGGTCGCCCTTGGACCCTGAGCCTGAAACAGGAATTCGAAAGGGGAAATTCCCGGGCCAGCACCCTTGGAACCCGGTACCCATCACTAAAAGCTGCTAGGTTCCTGTTTCGGTGGAGGCAGAAGCTAGAGAAACTAGTAGCCCAGTGTTTCTGGTGAAATCTGGCAGGAACTTGGAATAGGAAATCCTAGGACTGACCACTCAGGAATACTGAAAATGCATTTGCACCTGTATCTTCAAACTAGTCACTCCCCATAAAGAAACAATATGTAAACTTGTGTGTTTGTGTTTGGCATGTGGACATGTATCTAAGAGAGCACGTGAGTGTGTGGGTCTGTGAAGGCCAAGGGTGACATCAGGAGTCATCCTGGATTGTTCTTCCACTTCATTGCTTTGCTCTGGGGCTTCCCAGGATCTGTCTAGGACTAGAATTATAGACTGCAAACATATCTTCCCAACATTTTTATGTGGATCTGGGGAATCCAGACTCAGGTCCTTTTGCTTGCTAGGCAAATGCTTTAACCACTGAGCCATCTCTCCAGCCTTATATGTGTGTTTTCATATTTTAAAATGTTATTTATTTGAGATAGACAGTAGGCACATGCCATAATGCACATGTAGTGTGCATATCAAAGAATAAATTTTGGAAGTCGATTCCATCCTTCCACCATACGGGCTTTCCAGGACCTAACTCAGGCTGACAGATTTGAGGGCAGGCACCTTTTCCCTGTTGAGACATTTCTCTAGTTTTCATATAATTTCTTTTCTGTAACTGCAAAAATCACATGTGTTCCCTATTTTAAAAAAAAAAACATAAAATTCAGAAAGTGAACAAAGGAGGGTTAGGTGGGCATGACAGCATGCCTGCAATTCCGGCCCCCAAAGGCAGACTCTGGGAATCCCAAGAGCAAGCTGGATAGTCAAACTCAAGCCCGGTTGGTGAGCTATGAGTTTAATTAAAGAGGTTTGGGTTTAATTCTCAAATGAATAAAATGAAAAGTGTCCACACATATGGACATACATATATATGCAGACTTCTATGCGAACATGAACACACACACACACACACACACACACACACACATACACACAAAAGGAGATCCAAATATTTTTTTAAAAGATCTGTTTGGCTCACAATAATATAAAAGTATGACAGCAGATTTGCTGGGGTTGAGTGGGGCACTACATGGAGACATACACAACTGACGTGAGCCTAAGTGGTACAGTATGTGAAGGATACTGACAAGATTAATGAAAATGTGTATAGCATTCACTTAGTAATTCTATTTTCAAAAATGCATTCTGCAGATATCATGGGAAATGATTAACACCACATTTGCATCACAGCCTGTTTGTAAGAGTTGTAATAAAGCAAACAGCCTAATGCCTAGCATTGAGAATAACTAAATAATGTTGCATCCACAGAACAGAGCCCTGGGTAGCTGTTTGCAAAATATGCCAAAAATTGCATATTTGTAAATTACATATTATTTGTGTTTATCTATAAGTTGTGCTCTAGAATGACACAGAAGAAGCTAATAATTTCCTATTTGATATTATTAATTATTAATTTGGGGAGTTTTTGCTTTTTGAGTCACCTGAATTAATTAATAACCCAGTTAAAAAGTTGAATGAAAGAAAAAGTTGAATGACTTTTCAAGGCCAGATTTTATATCACATTGTTTTGTTTTAATAAAAGGTCATATACATTTCCATAGGTCTGAATTCTATACACATTACTTGATGATAGTCTGATCAATAGATCATCAATAGATATCAATCTTCTATTATGGGTTCCATCTTCTAAACCAGGACTGTGACTCTGGGCCTCTCTGCACAGATCCCATTCTTCTTGGTGTAACTTCAGGTGTGTGCCTGTCTATGGCCAAGTTGCCCTCCAGAAAAATCTGGATCAATTTCTGCATCTATAATCCTCCCCGTGGGGCCCATATTTCTGTATCCATTCTAATGCTTGCTGTTCTTCTTTGGTTGGTTAGTTTTAAATCCATTGTCAGTTTGGTAGAAAAATACTGCGTTTCACTGGATTTCTCATCTTTGATTTTTATTGCCAGCCCAGTTAGAACACTTTCATTCAACATGGAGAGCTCGTCCATTGGAAACTGCCTAATTTCCAGACACTGTTTAGTGGATTGCTCTCCCAATACATTGTGAGCTGAGGAGATGCAGAGAAGTGCTAAAGGGCTGTGGTTGCCTTGACACTGAACGGTCTCTAAGACATGTGGGAGAAACATTAAAAAATAAGGATAGTCAGGACTTTGCTTCCAAAACAGATGTCAGAGTGCAATGCCCCTCACCTCAGAACCTTACAAATCACTTTTCATTCCCATAAAAATCCACATGCGTTGCTGCGACCTGCTCTAAGTGAGGGGCCACCCACTGTGACTCCAGCCATCTCCACAGCCTGGTTTGCTCGCTCAGCAGCCCAAACCCCTCTGTCCCTGCTGTTCCTACTGCCTGCACTGCTTTTCCCACGTGAACCTGGTGACTTTGCCTTGGGTCACCTCAAGGGTCACTGTTTCCAAAAACTCTTCCTCTCTATATATAGTTCCCATCACTCTCTCCCTCTTCTCACCTGCTTAATTTCCCTTTTACTTATTATCATCTGTTGCCCCCATACCTGCAATGCAAGAGATCTCAAATACAGTCACTATGTTAACAGCTGGATTCCCAATGCTTGGAACAGTTGGTCCTACCTAAATATTTGCTGGCTGACTGAACAAATTTCAATTACCAAATTATGGATGTAGCATCAAGTATACCAATGGCCATCCACAGAGAGTAGATACAGTGTAATAGGATAAACCTTGGACATTTGGATGCTTTTGATCTTTTCTAAACATCTGATAGTTCATTCACATTTTTGGAATGGTGCTGAGAGCTGGGATGTGTCCAACTGGCAGCCCATGTCTACATTTCAGGAAAACCTGGACACAGCTCAAAAGGCAGTTCTTGTCTCTTTTTGCCTAGCTAACATGAAGCTGCCCTCAAGACCCAACTCAAATATCCTAAAATGTCCACGACCGTGGTTCTCATGGTGTCCAGTAGTCATGGACGCTGGATGGACACGAAGCTCCACACTGCTGCTTGTAGGAGTCTGAGGAGTTCTCAGAGTTTTTCTGTGCAGATCGAGCCAGGATTCTTGACTTCAGGATGAGTCAGAGGGAAGCAGAGTGGAGTTTATTAAGAAGAGATCTCAGCATAGGTTCGAGCATGGAAAAATACAATATGTCTCTGTATATGAGAAAGAACATGCAGTGTCTGTCTTTTTGCCTAGAATATTTCACCCAATACTATATCTTCCAATTCCATTCATTTATCCATAAATTTCAAAATTCTATTTTTCTTGACAACTGAATAGTTTTCCATTGTGTATGTGTACCACATGTTCATTATCCATCCATCCATCCAGTGTCAGATTTCTTGAGTGATTTCATTTCTTCACTATTGTGAATAGAGTTTCAATCAACATGGATGTGCAAGAGTCTCTGTAATATAATGTAGAGTCCTTTAGGAATATTCCCAGGGCAGGCATCCTGGATGCGTTCCCACAAATCACACATGCAGAGGGACGTGGGCACAGAAAGGACAATGAGTGGGTGGGATCGGAGGGTGTGGGTAGGGAGCAGGGGACACAAACATTTATAAATTCACTGTATCTGTTTGTATATAAAAGCTTCAGAGGATAAGAAAAATGAGACATGTTTAAGCGTGAGTGGGGGCTTCTCAAGAGAGTTACATGTCACCAAGCCATATAGATCTAATTTTGATGGCTTTCCAAATCACACCTCACAGTGTTACTAAGAAACTTATGAACTCATAGAGTAGTTCCTGAGGTGCGCTGGGTGGATTACACCTGATAAGGAAAAGCCCTAGGTCCCAGGATTACCAGGAAAGTTAAGATATTTTTGACTGTAAACAAAAGTTGATAGTTTTATTCATGAAATTCCCAGAAAGGTGCAGGTTTAGAATGGAGAAAAGAGAAAGGTCATATACACACACACCGTAAGAATATTGTCTTGGTATCAACAATCTTCCAAACAAAATGTTCTATTTATTCTGAGATTTGTCACTCTCAGCTTGTTAGAGCCAGACGAGAGTGAGGGTCCTTTTCCCTCCAGTGCCCCCTCAACTTTCCATGTATTTCTATCTTGCCTGAATGGTAGTCTGTGCAGACCCTGTGTCCGGATGTAAAGTCTGGAGCTAAGACCCATCTTACTCTCATCTCTGTCCACGGACTAACACAGTCATGGCCTGAATAGACACAGGTCAGTCAAAACCCAAATAAACATTTTCCCAATAACATTCATTCCTACCTTACAGAGAATGTAAGTAGAATGTGCCTTGTCATTCACAAGAAGACATGTGAGGACCCCAGCCTGGAGCTTATTTCATCATGACGTTAATGGCAACTCAGCATCACTGTGGTTGCTTTCTGTGGCGCTATGAAGTTCTGTTTCTTTGAGACATAGAAAGTGCACTTGCAAGGTGTTGGGGAGACAACTCAGAGGGATAAAGAGCCGGCTATACAAACACTAGGACCTGAGACCAGATATCAAAGGTATCCAGCTCTAGGGCAGCGGAGAGCAGAAGTTCTCAGGGGCTTTCTCACGAGCCTGTCTAACCAGTGAGCTCCAGGTTCCACAAAAGAGACAGGGTGGAGAGCAATAGAGAAAGACATTCAACCTCGATCTCTGGTCTTCATACATGCAAGCACACATGCATATACACAAACACACACACATGCGCACACTCACAAGTAAAGGGACGATGTTTAAAATATTCGTTGATCACCCTTGTCTTGGGAAATCCCAGGACCCTACCTAGCTTAAATGAACAGGAGATATGCAAATGAAGGGGTTAGACTATGAGACTGATGGTCTGTAGACCACAGAGCTGAAGACAGGCTTACATTTGATTGTGGTAGTGGTGGTGGCCGTGGTGTGTATGTGGCGTGTGAATACCTACCTGCAGAGCACTGCCTCACACCCAGCCCACCTCATACATTTACAACACCTGTTCATCTCTGCAAGTTTCAGGGGTGTGACCTATGGACTGAATCCAACTTTTTGCGTGGGAGCTGCAGGAGGAGACCCCTTCCGTACCTCTAGATCTATGCAGTGAGAGCTCGAGTGACACACAGGTCTCTAGGCTCAGCCACCAGTTTGGGGAAGGACAAGTTCGGTCTCTTAGCAGGGAAGCTCTCAGGGATAAAGGACCCATATGATCTGTTGCTGGTCGGCTGGCCTTATGGAGTCTCTGTACTGGTGGAAAGTTGTTGCTGAGACACTGAAGTGCCTTTTAAACCTGTTCTGGTTTCTTCTTCTGTGACCAAAGAACGGCAAGTCTTTCTTTCTAGGAGCCGTTCCTAGACACTCTTTAGAACTGTCAGTGCCGGGTGAATCCCTTCCACATTTAAACATAAAATAATCCAGCCCAGTGAATTTTAGCACGGATCAAAGGAGATCACCAGGAACTGTTGAAGCAGAAATGCTCTTCCACTGAGCTGTACTCCAGTCTCAGCCCAGTCAAGGGACGTGGAGTGGTTTCTGTTTTGCTAATTTTCCAGGTTCCCAGCGCTGCTGCTGCTGTCGGCCCCAGATTCACACTCTAAAGAACCTCTATTCCAAGATAGTGAGGGAATTCATGCTGAATTGCTTGTGGGTTAAGACAAATTTCAGGGGCCTGAGAGATGGCCCTGTGGCAAGGCATCTGCTCGCAAACCTGCTGACCTGCGTTTGATCCCTAGAAGTCCACATGGTAAAAGGAGAAATATGACTTCTCAAAGTTGTCTTCTGATCTCCACCCAGGTACCATGGCATGCATGCAAGTACCCTCCCTTTCCCCTTCTTTCTTTCTCCTTCCTCCCTCTTTCTTGTGAATACATATTTTTAAAAAGAAAAGAAAAAGAATTAAAGTAAACTCATCCCATGACTTACTACAGTCATGTCTGTAGGTATTTCAGAATGACAACAAGTATGAGTCAGGATGGAAAGACAAGGAAAGAAAGGTAAAGGGGCCTGGAGAAAGGAAAGAGCCCCTCACCCTACCTGTGCAAATCTGGCTTCCCTCTGGCTCACTACAAGCTGTACTGCACAGAAACTGTACTCTCTCCCTAAATATCACAAATAAGACTATTCGCCCGGCTAGCAAACCATTTCCATGGATAAAAATGTCTTAAGCTCTTCGTATAATTTATATATACCAACAGTATTTTGCTTTTATTTATTTATTTATTTATTTATTTATTTATTTATTAGCCATGGCTAAGTCTTGGTTATATTTCTTCCTCATATGAAGGTCTGTCCAGTGACCTCACAAATCGCTCTTTGATCTCTCTTTCTCTCTCTCTCTCTCACACACACACACACACACTGTGTATACATGTATGGATTTATGTCTATACATGTATATATGTGTATATCCATATATATGTACATCCATATATATGTATATCTGACCTCTACATATATGTATATGATATGCTTCTTGTGACAGGGAAACAAATAGAGCAGTGCATTCCTTTCCCTCCCTCTACCTTAGTTACAAGTCACTTCCGTGGTGTGACGACACTCCAAGGCCCGGAGCACGCAGGTACATTGCGCGCATCTCTTGCCAGAAGCCATTGCCGATTCTCCTCAAGGGCCTCTGTCTTTTCTCCTCCCCAAACAGCTGTTTCCCTGAACTATTTTCCTGCGGTGTTGTCTGGCCATGCTGCATCATGTAGCCGCCCTGAGGCTCTGTGGGGCTCCTGGGCTGCTGGCGATGACAAATACCCGAGGAAAAAACATGAGCTCCTCTACCCACAGATGGTGTTTAGATGCTCAGCTGGTGGGATGACTTCCTTCGCCAGCCTGACAAGCCGCGAGTGCCAACCCTGAAGCCCACAGGGTGGACGAAAAGAACTGACTTCTGAAAATTGATCTCTGACCTCCACCTATATGCCAGCCACTCTGTCTCTCTCTCTCTCTCTCCCTATTCTTTCAAATAAATAATAAAATGAATACAAGCAAGCAGAAGAGAGGGGAGAGAAAGGAGGGAGGGAGGGAGGGAGAGATGGAGGGATGGAGGGAGGATTGGAGGGAGGGAAAGAGAGAAAGAGAGAGAAAGAAAGAAAAAGAAAGGAAAGAGAGAGAAAGAGAGAAAGAAAAGAAAGAAAAAGAAAGGAGAGAGAGAGAAAGAGAGAAAGAAAGAAAGAAAGAAAGAAAGAAAGAAAGAAAGAAAGAAAGAAAGAAAGGAGAGAGAGAAAGAAAGAGAAAGAGAAAGAAGAGAAGAGAGAGAAAAAAGGATTTCAGGACATTGCAGCAATTTCTTCTCTCTCCTTTTCTTGTTTTTCCCACCTTCCCCTTGGAATTATGTTCCATGTCATGTCAGAAAATTCTGAGACCAGATTTTCTCTAGAACTCTTCCAAATGGTGATTCTGTGTGTGGCAGATCCTTAGATGTAAAACACAGCTGTCTCTTCACAGGGAATGAGAGATCACTGATTCACACTGAAGTGACTATGAACACAGCCCAGGGGCTGAGATACCATGATACACTATGTGGAAAAGGTGTTGTGCAGTTTCTTTAGTTATAGAACAAAAGAAAATCATAAATCAATCACTTTTCAAATACATGAGGAGGGACACCATGTAGGTGTGTTCTAGCAAAACAATGAAATCCCCACTAAATGTTTCAGCAACTATCTGATTGGACATTCTTACCTTTTGAGTTGCTATTGGTCTGCTAAATTAATACAATCAAAAAGGTTTCATCTGACAGTCACAAGGGTGTTAGCTCAGTCACACAGATGGGCAATGAATGTGTAATTAAGAGGACTAAAGGTAGCCTAATTTTGGCTCCCAATCTGCAACATTCCTATGCTCCACAACCATGATGTGTTAATGAGTCAATCGGGTTTGAAAAATCTCGAACATATGCACAGCTTCTTGTTCTGGAAACTTCAGCTCACTCATCTCTATCTAGTGAATGAATTCTTGAATCAAGTTATAAGTTAACACAATAGTTGGGGACATGTGAATGAATGTACAGGAAGCAAAGTTTGCAGATACTGGTACACAGTACCTGCGTGCGTGTGGGTGCAAGCGTGTGTTGCGTGTGTGTGTGTTCGAGGTGCAGAGTGGAGACTACATATTGCTGCAGTCACAAGCACCCTAGGCCAGGGGCTCTGACCTGAGCGAGACCCCAGCAGTTAGCCTATGGGCTGCTCATCCAATACTTGTATAGGAGAGGAATGAAGATGCTATTTGGGGTTCCGAAGGTTAAACATTTTTACAAAAAAAAAAAAAAACTTACTAAATAATAAAAACAAAACCCCAGGTGACACTAGCACCCCCAAAAGTCATCACTGCACGGGGTGGGGTGAGGAAGAGCTCCGGAGGCCCACAGGGATGCATTTCTCGGTATGTTCCCAGCGGCTTCCCATGCCCTTGCTTGTGCAGATCCCCCTTTCAGAAGAGAAAAAAGGCATCCTAGTTCTCCAGAAGACAGAGCCCAGGCCAGAGTCCAGCGTGCTCTGGGCTTGTGTGGTCTCCACCTCATCTTACAAGCAAGTGCTGCCCACAGCCAGACCACGTGGTAAAGCTCCTCCACCAGAATGTGGAGATTCCCGGGACAGATCACCCCCACCACAGCAGACCTAACCCTTCCACCCCTGACCTCCCACCTAACGACCTTGAGAGGTGACCATCTTTTGCCTAACATTCATTCAGTCCTTGCACCCTACTGCCCTAACTTCCCTGACAACCCCTTAGCAAGGTCTAAAAGCCACAGAAGGAGAATCCCCTTTGTCCCGTGTGCTCTGCAGATTTCCCCCGACATGCTGTCCATGGGAGTTATCTTCCCTGTTCTCGCCGACTTTACATCATCTCCTCTGTTCCAATGCTCCCCCACCTTCAGCCAAACTATAGGTCCTCTGGTTACTGGCCCCTCAGTTCTAATGAAACTCCCACTTCTGGTCTCTTCCTTGTGTTAACTCAATTTTATCAATAAATCTCAGGTCGACCTCACAGTATCAACCCGACCTTGTTTGACAGGCGAGGCGAGATGCAGAGAAGGGCTGGTGTCTGTGTGACACAGCTGGCAGTGGAGGTGCCAGGCACGAGATTCCTCCATCCTCTCAGGGGTCTGAGGGTGTATGCTCCAACCACCTCCTCAGGTTGCTCATTCCTTTACAGTGGCCGCTACAACTGTGCTTTTACATTGTCCACTTCTTGTCTGTTTTCTGCATAAGAACATTAAGTTCCAAGGGGTGGAGATATTGTGTGTTCATGGTGGCGGCCCCAGAAGCAGAGCCCCAGAACATATTCCCTGAGCAAGAAGGGGAGGAAGTTGAGTCTGGGTACATCGGCTGCCTGGACAAGCGAGGGCCGGTGAAGGAGTATGTATTATATCTTTCTTCACCCTTCATGATGTACCACGTGATTGCCTTGTAGGCCTCCTGAGAATTGTGGCAGGAGGAACAGAGCCTCTGGGGGCGGGGGGCAAAGCATTGTGCAGTCACGTCAATCTGCCTTTGCCTTGGTCTTTCTCCCGCTGCTCTGAAGACTTGGGCGCAGTCTCAAGATTCTTCCCTAAACCAAAGATCAGGGTGCCCACGGGGTATCCTGAGGCATGGGAGTGCTAAATAGTATTTTTTCAAGGTTACAATCGGATGAGTTTACTGATATATGAGTAGTAAACAGACTAGGCAAGTAATGATTATAAAAAGGGGGGGAAAAGAACTATTGAAACCTATCAGGTGAGACCATCAAGGCCGCGGGCGGGCATTTCACAATACAGAACTCAAATGATCCTGGTGGCTCTCAAAGGTTCTGACCTCATAAGTGACTTGAGACATTATCACTCAGATCTTTACTCTTTTGGCAAAAAACGTTCCAGGTCAGAGGGTGGCAAGTATGGAAGACTAAGAAGCACTCCTGCTCATTGCTGGGGGAGGCCAAGTTGTGTCTGGCTTTGGAAAGGGATTTGCACTGCCCTGATGAAGTTAACGGAGGATCCCTAGACTCAGCTGTACCCCAAACAGGACGCGGACCAGCATCGCTTGGGATTCTTAAGAGATATAAACTCTCAGGCCCAACTGAATAAAAATCTTATGACTGGAGTGCACACAGGACGCGAGGAAGACCTCTCTAGAACAGCGTTTGCCAACCATCAGATGCCCATCAGAAATGCTGGGGAACTTTTGAAAGTCTAGGTGCCCAGAGGAGGTCCAATATAGTGACATCAGAATCCATGAGGATGGGACTCAGGGAATTTCAACACATGACCAAGATGAAGACCCTTCAGCCAGAAGTTCTTCAAGTTGTATGTGTAAAACCATCTTTAATAAGAAAAGCCTGGGAGGCAACCTAAGGCCCACATAATGGACTGCATAAACTGGAGGATTGTACAATATAACCCAGTAATGAATGTCAATAAACTAGAACTGCATGGATTGAAATGGTGTTATAATTTGGATCTGGAATGTTCCCCCAAATGCCTATGTACTGATGGCATGGTGCTCCCCCAGTTTAGTGCTTTAAGAAGGTGTTGAGAACTTTAAGAGGTGGGGCTTAGGGAGAGATTAGGTCATTGGCTGTGTCCTTGAAGGGTATCATGGAGCTCACTATCTTCTTTTCCTCCCTCCTGGCCACCATTGAGTGAGTAATTTACCCTATTTCATTCTTCTGTCATCATGTTTTGCCTCACTCCAGAAATGAAAGGAATGGAGTCAACTGACAGCAAGCAGAATTCTCTAAAACAGTGAAGGAAAACAAATGTTTCCTATTGAAGCTGGTTATCTCAGACATGCTACCGTAATGGAAAACTACCTGATACACATGAATAAACAAAAATTATAGCTGAAATCAAGGCTAAAAATACTGACAATGAATCAGTGAAAGAAGGAATTGATTTCTTGAAAAAACTAAGGTTGGCAAACCCTTAGAAAAATGAGAGGGAGGGAAGGAGGGAGGGAGCGAGCAAGGGAGGGAGGGAGGGAGAAAGAGAGAGAATCACAGAGGCAGAGATGGAGAATCCAAATTAACAAAATTAGAGATAGATAAAGGGTGATTATAAACAGACACCACTGAAAGCCAAAGGATCATTAGGACATACTATGAAAGCATACATTGGAAAATTTGTAAGAAATAGATTTGGATTCCAGATAAAGCAGAATTAGAGTAGCTATTCTGGGATGGGTCTCTAAAGGTCTTTGAAGGTCATTGAAATTCCTGAAGGCCATCCCCCACTGCTGGGTTCACCCAGAAGGAACACCCTAATCCTGACTCTAATCCTCCCAGAGATAAGATGGCCGAGTGCTATGAGTTCTTTTCCAGCTGCCTGCTTCTCATGGAGTCCGTTCCGGCTCCATGAGTCCTCCTGGGCGCTTGCCCCTCACGGC
Organism: Typhlomys cinereus; assembly: GCA_023101885.1. NCBI lineage: Eukaryota > Metazoa > Chordata > Mammalia > Rodentia > Platacanthomyidae > Typhlomys > Typhlomys cinereus. The sequence continues at coordinate 2,183,116 of JALPQD010000351.1, read as the reverse complement.
ACTAATGCCATGAGTCTGTTTCTAGCTGCCTGCCTCTCGTGGATTCCAGGAGTTCTCCTGCGCCCTAACCCCTCGTGGCACTCCACATCAGGAGTCCATGAGTTCCAGCCTTTCTCTCCTCTAATAAACTCTACCTTAATTCTCTACATGTGTTCTGGTTTCAATCTTTGACTCAGGAACACAAGAACCCATGCAACATTGGGACAGTTGTTCCGGTAACATTTGGCCCCTGAACAGAGACCCTGTAACATTTGGTAACCACAAAAGGATATTTGACCAACATAGGAAAGACTGTTCTCACAATATAGACACAAATAACTCGCTGAAATTGAACCAAGAGGATATAAACAACCCAAACAGCTTAATATCAAGCAATGAGAATAAAGCAGTAACAAAATGTCTAAATAAAAGCCCAGTACAAAACAGAATTACTGTTACTACCATCAGATCTAAAAAACAAAACAAACCCCCAAAAACTAACACCAATCTTCCTTGAACTATTCCAGAAAATAGAAAGGGACAGAATGCTTTTCAACTCATCTACAAAGCCAATATTAAACTGATACCAAACCCAGATTTAGACACACACACACACACACACACACACACACACACACACACACACACACACACACAAAGAAAAACTGCAGCACAATCTTCTTTTATGAACACAGACATAAAGCCCTCAAAATATATTTGTAAACTGAATTCAGCAACATATTAAAAAGATCATATGCTCTTGGGATGTGTTAATAGCTCGGTTGGAGGGTGAAATGCTTGCCTAGCATGCATAAAACCCTGGGCTCGATCCCCCGTACCACATAAAAACGGGCATGAGGCACATGCCTGTAATCCTAGCACTTGCAGGCAGAGGATCAGAAGTTCGGGTCATTTCGGCTACAGAGTAAATTTGGCACCGATCTGGGATACATGAGATCCTATAAAACAAACAAACAAAACAAAAAACAAAACAAAACAAAACACTCATACACCCTGACCAAGTTGTCTCACTACTCTGGGATGTAAGAATAGTTCAGCATCGGGATGGTTGGTTTTCATTATCAACTTGATTTAGAAACACCATGGAAAATACACATCTGTGAGGGTTTTTCCAGAGAGCTTTTCCTGAGGAGGGAAGATCTACTGTGGGATGCACCATCCTTACGGGATGAGATCCTGGTGTAAGAAAAAAGGAGAAAAGGAGAAAATGAAGTTGGGCTCCAGCATTATCTCTTTGCTCCCGACTGTTGACCTAACGTGACCTTAACCTAACGTGACCTGCTGCCACACACCATGCCTGCCCCGCCACCCCTGCCAGGATGGAGTGTACCCTTAAATCATGAGTCAAAGTAAACCTTCTTTCTTTTTTGTTTTGAAATGAAATCGGGCCCAACCTACCTTTTCTTTTTAATTTCTTAAATGTTTGTTTGTTTCTGTGTGTGTGTGTGTGTGTGTGTGTGTACACCAAAGGGTGTGAGGCCCATGGGTGATTTGGGGTACCATCCTGGATTTCTCTACCTCCTCTTAGGTTTGGTCTGGAGTTCCCCAGGTTCTGCCTGCCAGGACCAGAAGCCCAGGCTGCCACCATTTCTGCACAGCATTCCCCCCAACTCCTCTCCCCATTTAAATTTTTTCCTAGTCATACAAGCTCAGTAGTTACCCCCCATCCTTCCCCTCCCCTTCCCCATCATTTCCCATTGTACCTTCCCCCCCACCTCCTTCCTTTCACCCTCCCTCCCCCCTCCCCGTGCTTCCCCCTTCCTCTCATCCCCGGGAGCATGTTTATGTGGGCACCGAACTTCCCTCTGAGTTCTCCACACTAGTGAAGGTTCAGGACTCAGTGGCATAGCTTGGGGCCCCTTCTTGGGTTTCCTGTTAGCATGGGAACTCTTATTATGACTCTGTTTTATCCTTTGCTTCTAAGGATCCCACTGCCTGGAGCCTTCTCCCTTGTGATCTGCTGCTGCACGGCATTTTTATATAGGATCCAAACTAGGTCCTTCTGCTCAAGAGGGAAGAGCTTAACCCCTGTGCCATTTCTCCAGCCCCTAAACCTTCTTTCTTTAGCCTGTTTTTTGTCAGGCACTTTATCACAGCATGAGAAAAGTAGCTGAGATAAGCATGTATCAATCAATGGATCCAAGAAAAATTCACCGGAGCATCTCAATAGATGCAGAAAACTCTGATGAAGTTCAAAACCCTTTGTGATGACAGCCTGAAGAAACCTGGGAATGAAAGGATTGTATGTTAGCACAAGGCAGGCTAATAGGCGACAGACCTGCAGCCACTATTGTACCAAATGAGGAAAAACTGAAGGCACTTCTTATAGAATCAGGACTGAGACACAAGGCTTGTGAGACTCAGAAAGTAAGGGTACCCGCTCTCACCACTGTGTTAGTTAGCTTTTCATTGCCGCGGACACTATATGGTGGAAACCATTTAAAGGAGAGGTGTATCCGCGCTGGCTTAGGGGATGCGATCCGTTACAGCAATGGCAGCTAAAAGGTGGGAGGAGCGTGAGGCAGCTGTAGTCTCATAGGAGGCAGAGAGCTTGGACTAGCCTCTTCCTCCAGCTAGACCCCACCTGCTGAAGTTTCCACACCTTAGGGAGGGGCCTCATAAGGACTTCATAAAGGCTCCCGGAGCCCTGGGAGCCTCCCCTTTTTCCTCCTCCCTCCATGAGGAAATGTTGACGCACCCGTCACAAGGAAGTCTCCTGGGTGAGCAGAGCTGCTGTGCCAAGATGGCAGTGCTCATGCCCAACCTGGAGAAACCGGCCACCCCGCAGAGTCAAAGGAACAAGCCAAAAATCCGTATGGAATCACCAAAGAGCCTGTTGCAGTTACTCTGCATGTTGCTGATAAATTCATGGCCAAATGGCTTGGTGGGGGAGGAGACAAAGGGAGCTTGATTTTTGGCTTATGATTTCTGATTATAGTTTTTAGTCTATCTTGGCAGGAGACCATACCAGTATCTCGAGCCCAAGAAACTGGCCACACCGTATCCACAGGACTGCTGAGAGAGGGACAAACTGCACTTGCCAGACAGCGAGTCCCAGCCTAGTGCTGAAGAATGTCCAGTTTTACTAAGCCAGCGTCCGCGATCTTATTCGCCCCCTGGGAATAGTCCTGTCACCATGGTCTGGGTCCTCCCTTATCAATTAGACACTCTCCTTCAGCCTTGCTCAGGACTTAACTAATTCTTTACAAATGTGCCCAGAGCTGGAGCCCTCAATTGTCAGGTTGACACCTGGCACCTCACTATCACAGTGCCCAAGTGGCACAAGCCAGCCTGAGCAATTCTGGACTGAGGATATGACTTATTGGTAGAGCTCGGCCCTTCGTCCCATCCATAACATGGCTCTCAAAGCCTGTTTTGCAATCGCAAGGACCTAAGAAGGAAATTCAATCCCCAGACTCCTTCCAGAAGTACCAGGCGTGTGATGTGCTGTGTGACACCTTTGACACTGCACAAAAATCCATTTTTTTTTTCAGATAGAAAACCAACAACCAAGTAACAATGACACCAAAGTCCAATTTGGAGCACCAATGAGTTTATTGGAGTTACTTACTTACAGAAGTATGGATGAGGGTTATTTTAGTAACAAGGAGGACTGGAAAGAAGCTACATCACCGAAAAGCCCACCCCAACAGGAGCTTTCTACATGACGTGCAACCAACTCGGCTCTCCAGTCTTCTCCAAACAGTGGGGTTCACTTGGAGAATGCATGCATGTGTGAGTGTGTGCGTGTGCGCGCGAGTGTGTGTGTCCTCAGTTTACTGCTTCCATTGCCTTGGGGAGAAGGCTTGAGAATCTAAGGAATTTCACTGTCTCCCTCCAGGAATGAGCATGTTTCGGATTGTTACACTACAACCTCCTTAGGTTAGACTAGGCAAAATACTATGTCATGCTCGGGAGAAGAATGTCACACACCCTTCTCCTGCCATGCGCCAACCTCCAACTGACTCTTGGGACGGTGCTGCACCTTCTGAAACGCTCCCTCCTCCTCGGTGAAACGCTGATGGCCAGCTCTGTGGAGGCCTGGTGGAGCAGACGTCGCTGCAGTGAGTTAACTAAACTTTTATCCAATCTAATAATTTGCATTTTTCAGCTTTTCTACATCAATTGTAAGTAAAGACTTAGCAGTAATATTTCTTTTCCATATCTTCACAATTCTTTAAGGTATAATTTACATATCACATTATATACCCACTTGAAAGGTGTATGTGAAGGAGGCTCAGTACAGTGAGCTGTAACCATGTCACAGGGCTTCCATCTTTTCATTATCTCAGCTCATTTGCACGGTTCATTTTTTATGTCATTTTAAACAGATAGTTTAGTAACATATAGTTACTAAATCCCAACCAACTATAGAGGAATGCGTCCAGTGTCTGCCTTCTCCGTAGAAAGCTTAGTATTTTTAAATTTGCTCTGTGATAACCTGTTCGTGCAGTAGTACTGTTTGTGCTGGGAGGGATGGTATACATCCCAAGTCTATTACTCGTAAGACCTTTGTTAGCTACTGTATTTTGTGCTACCCTTGTGAATGGGTTTTAACAAATTGGGTTGTGACTGATCTTTGTACACTCATTTCATCATGGATTACTTCTATTGCTTTCCTCTATAAAACCTAAATCTTTGTTTTAGTTTACTCTTGAATTTGCTTTCAGCCCCAACCCTGACCCTGGTATTATATTTAATGTTGGTGGGAACTTTAATCCTTAAATCTAAGAAAAAGAATAATTCTAATATCTCATCAAATGTACATCTACTATTGATCTAAGTTTTCCATTTATTCTGTGGAAATAAGAAATAAGACGGGTATGGTGGTATGCACTTGTATTCTCGGTACTCAGGGGGCTGAAGCAGTTGGACTGAAATGAGACCAGACTGGGCTCACAACGTGACTGTCAAAAAAAACCAAAAACCAAAAATTATCCTGCAATATCTATTTTACTAAGATTCCCAGTCAGAAGTGGACTTCAAAATTCATTACTGTTAGGCTGAGGATGAGACTCAGCAGTAGAGTACTTGGCTTGTATGCTGGAGAACCTGGGTTGGATGCCCAATACAAAAAGAAAACCTTTAAAAATCAGTGAAATATTTGACATATTAATATGATTCATATTTGCATGACCTGATTTGACTATGTTGTATCATTTTTAAACATCTCTGTGTGTGTATGTGTGTGTGCATATATCAGAGGGCAGTGTCCCTGTGGAGGACCAAGGGTGATTTCAGGAATCATCCTGGATTGCTTCTACCTCCATTTTGCTTCCATCTGGGATTTTCAAGGCTCCACCCACCAAGGCCGAAAGTGCAAGCCCCTGTTGTTTCCACCTGGTGTTTTTATGTGGAACCTGGGATCCGAACTCAGGACCTTCTGTTTGCAAGGTAGTCTTAGCCCCTGGGCCATCTTTCCAGCCCATACTAATACTGGATCACTTGGTGTTTTATTCTACATGTATGTTTCTATGTATGGGGTTTATTTTGGTCTCTGTATGCAAGCATATGTGTTTGAATGTACCTTTGGAAGTTTAGACTATAGAATTATTGAGGGAATGACAGAAAGACAATGATGCATGAACACGTACACACAGTGGACGTCAAAGCACAACTTTCAGAAGTCAGTTCTGTTTCCACCATTCGGGCTTCTGGGAATTGATGTCAAGTCATCAGGTCTGTGAGCAGGTGTCTTACCTGCTCAGCCATCTTGTCGATCTCTGAATTAACTGCTTCATAACAGTGTGAAGGAATGTATCCGTACAACTACTTGAGCCTAGCACACCTTGAGACCCATGTCTCTTCCACCTGCACAGTGCTTCCGGGCCTGTGTCAGGAGGCACAGACGGCTGGTAGCCTAGACGTCGGGGAGGACTCGACTTTCAATTTGAACGGGATGCTCCGTCTTCCAGGAAAGCGTCCTCTCTGCTTTCTTCTGACTTGACACACCTGTGGGCCCTTTTCTGATAGCTCAGAAACCTGTGGAATCTGTACCTCCCCCCACCCCAATGTTCATGTGGTTCCAAAGGAGTAATTGGCCAATTCATTTGCCCTTCAAGCCTCAAAAAGTTCTTGCGACCTAAGCTGCCTTAAGTAAGAATGCTCTTTGATGGCAGATACTACCCCTTCTATTGAGGTAACGACCATCCTAGTTAGTTTTCAAAGGATGGACCAGGATGATTAAAAACCCATCCTTCAAAATCTGTATTACCGCTGGATTTCAGAGACTACAATGAGTAGAATGAAAGAGAACATGATCACTCTACTCTATCTTCCTTTGAATTTGATTTTTGGCTAACCCTTTAATAATCTATGAAAGGTGTTCCCAACAGTGAAAAGCACTAATTCATGTTTTTGGCACAATGCACTCGTTCCCCATCTTGTGAAGGGCCTTACAGTAGTCTCTTGTCTCTTCTTTGACCAAGTGTCCAGAGAATCCTCCACATACAGTGGTGGACAGAGCGTAGCCAGGAGACGGCCTGCAGGCCTGAGGCCTCTCCAGGAACCAGTGACCTCAGAGCTGTCCTCAGAGGGGCCCTGTTCTTGGCTTACCCCTTAGTTCCAGGAAGCATAAGCTGCTTCAAAGGTATACTGACTAGCCAAAAGTGAGTGGATCTGTCTGTCCACTGTACGGTTTCCCGCTAACACTGCTGAGATTTGCCTGATAAATCTAGTAATACTGAATTGCTTAAAAGATAAAAGGTGTGTATGGGGGGGATAGCTACAGATGTGCAAGAACCCCACAGATGGATCAAAAAGCAAATCAGGTTTATGGGATTCCTGGGTTAGCTGCCTCTCTAGCCAGGAGGCAGGCTGGGGGTCGATTCGCCCCATCCAGAACCAGCAGCATTACCCCCCTTCAGATTCACTGATGGGCCCTCAGAGCAGCAGCCCCACCCACCTTGAAAGATTCCCACCCCTGAGGAGGTCAGACATACGTCCCCACAACCGCCACCTTCCTTAAGTGCTGGGATTAAAGCATGCGCCAGACAAGCATTTCCTTCTCGAGCCTGCAGAAAGGATGTTCTGAGAGCTGAAAGTTAGCAACACTCAGCTCCTTTTTCAGGCAATCGCAGGCTGAGAAGATGCTAGGAACAGGCTCGACTCGGGCTTCCCAGAGAAAATAAGCACATGTCCCCTTCAGGTCATGTTGAAATTCTTCCAGCTTTGTTTGGTAGCTAGAACTTACTATAGGTTTGACTTAGAGACCCTCAGTGTTTTACTGCGGTTTTATTCCGTGCCTTCTGATGAAAGTCATCTAAGGTCTTTTCCAGTTATGTCTGAAAGCCCCATGAGATCCTTCTTAAATGGAGACAAATGCTGTGTCCTTGCCATTTTCTTTGATGGCGAGATGAAGGAAGACGCGCAAAGGCTCATGCGTTCTGATCCATGCGTCCTTTATTCCACTACCAACCACCGTGCCGCATCCAGGCAACAGCACACAAACCGGCAACCAACGCAATCCAATTGTACAACAATCTGAGGCTTACAGTACATTTAAGGCTTTTAAATTTGAGAAGGAAAAAAAAAAAAAAAACTAAAATCAGACCAAGGACCCCCAAACCCAATCCCCCAACCAATACAAGCAGTGTGACGATTTTAAGCATCTTACATTCTTGATGCTTATCTGGCACAACTCCAGTGTCAAAACCCAAATAACTCCTAAACTAAAAAGATTAGTTTAGGGAAATTTTAATTACCTAAATTCTTCAAAGCATAAACTTGTAATTTTTGTCTTGGAAATGTTATAAAATTTTTAATAGCAAAACATAGGAATAAAAACATATTAACAAAATGTGTTCGATCATTTACAATACAAACCAGGAATTTGCAGTCCGTTGTTGCAGCCTGACAAAAGGAAACTACCCATTAAGAATCTATGCACAATGTCATTGCAAATATGTACAGGACTTTAAAAAAGCCACCATAGAGGACTTTCCAGAAGGAGGGTCGGGTGGGCCTTGTGAGGCGGGCCTTGTGAGACCAACCAGACAGTCAAAATAGTAAAATTCTGTTGGCTAGTAGTAAGTTCACACTTAAAAAAATCCTAGGTTTCTGTTGCTTAGGAATATTCCAGTTATGTTCATGTGGTTACGGCTGACGAAGCTGTTTGTGATGATTCCAGTAAATGACATTTCAATTCATTTGGTAGGGAAAGATTGTCCCACAACAGAAATTAACAAAGGGATTTTCGTGAGGGTTTTCCAGGACACAATCACAGCTTCACAAATGGATAGAACCCATGATGCCAGTGGCCGAGGGCGCTGCGGTTCAGATACTGAGCACGGGGTGCTTTGCAGCAATGGGCCTCAGGTGATGCCGCGGGAGAGAGGTGAGCAAGAGCTAACTTGAGTTACGGCCCTACAGCTGGTCTGGTCAGCTCACATTCCCTCCCCTGCGAGGGCATGAAGCTGACCGCCAGCGGCGCAGCATCACGGGAGGTGGGAAATAGGTAAGAAAGGCCAAGATTTTGTTAGCTCTTAAGGGGAGCACCCGAAGGGTCAGGCCCTTCTCTATGGTGATGGGCATGAGGGGAAGCCAGTTAAAAGCATGTGCAAAGAAGGACTCCTCCGTTCACAGTATGAGGTAAGGTTCAGCTGCCGTCTTCAGGAGTTGGGAAGCTCGTGAGATATGAACTGTTTTAGTCTCTCTAGGTATTGTGCATAGAGCTCTATGTCATTGTGCCCAGCGCCCTCGACCCACAGGGGCTCCACGGCACGGGGACAGCGCTCATACATTGCCAGGCCGTGGGAGAAGTCGATGACCTCGTCCTCTGTACCATGAATGACCAACACAGGAGAAGTGACTTTAGATATCTTGTCAATGCTGCAAGACAGAAAGGGGAGACTCCTTAGTTACAGCAGACAGCATGTCCCACCTGGAAGGAGGTAAGCGCAGGTGATCTTTTTCTTTTACTTAAAACTTTCTTTTTCAAATCACTGTTAGGTTCGGATTGGAAGTGTAGAACTTCCCACAGGCCCCCAGCCCAGGCTCCCTCCGGCCCCCAGGATGACACCACAGTCTCAGGTAACAGACTCACGCTGACACGCTGTGAAGGACGGGCTGGCTTTCTTCTTTTTCTAGAACCCTCACCCCATGAACATAACCTTTCCATTTTTTGAGTGGTTCAGTATTTACAGCACAGAAGGACAGTTATTACAGGATTTCCTACACGCACACACTCCTTACACCTTTCCTGTAATGCTAACATTAGACATTATCATAGAATATTTGTCCAAACTAAGAAGTCAATTTTGGTTATGTTACCATGAGCTAAAATCTCCAGACTTTATTTGGACTTCACTTGTTTTTCCTCAAATGTTCTTTTCCTGTTCCACGATTCCATCAAGGATACCACATTGTAATTTACTGCTGTTTTTGTTAAAGCATTTTTTATTAAAAAACAGAATTCCTAAGGGCATCAAACTCACAAATCAGTAACTAATACTTTCAATACATTCACATTTGAGAGGATTTGGGAGCATAAACAGTGCTTGACATTCTGCAAAGTGGAACTCAGTGCCCCTCCAGCCTCAGAACCTTTAAAATTGAAAAAAAATACAAAAAACAAAGCAAACTCCATTTCTATAAAATCGGCACTACCAAGCTTGAAAGCTTAATGTGGTGCTTAGATTTGACCCCAAACGACTTCTGACTGCTTATAAAAATCAAATCTACTCTCAAAGAGTGAATGAGGATCTTCAAAAGATAGTGCTTCTGGCTGAAAACCACCTCCAGGAGGAGCTCAAAGGACCGGCAGCATCTGCTGGCCAGGCACCTGCTCTGATGGTAGCAGTCGTTTAACCTGCACATAAACCGAGAGAAGCATGTCTCTGGCTGTGCTGCCCAAGGCCCTCTCTCCACATCTGATCTCATCCTCGCAGGATTATGAAGGACAAATGGGTGCTGTTTGTGGAGTCCTTCTGATAAAGTAACAGCTAAATTTGCCACAGCTCTGTACTTTCCATACAAAACCTCATGTAATCCTTGTGAAAAGGACGTGCAGGGCTAACCATCTCTCTTTAGTCAAGGGAGAGAATGAAGCTAGAGATTATGGAATCACAAGCTTGAGACTGGAAGAGGATTAGCGCGCTCACATCAGTGACACATTCCGAAGGCCCACAAGTGAGCGGCTCTGGAAGAGCCAACTACACGAGGACACCCCAAAAAGACCCCTGAAGACACCCCAGAAAGACCTCAGAAGTCCATTGGCCACGCAGCTCATGTTCAGTTCTGCAGATCAGGGATCCTACTCGGTAACCCGCCTCTCCCCATATTTAAAGTGCATTCCTTGGTGCAAGACTTCAACTATCAACTATTAATTAAAAGGACAATTTACTCAAAGATGACCATCCTGAACAGTTTAGGGAAATCTCCTTCTATCTGGATAGTACATTTCAAGTTAAAAATCACAATCTGATCCTAATGCAAAGGTAAAGAAAATAATCTACCACTGAAATATGATCAGGACCCCTCTTTGAGAGAAAAAGAATACAATCGTGCCACTTGATAGCAATGAGATTTTAAGAAAATGTTTGCCAAATCCAATTAATGATGAAAGTTAGCACAGCTGCTCATGGCTTGAAATCTAGCACATCAATAATTTAAGGTGCTGAGCAGGAGGACGATTCCCCTTCGTGTCCAACCTTACTAAGTCACTGACTTCGTATCCTTACTTGTAAAGAGAGAATAGTAACTAGATCAACTTCTTGACGTTGCTAGAAGGGTAACAGGAGGGTGAACCTGAAAAGCCTCATGAATCAAGCAGATGGCATTAGTTGCTGGCTTCTTATTAATTAATAGGGCACAATTAGTTTTAATGGCTATATTTTAAAGAATAGGCTAATTTAAGATCCAAGAAACAAAAACAAAAACAAAACAACAACAACAACAACAAAACTCTATCATTCCCTATTGCCAGAGTAATTCCTGGCAATGCCTCCCACAAACATTCAAAACACCCATCTTTGAACAAAGTGCCTCTCATCACCAATTCAGTACAAGTACAGCACATTTGCCAGGCAGAACAGCCCTACTTAGCATTCCCAGCCACGCCGCTAGAATCACACGGCACCCTATTTGCAGGAAGCTGGATTTCACTGAAGCCTAGTCCCCCCGCACAGATTGTGGCTCACAAAGGTGTCAACAAGAGGTTCCTTCCTGTGAATTGAGACAGTCGCTGGAACACAAGTCTATGCAGCCAAACACTGCACTTTCTTTCCCAGACACAGCAGAATAGCAGGACTTGTTAGGTCACTCAAAATCCTGAGATGAGGTATTACTTCTGGAGGCAATTTCTGGAAAGTGGTGGTTTAAGGTAGCCAGCCACGCTTCACAGTGAGGCTGTTTCAGTAACATATTCTGGAAAGAAGCCAGGGGAAAATTCTTCCCATAGCCCTACTCCTTATGCTGAACTACTACTGGCTACTGAGGGATTCTGGGGCAGGGCCAGTCGATGTTTTCAGTTGATATCCTCTGAGCCCACCAGTAAAATGAACCCAGGGCACTCAGAGGGCCCTGGCTGAACTATTTGTTACAGAACAAAATGACATGAACGTGAGCGATTTGTTGGGTGGAGAATAGTTAGATAGGGCTATAGGGAGAGAGAAGATGAGAATGATCAGTATATTATACACATATATACATGTGTAAAACTATCAAAGACAATTTAAGAAAAAATCATTTTTAAAAGCATAGGTTATTATGCAAAACAAAAAACCCAACAAACACACCAGTGAAGAAAGTCGCAAAGAAACCACTCTGGTGTAGCTTTCATAGTTATACTATGTTCTTCCCACTTTTATTGGGGGAGCTACACACCAGAAGGGGTCAGGCTGGCCATGGCTCTGTCCGTTCTGAGGTGTTACGGTCAGGAGACACCCTGGACTGTCTATAAGTCTGGGTCTTAGGCTCCACCCAGTGTGTATGCACTTTTGGGGGACAGGTCTCTCACAAAACACAAAAGCAAGAGGAAAAGTGCTTCACTCACTGACACTCTCCTCAGGGCTCGTCACAAAGATGAGGAAACACAAGACCAGTCCCTTACCTGCCTCGTCTGACTTAAAAGGAGAGCGCCCGGGCGCTTTCGCTGTTGCCCCCCCCCCAATCACTCCTTCGCAGCTCTCTGCAGCGCAGCACCCAGGCCTCTCCCGGTGCTGAACTAGAAGCCCCCTTAAGACAACATGCAGCTTTATACTTATACTTGTACATGTTACAGCTAAATCACTGATCCAAGGTATCAATACTCCAGGTCCTTATCTGTCATCTGCAGACTTTCCAAATGCAGCCGACCCTGGAGGGTAAGGTGTCCCTATACCCATCCTATTCACTCCGCATGCCCACTGATGCCAGCACAGGATGTGAGGGCATCGATCACTGTTAAGAGCAGCAGGCAGGTATGGACTCTGGCCACCTGCCAACTTCACACCAGTACACACGTGAGCTTACCTTGGGAAGGCATCGAAGCAGTATGTTTTCCTGGTATCCGGAAAGGCGACACGCAAGCCGGACATCAGCGGAGAGTGGAGGATGACTGCGGCACACTCGTAGCGCGAGGCCAGGTCCACGGTGGGGACCGTCCCGATGCTCTGCCCGTACAGGATGATGTTCTCAGGACTCACACCATACCTGGGAAAGCAGAGGCGGCAATGCCGTCAGCTAATGTGTGGGGTGAGGAAGAACCATGCCCCTCCCACGCTCTAGCTTAAAAATCTCATCACCTGTACGCTTGAGGAGGATATGAACATGAGCTTGATTTTTTTTTTTTAGAAAAAAAATTTTTTTTATTATTTATTCAATTGTGCATGTATGTGTGTGTGCGTGCGTGTGTGTAGAACCATGGACGAATTCGGGAACCACCATGAACGCCTCCACCTCCTCCTTGTTTATTCTGCCCCGGATTCACAGGCTCCGCCCTACCAGGACCAGAAACGCAGGCCGCCCCCGCTTCCGCTGGCGTCTATACGTGGGGTCTAGGATCCGAACTCAGGACCTTCCGCCTGCAAGGCAGAGGCTTAACCCGAGCCACCTCTCCAGCCCCAAACATGAGCTTGTTAAAAAAAAAAATAGTTACAGGCCAATTTCCATACTAAATGACCAAAAATCTGTCTTCCACAATATCCTGAAAAACACTGAATGTGACATTTTCTTCTGACTCATTAAATGCATTATAATTTAAGTTTTTGCATAGTTTTTTGCTTTTCTGATTATTTTTTATATTTTCTTTGATAATTCTGTTTCTGAAGTGAAAATGAAAACAGGTTTGGCAAACTATAATATTAAGTAAGAACTTAAGTGAAATGTTAATGATATCAAAGAGAGTAGTGCATACCTGAGAAAAGTTTGCTAAGATACCATAATTTGAAGACAATTCCATTATTTTAGCCTCTTCCCAAAGCTAAACGCCTCCTCAACTTTCAACCCATTGGCGGTCTCCTGCTCTACTTCTGAAGTTTCCAGTATAGTAAATTCCTAATGCGGATACCAACTAGATGACTTCCCAGTCTCCCCAGCCTCGCTGTATGCCTAAAGAAACATGTCTCTATCAGTGGGAGGTGAGCAGAAGTGAAAGAGCTTGGAAGGGAGTGTGTGTCCCCTATTCCATTCCTGCTGGTAGAAGTGATGTCATGATGAAGGTATGGGAGAGTGCTACACCCTCACATGGGGAGGCATGAAAGAGGAAGAGGCCAGGAAAATTTGTATTCTCTTACTAACCTATGAAAGATAAAGAACATATCAACAGTTCCTAGAAAGGAAGAGAAGACAAATAGATAAAAGGAATTAAGATACAAGCAAAGGATGCATGAATGGCAAACACAGAAGACGTGATGCTCAAGCTCATTGGCACAGAAAGATGCACAGGGAAGCAGGGACGGCTGCTTTATATGCAAGAAACTGATAAAGGAGTCAGATGACTTAAAGGCAGGCTGTGATGTTCGATTTGGAATCACCACCCTGGACATGGGTAGCAGCATTCTATGGATGGGTTCCCAGACTAAATACAAAGGAGAAAGTAGGCTGGTGCTCAGCCGTTAAATAGCTGCCACACAAATGGTATCTAGATTGGATTATCGACGCTACCTCAAAAAGAGTAAAATGAAAGAGTGACTGAGGGTGATTTCTAACACCTGCCTCATGCCACATGTACACAAGTGTGCCAACACACACACACACACACACACACACACACACACACACACACGCACGCACGCACACACACTTTGAAATAAAAAGAGAAAAGCTGAGTGTCAGTATTCATCTCTCTCTGCTTTTTGACCGAGGATGGAATATGATGTCCACCTCACGTTCCTACCAACATGCCTTTCCTGCCACACTACTCAAAGTATGAGCCAAAACAAACCCTGTCTCAAGTCGGTTTTGTTGAGTATTTTGCATGGCAACATGAGAAATTTAGTCTTTCTACCAAACAAGCCCAGCATTTGTACTCATGCTGTTCCTTTGTTCAGATGCCTGACACCTGACTCATGAGTAGTCTTTTTTTTAAAAAAATCAAATTAGAGAAACCCACGTTTTCTGTACTCTCCACCCATGTTACTGGTTCTCATCTACATAACTGCTTCCTGGAATGTACTTTACCAAACACCTTCCCAGCCATGAAGAATTTAACCTGTCCAGCAACTCTCACCTTGTGTAATCTGGCCAAACTGGTGAAGAATTTAAAATTATAGCTTGTGTGGGTTAAAAGGTGAGCAGCCTGTCTACTCCATGTGCTTACTCACTGATTGTTTCTTGGCTATGCACCCTTCTGCAGAAGTAAAGTTGCCTTGCCCACACACTTCAACAGATTAGTGACAACTTTAGTTTACAACCCTGGTTTTTATTTCTGACAGCAACAAGATAAGTCGTATAGGTGGCAAGGACTGGACTTGCTATCTTGCTGCAGTGTATTCAGCATAAACTCTACAAGCATTTAGGTAAACAGTTGGATAATCTGACATTATCTGGTAATGTCAAAACTGGTGACCAACAGCACCCCCGCTTTTTAGAACAACTACTTACTGTGGTTTCCTTGGGTGCCATGAAAGTTTGTGGCTACAAACCAGTAAAAAGAACTTGTGATCAGCTTGGCGTGGAAGTGAAGACAGTATCACCCATCTTTAAGCACCATGAAGGAACCCAGAAAAGAGCTGAGAATGGATGGTCTTTCAGCCGCTGAACATGGGGTGCACCTGAAGCTGAGAGGTACTTTAATGGGAAAGCATAAACACCTGCAATCTCCTACTCCCTCCACCTTGTTCATCAGATTTTCAAAGTAGCCCAGGCTCCCCTAAATCATAAAGGGTTACTGGATTAGGGGAGGGGTCATCCGGCATGAGAGAGGAGAACCTCCAGTGTCTACATCTAGGGTGGGGCTCCCTTTATCGAAGCTGCTCCTTGACAACATGATTGGCTACAAACTACAGAGAACAAGTGAGGAATCAAAGAAAACCTAAGGGATAAATGACACCCAGAGGCAACTGAATTAAGAAAGGAAGAGAAGGCTAAGGGATGATTAATACTAAGAATGAAAACAAAGTGAAAGTCTTCTCTCTCAGTCCTTACCACACACCAGTGATTGAAACTCGAGGGTTGAGTGCTGTTTCACAGTCATGAGGCTTCTGGTTAACTCCCAATCCTGACTCTGTTTCCTACAGGACACGTCACAGGACTTTATAAACTCAAGGTCACAGCGATCAGATATCGGGAAAGGTGCGCAGCCTGCTGTGCAGGGCAGGCGACAGACATCAGGGTCATTTGCAGTGAGCTTGCTTCAAGTGCCCTGACCATCCACCCCCAGACACAGTGACCTCCTCTCAATGCCTTCTGACATCTGGAACTTTGTCACAGGGATGCTCAGGCAAGAAGCTCACGAGGTACTCCCAGCATCCACCTTGAGTTCGACAGACTCCTATCTGTAATAACCAATGCCCCAGCTCTCTAGAGAGTTTGACAAAGCCAGGTATAGACAAGGGTGTAAACAGGAATACTCATCCTCTGCTGATAGGGAGGCAAGTAGACCAAGACATTTTGGAACTGTTTCAAAATTTTATGTAAAACTAATTTTCAGGGAAATTTAGTTCAATTTACATTCACTGCAGAAATCAGCATTTACATCCACCAATCAATGTGCTCGGACTGGGCATATGTCTATGCAGCTGTAGGCCACCTCAGGAGATTCAACTGTGGAGTTAGGTTAAGGAAGCGTGGTAGCCAGGCCACAGCCGAACGACTAGCTGCTAGGGAGAAGGACAGCTGGAACAGAACGAGTAGCAACCTAACATATGCAAACAGGTCAGCTCACCAAATTAACTTTACTGTTTAGGGAAATTCCAATAGAGAGTCCTGCACTAAAGCAAAGCAAGAAAGCAGCAGGTGGCTTAATCAGATGAAGAGTGGCTGTAGGTTGTGTCTTGCACAAGTGTTCCTTTCATGGGTCATTATTAAGATGGGCATCTGTGTTAGAAATGAGGAGAGATGGCTGTTAAATTCTGCAACAAATGTGCCTTTCAGAGGTTCTCCTTCAGCTATGGACACCACCTTTCCCACCCCACGAAACTGTTAAGACACCTGGCACATTTTGCACTGAAAGATGCTTCTTAAGGAAACATGAAGCCATTAAAAATTGTCTCGTGTTGCTACTGAAAAGCGAATGTTGCAATGATTGATGAAGTAGCCGTGTTCTCTAAAACATCTACACAGGTAGAGTAAGAACAGCATTCCAGAAAGCCCTGACCTGGGTCTTTAGAAGTAAAATTGAGCTTCCCCTGCTTCTTTCAAACCCCATTCAACCTAGAAAAAGGAATCTCTCATGAACTTAGAGTAGGGACTCAGAGCCCAGCCTCAGGACGTGTTTCTTCCCAGGAGCTCAAGACAAGGGTAGCAAGTGTGACTGCAACATGCTGCTTCTCTCCACTCACAAGGGCTGACTGACAGCTGGGATGAGCATCCTACCTTCTTTCCTTTTCCCCTTACATCCTCTTAGCCACTAAGTCCCGCCATGTCTCTTTGATTTGTGTTCCATACTGTCTTGGTGACAGAGGTTGTTGCTGTCAGGCTGGCTACACATGGTGACACGGTGCAGTCAACGGATGGGCAGCTGCCTGAGGGAGCGTGTGTTTCACAACACGAGGAACATCCTGCTCCCAGACCGCTGGGTCTGTTCCTAAGGCTCCTTCTGCAGTTTGACCCACTGTCTCCACGCTCCTCTCAACTGCCTTGGGGGCCACTGCTTCACACTGCCAGTCTGTTCTGGCCTCCCCTTCTGACTGATGACGAAGCAGGTGTCCTAGTTCCAAGTACAAGTCCAGCTCTGGTCCCTGTCTCAGTGATGCTGACAACATGCCAGCTTCTA
Source organism: Typhlomys cinereus (assembly GCA_023101885.1). Classification (NCBI taxonomy): domain Eukaryota; kingdom Metazoa; phylum Chordata; class Mammalia; order Rodentia; family Platacanthomyidae; genus Typhlomys; species Typhlomys cinereus. Next base: position 2,165,763 of record JALPQD010000351.1, on the reverse strand, counting down.
CCCTGGCTCATGCCCTCTACTCAGGCAACATCTGGGCACTGTCCAAACCTGACCGATGCCCATGGCTAGCTTTGCTCTTTTCTCACAACTTGCCTTCCTTCTGATGCCATCTTTGTAAAGGGGCACACTCCTGTCACTGCTCCAGCCCATATAGTATATTTGCACAGTTCTGAGAAACAATTAAGGCCAACTTTGCTATGGCCATCAGGTCCTTCACAAATCCTGTATGTGCATGTCTCAGAAGTAGCTTCACCTGCTCCTGTCCAGCCATAGTCCTTTTGCATCCACAGACTGGATTCCCCTGGAATACCCTTGCTGTTCCTCACCATGGGAAACCTCTAGATGCGGCAGGTCTATCCCAGGCTCTCCTCCTTCCCACCTTTTGATACCTTCAGTCTATTTGCAGTGTCTTCTGGCTTGAGCAACTCAGTTAATGGATGTGAGAAGCCCTTCACTGCCAGCAATGGTGTAGGCTCCGCAGCCTTAGGAAGATGTGCCTGCTCTTCAGGGAAGTAAGGAGTACCTGTGCTCAGGAACCAGCTGGCCTGGGGCATCTATGCTTCTTTCTTTTTTAAAATTTTTTGTATTTATTCAGTTGTGCGTGTGTGTGTGCGTGTGTGTATGTGTAGAAGAACCACGGGCAAATTTGGGAGCCACCATCGACTGCCTCCACCTCCTCCTTGTTTACTCTGTCCCGGGATTCACAGGCTCCGCCCTACCAGGACCAGAAACGCAGGCCGCCCCCGCTTCTGCCTGGCGTCTATACGTGAGGTCTGGAATCCGAACTCAGGACCTTCCGCCTGCCAGGCAGAGGCTTAACCCCTGAGCCACCTCTCCAGCCCCGGCATCTATGCTTCTTGAGCCAAGTGTAACTCTAGCCAATGGCCATTTGTGTGTGAGTGCGTGAATGTGCTAGCAGGCAACACATGCAGAAGCCAGGACAGTCTCCAGCAGTCACCCCTCAGGAAAAATCAACTTTATTTTTGAGAAGAGGCCTCGCAGTCTACGGTCTCGCCTCGGCTTAACATGTGTCCTAGAGATCACACTTTGGCATCTAGCGCCAAAGGCTATTTCATAAGAAACTAAAACTAATCCTGTGGACGCCTAGCATTCCAACAGTACAAAATCCACTGGAGAACGGTATCCTTGGGATTGTGGATAGGAGCAGAATCTCTTCTTTGCAAAGTCACAAAAATGAAATAATATTCAGGTAGGGTCTGCTGGCATGATGTAAGCTTTTCTAGTAACAAGCTCAAAGACGGTGTCTAATTCTTGCCACAGGGAAGCCATGCCCCTGGGCACACCTGTACCTGTCCTGTCATGTATGCCAAGTCATGCTGTCAGACCAGCCAGATGTCTGCCACGTTTTAGTAATCCCAAACTCTATGCAGGCCAGGCTGACGACTGGAGTCTGGGTTTCAATTCCCACTCACATTCACGACATGCCTCCAGGAGAGGCCTGGCGCCAGGGCTCTGTGACTCAACAACGGGGAAGGTTGGGCAGGAAGACCCACCACGGAGGCTGAGAGTGCCAACGAGTCGATGTCCCATGGGAACGGCTGCCTATAAGGTTAACATGGTTTGTTTTGGTTCCGATGTAAGGCTTTCCTTTTTCTACAGCCATGAACAAGCCCAAGCTCTCCGAGATACCCGGCATCCTGTTTGAGTTAATGGGCCTTGACTTTGTCCTTTGAGAGCTTCCTCATCTGTCTTCAGAAGAAGCGATTCTGGCTCAGTTCCGCTGACTTTGAAGTCAGCGCTCTAAATATTTCAGAGCTAGAACTCCTAGGGGAAATATCTTAAGGCCCAGGACGAAGATAAACACATGCAGCACGAATGTTAACTGAAGGCTGAGGACGGAGGATACTGAGAAACCTTCATCTCCCTTGGAGCAAAGCCTCAGACCAAGAGGGTCCTTCCCCTCCCCGGGGAAACAGGTGCAGAAATAGAGTTGCAGAACAGTGGCCATGTGAGATCCTTGGCTTTGCCATAGAATGAATGGGAGCCAATCACAGAGTATTTTCTGAGTGCATAAAGCTTAATAGGCATTTTAATTATGAAGAAGAAAAAAAAGCACACAGCACATAAAACATGCCCCCCCTTCTTAAGCACACCTTTGTTGGCTTAGAGAGGCTTTCAGTATTACAGTGATCAAATCCTCACTTTCCCTTCTGTTTATTCCAATGGTGAAAATGGAAAACATTTTAAAATGTTGGGTGCATTGGTACTGTTTGAGAAAGTTAAAAAAAAAAAAAAAGGCTAATGATATTGGCAATTTCTTTAAAAATTTTTTTTAAAGATATTTGATCAAAAGAGATGAATAAGATCATTAGCTCCTCTGAAAAGTTTAAGAACAATGAGTTGAGGTGTTTCCTTCATAGTGGTTATAAAATCTAACAGAGTCCAAGCTCTCCTCTTATTTCCTTTCACGGTGTAGAAAAGGTAGGAGGCAGCCAGGGGTGTGTCTGTGCAGTGAACAACAGTTCAGCCATCCCTGGGTTCCAAGACTTCTGAGGGATGTTTGAGCTTCTTATACAAAATGCTGTAGTATTTGCATATGACCAATGTTAGAGCAGACTCCAGCTGCCTCTCCCAGCAACAGGACAAGCCCCCTGCCTCCCGCGGAGCTGGAAGCAAGCCCAGCCTCCCCACTGCCCAGCACCAAGACAGCTTCAGCTGTAACCAGTCCTTATCACCGCCTGATTCCTGACATGTACACCAGGTCAAGACATGTGTGACGTGAAACCTCCTGTCACACTATGGCAAAGCTATGAAAGTTAGACGTTCCCTTTGTTCCAGTTCTCTGAAGATTCTAAAGCGTTACAGAACCACCTCTGAAGGCTTAGGATTTATTCCACCCCCACGGCATCTGTGGTGGTGATCTTTTCCACTCTCATACTTCAAGATATCATTGCTGTTCTAAAGCTCTTCTACTTTCCACCCAATCATCTATCTCCCCACCCTGCAGCCACAAGACTCTATGCTGTAATAAAACCCTTATTTCTTGAAGTGATTACTTGTTCTTTTGCTTTATAGACAATGAATTTCTACCTTCTCATCAATTTTGTTACAACCAACTATTACCCCCACACCACACTCTGAATCACCTCTGGAGTTCTCAGGGTCCTTAATGCAATGCAGATTCTGTATGAATCTGCATAAAGGCATGTTACACTACTCAGCTGTAACCACCGGAGGCCTGATACAATCCACAGGATTCAAATGCGCACTTGTAGAGACCGTGGAGCGCCAGGCAGGGGGTACAGATACACGCACATATGTAACTCCCTTTACGTGGTATTCGCAGGATAGCAATTCAAATTTTGCCTTTGGAAACTTTCTGGATTTCCCCATCCCCACAAACATGTCCAATATGCAGATGATGGAACTCACGAATGTGGAACCTGTGGACAAGGAAGACTCACAGCCAATGGCAGAGGCCCTGGGAGGGACGATATGGCCCGCATACCATGGAAACAACAGAACACATGGGACCCGAAGCCTCTGGGGAAGATGGCAATTGGCTCACAAGAAAGCTTGATCTGTGCAGCACGTGGTCAACGACAGTCTGTCTTCTGCATGCTGATTTTAACCACATCTAGACAGGCATCCTCTCTGCTACAAAGCAGCATCTACCTGCTTCCAGTGCATCCTTCTAGCTTAGATGTTTGCCATTTTCTTCCAGATGGGGGGTTCAGGACAAGCTTTCTGTGACAGGTTGAAACCTACCTTCAAAACAACTCAATTCTTTCTGACATTCAAACCATTTCCCACTCCTCCAACTTTCTCTCTCTGTCAAAGCAAAAATAAATAAAGCCTGACATGACTTAATTTTAATATTTTAAAAATCATCTTTTGGAGAAAAAAAGTTAGTTACGAAAGAATATAAAATTAACTCGCTTTGGATCTGTTACAATTAAAATAGAATCACTTGTTTGAATTTATCTGAATATAATTGAGCATGAAATTGTTCTGATGATAATAGAGACTCTTGGCATTTTGTAATTATATCACATGCTAGAAAAGACAGAAAATGCTGTCTCTCCCATGGCTGCACAAATACCTGCTAAGGCATCAGAGAGCAGCACTAGCTCTCTCTGGACAACGGAGCAGGCCTATGAGAAACCCTAACATGGGCATGAGACCTGGGTTAAAACAGTTAAAACAAATCCTACTTCTAAGAAACCCAGCTGAAGATTAAGGCATAGATCTCATGAAATGTCTACGATAAGAAAACAAACTTTAAAAATCCAACTTAATGACCAGTTTAGTTGCCAAGACTGAAAGCAACTTCCTAGAACTAGAAACTCAAGTACAGCATCTGCCTGCAGCGTTCTGAAGAGCTGGGATTGAGACCCCAGATAGCTGGGAAGTTTTGATTGCTTGATGCTGTCTTACAAGACTGTCAACCCAAACCCAAGACTACAATCTATAGGTTCTCAGCTCCTGCACTGAAATGAGGTGTCCCCTAGAAAATTCCTGGATAGACACAGCATGGAAATGAAGGACACCTGTGATTGTTCTGTCTTTGGGGAGCATCACATCTGGGCTGGAAAAGGAGGTTTGGACACTCCTTCCCCCGAGCCAGAACGACTTCACAGGGTAAAGTGCCAAACCCAGGATGGCCCATCCAAGACTTTCCCGGGACACCTGACCTCTCTTCTGCCAGGCCTGGGGCAGGAACTCTGTCGTGAATACAGTCTCCTGAGGGGAAAGCCGGCTGACCTGCACTTTGATGCACTGAATGGGGCTCCACTCCCGTTCTTGCACTCTGAACAGGACAACTCTAAGGCTGGGGGAAAGTGGACTTTGGAAGGCACGTGGCACAGGTAGCCATGTCTCCATGGAGCCTTGCAGACTACAGCAGGAGGAAGCACTGGTCTCGGAAATGGAGGATTCGGGCCTGCATCCTGGCTTGGCTTGCACTTCAACAGGGTCCTGTTTCCTTGGCCATAAAGGCATGTGAATCTGGCCTCCTGGGCTCCAGAGAGACGTAAATATGACCGAGTGAAGCTAGACAGCCAGGCTAGCCAAAACATTAGGCTAACCTCCACACACTTAGAGGTGAACAGACTGACTCCTACGTTATCTCTGTCACCTGCCTTCCAGCCTGTTTCCACACTCAAGACTTGATCTGGCTGGGATTTTAGGTGGACCCAGACACCACAGAACACCATCTAGACTGAAACCAGCACGCCTGCTCCCTGCCCAGTCACACCAGGCACAGACCTCCAGCCTACTCTGGAGTCACACTGAAGGCGCCTCAGGGCCCCAGAAGCTCCCTGGCCTCTCTGGATGACTTTCAGCTCTGTCTTCTCCAGCCTGGTCCCCTCTAAGCCCCTCTGTGTTCTTTTCATCCTGTGTTCTACATGCTTCATTCTGCTTCCAGAATCTTCCAATCTTCCTCTTTCTTAAAAGCATAAAAGTTCATAGCATCAATTATGGAAATATCTTAAACCACAGGACGGCACAGAATGGCCCTTAGAGATCACAGATGGACCACTTTATTTTACAGATAAGGAAACACTAGCTCTGAGAGCTGTTACTGAGTTAACTGAGTGCGATTACCGAGACAGCTGTCTAAGTGAATCAGAGCCGGAACACGGACTAAGCGGGGGAAGAACACAGATCCTATGAATTACAACCTTGCTGGCAGCAATGTAGCGCAGCAATGCCGATGGAGTGTGTCTGCCTATATCCAACCCTGCCACTTACTGACATGTCAGGACATGATTTCTAACTCTGCTCTGCGTCCTAGTCCCCAGCGTGTCAGGGGGTTGGCCCTGTCCCAGCTGGTGTGTCTGTCCAATGCTGTTAGTCTACCATATGCATGCCTGTGACTCAGAGATGCAGCAGTCTGCACCCAGGACCCCAGGGAAGCCCTGCAGGTATAACACTGACAGTAAGTCTCCACCCACTAACGGTCTCAGCTAGAGGTGGGGGAGGGGAATACTGACAGCTGTGCCATATCGATGTACTCGGTGCCATAGATTAAAATGGTCACACAGGTCAGGGAGATGCTTCAGTGAGCCAGGGTGCCTGTACATGCCTGAGGTCCTGGGTTCCATTCCTGGAACCCACCTAGAAAAGCTGGATGCACTTCTGTGGCGAGATGGGAGGCAGAGACAAAGAAGGACCTGAAGGTCACAGGCCAGCTGGCCCAGAGCACACAGCATTGCACAGAGACCTGCCTCAAGCACCGTGATGGCAGCCCCAAAAGCTGTCCCCTAATGTCCAGGCATATGTACCAGCATGTATGCACACTCGCAAACGGTTAAAGCGGGGACTAGTGGCACATGCCTACTAATCCTAGCATCAAAAGGCAGAAACAGGAGGATTCAAAGTTAGCAAGGTTACAAGTTCCAGGCCAGCCAGAACTACATGACAAAACTCGTCTTGAAAAAAGTGGAAAGCTAAAAAACAAAGAAATGTTCTTCTGCGCTGGGTGTGGTGGTCCACACCTGTGATCCTAGCACTTAGGAAGCTCAAGAGGCTGGCTAAGAACTCCAGGCCAGCCTGCGCTTCAGAATTAGACTGTCTCACAAAACCAACGAACAAATAAACTCAAGGGTCAATTTTAGGCTGCATATATTTTACCACAGTTAAAAAAAAAAAAGTAACCATGCATCTTAAATCTAAGTAACATCTCATTTCCTTATTAAATACTACAATGAAAACTACCAGCTATCTTGAATTTTAAATGAGATTCACTATAAAAGTAAAAATAAAAATGACCTTTTATTACATCACCTGTAAAATCCAAGGGCATAACCTTATCAGTAGCCACAGAAGCCTGAACCCCTACAAGAGTATAAACAAGCTAGAGGAAAGCCCTGGGGCCCATAGAAGTAGACAGGTAGGAGGATGGGAGGGAGTGGGATGTATTGATGAAGGGAGAAGGGGGGAGGGGTGGAGGAAGGCAGGGATACGTACTCAATATGTTTGTAAAATTAGGAAAAAAATTTTAAATTTTAAAAAAAATCTTACCAGTAACACAAAGAAAAAAGACAATGCAATCCCAGCTATGGGAAAACTTGAGCTCAAGAATTTCTCAAAAACAAGACTGTGTGACACTCTTGCTGTGCCTTCACCATCTAGTAGAACACCCTTCTCTTCTTGCACCTTGGAGAGGCGAGAGGCTTAGGGATCTGGTGATGGTAATAAACTGGACTTTACCTCTGTGTGACCATCACTTTCACTTGTCCCCTGTGAGGGCCGGCCCTAGGCTGCCCGTTCTCCTCACCTGAGCTCCACAAAGCAAAGCAAAGGAGCATCACTCCTTGGGAAGTTATGACAGTCCAGCAAAACTCTTCCTTTGGAGAAAAAAAGGGCTCCTCTGGGACTTCACAGGCATAAGCCCAGCACAAAGTGAGAACGGGAACACACGGTAGACAGAATCATTTCTTGCTGCAGTGTCTTTCATTTAAATGAAACAGTAACAGAACCCTGGCTTCTATATTTAAACACTCAGGAGCAGCTGTTACGGGGTGGCTCCGTTATGATGTGCCACCCCCACCCGCCTGTCAGGGACTCAGGATCTGGGGTTATGTGTGCCAGATCCAATCTCCATGGCTTGCAAATAGCAGAGAAAACTAACCCACAGAACTTCCATTTCCTCTTTCAAGCCAGCCTCAAATGAGGCCCCAAGTAACTTCAATGCTCTATTTTAATTATAATACTACATAGCGTGTAAACTTACAAAGCAAACCCTTCATCCTTATTCACTGTAAACAGGAAGCCTTTCCTGGGCACTAAGAACATCCAGCACCATGCTTAATAATTCAAAATACCCAGCTAACCACATTCCATTCCACACATTTTGCCCTAACCAGTTCCGATAGCTTATAATGCAGTCTTTGGAGTAAATGCAGTAGCAGGGAGATGTGGCAATAGAAACGAGATTCTTGCAGGCAGTTCAAAACAAGCAGGATGGAACCTTCCAGCTTTGCACAGCAAGGTCATTCATGTCTGTGCCCTAAACTGTCTGGCTGTGGCCATGACTTTTTCAATACAGATGTGTTTCCTGTTTTCAGACATCTCAGGAATGGTAAGACTATCTCTGAGTTGAATGCTGACTGACTCTTTCTAGTCCTGAATTATAATATAGCTCCAGCAGCTACTCTATTCCCAGTAGCTTCCTTGGCTAAGTTCTCTCCCTTCTACATCTACCTGACCTCAAACGGTGACAAGATCCCCTGTAAGACAACCTAGGTTCTTTACCACTTTAACTTCAAAACCCCTTTCTCCGCCCTGAAGGGTCCTCACACCACACTGACTCCCAGCATTTGAGTTCCCATCCAAGCAAAGCAATATGCAAGAGAGTTGTTAAAATAGTCAAGAAGTAGATTTGTGTGTGTGTGTGCAAAATGCAAATAATAAAATAGATTTTAAAAATGCAAATAAATAAATGACAAAATCCACAAAGTAGCAACAAATGCTTTCCATGCTCTATTCATATGCATCTCACCTTCAAACAAAAGCATATTTCTACAGAGGATCAGAAAGAGGAAACAATATGGCCAAATGCACTAAGATTTTATTAGGATTTTATTAGGATTAGGATTTTATTTAGCACAATATGGCTGGTTACATGCGTGCACAAGGCCTGGTTCTCCCTGGAACCAGATGGAAAGGTAGCAGCGACTCCTCACAGGGAAGTGGCAGGATGAGGATGGACACTGGGCTTGCCCCCAGAGACTGCTGCTCTGGTGAGTTGACTAGTAGAATGTTCTTTGCACTGCCCACCAGAACATGATCAGATCTGGTCAACTCGTCTTTTGTGGCTGACACTCATGGGGCCTCAACCTGGGTTGAACACAATGAAAAATCTGAGCTTTTAGATAATTCCTTTTATTATTTGGAGAAAATGTTTTAGCTCCTAAAAAGTTTTGGTGCTTTTTAAATTATTTTAAAGGGAAGAGGAGAAGAGGAAATAAAGAAGAAAGTGCAGAGTGATGGAGGGATAAAAGAGGGAACAAGGCATTCACATGCCAAGGCACATGTGTGGAGGTCAGATGACAATTTGCAGAAGCCAGTTCTCTCGTTCTACCAGTAGACTGAGGATCAAACTCTGGTTGCTGGGTTTAAGAGCAGATACCTCTAACCACTGGGTCATTTCATTGGCCTCTGTTTTATTCAGACCTTGAAAGGCCCTGACACTTCACTGTTTACCCAGTTGTATTGACTTATGCACTAAGTAAAGTCAAGGACTTTGAGCCATGAATAACTAATCCTGGCAAATATGCCACACACACTTGGGCACTGACTCTGTGGAGCATCAGCACTGAGGCCAGTTGCTTACTGCTCTGATCTCCCAGTGAGGGCAACAGCTCAGTCCTGCAGTAAATGCTGCAAGGCTCCCTGCACGTCGGGAGTCACTTGGACCTGGATGTAGGACAGGCCTGTGTGGCACAGGATTTGCCTTAACAGCTGGGCTTGCTCTAGTCATCATTGGAAGAGGCCTAGCATACAGCAGATCTCAACTCGGACCAGGGCACACAGCTCCTGCCCATCTGGAGAAATGCTCTAAATCCAAATCACATGCCTACCTGCAAAGCTAAGCCCCTATCCTCCAAGCCTCCAGTCTGCACAGAACCAGCAAAGGTTGTGACCAGGAGAGTGGGGTGGCCTTGCTGCATGGCATTGTGATGAAGTCAGGAATGTCCAAATATAAGGATGTCACCAGGGCCCTGCCCATAATGCCAAACTCCTATTTTTAGGAAAAGCACCAAACTCTTAGTCAGCTTCCCCAGATGCACAGTAACTTAGCCAAAGCGCAATCCACAAGGCCCACACAGTTGCTGCTTCCATAGATCTGTACCCTGTGTAGCTCTGGACTATCATTCTCTCATGAGCTCCTTCCTTCCTCTCTCTCTCTCTCCTAGCATTTTCCCAGTTATTGCCAAGAGGCTGTCTTGATTCTGGGAGTTTGGCAATTCTCTACTTTGTACAGAATGCAAGGCTACGACAGTGGTGGTTAGTGGAAAGATGGAGAGTGGTTCGAAAGAATCTGGACCATCTGCAACCCCAGGGCATGAGGCTGGCACAGGCGTGGACGATGTGCTTTACTGCATGTTTCTGGAGCTGCCATGCAGCCTGGCCAAGTCTCCACATAGTTAGAATTTCTCACCTTAGATTTTTCCAGCAGCCAGACACCTTCACAAGCCTCCCCCAGATTGCAGCTGAGAATCCTGTCTAAGTTCCCTGAATTCCCAACTCACACTCAGTGTTCAAAGTTCCTTGTGGAAGGAAGGACTTGCTAGAAGTATTAGGTTCAGGGCTTTTTTAAAGAACTCACCATACCCAGTAGAACATTCACAAGCAAGTTAATGGATTTTCTTCCTGCACTGAAAGCTAAGCATTATCTCTTTAATATTCATCTGCAAGATTCCAACAGGCTGCATCTCACCTCTGACTGAACTTTTTCCAACTAGCACCACATAATACTAGAAGACTAGACAAACAAAGGGGAAATTACTTGGATGCATGAAATGTCTGTGAAGTGCTGGAGCTGTGGCACTTTCTTAGTGCAGTGCAAAGAACAAAGTAAAAGAAGTGACTAGCTGCAAGAGGAGAGGATCCTTGACATTTTTGAAAATGCAGGAAAAAAGCTTTTCTAAATAAATCCTGAATCAGGGACCAAACAAAGTCTCAATGACAGCCTTACAAAAGTGGAGAGAAGAATGTTAGGTATTAAAAGGCAGAACAATTCAATTACTATCACAACAATACTGGTCTACACAACCAAAGTCACATCACCTTGGCTGGAGCAAGACTCAAGCCCACCTGCAACGCCAGGCATCCTCAGAACACCACAAGAGCATGTCAGGTCATTTCTATTGCAGGGTCTGCTACCTTATAAAAATGCAGAGGAAGGGCTGGGAAGATGGCTCAGGGGTTAAGACTGCCTCAGAAGCGGACAGCCCGCTTAGCAGAAACAATGGCAGTTTCCACTTCTGGCCCTAGTGGGCAGAGCCTGGGAAATCCCAGAGCCAAACAAAAAAAAGAAACAATCCAGGATGATTCCCGAAGTCACCCTTGGTCCTCCACAAGGACACACAATGCCCTATGAAACACACACACTGAAACACACACACACACACACACACACACACACACACACACACTTCTCTCTTAATTAATTAAAAAATAAAATGCAGAGGAAATATTCTTTGAAACAACTCTTGGTGAGTTCGGTGGTCTTCATTTTGCATGGCAATCAGTCTGGAGCCCAGACTAACAGCACTGGTCATCCTGAGTAAAACTTTTCCACAGACTACCCACACTGCTTACCCCCAGCTCCATCCCATCTATGCCTTCATGCCTCGCCCGTTCTTCTCAGACAGTCTGACTGGGTTACTCTGCAAGGAGTAAAAATGCCGATTCTGTAACTGAGACGCAAGGAAGCGCCATGAGCGCTGCCCGCGGGCTCGCAGTCCCGCTGGCAAAAAAGCGCTGCTCTGATCCAGCCTTCCATGAAGGCTCCAGGGAAGGAGAAAACTCCATCTCTGAGGAAACTAGGAATAAGAAGACTGGGGGACAAGTAGGCACCCCAGAGCACAGTCCCGTGGGATCACCATTACTTCTACAGACCCTGGGCTTGACAACTTCATCCAACCGACCCTAGGTTCCACGAGAAGTGCTTTTAAACCCCATGTGTGGCTCCATTCCTTTTCCAGCCTTGCTTTACTGTCATTTATCCCCCTTTATAATGTACTTCAATCTAGACAAGATTTAAATTGTCAATCAAAAGGTACAAAGGACCATACTCAATTTTATATGGATGACCCAGAGTCATTAATAAATGATTACATTTCTCTTTTCTGCTTAGTTAGGATGGAAAGGAAGCACACGAAACCTTTCAGACTACTTTATCACAAACTGCCATTAAGTTCTGGAGCTAAAAAGGTCATGATACACTAGGCTGACTATGGCCAGAGACTGACTGTAGCAGCACCCTGTACCTCTCATCCGAGTGTCTGGCCCTCAAACACAGAGCTCTAGATGCCCCGAGCAAACAAACCTCTCAAAGTCCAGAGGTAGAAATAAAGTTCAGCCTTGCATAAAGACTCAACGAGAAGTCCACTTACTTAAAATGTCTACCTAACTGAACCCTCTTTAACAGCCGGGCACAGTCTCAACTCCCCCCCCCACCTTCGAGCCTGCACCTGAGACAGGTCTCTGGACCACTTCCTGTACACTGCCAACTTCTCTCTCTGGTGGGCCAGGACAGGTTTCTCTACTCCTGGAGTTCTGCTGGAGGATAGAGATCCTGCTGGTGCTGGCTCCTAACGGTCCATACAGAACACATCTAACCCTTAGGCTTCTCCAAACGCTGCTGCAGAGGGAGACGCCAGGGCCCTGTGCCCGGGGCCTGAGGGGTGAGCAGTGTGGGCACCTGTGCCAATAAGGATGGCAGCATTTCAGGTGATTCTCCCTGTGCACGAGAGCATGCCTTAGCCCTCCGTCAGGGAATGTGCTTCTCAGGGCTTTATGAGAAAAGGCAGCCAAAGGCAGCATAGCAAAAAATGATTCAAATATGAATACTAAGCACCAATAGGTGCTTTTAGGCTCTGCTGTAGTTTACAGTTATAGTAATCGAGAAGGATCTAGAGTGTTATCCGAGTGGTCCAAAGGCCCACAAATCTTGTCTGTGGAGGTGAAGACACTTTCCCACCGTACTGTGCCAATAGCAATGGTATTTGCTGACTTCCCTAACGTGTAGATTCACATGACAGAAACCCACAAGGAAAGTCACTGGAGACCAGGATGTGAGTGTTTACACACTCGATGGCGTGGCAGTGAGCTGTGAATGCCAGGCAGGAAGAGGTGGTACAGGAGGAAAGAGCACGCGAACTTTCCTCCCCCTCCCCCACATGCACCCACACAAGTAAAAATGAATCCACTGCTTAAAATCCTGGTCAGTAAAGCATGAAGAATGACTACTGAAAGCTCAAAATAATTAAGGGCACCGACAAATCCTTAGCAGAAAGCTAGTAAGTCAGTGACTCCAGTGCTGGCAGCGGGGCTGGGAATGCGGCCGCCACTGCGGTCTCTGTGCGGCAGTGCGTGCCCACGCTCACCCAGTGAGAGTGAAGTCCGCCACTGACACGTTGCTTAGCTCACCTGCCACTTGTTACTGGGGACCTAGAAACATGTCGCAGGTGTCAGGGATACCCTCTGAGAATGTCCAGGCCACTCCTGCCTTCCAACACTGAGAATGATGATAGCAGCTGTGGTCACTGGGCAATTTTAGGTGAAGGAACTGCAGCACCGACAAGATGCGTCCCTCCCCCACCTCGCGCCTGCCCTTCACAAGTCAGCTGTCTTTCTAGCTGCTCACTCGCTGGAATGTTGCCACGGGGGCCTCTGGGTCATCAGATGCTAATTCACAATAATTACATTTAAATCTCTCATCTAAAAATCAAGAAGATGAATTAATAAGGTCAGTAGCAAGGAGATAGGGGTGAAGCATGTAGCTTAAATGACAAGAAAGTGTTTAATATAGATTTTCAAAGCCGCTTAAAAATCAAGCTTTAAACCAGAGGCCTGATTTGGCTACGGTTCATGTGGAGCATACGACTTGGAGGAGATTCCAAAACACAGTGCACTGAGCTCCAGCAAGCCTGCTCTGGCCATCTTCCAACACCCACAGCACCTCTGTGGCTTCAACAGCAACACGGGTAGCCATCTGCGGCTGAGATGCATCAGCCCAACGCCAAAGACCCAGCAAGACCCCTGACTCTGCCACACCATTGGAGAATGGGGACACCACAGTCCCAAGAACCAAGCATGGGAGAACATGGTGTCTGCCAGGACACCATGTATCTGAGAAGATGGGCCAGGTTGCCCTAATTTTGTGGAAATACATAGAGGATGGAAAAATGCTAAAGTTCATGTGCACAAAATTCACATGACTACATGGCTCAGGCAAAGACAAAAGGATTCAAAATCCCAGCCTTAATTTTCCCCTACATTAGATATTCACCACTCTCTGGAAGCAGAGTACAGGTTCAACTCTAAAGAAAAAAGGTGCACATAAAGAACATGTATAAAAAGCTAGAAAAATCTCAAAAAATCAAAATATAAGTAGGGAATTAATTATCTTTTGACATTAGCGCTCAATGAATGAATTCTCCATGGCAACAGATGTCTACAGTTGCAGTGAGCCACTATTTTCAGAGCTGTACACTCTACAACACTTCCCTTTCTTCTTTAAACCTCACAGCTGGCGAGAGGAGGCCAACGAGCAGTAAGCAGTTCACTGAATGCCTGATCAAGCCATACCTAAAGCATTATCAATAACTGTAGGATCCAGAATCATCTCAATCAAAGAAAGGTCCAAAAGAAATGAGGACATTTGGCCCACAGGGGAGACATGTAAGTAACAGAGAAACTTAATTTAGCTAATGGTTGCTGCATTTATGGGTCTGTGTAATTCCTGAGGAACCAAGAGCAAGGACCAGGGAGAGAGATGGTGAAAACAGGGCTGAGCTCAGCACCAGGCCTGTCCTCCTCAGCACCGCTGCAAGTCACGTAAACACACTCTGACAAGAATGACTGGACGTCAAAGGAGCTACGTCAGCTCCTGGGAGGCACAGGATACAAAGTGGGCAAAAGACAGGGCAGCTCCACACATGGGGATGGGAGACCATTTCCTGCCTAGCGCAAGGGGCCTGTGGTACTTGTTGTATTAGTAAGACAAAGAAGTTGTGCAAACTTCAACTGACTGAGGACCACAGTTCATGCTGGAGATTGGGGATCCATGCTGGAGGTTTGGGTACAACTTAGTTGTGGAGCACTGATTCACCACATGCAAGGACACAGATTGTACTTCCAGAATCATAATATACCTCGTGAGCTCTGTACTTGACATTAGAACTCGTTTAAAAGGATTAAGTCTTGAACCATGAATGAGACTACATGAGTAGATCTGAGACTTCTGGATTGCACACTTGTGAACGGCCCCTTCCCTCTTCTAATGAAATAGTGAGTGGCTTGATTTGAAAGTGAAAATGAAACATTAAAATATTCAGTTGAGGACCTACTGAACGCCTCAGCTTTCCAGAGCCTGTCTCAGCCTGTTTGCACACGCTTGCAGTGGGCAAGGAAAAAAATGTTCTCCGTGACATTAGGAGCTACTCATGAACCTTCAGGGTATCATGTGACTGTACGCGGCAATGGTTCTCCTGCTAATGGAAAGGCTACAATCTTAAAATCCATTGAGAAATATAAAGCAGGGCACAGCACATTTTGCTAGAAGTGCCTGTGCCTTCTAATATACCTGGTTACAACTCACAGGGACTGAATATGAGTGGGAGGAAAGGCGCTTCCTCCTGCCCAGCCACCTGGATGGGCCTCCAGAGCCCTGTGGACGCAAGAGCACAGGGGTCCCATTACTTCCCAGACATCAGGAATGCTGTGACCGATGCCAACAATGTATGAAGCACAGGTCTCCAACTAGGTCACAGGACTTGTCCATCCTGTCCCTCAGGTCTTGAGATAGCAGCACGTGGGAAGCCACGTTTTCACGTCACTAAGCAGAAGTGCCCAATGCCAGACTGTAGCAGGAGAGTAGGGAGGGAGAAAGAGAAGCATCAGCATGAAAGACTGGAAACCCTCCCCATCTGAGCCAGACACACCAACTACAGAAGACAGGTGTGCTTTTGAAGGTATGCCTTTTCCCGGCTCACTAGTCCCCTTCCATTTTCAGGAGGCTGTGCTTTCTTAGGAAACCATCTCTATTTCTATTATTAAACATATTTCTCTGTAGAGTTCATTGTTTGGAGACACAAGAACCTGGTAACTTCACAGGTGCCCCAAGTCAGCTCTGTACCACAACACGACTCCCAGCAGCTGCGGATGACAAACATACCATCACCCCCCAAGCCCTGGAGCCTACAGGACTCTAGAAGGTCGCGATGCTAACGTGAGCTTCGTGGAGAAATCAAAATCGCTTTTAAAGAGCTCAGCTCCCTGCCGCGTCCCTATCCAACTAATCTGGTAGAATATGTCTCAGTTTAGAAAAGGTAGATTCAAAGTATCATGTTTTGGGATAAGGACATGGCTTTATTTTAGAGAAATAAGGAAAAATATGGGAATTGTCAGGCCTTGGTGTTTCTTCCCAGCACAGGCCTAAAAGCCTGTCCTCTGAGGAAGGTCACAGTAACGCCCAGGGACAGGGGCTGGGCATTCTCTCCTAGACAATTCAAGTTTTGCCTCAGGCAGGAAGAATTCTGGTAATTAGGAGTGCCCTTCACCTAGGTTTTGGCACCTAGGTTTTGGTTTTCTTTAGGACAATTCAAGTCTTGCCTCTGGCAGGAATTCTTCTGGTAATTAGGGGTGCCCTTTCTTAGGTTTTTTTGGAACTAGCTTCCTGCTCTCTGTTCTAGAGAAAAAGCCTGCTTTTTAAGTTTAGTCAAATACTAAATAGAAATTTCATGTCTAGTCATTTATAATAAGTAGACTTGTTAGCCAAAATGTGTGCACTGATTTTAAGGAATTTAGAGAATAACTTCTAGAATCTTAAAACATAGGTTGGGTAAGATTCCCACCTATGTGGTTCCACCTTACTTAGAAATTCCAGAAGTACAAGACTATGCTCTCAGTCCACTGGAACCTTAAAAGAAACTGTGATACCCTCTTACCCTGGCTGAAGGCCAAGGAAGAGACCATCATGCCAGAAAGTCTAGATGCCAAGACTGCCCCTGGAGATGGTATTTGCAACCCAAACTGGGAAAATCCATGTCAGAAGCAAAGGGGGCCGTGTCTTTCCTACCCCAAACAGCACTCTTATGAGAAATCACAGAGATGGACCATCTGAGTGCACTCCCACCAATGATCGCCTCTGCCCCGAAAGAGACACCCTTGGCATATGGGGCCTGACTGGACCCCAGGTTTGGAGTATGCATGGTTCACAGATGGGTCATCTAACTGATGGCAATACGCTTCTGGAATTCCTCAAAGGAAGACATAAACAACCTTACTATTAAAGGAATAGAAGGATGCTATTATAGAAGTTATTCTTCTAATAACTATATTACTTAAGTGTTTTCTTCAGTGCATACCTCAGTGTTCCATCGACAGAACCAGCTATAGCTTATGGGCCTTGAGTATCCAAGTCAAGGCCCCCCCCTTAGAGATGTGGTTTAAGCTTGGATAGCAGAGACTACATGAGCCGCATGCATCTTCCCAAGTTAGAACCTGCTGCCATGCCTGGTGCCTATGTCGACCTGCCTGACTGAGAGTATCAACCTGGAGAGGACAACAGCCAAAGCTCACGCTGGTACTTATGGGGTGTTGAGGATTCCTATAGTTAATTGTAAAATATGTTCCTTGCTAAATTCAATAGGAGAACATTCTGCCTCTGTATTTTATAAGAAAGCAGTCTCTGTAAAAACGTGGGCTCAGCCCCACAGCTATCCAGTGAAGCATTATAGATTAGATAAGTTTTTAAATACTGAGAGAATGTTCCTGTTAAGTGCCTTTGCCCTGAAGCAATGGGTTAGGTTCTTGAAAAAGAAAAAAGGGTCCACCCTGAAGGTGACTTTGCTGATTATCTATTATGTATGCAACATTCTTTACCCCAAAAGTTTCTGTATAAAAGTTGTCACAAAAGTTTCAATAAACGGGTTCAGGATTCACTCGGACGAGAGGGAGCTGCGTGTGTTCTGTTCTCCACCCGATCCTGGGGAGCCCTGGTCTCGAGGCCACGACTCTGGTCTGCGGCAACTGGCGCCCGAACAGGGACACTGGACTGGGTTTTTCTTTCCTTTTTCTTTTTTCTTTTTTTTCCTTTCTTTTCTCTTTCAGTTTTCAGGCAAGCATAGCATCCCCGTCAGAGTAGAGAGACTCCTCGGACGCAAGTGGAGCCGAATAAGACGGGGAAGAAAGGATTCCGCCCCTCGGACGTGAGTGGAGCCGAGTGAAGAAGGCGGGTAAGCAACATGGGTCATACTGAGTCTAAAGAGAGAAGACTCTTCATAGGTGTAACTAAGCAAATGATAAATGCACGAGGTATTCATATTTCTTCTAAGAAGTCAAGAAAGTTTTTATGTTTTGTACAAAAATGTTGTCCTTGGTTTCCAGAGGAAGGAAGCTTGGATCTAGAAGTTTGGAAAAGGATAGAAAAAGAGATAAAAAACTATTATCATGTTCATGGACCAGAAAAGGTCCCAGTTTCTGCATTTTCTCTATGTAGTTTAATGATAGATTCCTTAGGTCCTAGTCAAGAAACAGTAAACATAGCACAAGAAACTAAGTTAGAGGAGGAGGCTCCTCTGACTCCAAAAGAAAATAAAGATAGAAATTACGAAGGTTCAGTTCAGCCTCAAGATGTCATAACAGTAAGTTTAAAGAAAGAAGCGGATGATAAGACCGATTTAGGGAAAGAGGCAGATAGTAATGTCCTGTCTACCTCTGAGGAGACTGATTTAAAGAAAGAAACAGCACCTCACCATGATGAGGATGTGGGGGTACTTTTAAAGGCTTCAGCGCCCCCACATATAGAAAAGAAGCCTGTGGAGCCTCCCACAAAGGCGGGCTTTCTCGGAGCAGTGCAACAAGCTAGAGAAATGGGAGATCATTCTTTCCTATTTCCCATTGCTCAGGACATTGGAGACGAAAATCCTATATGGGAACCACTGTCATATAAGCTTTTAAAAGAGCTCAAAAATGCTGTAAAAGACTTTGGTCCCACGTCTCCATACACTCTGCAGCTAGTAGACACTGTTGCAGGGGAATGGATGACTCCTTTCGATTGGCAACAAACAGCTAAGTCATGCTTAAGTCCTGGCCAATATTTACTATGGAAAACGGAATATGAAGACAGGGCTAAAAGAGTTATTCAAGGACAAATAACCAAGAGAACAGGAGAAGGCTTAACCATGGCTATGCTAACAGGCACAGGGGATTATTATACAGCCCAAGCCCAGCTAAACTTACCTAGGACAGCTCTAGAGGAAATTAATAGAATAGCGGTGAGAGCTTGGAGAGATCTGCCAGTCCCAGAGACCAAATCTACTCATTTGGCAAATATTAAACAAAAGGCAGACCAACCATATGAAGATTTTATAGCTCAATTGACCGAGGCAGTCGAAAGGATGATTACTGATTCAGAAGCAGCAGAAATGCTTATAAAACAACTGGCTTTTGAAAATGCAAATGTGACGTGCCAGGCCCTGTTAAGATCAGTCAGGAAACAGGGGTCTATAGGAGACTACATTAAAGTCTGTATGGATGCCTCACCAGCTTATATACAGGGTATGGCTATAGCAGCGGCATTGAAAGGGCAGACCTACACGCAATTTGTTAGGACTATTGGCAATGAAGGACAAAGAAATACGGACTGCTTTACTTGCGGCAGTAAGAGACATTTCAGCAAAGAGAGTCCCAACAAAAGTAAGGATCGTAAACAAGGTAATAAGCCGAGAGGGCTATGTCCCAGATGCCAAAAGGGATATCATTGGAAAAATGAATGTAGATCTAGATATCATAAGGACGGAACTTTTCTGCCTCCACAGATAGGTAATAACGATCAAGTGATGATTAGGAGTAATCCAAGTAGTGACTCCAAAAATGGGGCTTGGGGCCAGCCCCAGGCCCTGGAAAAAATTTGGGGGACACCCCCAGGGTCAGGGAAATCCATTCACTCCCTGGCAAGGGGCTCCCCTGGAAGTGCAGGCTTAGATTTGACTTCTAGTAAGGATTTAATTATCCCCTCAGATTCGGGAGTTCATTTAATTCCCTCTGGCATTTTTGGGCCTTTGCCACAAGGGTGTTTTGGCCTCATTCTTGGGAAAAGTTCTTCCTCCAGGGCCAGCATTCAAGTGCTGCCTGAGGTGGTGGATTCCAATTATATCGGAGAAATTCAATTCATGATTCAATCCTCAGATAAGACTATTCAGTTACATAAGAATCAGAAAATTGCACAGTTATTACTTTTACCTTATTTAAATCTGTCTAATGATAAAGGAAAAAGAGGTTTTAGTTCTACCGATGTAATGGCATGGGTTCAAGAGGCCCAGGAAAGTCGCCCTATGAGAAACATACAAGCACAGGAAAAAAATATATCGGGACTAATGGATACAGGAGCTGATGTGTCCTGTATTGCAGGAAGAGATTGGCACCCCACATGGCCTGTAATTAACAGTTCTTCCACTTTGGTGGGTTTAGGATCAGCCTCAAATGTAGCAAAGAGTACACAAATACTAAAATGGACAGATGGAATTAAAACAAAAGGTTTTCAGCCTTATGCCATTCCCTCTCTTCCTTTCTCGTTATGGGAAGAAAGTGTTTTATCCTCAATGGAAATGGCTTTAGTAATTCCTAATCCTGTAGAATTGGAACAAAAATTTTTAATTGGGGCCACTGTTGATTATCATGCTGATAAAATACAGTAGAAACCTGAAGAGCCTGTGTGGGTTGAACAGTGGCCCCTTTCAATGGAAAAAATACAGGCTGCAGAACAATTGGTACAAGAACAGTTAAAACTAGGGCATATAGAACCATCAAACAGTCCTTGGAATACTCCTATTTTTGCTACTAAAAAGAAAAGATATCGGTGGAAGGTGCTTCCTCAAGGAATGAAAAACAGCCCTACCCTATGTCAAAAATTTGTTGACTTGGCCTTAGTGAGTACTAGACAAAATTTTCCAGAAGCATATATAATTCATTATATGGACGATATCTTAATGGCGTGCCCGACTATGGAACAGACTGCGACGGTATTAACTGATATGATAAAAAGTGTACAAGAATTTGGGTTAGTAGTAGCACCTGAAAAAATACAAAAGGAACCTCCTTTAAATTATTTAGGTAGGGTAATTAATGATAAAGTCATTAACATTCAGAACCTGTCTCTTAGAAGAGATGCATTAAAGACACTTAACGATTTTCAAAAATTATTGAGAGCTATTAATTGGATAAGACCCTATTTAAAGCTAACTACAGGAGAGGTGTTATATCATCTCCCATCAGATCCTTTGCTAAATTTTATCAAACAAACAAAGATTATATTTCCTCACAAAAAGAGTTTACAGCAGCTAAATGATGCTGTAGTGATATTTACTGATGGGTCTTCAAATGGAAAATCAGTAACATTAATAGAAAATAGGAAACCAATTATAAAAACCTCAGAAAAGATTTCTCCTCAGCAAGCTGAACTTATTGCAGTAGTAACTGCTTTTGAGACAGTCTCTGAGCCCTTTAATCTTTATACAGATTCAGCTTATGTGTTCAAACTTTTTCCAGACATAGAAACAGCTACAATTTCATCACAATCAGTGGTTTCTAACTTATTAATAGAGTTACAAGGTTTGATTCATAAAAGAAATAATAAATTTTACATTGGGCATATACAAGATCATTCGAACCTGCCAGGATCGTTATCTCAAGGAAATATACTGGCAGATACATTTACTAAAGAGATATTGGTATCTACTGTTACAACAGCTCGAGAAAGTCATAATCTTCACCATCAGAATGCACTGGCCCTTAAGAGACAATTTAATGCTACTCGGGAACAAGCTAGACAAATTGTCAAAGAGTGTTCTAATTGTCCTCAGCACTTCTCTAATCTATCAATGGGAGTAAACCGTAGGGGTCTAAAGCCTAATATTTTATGGCAGATGGATGTGACTCACGTTCCAAAGTTTAGAAAATTTGTTTATGTTCATGTGACTATAGATACTTTCTGTAATGTGATTATGGCTACTGCTAGAATAGGGGAAGCAATTAAGGATGTCATTCAACATCTCTTTGCCTGCTTTGATGTTTTGGGAAATGCTTACAAATTTTCAAAAAAAAAAAAAAAAAATTTAGACAAATATATTCATCTATTAAATATAGAGTTTCTTAAATAGTAATTTGGTTTTTGTACTAAAATTTTAAAGTTTAATCTGCTTTTCATATGTTTTATAATTAAGCTAAACTGCTCGACTTAACTAATGAGATTTTGTTTTCAAAAATAAAGTTTTTATAAATGTTCTGCTTTTGATGTTTTCAAAGGTGATTTCAAGGCTGTTATCAATGAATTGTATGTTACTGGTGTGTTTGCATGTTTGTATGTCCTGTGTGTTTACATGTTATGTGTCTTATGTTTCTGTGTGTGGCCACTTCTATTTTTCTTTTCATTTCTATTGCGCGCTAATATTAGAATTTTGGCATGCCATTTTTTAAATACATGTATGCATACTTAAAAATAAGAACAAATAATTGTAATGACATCTAAGGCCTTAACTACTTAAATACTTTAAATAATTTGTTTTCTTTCTTGAAAGTTTTGCTTAGTTTGGATTTTTAATAGAAATATAAACAAAAATATTGCGTTCTTAAAGGTTTTTTCATATATTCTCAAAATAACGAACCCACTGTGATGGATTAATCAAATTTCCTCATTCCTCTTGATTTCTTTTATAAAATTTTATCCCATCAAATCTAGCAACCAGGAAAAATTGCTTATCTAAACAGTAACATACAGGTGTTCTCTTGTGACCATGTACTGCTTCCATTGTTTGATAATGTGTTGAAATGTACTTAAAAATTCATGTTAACTTTTCTTTCAAAATTGCCAATTCAGACTCTTTATTTCTTTTAAAAATGAGGTCTATTATTATTTCTACCTTTAAATGACATTTGAGGGATAATTAATGTACAAACAACAGGGAAACATCAAGAAAATATATGTGTAGAACTTGGATGTACAAAAGGTTTAAAAGAAGGTTTATGAGATGAGAAATGTTACTTAAGAAGTTAAGGTGTATACAGGAGGTTTGTGAGTTGGTTACTTAGAGGAAGGTTAAAGTATGTTGTGAAGGTTTGTGGGATGTTAGATTTATAAGACTAAAAATTAGAGATGATGGTTAAAGGAAGTATTTGTTATGCTTCTTCCATATTATAAAAGGAAAGACATTAAACCTCAGAAATTAGAAATTAAGAATTAAGCTTCATATATTCAAATGTTTTTCAATTGTCTCTGTCTTAATTAAATAGAGGTTTGGTTACTCATAAAAATTTAACTCCTAAAGGGCTTAACTGCTTTAGATCTTATGGAATTGAACTATTATATTTACATTATAAAGGTCATGTACTTTAAAGACAAATTTTGGTAATGGGCCTAGATAAAAACTACAAAATCTTAAATTTCAATTTTCTCAGATATGGTATCTATACATCTTTGATAAAAAATTGCCCCCCAAGAGGATTTTGTAATATCATCCTTCAACTAGATTCAAGACTTCCTCAGATATATCTCATTTAGTTTGTTTCTCCATTCTATACATTAAATTTTTTTTAAGAAGGCTTTACAGTAAAAGGTGGATCCAATGACAGAATGCCTTTGACATACACCTGTCCTAACCAGACCCAGGACTCTGCTGGAGTCGTGGGTATCTTTGTGTTTCTCCATTAGCAGGCTCACCCTGTGGATTCCCAAGCATTTAGTCTGCCCAGTAGAAAATCATGGACAATTGCCCTGACAAGATCACAGCTCTCTGCCTACAGAAAAAAGGGCGTTGATATCAATGCAGAACAACTTGAAGAGCCAGATCCTGACCTGAAGAAGCCAGACTAGTCCAACAGTCACAACTAATGACCTCCAGGCATCTCTTCTTGATCAGACTTTCCTAGATGGTCAGTGCTTGCACACAAAATATTTCCTTCTAGGATGGATTCCTGATCTCTGTTAGACTGACTCTGAGAGTCTCTTACAAACTAGGACTTTAAAAGTTAGCTGTTGCTCTTCATATGCTAAAAGGACTTTATTTTGTATTTAAAATACATTATTGTTTTGCTTTTGGCTCCTAAACATATACAATTTCCTGTTAACTTTTGCTGACATTTATCCCACCAATTGTATTGTTCATTGGCTAATTGTGTTGGTACTGAGATAGAATTTATATTTGGGACAACATTCAGATTCATCTACTAGTATTAAGATTGGTATGTAATTCAGGATTTGAGGTACTTAAGAGACTAAATGCATTGATTAGGCCTATAAGATTTGTAGCTATGCTTACTTTAGGAAAATCAGTATTAATTACTATTATTACTGCCCTTTTCTTGTCAATTGCCACCCTTGTTTCTGACGTGTTGCCATACTAACTGTAAGTTTATTTGTGTTACTCCATATACTTATAATCAGACAGATAAGCCATAGGACAAAATACGATCTCATCTATTAGGAATTTGGCATAATACAGATTTAAGACCAGATATTGGAGCTTTACAAACTAAGATACCGGATATTAGTAAAGCTCACTTACAGGTAATTGATGTAGGACAGATGGCAGAATCTCTCTGAAATAATATATCAACATATATTAATCCTACAACTTGGTTTACTATGTTGATTCATATTGGCGTGACAATTTTTATCATAATCATTGTTATAGTCCTCTTTCCAGTCATCTTCAGGTTGATCTCCTCATCTTTCAGACAGCTCAACATAGAACTTGAGAAGCTCAAATTAAAAAATAAAAAGGAGGGAAATGCCGCGTCCCTATCCAACTAATCTGGTAGAATATGTCTCAGTTTGGAAAAGGTAGATTCAAAGTATCATGTTTTGGGATAAGGACATGGCTTTATTTTAGAGAAATAAGGAAAAATATGGGAATTGTCAGGCCTTGGTGTTTCTTCCCAGCACAGGCCTAAAAGCCTGTCCTCTGAGGAAGGTCACAGTAACGCCCAGGGACAGGGGCTGGGCATTCTCTCCTAGACAATTCAAGTTTTGCCTCAGGCAGGAAGAATTCTGGTAATTAGGAGTGCCCTTCACCTAGGTTTTGGCACCTAGGTTTTGGTTTTCTTTAGGACAATTCAAGTCTTGCCTCTGGCAGGAATTCTTCTGGTAATTAGGGGTGCCCTTTCTTAGGGTTTTTTGGAACTAGCTTCCTGCTCTCTGTTCTAGAGAAAAAGCCTGCTTTTTAAGTTTAGTCAAATACTAAATAGAAATTTCATGTCTAGTCATTTATAATAAGTAGACTTGTTAGCCAAAATGTGTGCACTGATTTTAAGGAATTTAGAGAATAACTTCTAGAATCTTAAAACATAGGTTGGGTAAGATTCCCACCTATGTGGTTCCACCTTACTTAGAAATTCCAGAAGTACAAGACTATGCTCTCAGTCCACTGGAACCTTAAAAGAAACTGTGATACCCTCTTACCCTGGCTGAAGGCCAAGGAAGAGACCATCATGCCAGAAAGTCTAGATGTCAAGACTGCCCCTGGAGATGGTATTTGCAATCCAAACCGGGAGAATCCATGTCAGAAGCAAAGGGGGCCTTGTCTTTCCTATCCCAAACAGCACTCTTATGAGAAATCACAGAGATGGACCATTTGCATGCACTCCCACCAATGATCGCCTCAGCCCGAAAGAGACACCCTTGGCATATGTGGCCTGACTGGACCCCAGGTTGGAGAATGCATGATTCACAGATGGGTCATCTAACTGATGGCAATACACTTCTGGAATTCCTCAAAGGAAGACATAAGCAACCTTACTATTAAAGGAATAGAAGGATGCTATTATAGAAGTTATTCTTCTAATAACTATATTACTTAAGTGTTTTCTTCAGTGCATACCTCAGTGTTCCATCGACAGAACCAGCTATAGCTTATGGGCCTTGAGTATCCAAGTCAAGGCCCCCCCTTAGAGATGTGGTTTAAGCTTGGATAGCAGAGACTACATGAGCCGCATACATCTTCCCAAGTTAGAACCTGCTGCCATGCCTGGTGCCTATGTGGACCTGCCTGACTGAGAGTATCAACCTGGAGAGGACAACAGCCAAAGCTCACGCTGGTACTTATGGGGTGTTGAGGATTCCTATAGTTAATTGTAAAATATGTTCCTTGCTAAATTCAATAGGAGAACATTCTGCCTCTGTATTTTATAAGAAAGCAGTCTCTGTAAAAACGTGGGCTCAGCCCCACAGCTATCCAGTGAAGCATTATAGATTAGATAAGTTTTTAAATACTGAGAGAATGTTCCTGTTAAGTGCCTTTGCCCTGAAGCAATGGGTTAGGTTCTTGAAAAAGAAAAAAGGGTCCACCCTGAAGGTGACTTTGCTGATTATCTATTATGTATGCAACATTCTTTACCCCAAAAGTTTCTGTATAAAAGTTGTCACAAAAGTTTCAATAAACGGGTTCAGGATTCACTCGGACGAGAGGGAGCTGCGTGTGTTCTGTTCTCCACCCGATCCTGGGGAGCCCTGGTCTCGAGGCCGCGACTCTGGTCTGCGGCAGCTCCCCACCCGCAAAGGTGTGCTACAACAGGAGAGGTTCTGGCTCCAGCAACGAAGCCTGGCTCCAGCCTTGGCTGCAGGCCAGGTTCAAGGTCAGCCCGGACTGTGTGAGGCCTAGTCTAAAAAATAAAATTAACTTAAGTGGGTCAGGGCTCTCACACCAACAACAAGTGTGGGTGGGCAGAGGAGGAGCATCAGGGCAGGCTGGTAAGAGCAGCAAAGTCAGAGGGCGCACAGTGGACTGAGGCTGGTCACGGCAACATGAAGTCGGAGACAAAGGCTGACACTAGCCACTGCTTCCCCTAAGTCTTCCTCTGTTAATTTACCAAGCAGAAATAGCATTAATTCTCTTTTTCACTGTTCCCACAGAATTGTTCTCAAAAACAAAGAATGCATGTGGGAAACTTTGAACACTGAGAAGCCTTTTAGAAACACTAGGGGGACCATCTCTCAAATCTCTGAGGACTATTTACACTCTGAACTCCCTCATTTCTCTTTTTTTCAGTTAAATAAAAAAAGTATCAAACTTCCATATGCTTACTTCGCAAACACACACTATAACTGCAATATCACCCCATCTCACAGAAGAGGAATATGAAGCACAGAGATCACCAAGCCACTAACCAGAGAAGTCTTTTCTCTTTAGGCGACATTTTGTCTTCAGAACACTGCTACATAACATAGCGGTGCACAGGTTTATAAAGGAAAATCTCTACGAAGGGATTCAAAGTCACCTTTTCAAATGCAAATCAAATACTGTGTGAGCCCACGTGCCTACCAAAGACTGCACTTAGTATTTATCCATGCATCAATATAGACATATCAAGTATGCACTTTGCTTTGCTGAAAGACTAACATTTCTAAACATCTTACTGCCACACTCAAATCTTACAATTCAGGAAAAGAAACCCAAGAAAGAACATGTGAAGCAGTAACATAAACTAAGAGTGCTGGTGTCTGAGCTTTGAGTAGGGCACCCTTGCAGGATGTGCTCGTGTGTATGTGCGCAGGTGCACGCGCGCGCGTGGGGGGGGTGGGGGGGAGTGGTTCTAAAACTCTACACAATCTCTGTTCATTGAAGGCAAAACAAAATCCAGCACACATTGAAAAATGACGAATTACAAGCACAACTCTAAGTTCTGCTCTTTTCTTTGAACATCTCCCAGGGGATCCACACATGCACACAATAGAGCAATACAAATACTGTTCTTCTCTAAGCACTTTGGAATACAACTGAGGGTTTTTCTTAAGAAACTAAGCTTCACCTTCCATTAGGAGACTTGGCTTGAGGAACCCAACAGTAGACTATGGTGAGATCACACTTTTCCTGGGTCATTAGACTCATGTCCCTACATCTCCCCAGAGGTTGAGTTACACTTTCACAACCAATCTTAGAGAGACTTCGCAGAAAGCTAGTACTACACGAGCTCCCTGGCTAAAATCAAGGAGATTAGGATCCACAGTCTTGACTGATTAAAAAAAAAAAAAAAAAAAGCCTGAACACAAACCTTGCCTTCCAGAGCTTCTCTCCAGTTCTTCCACTAATGCCACCAGAGCAGGCGGGTCAGTTCTCAAGGACTGTGTCCTGGGCTCCCAATGAGTCTAGGAAGAATCAGCTACTGTGTCCTGAAGGAGGTCACAGTCCCACAGAAGCAGCAGATACAGCCAAGCTAACCAGGTCTAGGAACGAGAGCTAGAGCAGAGGCACACGCGAGTGGAGATGGTGAAGTTTGCCCTGCTGGCCACACCAAGACACTCTGCAGAGGTATGAGGTTGGGTGCCAGAGGATTCTAGATGGCGCGTCACTGCCAGGAGGGCATGTCAGGCAAAGCCAACAGAGGAGCCAAGTCTTTCACTGGTTTTTTTTTTTTTTCCTTTTAGAAATATAAAGAAGTTTTTCATTCTAGAAAATTTGTGAGCTGGAAAAGGTAGCTCTTGAGAGATTTTAACTCAACTGTTTCAGGTGTTAATTAACTTCGGAATTCTTTAATGAATGTAAAGGTCAGAGGATAATTCAAAGATAAGGAAAGAATAATCTCAGAAGATCCAGATGTTTACAACAGTCTCCACTTGTCATACCTTTAGTTCAGAGGGAAAATACGAGGGGACAGGTATGCAGGAAGTACTGAGCAAACAACAGCCAGCCATAATGCAGAGCACCCCAGCGAGGTTCACCCAGAATTAGGCCAATCTAATTGCTCCCCATCCTAAGACTTAGAGAACCTTGCGGAAGAGGGGGTAGTGAGACTGTAAGAACCTAAAGATGCGAAGGTCCACCGTTGGACAAGACATTCTGATATTCCATCCAAGGCAGGACTGCTGCATCCAGGAACTCACTGCAATGAGACTTGTCCTTACCAGACCTGCATAATGACTAACAGACCAACACGCTCCCGTGGACTACAAGGAACTCAAGAGAGAGAAGAACACGCGGTGGAAACCTTTGGAACTAAAGCTGGATGAGTGAAAGGAAATGTTATCAGTAGGGTGGCATAAAGAGGGGCAACCTGGTATGCCACACAGGCCTGAACCTTCATCACAGGAGTAGACAAGCCAGAGGAAACCCTGGGGGATCTATAGAAGCGGCCAGGCAGGAGAGTGGGAAGGAGTGGGATGGATTGAGGAAGAGAAGGGAAGGAGATGAGAAGGAACTGGTATAGAGGGAAGCAGGGATAAATAAATACTCAATATGCTTGTAAAACTAGAAAAATTAATTAATTTTAAAAAAGAAAATGGTTATACTCACCAAATTTAATACTGCAGAAGCAATTATAATTCTCTAGCATTTTACACACCAGTAATACCTAGTACACACCAGATGGGTATGAGGGTTTTTCAAAAGGAGTCCAGTGGAAACCAGGAACTATGAATACTGAAGGAATTTCTGGCAAAGTTACAGCACACAGTGCGGGTGAGCATACAGAACCTTCTAGGGGAAAATTGCACACAGGTGGCCAGAGTGCTTGAGATCACAGGGGAATTCAGCAACGGCTTAAGTCCAGGCCAAAGAGCCACAAGCCAGGCAGGCAGAGGGCATGCAACCCCGAAAAAGTTCTCTCCCAAGGACAAAGAAGAGACCAGTCTCGAGTCATGCCTGTTCTCTGGTACCAACCACAAAGGCCCTGGAAGCAGCAGGAGATGAACAGAGCTCTTGCAGGGTGACTGGCAAGGATGGGACACACACAGGTTGACCACAAACAAGCCATTTTTCTGGTACCTGTCCCCTAGTGGATTCCTTTCTTTGAGAGGACAATTCTCAACATCAATCATCAACTCCATATTTGTGTCCTATTGCTTCTTCTGCATCTCCACTAGCTCCAGGCTCAGAACTGGGAGAATAAAAGGAATAGGGACCAAAGTGATACGTAGGGGTCTCGCTCTAGGAAAAGGAACTCCCACATGCCTCCCTCACCTGCATCCTCTACTGTTTCATACCTGGTCTTCAGAGCCTCTGAGCACGGGGTGTACTGTACTTCAACAAGACTCCAGGTTGGTTTAATGTACTCAGCACAGGAGAGCTGTCTGTTCTGTTCTCCCTAGGAGTGGCAGTAGGCAAATGGGCCAGACACACTTGAGCCTGCCTGGGACTGGACAAATGCTCTAGAAGAGAGTGAGGCAGACTGGGCAGGAAAACAATGACACTGCTGGCAGGTATGTGAGTGAGGGAGGGAAGGGCCAAAGAGCATTCCAGCTGGGAGCCAGGTGGAGGACAGAGTGCTGGAACAAGGAAGGTCGTGTTTAGAGAACAGAACCTGCAGGAGCCACCTAAGGAGGACAAACACTTCGGGCACCCAGGAAGAATCCCATGAGCCTTAACTAGCTCACCCCTTACTGTGAGCTTAGTTTTAACTTAGAATGTTCTTCATCTGTCTTTGTGCCATTTCTTCAAGTGTCCGTAGAAAAACAAATTTCTTCTATTAAGTCTACATGAGAGCATGTTCATTTTTTCAACTTACTTCATCTACTTTGGTGATAATATAAAATATACACGGAAACAAATTAGCATGTGGATGGTGCTTTCCTAAGAAGTATATTAAAATTCAAATTAAGATACATCTTATTTCAATTTTTATTTTGTAAGGACAACAGTGCCCAAACAGAGCCTGACACATGCTTGAGTTACTGATGACACTGGAGATAAATCAAAGCATTTAAGCTAAATTGGCATATTAAAAAAACAACCTTGTCCTGGAATTGGGGAGATGGCTCAGCAGTGAAAGCATTTACCACACAAGCAAGAAGACGAGTTCAGATCCCGTGTAAAATGCTGGCTGGGTAGGGCAGCCTATCTATAATTCTAGCCTCAGGAAGGAAATTGGGAATCTTCAGAGCAAACTGGCTACCAGACCAGTCCCTCAGCAAGCTCTGAGTTTAATAAGTAAACCTGTCTAAAACAGAGCAAGGTGGAAAGCAATCGAGGATGATTGCAGACATCAACCTCGGATCTTTACATTTACACGGACAGATGTGTACACAGGCCCACATCCCCCCGACACACATGAAAATGGGGAGGAAAAAAAAAGAGAAGACATATCTTGGCCCGGCACAGTAGACCCTCACAGTCAACATCATTAACACTGACAGGGTTTAGTCACACCCACGACAATCACTAAAGCCAGCTGGGGCTAAGGTGAACATCTGTCCCATCTTCTCATCACACGCATGGCAGGGGCGAGCAATCACACTTACGGTCTGGAAACTCATTCCTTGTGGATCTGTTCTGAATACAGCCCCCCCAAAACTGCCCACATTTCACTGCAACTGATTAAAAAATGTCAAGGGAAGCAGTGGGCGAACCGGCTTGGGCTTCTTTGTGTTCCTTTTCCTGTGAAGACGCAAGCAGCGTTCTGATGAGCAGCAGCCCGGGACTGGGCTCTTCCAGAGACTGCGCTCTGCGTGTAACTGATACTCAGCTAGCTGAGCAACCCAGACTTCCTGGAAACGGAGGTGTCCAGTTTCACCACGGTGCCATGGCCCTTCAGATCTACAGTGAATCGATAGCGGGGAAGTTATCAATGAGCTCTGCGACAATCCTGAAAACTCCCTGAATCAGGGAACATTCATATTTCAAAAGGAAGCCTATGATTCAGGTCCCTCGGCCAACTTCAGGAAAAGGGCAGAGCAGGATAGCTGTGGGCTGATAGTTTCCCCTTAGCAAGCTCATCAGGAGGCTCTGACTGACCTTGCCCTGCCCTCTCGGGATTCTGCTCCCACAGGGCCTGGTTCCTGTACCCTTCAGATGCACTCTGCCCACATACAGCACGCAGAGGATAGTCTGCAAAGTGACTGCAGGCACTGGGTTACAGGCAAGGTTTCCACTCCTGGAAAGAGCTCCCTGGGGATACAAAGCACTGCTATCAGCTATCAGACTCACACCCCATGCACACCACTCCCCAAAGCAACGCATTCGGAGAACCTCTTTTCTCAGCTACAAATACAAAAGCACCTTGACCGGTTCCAGTGTCCACGTACAGACACCGGGAAGGCATGGTGACTGCCGCTCCTTCTGACCTACCCGCCCAGTTTTCAACATCATCGGGCACCGGCTAATCCAGGTCCAATTGTGCGGTCAGCAATACGCACCCGTGGTATTCATGCTTGTGCCTACTGTGTTGGGCACCTAGGAGGTGTTCATTTTATTACTACATTATCAGTTAGCATTAGTACCAGAAGCTTGAAAATCCGCTCAGTATTTGGCTGACATCAACCAACTAGTATGTGCTACTGCTAAGACCTAACCTCAAATATGTTCAACTAAAACCTGTGCCTTCAAGAGCAAGACAGGCCACATGGGGTGCTGCAGGGTAGATGCCAGACACATTTACTACTCCTACCCTCCAAGACTCACAAGGAAAGTTAATTCCCACCCTAACAAAACACACTACCAGATAGAACTCAGGTGGTGGGCACACCCCTCCCCAGGCTAGTGACAGCCGTGCCTAAGACCTTCTAAATCAAGAAACAACCACAGAAAGGTTTCGGGATTAGCAATATTTAGCTGGCACCTTGAGGAACAGGTTCGGCCCTCTCCTGTGCTCTCCACTTCACGGGCTGTTCAGAGTCACAGCCATGCCTCAGGTCTTCTCAGCAGATCCGAGTGGTGGAGGACAAGAAGGAGAGAGCACCGTTTCCCTGTATCCACCCATCCTCAGCTCTCAATGGTGCCTGGTGCATGCTGGACCAAAAGAACAGGGCTATCATTGCTCCATTGACCTGGTCTAAGGAACTAAGATCCATTCCTCAAGGCGAAGGTACTACACCACACACAGGACTTAGCAGAGAACAGGGCCCTCTCTATGCAGGGTTCCACCCCTTTAGGAGCAGGACAGGCCTCATGGGCTACTGCAGGGTGGACGCTGGACACATCTGCTACTCACTTCCTCCAAGACTAAAAGGAAAGTTAACTACCCCCCTAACAGTGTTGAGAGAGGGGGGCTTTTAGAAAGTAACAGGCCAAGATGGCTTCACCCTCATGAATGGAGATTCCTTCTGGCAGAGAGGGCTCACTATGAACAGGCATCATCACTGCTGAATACTAAGGCCACAGAAATGGGAGAAAGCGTGAGGGTGGAAGTGGCAGACTTATAGGTAAGGTCAGTATAAAAAAAACTACAAGACAGTGTGGTGCAAATAAAGTCCCTCTCCCATTTCCACCCTTGCCCATGAGAGGAAGGCTCTCTGCCCCTCTAAAGGATGCAGCATTCATTTGGGAACCAAGATGGGACCCTCACCACACCCCTGAACCCGTTGGTACCTTATCTCAGACTTCTTAGGCTGCAGAACTGAGAGGAATAAAATTTCTGTTCTCTATAAATGACTGAAACTCAGATACTGTTACAGTAGCTGACGAGAGAGTAGCAGAATGAGTTAGTGGGCGTGCCAGATTAGAAGTGATCCCCAAATCTGAAAGGTTTTCTTTGTCTGGCTTCGGTAAACCCCATCTTCTGCACAAAATCATAAAGTCTGTTATTTGAAACACTTATTTTTTTTTTAAATCATCGTTTTCCACATACGGATCACCTAAGAGATCTGGCCCGGGGGTCTGGATTCTGTGTACAAGGCATCTTCTGGGGCAACAGAGCTTCAGAACAATGTTAGCAGGAAGCAGTACAGACCGTAAAACCCATCACCAAAAGCGAACATGAAATCCCTAAAGCAAGATTTGAGTCTTAACTGAGATTACGAATGTCAAATGGACAGAAGTTACTAGACTTGGACAAGGTGAAGAGTGGAAGCAAAGGCAGCAAGGGACCTCGAAGGTAAGGGCTGAGTAGCTTGGGAACCGCAACAGATGCCTCAACAAGAAATACACAGGGACTCTTACAGCCACTGCCCCCTTAGTTTCAAGACTAAATGTCTGAAGATGAGTCTCCATGAGAACTCTCAATAAAACAGAGACAGGAGAGGTGGCTCAGGGGTTAAGCCTCTGCCTTGCAGGCAGAGGGTCCTGAGTTCAGATCCTAGATCCCACATGTAGACGCCAGACGGAAGTGGGGGCGGCCTGTGTTTCTGGTCCTGGTGGGGCAGAGCCTGTGAATCCCAGGGCAGAGTAAACAAGAAGGAGGTGGAGGCGTCTAAGGTGGTTCCCAAATTCGTCTGTGGTTCTATACACACACACACACACACACACACACGCGCGCGCACGCATACATACACATATACACACGTGCGTGCACACACACACCACATACATACGCACACACGCACAACTGAATAAATAATAAAAAAAAAACTGTTTATAAAAAAAATTAAAAACAGAGACAGGGTCTGAGGCCCATTATTGTAATATGACATCATCAGTTTGCAAATGGGTCCTGCAAAGCAGAACCGTGGGTGTAGCAGGCTTTTGTGAGGTGGGGCAAGAGCTCAGAGTCCCCGCACAGGACAGGTTAGGGGAGCCCAGGGCCAAGTGAGGCGCAGCAACCAAGAGAGAGTCAGAGAGAGCCACCAGGGCAAAGGGCTCTGCGCAGATGAGCAGACGCTGCTTACACGCAACACACCTGCCGAAGGAAAGTCATCTGCCCCCTGGGGAGTTTCTCCCGCTGTTCACCTGCCCCGTGGCGGTGTCTCCCACTCTTCCGGACCTGGGAGTGAGCACTGCCACTCATCTTCCATGGCTGCAAATCTCCGGGCAGAGCCTCTCCTCCACTGAGCATCTCTAATCTCTGCCCTGTCTTTGCTTAAACGACAGTGTACCAGCTATTTACATGCATTAGGAGTTACAAGTAATCTAGGCATGATTTAGGACACAGGTGAGTGTGTGCGGACATTATGCTCTTTACTGTTGAGCATTTGTGGATTCGGTATTCATGAGGTCCTGGAAACAACATCCCACCGACACCAGATTTTCCACAAACATCGTGCTTTCACCTTGCATCAGATAGTACCTATAGAATGTTGTTTCTGTTTTCTTATCCCTGATCAAAAACAGGTAGAAACCCCAGGCTCTATCCCTTAATGATGGCACATTCCTTCTAAGAACATGAAGAACAAAGAACGGTCATGTCTCTAACTCCACCATGCCCAGAAAATAAGCTCTGCTACTCTGGAGACAACCCACCCTGGGAACGTAAACACCATTCTCAACCTTGAGAAGGTGCATTCCAAGCCCACCACCCAAGCTGCCACCAGACAGGATTCTCCAACATGGAGCTTATAAATGGCAAACAGGAACACTAAATAGCCATATTTATGTTTCTAAATTCGAGTGTCCTTTCATAAGAGGGAACAGAGAAACAAGAGACACCGAGGAGAGTGGAAAGGAGGGAAGAGAGAAAAGGAGAGGAGTTTCAGAAACCTAGAAGCCTCTGGAAGCAGCAGGCATCAATGAATGTGTATTCAATGACTAACTGTTGGTCAAATGAAGTGAATGAAGTTCTGGGTATTTTGTAACTTGACCCAAAGTTACCTTCTATTCCCTGCATTGGCTTTCTTTGCCTGTTACCAAATGCCTCTTTCTTCCAGTCTTTGCCACGTACATCAAACAGAAGGCTGCAGGATGATTTTCATGGGTAACATCGGTAAACACCCCGAATTAAATGAATCATGAGTACTCTTACAGCTGTTTGCTTCAGCTGCATCGCTCTCTGCTCGCCCACTGTGGGGTCGTTTGCTTGTTTAAGTTTACAGTTCACAATAGCATTATTCACTCCCATAAGTCACAGTCTAAATTGTCTGGGCCAGGAGGGTGTGTGTCCCTGAAGGGCATGCACGCAGCCTGGATGCACACATCACTTCTCTTCCCCAGCACAGGATGCACTAGGAGGCTTCCAACAAGGCGTCGTGATTTATTCATTGTCCTTTCACAAATGGCTCTAAGCTCTTGACTGCCTGTAATTCACGGCACACGTGGACTGTCTGTCAGCAGGCGCTAGTGTAACATGACCCCATTCTAATGCTTTCCATCAGGCTAGGAGTCAGTGGTCCTTCCTTGTGGATCCACACTACCTTCCTCCTTCAAACCTTACTCCTCATCAACACCTTTTCAGAAAACTTTGAAACCATTCCCTGCTTCCTCAGTCTCTTATTCCAGATAATCTGCATACCCTAAACTCTTCTTCTGAGGTGTTCCCTGCTTTGTTGCATGCCGGTGGGGTCTGCACGCTCATCGAGCTCGCAATAACAGAGCTGCTCAGAGGGTGATGGGAAAAGTGAAGAAGGACAAATGACTGGTGATAATATTCTTTTGCTGAACAAAGACACTTCAATGTCACAAGAATGCCAATACACTAAGTGGCTCAGATCTCAAGCCAATATACCTGAGCCGCCTCCTTTTTTGGTCTATGGTCGCAACTTGGGAAAATCTCACTACATACTATTCACTGATAAAGCACCCACTATAAACATGCAGTGCAGCACTGAACAAACATTTAATGTGTCTATCATTCACACATACTTTGCCAGCTGCTGAGAACAGACAAGAGTTCCTCTCCTCAAGGAACTTTCAATTAAATGGTAAACATGGCAACACCATGACAAATGCACATGAAGGGACGCGCCAGGTACGCAACTGTGAGCACCAGGTGCGCAAGTGTGACAGTTGCTTCCTGGTGCTGTGACAAATAGCAGGACAAACCATTTCAGGGATTAGTGTAGCACAATTTCAAAGGCTTCAGGCCACCCAAGGTTGGCTGGCTTCAAGGCAGAATTCTCATGGTGGAAAAACATGGGAGAGGAAACCTCCCTTTGTAGTAGCCAGGAAACAAGAGACAGAGGAAGGAAGGAAGGAAGGGGGCCTCGACAGACCCTTCAAAGGCACACCCCTTGTGAACCAATTCCTCTAATCGGGCCCTGCCTTCCAGTTTCAACCACTTCCCAATAATCCACATTAAGTATGAATCCATTAATACCTCTTCAACGGATTAATCCATTGATTAGATCATAGTTTTATGATACAATCACTTCCTCAAATCTCTACCTCTGAACATTACATTGGGGCTCAGACCTTCAACACAAACCACAAATGGGGACAACCAAAGGGCCCCCTAATATAATTAGGATTTTGTAAGACTCAAAATATATGCAAGGGGTTATATTTAAAGCACTACATGTGCATTGAGGAAGGAGGGCCAGGTACTGCCCCTGAGCTCTGGGGACCATCTGGTACTACTAAAGACAACTTACTGCCCATGTGGGAGAAAAGTCAAAGAACAGGGACAGAAACGGGAAGAAGCAAGCTTCTGATCGGAAAACCAGTGTTGAAATGGATGGTTAACCAGGAGGCCAGAGAAGGAAAATCCCCCCAGAACACATGTGAGGGGGGGTTGAGAGAAGAGTTCTGAACCAGAAGAACTAGCACATGGTGCAGGCAAGACATGAGGCAGAGACAGGCTTATTTCCAGACCCGATTACAGAAGGACCACGCAAGAGAGCAAGGGCAGAAGGAAGGTGACTAAGGGGCCTAATTAGCTTCAAAAGCAGGTAACACCTGCCTAAATGGGGATAAGCCAGTCTCACAAAAGTACTTTCAATACACTGATACAACTACATGGTACAGACGGAAGAGATCTAAACTAGCCTTCACCAGCTGCTAGTGAGCTATGGACTATTTATTGTTCTAAAGCGGCCAGGTGAGAGAAGCATCCACGGAGCTGGGAAATACACTTTACAGTTCACAACCAACCAACATTCTTGCTCTTCTTCACCTTTTTTTTTTTTAAAGTGGAACAAAACAGAACACATTCTGTTCTGAGAGCTGCCAACTGGAAAATATATTGTGTGAAACATTTGATTCAGATATGCAGCCCCAGACAAGCGTGCACACATTTGCTCCTGATTAAAACGAGTGTCTTGTTGGTCAGTATAAAAAGGTGGGAAAGAGCAGGCTAAGATCATTTGTGAGAAAACTTTGGATCTAAGATTTGGGAGCAGTGTTGTGGTATACACACTCGGGGAAACAGAGTTCAAGGTCATTGCCAGCTACAGAGTAAAATTTGAAGCTAGCCTGGACTACATAAAACCTACCCTCAAAGAGAGGGTGGAGGAAATAGTTTAGTGGTAAAACACCCCAGAAGTATGATGTCCTGAGTTTGAATCTCCAGGATCCACAGAGAGCCAGAGACAAGACACTTCCTAGAATTTGGTCAGTCTGAAATATTCTGAGGCAAATAAGATACTGTCTCAAACAAAATGGAAGGTAGGGACATACACTGGAGATTGTCATCTGACCTCCATAGGTATGCTACTACATGCTTATCCCTACATCTGTGCAAACATACACACTCGTGTACACATGCACACACAGAAAATAAAATAATTTTTAAAAAAGGAAAGTGAGGGCTGGAGATATGGCTCAGGGCTTAAGACTCTATCTCCCAAGCAAAAGGTTCTGAGTTCAGATTCCAGTTACCACATAAAAACCTCAAGAACGAGGTAGAAACAATCCAGGATAATTCCTGAAGTCACCTTTGGTCCTCCACAGGGACACACAGTGCCCTTTGATAAACAAGCACACACACAAAATAAATATTTTTTTTTAAAAAAAGGAAAGAAAAAGAAAAAAAATACTAAGATTCATATTTAGTCACTAAATTCTAACCTATTTTGGACATGAGTTCCAGTACAATATTAAATAAATTATGAGCAAATTTTAGGTATCAGGAGCTAATTTAAACTTTAATATGACCTAAAACCAAGCTGTACTATAATAAAAGGTTGAAGGCAGTAACTATGCCTCTTCCATGTGGTCAGACATGCACACCCATAATCAGGGTGAAGGGTCACCGCAACAGTACTGACAGGGCCACACGGGAACAATGTATCTATGGAAATTTTACAGAAACTCTACAAGGCAAGGCTTCCATGTTTCACTTTAAAAAGATCTAATGCTAAACTTATTTTTAATACCTACACCAATGGCAAATTCCAGTACCCAAAGAGATTAAGAGACACGTACCTGGCTAGCTGGAACTCGCCACACAGCTTGGGTTAGCCTTAAACCTGTGGCAATCCCTCAGTCTTTCTACCTGACTGTTGGGGTTGCAGGTGTTTCTGCACCAACACACCCTGCCTGTGACACACACTTGTAACAGGTGGCACGCGATTACTTGTGGATTCCAAACCAGTCCATCAGCATAGGACTGGCTCTCATCTGCCTACATCATATGAGGACACCCCCGCCAAGGCTTCAGGAGAACATGAGCAAGCAACATAAATAAAGTACTTCCCCGTACAAGCCATTTTTCCCAGAAGTACAAAGAGTGATCTAGAACTGTACGACACACAGAGTCATTACTGTCGGCCATGTGCGGGAGCCACAAGCAAAGAGACTACGTGAACACTTTACAAAGGTATCCAGTAAACAAACACCGGTGCTTATCGTCCTTAGTTTGGGGACTCTGGGCCTGGCTGCCATGTCTGCTATGGTGCAAGTGGGAAAAGTCACGGGCGCCAAAACCGAAGCACACACAGGACACTCGTCCACAAGCCTGATGTCAGTCCAAGTTGGGGAGAGAAAATTAAAAAAAGAAAAAAGTTAAGAACAAAAAGATCTCAAGCTTGTTGCCTATTTTACCTGGTCTGTCCTAAGACCGTGCCCGACTCGTACCTGGCAAACACTTCCCAAGTTTATGAACGCTAGTTCAAGGTCAAAAAATAATCCAACGCCTACGGGACTCAAACATCCTGGACTTGGTGGGGCTCTGGAAAGAAGCCACCTGCCTCCACCTAACTTCCTGATCACCCGGCGCAAGCTACACTCGGCCCCGCCAAGAGGCCAAGTCCTCGCGCATCCCGACCCTCCTGAGCTTCGGAGCTGCCCAGAAACGCTGCGGGGTCACTTTCCAGTCGCAGGGTCTTTTAGAGGTCACCGTCAAGTCCCTGCTCTCAAGGGGAAGGAAAAGGTCTTACCCAAGGTCACTTCTGCCTGAAAACCCTTGGATTCTGAAGTCAGCTCACATAACTAAACCCGAACCAAGTAGGTTTTGCCCAAAACGTTAGTAACCCCCAAGGCGGCCACGTGCGTAATCAGATCCACAAAGGCCCCAGCCCGGTGGGCCCGGCAGAAAGCAGGCAGGACCCTCCAATCTGACCTCTCCAGCCCCCGCGAGCGCTGGCGATCAAGAGCTCCCACGCCGGCAGAGCGCAGAGGCCCGCGCCCCACCCGGACCCCGGGCTCACCGGGTGCGCAGCGCCTGCCACGCGGCGTCGATGTCGGCGTAGAGGTTCTTCTCGGAGGGCTTGCCCGAGCTCACGCCGTAGCCCGAGTAGTCGTAGGAGAAGATGTTGCAGTTGATGCGCGAGCCCAGGCCGATGTAGAAGCTGCACATCTGGCCCAGATCCACGGCGTTGCCGTGCGAGAAGAGCAGCGTGTAGCGGCTGGAGGGCGCGCAGCG
Source organism: Typhlomys cinereus (assembly GCA_023101885.1). Taxonomy (NCBI): domain Eukaryota; kingdom Metazoa; phylum Chordata; class Mammalia; order Rodentia; family Platacanthomyidae; genus Typhlomys; species Typhlomys cinereus. Next base: position 2,125,695 of record JALPQD010000351.1, on the reverse strand, counting down.
CACGAACATGCAGCCCAGCCGGTTGTCGCGGGCCGTGCGCGAGAAGAAGACCTCGACGGCGTCCAGCTCGCGCTGCGAGTACTGCCAGTCGGCGCGCTCGCTCAGGTGCAGGCTGCACGCGCCGGGGCCCGCGCCCTCCTCCGCCGATGCCGGTTGAGCCGCCGGGGCCGGCGCCGGGGCCGCGGCGGGAGCGGGGGCGCGCTGCTCCGGCGCCAACACGGTGTAGGTGGGCTCCGGCGGCAGGAAGGCCAACTTGGCGGCGATGCGGCTCGGGCAGGGCGGGCAGCAGAAGAGCCAGCACAGCTCGCCCAGCGAGAAGCCGTTCATCCTGGGACCGGGCTCGGGCATCGGGGCGGCCTGGCGCCCGCCGCGGGCGGCAGGGAGTGGACGGAGCGCTGGAGGCGCGCTCGGGGAGCGGGAGGGCGCGGCGGCAGGGGCGGGGCCCGGCGGGCGCGGCGCGGCGGACGGGGCGGGTCAGCGGCGGCCCCGCAGCCCCTGCGAGGCGCGAACGGCCGCAGCCCGCGCGCTGCACACAAAGCCGGCGGCGGCGGCCATGGCCGGCTCGTGCGCGCCGCCCCGCCCCCGCACGCCGCCGCCACTTCCGGGTTACCGCGCGGCGCCCCCCAGATGGGCGGGGCTATCGCGTGTGGGCGGGGCGTTCGCTTATGGGGCGGGGCTTGCTCTTCCCGTCCGGGGCCGTAGAGTAGTTGCACAGAGGGGTGGGTTGGCTAGTGTCTTTTGAGGGGTCTGCACTCCACATACCCCTCCTGAGATCTCCTTCTTTAGATTCAAACTTCGGTCCTGGAAAGGGATTCTTGGGACTCCATGGAAAAGAAGATTGTTGGGGGAAAGGGAATCGAAGGAACTTAAAATATTTGGCTCTTGATACCTATTCTGTTCTGCCTTTTTTTTTTCTTTTTGATTGAGACAGTTGTAACTCATACTGAGTTTGAGCTCCTGAGCCTGCCTCCACCTCCAAGTGGCGAGATTACAAGCATGCAACTCTCTGAACTGCTTCAGCCCCCTCAAATATGAGCAGAGTGTTATGGGTGTGTTCCTCTATTGCAAACAGGTGTGTGTGTGTATCTAAAACAATACCTTTGGGGGGGGAATGAATTCCTTTAATGTGCCTTTTACAGATGTTCCAGCAGGGATGCTGGGTTTACAAGAACCATATTGAAGTTATCATTTCTGTCCTATGTGCTACCAACTGGGTAGCCTACAGCTTTTGTTTCTCTAGAATTGTTCTGGGTCCAGGGTTTTAAGCATGAGAGGTTTCTCACAACGATTTTAACACACTGGGGTCTTGGCAGTCACCTTTAAGTGATTTTATTTTTCCAAATGTAACCTTAAGTGCCTTTGAAACCACCTGTACTTTAGTGTCTGCGTCAGCAGAGCCCCTGGCCTCGCAGTCTGGCTCTGTCCCTGGCTTCCCTTTGAGGGCGGGGCAGGAGGTCCCGTGCACTTCCTGCCACACACCAGAGTCTGGGTAGGTAGTCTCCACTCCAGCTGTGTCACTCACAGCCTGCCCAGGAAGAATGGAAATGTTTATCGTGGTTTTTTTTAGAGGAAGGTTTTCAGCCCCACCCCTAAATGAATCTGCCCATATTGAACTCAGTAACCTGGAGGACTGGACTTTAAAAAGACTGTAGTGTTCACTAAAATATTTAGGTATTTTTGAACTACCAAACTTTGCTTCTTTTGAATTTTTAAAAAATTCTTTGACACTTTCAAACATAAATGCAATGAATGTATGTGTTTTCACCCCCTTACTGCCTAATCCGATCCCCCTCCAGTTCTACTTCATACTTTCTCCTTTGCAGCCAGTCTCCTGCTTTCAGTCTTTTTACATGTCAAACTTGGTTTCTAAATGACTGCTAACAAAGCGTCTTCAAAACAATATGTTTGGCGTCAGCTTTAAAGTTAGACTTGCAAAATTGTTCACCTGCAACCAGTTTTTAGCCTTGGTTTCCTTTTCCACGAAAGCTTTAAGTTGCTACATGTTGTATTTTGCCTTCCTGCTCTTGTGAACATGCAATATGTGTGTAATGTTTTCTGTGCTCACAACACTCACTGGATCAGGTGCAAGAGTTGTAAAAGATAAAACAGTCTCTGCTGTGGCTGGGTACCAGCAAAAGAGCTTAATGTGTGCCTTAAAAAGATTCTGGGGCTCAAGAGATGGCTCAGGGGTTAAAACGGAATGTCCTGAGTTTGGATTCCAGGTCTCATGTAAAAAACACCAGGAAGAAAGGGCAATTGCTCCCACTTCTGGCTCTGGAAGGCTGAGCCTGAGAAATGCCAGAGCGAAGCAAATAGGAAGTAGAAGCAATCCAGGATGATTCCCAAAGTCACCCTTAGTCCTCCACAGGGACACACAGTGCCCCCCCCCTCTCTCTCTCACACACACACACACACACACACACACACACACACGCACACACACACAAAATAAATAAAAAGTTGAAAAAAATGGACTTTGAGGAGGAGGATCAAGAGTTTGAGGTCATCCCCAATCTTTAACGGGTTGAGGTCAGACTGGGCTATGAGATCCCTCTCAAAAAAATAACTTTGTAAAAGTTTCGGCAATGATCTTGCATCCTGGCTCCATGGTGGTGTGAGCACAGAGGCCAAGTGTGCTAGCCCCTGATGTAATGCAGAACAAGACTAGAACTTCGGAAACTGAGATAAAGAAGCATGTGCCTCCAGTTGGTCCATCTTTCTCCTGTGTTGACGAGAACAGGTTGTTCGTAAAGAGCTGAGCTGCACGTACACTTGTGGATTTGCTGGTGGGAAAGACACCAGCGCTTTCATTCCAGATGGTCTGGTGGCGGTGCTCAGACTCTAGGAAGATGTGTTTGTTCATTTAGTCTTGTCCTCAGCTCCTTCCAGGAAAGATTTGTGGGAGACCTGATTCAATGTAATACTAATAAATAAATAAGCAGCTAAATAAAAGACCTTTTATTCGTGTTTTTCAGAGGCAACCTACAAGTAGGTTGCTCCCAGTTCATATCTGTGTCTGTGAGTATTCAAAAGATATTCTGTTATGACTCACATAAAGCAAGCCTTGCTCACTCATGTCATATAGAGCCAGAGGTAGAGCTCCTGAAGCCCACTGAGATAGGGGCACTGCCCAGGGGTTGTTGCTTCAGTATCTATCTGCACATCTGGCATGTAAAAGACTCTTTTACCAAAGGCTTCCTAGTTCTATGAGCACTTCTCTGCACCATGCACTTCAGATGTGAAAGTCTACAAGTGTGGCAGTGTGCCTTGCCATAGTCATTAAAAAACTTTTAACATACGGCACAGAAAATAACTGTGCCCTGCAAAATGGAAGGGTCAGGAATTACTAGCTGTTGACTTTGGCCTTAAGGAATTCCTATATAATTCTTGTCATTCTAGCAGAATGAAGTCTAACTTGGAATTCAGCTCAGCGAATGTATTGGCCAGGTTCTTAGCACGTTTCAGTGACCAGGCTAATCTGGGGAATGTGACGGGACAAGTTCACGGTCACAGCCAGGTGTTTGGTTCTCACTGCTGCTGGGTCAGCTGCAATGTGCTCCACCAGTTGGGAATGATAAACTCAGCAACATTCCAAGTATAGAAGGCGTCATGGTTTGAGTACAGACTCATGTGTTTGAATGCATGACCGTTATTTTGGGAAGGTGGTGTCAGCTTTAAGAGGTAGAGCCTTTCTGGAGGAAGACAGGCCACAGGGGACTGGCCTTGAATTTAGTAGCCCAGCCCTGAGTCCTCAGTTCTCTCTGCTTTGCCACAGTTGCAGTAACTTGAACCGGCCTTGTGTTCCCGCCTACAGACATGCCTCTGCCTTGTGATTTCTTCTATCACTGCGCTATATCACATCTGGAGCTATAAGCCAAATAAATATCCCTTTCCTCCTTAAGTCGATAATATCGGACTTCTGTCTCATAGCAAAAGAAAAAGTAACTACAATAGAAGACATTGGTGTCTATTAATTTATTTACTTGCGTGTGTGTGTGTCACCACCATGTGTCTTTCTCAACTGCTGTTTACCTTATTTTTAAATTTTTTTATTTATTAGAAAGAGGGAGAGGGCACACGCATGCATGCCACGACACACAGATGGAAATCAGAGGACAGTTGTAGGAAATCGTTTCTCCCCTTCCACCATGTGGGCTCTGGGAATGGAACTCAAGCGTACAAGCAGGTACCTGCCCCCTGGGCTATCTTGATGACCCTCATTTTCTGAGACAAGGTCTCCCGCTGAATCTGGAGCTCACTGTTAATAGACTGGATGTCTAGTTGGCCTCAAAGATCCTCCTGTCTCCACCTCCCCAGCACTAGGATTACAAACACCTGCCACTGTGCCCCGCTTTTTACCTGAGGATGGAACTCGGGTCCTCATGGCTGCGCAGCAAGCGCTCTACCCACTAAGCTGCCTCGGCAGCTCCTGGCCTCTGTGATTAACTTGACCTTTTACATATTCAATGTTGTCTTTCATGTTAATCTGCTGAGGCCCTCAAGCTTGCTGTGATTTATAAAAGTAAACCTGTGTTACTAGGGAAAGAATGACCACATGATTGGAAGAAAAGGATGCTCGTGCTAAATCAAGTCTTGTTGCCCGGATGAAATCAGGTACCTTGTCCCGCTTTATTTTCCCTCTAGTTCAGTTTGCACTGGCTGCTGTGTGATGTCTATTTGTTATGCTCCCCTACAAGGACCACAGATATAGTGCTCCGCAAATTTTAATTAAATGGAGAATGAGTGGGTAGCTTATGGAAAGCCTGGGTAAAACTGGTGATAACGATCAAACTGTTGAGAAAATGTTTAAGTGCTGGTTTATGTGTCTGGTCCTTATCTCTATCCAGGAAGGATTTGCGCAAAGTCTGATTCAGTTAATACCAGTAAATAAATAGCCTGACTCTTACTCGGGTTTTCTTTTGGTAGTAGTAGTGTGGCCTACACCATGCTGGTATCACGCTTTGTGTGAAGTGTCTCCCTCTTCTGCCGCTAAGTACTGCTGATACCTTTCTTTTTTATCAGATTTTATTCTTGGTATTAATGCTTCTAATTAAGGGCACTTGATCACCCAAACTCCCTTGCTGTAGAGAGAACACTGTGGGGTCCCTCAGGTAATCTCTGTCTCTTCCAATGCTGGGGTGTTGAATCCAGAGCCTCGCCTGTGGGGAGTTCACTCACTCCACTTGGGTTGCAGTCTGTGCTGCTAGAATGGGAGGCAACTGTCTTACAACCAAGACGCTAAATCTCACACCTCAAGATGGTGGCAGAGAAGAGCTGCCGGTCTCTAGCCTTTATCTCAACTTTTTGTCACATGAAACAAAAAAAAAAAAAAGAAAGAAAAGAAAAAGAAATCTTTGAACGTCAGCATTGTTTTTGTTTGTTTTGTTACCTGGAACTTAATGCAGCATCAGCTGGGGCAAGAATCAGAAGCAACGAATTTCACCTTGTTGCTGAAGTGTTTGCTCAGTTAGGACAAAGGGAACATTGTGTAGATCGATAGCGGAACAACTATGCTTAAATCCCGCTGGTTCCCATGGAGAAAGATATTTAAGAATGATGAATGGTAGAAGAGATCTTAAAGGGTGTATATCTCTTTAATGAATACAACTAAAACAAGGAGACATGAAAAACTCTAAAAAAAAATAGGGTAAGGGATACTGTAAGATGGCACTAAGGAACTTCTGTTGGCATGAATTCTGGTGAGAGAGAAGACGGCCATTCTCAAAGACTGCTCTCCCCAGAGCCCTTTCCAGCCATGGGGCCCCCTTATCACAGAGCTGTAAATGAGGTCACTTGAACCTCCTGAGAGAGCCCCCAAGCTGCCAGATGCTGAGAAAGCACCAGAGAGGTAATGACTGGAAGAAATAAAGCACAAGGGTTGCTGAATTGTGTTTTCAAAGTTACTATGAGGGAGGTCTCCATGGCAAGCGCTTCCACCATCCTGCCCTTCTGAGGTGCTCATCTTGTCCTGTATTCATGGATTCTCCCCAGGTGGCCCAAAGCTCCCGAAGTAGATGTCAGGACTCCCGAGTTGATGAACTACTTGAAGATGGGGACTGTGTCTTCTTTGATTTCTGTATCAGCAGAACCAGATATCTCACCAGGAAGTCCCTCCTCCCCTCCCAAAAAATTGTTGTTAATTGACTGAATAAAATCTCTAGTCACTTCAAATCACCTTGTGTTTTAATGTACAAGGATGCAGAGGTGAGACTGGGTTTAAGTAGCAATTGAGTTTTTACTTAGTAACTTTTTCAAGGGGAAAGTGGGAAGATTAGCCATTTATATGCTGAGTCTGTAAATGTGAATTCATAAGAGAATACAGACTATCAGAGCATGCCTTCTAAGGGCTTTCTCCCCAGGATTTTGGATAGTTGCACATTAAATAATATACGTGAATAATTGCTTTGTAAGGTAGTTTCAGGGAATTTACTATAACAAATATTAAAAGTACACTTAAAAAAAAGGATGTAGCATAAGACTCAATGGAGCAAGCAAAATGGCTCAAATGTGAAAAACTACTTCATAGAAGATAAAGTGATGTTTCAAACCTGTAAGAATACATCAACTTATTCAATTAGTTACATATTTGAAAAAACTTTAGGACAGGTTGATCCAAAAGTCAAAGCATGGCGTGTGTGTGTGTGTGTGTGTGTGTGTGTGTGTGTGTGTGTGTGTCACTAGAACTTGATCTTGGACATTGTTACAGTTACTCTGCATGGTTGTTGATAATTCATTACCAAATAGCTTATAGAGGAAAAAAGTTTTCTCTGTCTTAGGATTGCTGGGCTACAGTTCCTTGTCCAGCTTGGCAGGAACACTTACCCCAACTAAAAGCCAAGGAAACTGGCTACACCCTATCCTCAGGTCTGCTGAGAGGGACGATCCTCGCTTTCCAGACCAGCGTGTCTAGCCAAGTATACAAAGGACACCTCCGTCTTATTCACCTGCCCAGGGCCCAGTCTTGCCCACCCTGGGCTGGATCTTCCCCCATCAATTAGACGATCTCCTGCAGGCTCGCTTGGTGCTTAACCCAAGTATTAATTTCTCACAGCTGTGCCCAGAGATCGGAGCCTTCCATTGCCAAGTCGACATCAGTATCTAACTATGACAGTGTCTTCCTCAATTTCTCCACACTTTTTTTTTTTTTTCTGAGACAGGGTCTCACCGAACTAAAACTCTCTGATTTGACTGAAGTATCTGTCCGGAAAGTTCCAAGCATTTGCCTGTCTTCCCTTCAGTCCAGCCATGGGGTTACAGAGGCACAGTGCTGCACCCTGCTTTCACTTGGGTGCTGGGACTCTGAACTCACATGCTTGAGTGAGAAACACTTTACTGACTGAGCCATCTCCACAGCCCCAATGCAAACTCTTTTGATGAAACCAAAGACCGCCGGAGAACTGTGGATTAAAAATAATTGATATGTTAAGCTGAATACCAAGAAGAGAAACTACAGAGGGAAAGGCAGGTATTTGACTACATGCACTTTAAGTCATCTCACACCTAAATATTTGCAGATGAGATGGCAAGACACTGAAGACGAACTGCCAGAAGTCACTGAAAGAGACGTGGATGAGAACCGGGTTGATCAGCTGTGAGTTGGTAACTGTTGGAGCTGGCTCACGGGTTAATGGGTATGAGAGGTTTGATATGTACGCCTCTCTACTTTTGGTATGTTTAAAGTTTTAAAAAATAAATTCTGAACATTATTACTGTGCATACATATGATGTGTGTGGAGGGGTGCATCTGCACTATATAGTGTACATGTAAACTTTGTGGAGTTGGTTCTCTCCTTTATGTAGATTCCGGGGATCAAACTCAGCTCACCAGGCTGGTGTGGTAAGAGCTTTTATCTGCTGAGCTATTTTGCCATCCCCATTTTATAGTGTATAAATCCGGAATTCTTACAAACTGGTCAAAAATTTTTGTTCCAGACTGTGGAGATGACTCAGAGTTAGATAAAGGACTTGCTGTGCAAGCATGAGGATCTGAGGACCGGATCCCTACCACCTACCTGGGCACAACCATATGCATCTGAACCCCAACAGAGCCCCGAGGTTCTCTGGTTTGCCAGTCTAGTCAACTGGAGAACTCTAGGTTCAATAAGCAACCCTGTCTCAAGAAAGAAGATGGGACTGGAGAGATGGCTCAGGGGTTAAGACTCTGTCTGCCAAGCAGAAGGTCCTGAGTTCAGATCCCAGGTCCCACGTAAAAACATAGGCAGAAACAGCTGTGGAGGCCTGCACTTCCTGCCCTTGTGGGCGGAGCCTGGGAAATCCCAGAGCAAAGCAAGAAGGAGGTAGAAGCATCCAAGATGATTCCCGAAGTCACCCTTGCTCCCCACAGGGATACACAGTGTCCTCTGATACACACACACACACACACACACACACACACACACTCACAAAATAAATTAAAGATCATTAAAAACAAAGAAGGTGAAGGGGTTGGGGAGATATCTCAGCAGCTGTAAGCAAAAGGATATTGAGTTTGAATCCCCGGCTCCCATGTAAAATGCCAGGCCAGGACAGCAGGTCCTCTGTAATTCCAGCCCACCTGGGAATCCCCAGTACAAGCAGTCTAGACAGACTAGGCCTACCAGCAAGCTCTGAGTTTAGAGACCCAGCCTCAAAACTACAAAGTGGAAAGGTGATCAAAGATGATTCCCAGTATCGTCCTCAGGGCTCCAAATGCATGTATAATTGAGCATATACACACATACACCCCCCACATACAAAAACTGTGCATACACACAATCATGCATGCCACACACATAGGAAATGGAGGAAGAAAAGATGAAGAGTGACAGAGGAAGACACCTGGCTGGAGGTCTCATCTCTGCACATGAACACACAGGTAGGTGCACGCACGTGTATGCACATAGACCCTTACCAAGACTTTTCTCACTGGGGAAATATGGGCTGAGTGCAAGGACGAGCATTTTATTTAAGAGACTAAAAAGAATCCTGACCATCAGGAGGCTGAAGCAGGAGGATTCCTGCAAAGTTGAGGCTATCCTGGGCTACATAGGGAGCTTTAGCTGGGTTAGCTTAGGCTACCTAGGGAGACCATGTCTCAGCAGAAATAAAAGAAAAAGAAGTGTAGAGACAACCAATAAGCATATGAAAAAATATTTAGAGTCATTAGCTTTCAAAAAGCAAATCCCAAAATGTATTTTTATCCAGAGATTGACTCTGATGCTGACAGGGAGATGAGGGATATTCTGCTGGGAGGGGCCGAGGAGAGGGAGTGCTCTCACTCTTTTGGCTCAAATGCTAATTGGTACAAGTTTCTGGAAGGAAAACGAAATACATCAAGAGGCTTTAAAAATATACCAAGATTGTAATCCAGTCTTCCAGGTTGGAAGCTGGTCCAAAGAAGGACTCATCTCTCACAGAAATCTTCAGTGCTGGGATTCTTACAACAGTGCTCTTAGAAGAGCAAAAAACCTGAGAACTTCAAGGAGTAAAGAAGCAAGTTATGGTACACTGGACAACTGACTATTATGTCCCATTAAAACCGGAGTAGATGGCTGGAGATATGGCTCAGGGGTTAAGACTGCCTCGCAAGCAGAAGGTCTTGAGTTCAGATCCCAGGTCCCACGTCAACACTTCAGGCCAAACTGGTGGCAGCCTGTGCTTCTGACCCTAGAAGATGGAGCCCAAAAACCCCAGAGCAAAGCAATAAGGAGGCAGAGCAATTCAAGATGATTCTTGAAGTCATTCTTGGGCTTTTACAGGTACACACACTAAAGTGCCCTCTTGTACACACACATACACACACAGACATGCATGCACACATCAAAAAATACAATTTTAAAACATAAATCCATAAAAATAAAATATAACAAGCAAGCAAAAGCTAATGGGACCATCATGGTGGTACAGTCCACTAATCCCAGCTCCTTGGTTGACTGAGACAGGGCGAGCTCACATTTGAAGATGGAGAACGACATACTGTCTCAAAAAAAAAGTAGAAAGATAGATCAGCTCTCAGTGGTGGAGCGCTTGGCCAATCTTTATTTATTTATTTTTTAAAACAACTAATGGTATGGAAGGTTTGGTTCGGTTTGGTTGTTGGCTGTTTCTGACATATGCAGATGTTCTTTAAGTTTTTCTTAGTTTTATAATTAAAGAGCAATAAAGGTCATTTCATGTCAAACATGCCCAAATGAAGAAAAGTAGTGATGTTTCTCTAGTCTTTCAGTATCCTAAAAATACTTTATAAATTAGCATCTTAACGAAAGATATGGGGAGGATGACGGCAGGAGGATCACCAGTTCAAGGCCAGTATGGGCTGCACAGCAAGGCACTCAACAAACAAACAAACAAAAAAGCAAAGACAAAACTCCTAAAGATAGTTTTCAATTAATATAAGAAATGAAAATGCTACAAAGTTAAACAAAGTTGTATCAACACCTAAGAGTCAGAAATGGAGTATTTCCTGCAGAAACTTCAAAAAGTGAATAAAATGTCTCTCTCTCTCTTCTCTCTTTCTCTCTCTCATACACACACACACACACACACACACACACACACCTTTTCTTCATGGAGACCAAGCAATATGCTCACATAAACCTTTTCGAGGTTGATGCTGCTGGGATGGTTAACTTCAGCTGACCTGGCCCAGCTGTGGAATGCTCAGTCAGCTGATGTGCAGCTGCACTTGTGTGTCTGTGAGGATGTCAGATGCAAATAGAGTGTGTGTTGGTAAACAAAATATAGCTGGGACCATCCAATCCCTTGAGGGTCCTGATAGAATAAAAAGGTGGAGCAAGGGTGAAGTTCCTCCACCGATAATCTCCGCGAGAATCCTTGCCTAGGCCCCAGACTTTGACCTCAGACTGAGCTCAGATCTCTGGACTGGATGACATCACCAACTCCCAGTCAGCAGATCATGGGATGTCTCGGCCAAGGCCCCATAATCAATCCTCTCTGCTCATCGACCTCATAACACATGACCCGTGGGTCCTGATTCTCTGCAGAACTCTCACCCAGCTCCTGCCTGGCCCAAGCAGACACTTTGGTGTTGGGGAGGGATGGCGCTGCAGCTGGTTGCACTCTTCCTCCCTCCTTTCTTGCATGGTGACTTTGCGAGGATCCTGACTTCATAATTCTCTGCTGCTGTCCCTGCTTTTGCTCTCCTGGATGACCCATGGACATCCTGCATACTCTGTGGTCACGTGGCACTGTGCCATCCCCAGGAGGAAGAGCCCCTTCCTTGACCCCAGCATCCTGTTCTTCCACCATTCCCTTCCCTGCCATGGGCTCCTTTCCAGAGTCCTTTGCTCCGTGCCTCCTCTGCCTGGCACACAGATGCTCTTCCTGCTCTTGGGCTCATGGGGGGTGAACGGTGGCGCAAAGGCTCTTGGCATGTCAGTGTGTGACCTGCCTTCCCTTTGTCCTGTGGCTCCTCTGCTGTGGTACACTCTGCTAATCTGTCCTCATTAGACCACCTGCTCTATGCCATGTAGACCAGTCAAGAGCCAGAGAACCCCCCACCTCCTCATCCTCATACACCCCCCCCCCCAGGCAAGCGGCTCAGTTCAATGGAGGAGCCTGGTACAGAGAGTAAGGGTCTGTCTGTACTCAGCTCCTCATTGTCCCACCTGGGCAGGAAAGTGACTCTTCGGAAGTTTCTCCATCTGTAGAAAGCGTGAGCAACATCTCTTGGGAGAAAAATCCCCCCTCCCCCCAAAAAACTGATAAGAATCCAAGGTGATGAGTGCAAACTCATCAATGGTACTTGACCCATTTCTGAAACATAATAAAAGGTTTGTGAAGAATTGCTTCTAGGGCTGCGGAAGGAGTTCAACTGGAAAAGTGATCGCTTAGCATTCACTGCTCGCTTAGCAGCACTAAATAAACTGAGCACATGCCTGTAATCCCAGCACTCAGGAAGGAAAGGTAAGAGAATTAGCTCAGGGTCATTCTCAGCTACAGCTGAGTTTGAAGCCACCTCCAACTTCAGGAGACCCTGCTTCAAAACCAAACCAACCCCCAGAGGAATCCCTCAGTTTAAATTCCAGCTCTGAAACTACAGGCTGGGGGAACTCGGCCACGTGACTGGTGGGCTGGTTTACTGGGGCCTGTTAGTATAGAAGCTGAGAATGTGAGTAGAAGATTCAGCACCTGGCGTTGAGAGATGCCTCAAGCAAGCGCATAATGGTCCTTCTATGAGAGTTTCAAGGTCATAGCACACAGATACAGACTACAGTTTTTGCCTGTTTCCAGAAAATTCCTTTCCACTTATGTCTTGTGCTGCGTCTGCAAATCACAGTGCCTGGCATGTAATGATTACGACTGGGCTGGCGGTAATTACAGAAATGAGCACTTAGGAATAATTACGGTGTTAGAGTAGGAATGTATTGATATGGGTACTTTACATGTAGCCGCTCGGTTTGTTTGCCCAACTGTCTTTCTAAAGTATGTCCCATTATTTTCTTCAACTGTAGATGAGGAAGCTGGCATGGTAATATAAATCTGTTTCTAAGGTTACAGCATTAATAAATAGTTAGGAAGTCTAGGTTCATCCTTGATCTAACCACCACTCTACTGTCTTTTAGGGTGCAATGAACATTCGTCAGATGAAGGCAAATATTTATGAATCAATTGTTGTCTCAGACTATGTTTTTTAAAAAGGGAGAAGAAATCATCTGTAAAGGACTGCTTGTCTTTAGGGTGTTGAGCTGGACCGTGATAGCTTAGCTCCAAGATTGCCAGACGGCCCATGGTTCCCTCCCTCCCTATGTTAACTGTCCCCTCAGTTCTTTGCTCTCTTAAAACTGGGTTGAGCTGTGACTGCCTTCCTATGTAGCCCAGGCTATCTTAGAACTCACCATGTAGCCCAGGCTAGTTTCCCACTCACAACCTTCCTGCCACAGTTTCCTGAAAAGCAATGTGGGCATCCCCCTACTCCTCGTGTTTGCTTCTGTTATTTTTCAATGATGAGAACAGATCCCAGGGCTTTATTATGCATGCTAGGCAAGCACTCAACCATGCATTCCCAGGCTCCGTCTCTGGCTGCTCTGGTGAACCAAACCTAATAGATTCTAGGAGACCTCCAAGTCTGGGTCCTAGGATAACTCATGAAATTCTCCTGGTTCTCTTGCTACATTTCCTGTAGGGAAAGACAACTGTCATGTTGTCAGGAAGTTCAAGTCCCAAATGCAATGTCTGCAAGGGAAGAGCTTTAGCACAGCCGCTGGATTCTCTGATGGCTCCACACCAGGTACCAGATGAGGGTCGATGCCTTAGGCAACTTCACCTCAGCTATTATCTGGCTACCATCTTCCAGGGGATTTCTAGCCAGGATCCCGGGAGCCGTGAGGGACAATAGTACATTGTCTTCACTGCCAAGCTGGGTGGCAGCTTTTCACGGAACAGTAGAAAACCAGTTTCATCCAGTCATACAAAACCTTCTCTATTAAAAGCCTTGGGGAATTTTTTTCATTTAATCTTGATTCCAAGAAGAGCTGGATAATTAACCTTCTTCCCTTTCCACACATGTCCAGCCACGGACACTGGATTGTGTACACCAGAAGCAAAGTGACCTTCTCATTTTGGCTGCTCCAAAGCTCCCTGCCAAATACCGTCCCTCTTGAAGAAGGGGCAGAGGCAATCGTCTGCAATTACGGTTGACTTTTCACTTTCATTTTTCTGTTTTTTTTTTTTTTTCTTTCCCTTTAAAAGCTCTGCTTAACAATTTATACTAACTTACATTTTAGGTATCCTTCCTTTCTTCCTTCCTTCCTTCATTGTTTTCCTTCTTTTACTTCTGCTTCTACTCTTCTCCCCTTCTTTTCATTCTACTCTTCCCCTCTCCTCCTTTTCCCCTTCCTCTTTCTTTCTTTCTTTGTTTCTTTCTTTCTTTCTGTCTCTCTCTTTCTTTCTTTCTCTCTCTTCCTTCCTTCCTTCCTTCCTCCTCTCCCTTCTTTCTCCTCCTTCTCTCTCTCTTTCCTCCTCCTCATTCTTCCTTTTCTTTGTCTTCCTCTTCCCCATCCCCTTTTTCTCTTTCCCCTTCTTTCTCCTCATACCTTTCTTCTCCCCTCCTCTTTCTTTCTCTTTCTTCCTCCTCCTTCTTTTAAGACAGGGTCTCTTGTAGTCTGGTCTGGCCTTGACGTCGCTCCAGCAGACTTCGTATTTCTGATCCTCCTGCTTCCCTCCCCCAAGGCTGGGATGAGGGCACTGTCTTCTTTCTGTGCTTTCTTAAATCATTTCTGGAACAAAGTAGGGAATCATTCATAAAAATACCTATAATATTTTCTAAGAAACCAAAACAGAATTTACACTCAAGGTCCCCAAGTTGGATCTCCTTGGCCTTGGCTTCAGGGAGACAATCCATCAGTCTCACAGTGTCCTTTGCACGGTGCCAGTGATGGGAGAGAGGCTAGAGCTGTTCTGAGGAACAGAACGAGGTAATCTCTTTGTGGGGCCCTGGGAGCTATTTTTTGCAGCTGGGCTTTGAGGGAAATAGACCACCTGACAAGCATTTCCTGAAGAGCCAGGTTTAGGGCCACAGGTGGCAAGTGATAAAATTAAAGTCAAAGGTTATAAATACATTCAAAAGGCTTTATGGGCCATGGCGATGACTCAGAGGGTAAAGTCCCTGTCACGCAAACATTCAGACTAAGTTCGGGTCTCCATCATAAAACCTGGCTGTGTCACCACACCTGTAACTCCAATTCTGAGCAATGAAAGAGGAAGCAGAGATAGGAGGATCTTTGGGGACTTGTTGGCAGCTTAACTTAGCTAAATACATGAGCTATTTCTTCAGGTTCAAGAAGAAACCCTGCTTCAAAAAACAAGGCGGGGGCTGGAGAGGTGGTTCAGGGGTTAAGCCTCTGCCTTGCAGGCGGAAGGTCCTGAGTTCGGATCCTAGACCCCACAGTTCGGATCCTAGACCCCACGTATAGATGCCAGGCGGAAGTGGGGGCGGCCTGCGTTTCTGGTCCTGGTAGGGCAGAGCCTGTGAATCCGCAGGCAGAGTAAAATAAGGTGGAGGTGGTCCATGGTGGTTCCCGAATTCGCCCATGATTCTACACACATATATGCACGCACACATGCACAATTGAATAAAAAAAAGGGGGGGGAAATTGAAGACCCCTGACATTGACTTCAAGTGCACACACTTGCACGTGCATGCACACACACACGCATCCATACTAACATGCACACACACTCAGCCTTCTACTGCATGGTCTCAACACAGGGTCCCCGACCCAAAGTCCACATGCCTCTGAGAGCCTTACAGGACAAGGGTCATGCATTCTAAGCCCGTGTGGTCTCTGTTGCTGTTGCCTGACGTAATGTCCTTTAAGCTGTAGTGGAAGGCGTGATCCCAGCTGTGCCATAAGATAAACAAAAGATGTGCAGCAGGTGGAAAAAAAAATTGGAACCTTCTCTTCATGTTAGTAGGAAGTGTCCCTGGCACTAAGAATATGGACAATGTTTTCTTTTCGTTTTTATTCTCTCCTGGATTCCAGATTGTCTGTAATGAGCATTGTTACTTTCAGAATGTTGAGAAATAAAAATAAGCTGTATTTTTTGAAATGCCTTCTGTGTCACACTAAGGAAATTTCATTTCATTTTGCAGGCAGCAGAGAGACATTGGGCTACTTGGGAAAGACATTGGCCCATCTGGTTTGGGAGGGATGCCCAGTGTGGGTGGAGGTGTCTCTTTCTAGAGCATCTGCCAGCACCAGCCTCCAGAGCACCAAGAAACTAGATGATTCTATAAGCAGGATGGGGATGGATGGGCTCCAAAGTTAGGCCCAGCTCAGCAACCTCCCTTCTTCCGCGTCTGCTGTTGCCTGGCAACTCATGCAGTGACACCCTCTCTCCTGCGAAACAGCTCTTCCCCATTCCCTGCTCTTACCCAGGTCTGCCATGTTCTCTCACTGCAGGGGATGGCACGCAGAAACTTACTACTGTTATGGGACACGGTAGGACTTCTCTCTGCTGTAGACCACAGTACTTTCGGAGACTTACGAAAATGCTTTGGTATATCTTTTTAAATCAGAAAGAACAAATAAACTTTTAGATTGAAGAAAATACTTTAATATCCTGCATTCATCTTCAAATCCTGTGGTCATAGAATCTTTTTTTTTTTTTTTGCCACATGTATGTATATGTGTATTAACAAGAGGACACTTGAGTGTATACACCTGTGGAGGTCTAAGGGTGACATTGAGAATCATCCTGCTCTGCCTCCTCATTGCTTTGTTCTGGGTTTTCCCAGGCTCTGTCTTGCAGGGTCAGAATTAAGACCACCCCCGTATCCTTCTGGCATTATTCACGGAATCTGGGGTTTCTGACTCAGGTCCTTTCGCCTATGAGTAAAGACTTTAACCATGAGCGTCTCCCCCGCTATTCTTTTTTTTTTTTTTTTTATGGCAGTAGAGGACAGCAAGGTTATAGTGCCCAGAGTGTGTGAAAGGTTTAGCATGGTTTTGCTGGGCCACATCAAAGTACCTCCTGTCTTAGAGTGTGACCTTATTCCTCCTAAAATCAACCTTTCCATTGGAGCTACAAGGCATGAATTTCAGGGACTATCATTTCTGTTTGTCAGTTTAATCTCTACACTTCCAAGAACCTTCTCTTCAGTCAGCAAGGATGCCAGGGCCCCATCTTGTAAGCAAAGGTTCCAAACCTCACCTTCCTGGAATCCCGCACAAGCTTCCTTGCTTCCCTCTCTCATCTCTGGATGAGAGAGGAGAGAGCATAGGTGGGTGAGGCAGTTCTCACCAATCCAATCAGTGTCTCCTAAGCTTGTCTGTGCACTAAAACATTAAGTGTCTTGTAACATGCCCAAAGCCAGCCTCGGGAGGAGAGGCACAGGGGTCAGTAGTAGGAACTTCCCAGGTAATTGTGCCCTGTAGAGCTATTTGGGCTTTACCACCAGGATCTCTTGCTGGCTGCTTCCTGAAAGTCACCAAGGGCTTCAGGTCGGGGAAAACTAGAAAGACAGGAAAAATCTGAAGAGCATGAGAAGACCAAGGGTCAAGAAGACAGAGGGTCCGGAAGTCACCAGAGAAGCGAAAATTCCAGTAGCAAGTAATGGCTGCTAAGGGTCTTTCTCTCTTCCCAGCTGGAAGTCTGCAGTTTTTCAGGAATATCACCAGAAGTCTCACTTACATGGAAATGACATGCACTAGCCCCCTATTGTAACCTAGGTGCTTCTGGTTTCAGAGTATCAGATTATATCTGGCCTAAGGCATCTCTGGAGCAGGCTCAATGATCTCACTCTTCAGAATAGAGAAAAAAAAAAAAAACTACTGAGATGTACTTGAAAGCCAGCAGAAGACATGTTTAGCTAATGCTAGGACCATATCATGACCTAGGCCTCCCCCTTGAGGTGCCCCTAACCTTCCTTGGGTGTACCTCACTCTGGAGAAGCCCACATCCTTGTGTTTGGAGCACTTAGTTCTTGAGCGACCTTCTTTCTTACTACTTCTAATAAAGCTGCCAACTCTGTCTCACCATACTAGCAAGACCTTGAATTCTGTTCAACATAGAAGCCACAAGTCCCAGTTTGACCTGAGTGGAGATCCCTAAAAATTTAGGGTAGCTCTTCAGGCCGCTGTGAGTGACAGGTGTGGAACTGCGTTTCTGTCCCCTCACAGCTGACACTATGTGATCTGTTCGGCTCAGATTTTGTTAAAAGTTGTGATCCCAAGTACAAATGGTGGCACTCAGAGCCCTTGCCAATAATCCTCTAGCAAAAATCCAGACAGGATGCTCCATAGATAAACAAGCCCATGGGACATCATATACACGGTGAAGCAGGGCCTGCAGTCTGGAAGTACATTGCCTTGACCCAGGACGGACAGGGAGGACAGACCAGCAACCTTTCCATGCCTGCTCTGTGCTAGCATGGCGAGCTCAATCCTGAGGGTTCATGAAAAAGTAGCAGTCAGCAGAAGGCAACCAACACACATAGCATCAAACTGAAGGGCAACGACTCCCATTTACGGGGCCGCCTGTGTGCTAGGCGGGGCACAGCTACTGCCACAACTCGCTCTGCAGGAAGCTGTTCAGGAAGTTCCCCAGAGAGTACTGCTGGCAGCAATGTCTTTGAGGGCGGAGGGGGATACACCCTAGGTAGAAGGAGGGGTGGACTGTGATGTGGCCTTAGTAAAGGTCTCAGCTGTCTGAACCAGGGAACTCTGGAGACCAGAGAGGTTGGATTAATTCTATGGCGATGCAGCTTACACATCCTGCAAAGGAATTTGAACTTGGTTCTGATTCCAAAGTCCATACGCACTGGGAGAACTGGGAGGGAGGGAGTGATACAGCCTCCCAGAGTGTGAAAACTGACTGGGGGCCCTGGGGGGGGGGAGGGGGCAAAAGAATCTCACAAGCCACTCCTGAGTGCCCCAGAACATAAACACATACTCTGGATGCCTGGGCTGTTACTATTTCACCTGGAGGGCTGATAAGAGACAAAGCCTCTGAGGAGACTGGAGGGAGCAGCAAAGGGAGGAAAAGACCAAGGACCAGAGTTAGAGATGCTTGCTGTGGGGTCAGAGACACCTGGCACACCCCTGGCACACGGAATAGGGAGGTGCCAGGTAGGTTGGACTCGTCTCCGGTCAGGCAGAACCACCCAGAAGACTTCATTAGGACAAAAATGTCCCTTTCAGAGATAGAGCAATATAAATAGTGCAAAGGGCAGACTGGAGATGACAAGAATAGCTAGGAGATGACCTCAACAAACCAGCAGAGAGTAAGGAAGTCAGGCTTTGTCATGTGGCCGGCTGGAGAGACAACCTCCTCTGCCTGTGCAAAGGGAAAGGGGGAGTCAATACAACCATGAGGCCTGGAGACATTGTCTTGGGAAAACAAGCCTGGAGTCCCCATGAGAGTCAGTAACAGGCACGAAGTCACTGCGGGACATCTGGGAGGAAGGCAGCGAGAAGAAGGTGACCAGGTAGTTGGAAGCCTTCTAAGGGGATACTATGTGTAAGATAAGGGGTGTTACCAAAGAGGAACCATGACCAAAGCCACGGGTAGAGGAGATCGCTGGGGGACAGAGCAGAAGAAGGGGTGGAGGAAAACTCGCAGATGTCGCTGCAGCGAAGGAGGAACAGGAGCTGGGAAAGGCAGCAGGGAAGAATTAGCAGGGTACAGGGTGGAGGATGCTTTCCCAGACCAATTAACTAGCGCCCCACCGCCACCACGCCCTCCCCACTGTCATCATGGTGGTGCGTACCTACTCTACTGCTCTGGAGGCAGAAGCAGAGAGCTCAAAGCCATCTGGGGCTACAGAGCAAAAGTATTTCATTCAAAAAGAAAAATAAAATAACAGTAGAAATGGTGAACATACCAGACACGAAAGGTTGGAACATAAACACATTTTTCTTTTTGAGACAGTGCCTTATGGTGTAGTACTATATAACTAAGGACAGGGTCCTCGCACATCAATTAGATGCTGTCCTGTAGCTTGCTTTTTCAGTTTCTTCCCAGCTGTGCCCAAAGCTCAGCCTCCAATGAATTGTCAAGTTGGCACTTGTTTCTAACCAGTTATTGTTCCCTTTGAGGCTTTGGTGAGGAAGGGAATAGAGTGTGTTGCATCTATTTCTTTGGTCCAACATATCAGATTGCCACAAATGAGTGAGTTGGTGTAACATAAATCTGATGTTTCATAAGTCTGGAAATAGAAGTCTGAAATTAAAAACTTATCAGGATTGAGTCTCCCCATGGCTTTAACAAAGACTTTTTTTCTTGCTTGCTTCCAGCCTTTGGGGTGGGGGGGGAGCCCAGATGTTTTTCAGCTCGTGAGAGAGCATCCCAACCACTGCCTCTGTCTTCCCATGGCCTTCTTCTCTCTTCTGCATGTCTGACTCTTCCTCTCTTTCATCCTCCCCAGCCCTACTAGATAACTTCATCTATATGCCCTACCATGAAGGGCTGGAACACCAAAGAAAGGTTTCCAGGGCTGCCTGGACAGTGGGGTTGATGGCAGAGGCATAGCCCTGGGCGGCCCAAGACCAAGTAGATTCTGGCACCTTGACCAGAAGGAGAAGGGGCACATACCAGGATAGAGGACAAAATGACTTCATCTTGGCTTATCTTTAGTTAATCTCAGCCCCAGACACATCTCCGGAGCCAGGGTCAATGGCTGTAGAACCCCACACTGCACTGTAATGATCAGCTTTTAATTTGCTGAGAAACTGCAGGAAAAATCAACCAGACTCATTCTGGATCAACTACAGTGGTAAGATTGCTGCATTAAGTCAAATCGTCTCCCACACTAGACATTAGCAAGATGTGACAATCACGTCAAATTGTCACACATACCCAGTCATTGGTAAGTCATAAATTCATAGGGATTTTACCTGGTTGTTCTGAATTAAATTTTCCAAACTCCATTTCCAAATAGTGATGTATTTCAAGTTTCCAGATGAACGTCAGTTTGGATGGGACACTCTTCAACCCACTCCATGGTTACAGGCATGATTTAGAGATGGTGGCAGCAGGAGAAAGACATGCCACGTCTTGTGATTTTTGAGCCACATCTTGTGGTTTTGAAAAGGGCGTTTCTTTTCCATGATGAAGGCATAGTGCCTTTGTAGGCAGTGAGAGGGGTACGGTGAGGGACACTGAGGACCAGGGAGAAGGGTGCCTGTGGGAGCAACTTGTGGAGGAGGGAGGCAGAGTTCAAGTGTAAAGTGTGAGCAGCTTGCCGGAGGTGTAAGTCAGAGGAGAGAGGCGAAGGAAACCCAAGGTGTCAGTAGACTTCACGTCGCTTGAACAAAACACCTGACACCGTCAGTTTCCTAAAGGTAAAGGTTCATCCTGGCTCAAAGTGTTGGCTTAATCCACTGATCCTGGCTTTTGGGTCTGCAGAGAGGAGCACTGAGTAAAGGAGGCAGTAGGAGACAAAACTGCTCAAATCCTGCAGGGAAGCAAGAAGATGGACTGCAATCCCATAATACAATCCCCGTGATCCAAAGGCGACTCACCAGGTCCTGCCTCTTAAAGGATCCCTCACTTTCCAAAAGCACCACCATGGGGCCAAAACTATAACATAGGAACCTTGTAGGGGACACATGTGAGATACAAACACTAGCAAAACATATGCACTCACAAGTAGAGAGACTGAAGGACTTTGCCATCTGGTTGGGCAATCATGTGGGCAGTTATTTACTGAAAATGGTGAGGGAAGAAAAAAGTGAATGGACTAAGAAGTAAAGCTTAGACCTCAGCCCATCCCTCAGTGCATGTAGTCGTACGTGTCCGTGTGCCGGCAGCAATGAGGACCCAGTTGAGCTGCCAGAAAGTTAGTTATTACAACAGGACATTGCTGAGTGGGGAAGGGCTCTTGAACAGAATACTTGCCTTGAAGCCTAGCAACCTGACTTTGGATCCTAGCTTTTTATAATTTCGTTTTTTGTTCTTTGACAGTTTCGTGCACGTGTATAGTTTATTTAAGTCATTGTCACCTTATATTACCCAATCTATTCCCCTTTCCTTTTCCTGCTGAAAATCTTTTTTCCTGCCAGTTTCCCTCCTATTTTCGTGTGTGTGTGTGTGTGTGTGTGTGTGTGTGTGTGTATGTGTGTGTGTGAGTTTAATATGGCTTTCTCTGGGTACTTGCTCTGGGAACCATGTCAGTGGCTATACCCCTGAAGAAGGCGGCTTCAGGAGACGGATGAGTGAGTTCAGTGAGTAGAGCACCTGCTCTCAAGCGTGGAGACCCGAGTTCTCTCTCTGGAAGTCCACATGGTGGAAGGAGTGAACTGATTTCCAAAAAAAGGCTCCACTTCCCACAGCCAGTATTAGCCATCAGTAGTCTCTCGGGAGGGGTGGTGCTTCATATATGCTTCCCTCAGCCATGAATGAAACATTGACACACCCGGCCTGGGGTGAGTCTTGTTCAAGTTAACATAGCTGCAGTGAGTTGTCCAGAAGCCACTGTTCAGTGACCCTCTGGCTCTTATATAATCCCTGCTCTCTTCTGCAGTGTTTCCCTGAGTCTCGGGGGCAGGTGCTTTAGAGGTCCTGTTTAGGGACACAGTCACTTATTCTCTTCATTTTGGTCAGTTTGACTCTCTGTATTAAATGCCTTCTCAATTGAATGTTGAGAGCTGCACTAATCTATAGGTATAAAGATAAATAATTTGATATGATTCCATGTAGCAAAGTAATAGTAGTTTGTTCTCCCCTAGGGCCTATGACCTTCCCATCTATGTGTTCTTAGTCAGGTTCAGCAGCACCAGGCATGAGTTCCTTGCTGAAGAGCAGGTCTTAAATCTAATCAGAAAGTAGGTCGGTTGCCCTCGTAGCATTCATAACAATGAGCACATCTCATCGGGGTAATTATTAGTGTAGCTCACAGAATTCACAGGTGGGTAAGACTATTGATGACCTTTCTTTTCCAATAGGCTGCTACATAGTACTTCCGACACTATGAAAGCTAGCCAGCAAGGAGGAAGCTTCCAGGTCAGTTCCAGGTTAGTTCTAGCTTGATTTCTCCATGTCCTGTGTGGATCTAGGCTCTTAATTCTACCAATGGAGATAGATAGTGTCATAGTTAAGCACAGGTGTCAACTTGACTGTTGAGGGTTTGAGCTCTGGGCACATTGTGGAATTAGTGGTTGAGTTGAACTGAGAGTGAACCTGAACGCGATTGTCTAGCTGATGGGGAAGGCCCAGCCTATGGTGGGTGGGATTAGGCCCTGGAATAAATCACAGAAAGCTGGTTGAGAAACTTGGCATCCTTCTGTTCACTTAGCCAGACATGCTGGTCTGGCAAGTAAGGATTGTCCCTCTCTCAGCTGTTATGTGGTGATGGTGTGGCCAGTTCCCTCGGACCTGGTGTTGGTGCATGCTCTCCCGTCAAGCTGGACTGAGAACTGTAACCAGTAATCGTAAGAGAATAAATCCCTTGCTCCCTTAAGCCTTGTGATGGTCATTTATCAGCAACCATGCAGGCTTACTGTGATAGATAGATAGATAGATAGATAGATAGATAGATAGATAGATAGGTGATAGATAGATAGATAGATAGATAGATAGGTAGGTAGGTAGATAGATAGATAGATGATAGATAGATAGATAGGTAGGTAGATAGATAGATGATTCTGCCTAGCAGAGGAGAAGAACAATGTTCCCTTTTGTTTTGATAATCCAGCATTGGTTATCAAGGTTTCCAGGACTACGGTCTACAGAGGTGTCATTGAACCAGTAGGTTGAGCCCAGTCATCAGAGCCTTGAACTCAAGACAGTCTTCTTTGCCTGTAGCCGTGCCATAGCATCCCACTCACCCATCTACCAGCCTGGGCATCAATGTGACCACTCAGCAGTCACTGACTTCCCAGATGTCACACGATTCTCCGGTGCTGTCATCACGCAACTGCTCCATGCCTTCTTTTGGACCATCTGGAAAGTCCAAGAGAACAGGAACATCTGGAATCCCAAGTATGTCGAGAGATTTTCATTGTCAACTGGCAGACGAAATGATGAGGGAGTGCAGTGAACATGCCCAGTGCTATAAATACAGGTAACGAAATGATAAGACAGCAGCAGTTGGGAGAATTGAATTCAGTCAGCAGAGCTAGCCTGTGATTGCTGGGACGCTCCTGTCTGGTGTGCCCAGAAACATAGCAAGGATCTGTTATGCAGAGAGACAGGCCAAACAATTTGTAGCTTCTGAGACACAGTGGGAACCCAGAAGATGTTGGCAAGGCTGCTTAAGAATTCTGATAACTAAGAGCATATCTTATCTTGGCCCGCCTGCCTACTTGCCATCTGTCTATCTTTATGGTACATGACCTTTCCCACCAGTTGGCAGTTTCTCCAGTGACTGGATCGGCTGCTCCAATCTCAAGCCCCTGGCAAATGCATCAGAGTTTGAAGTGCCTAGGAACGCTTTCTCCCTGGCCCGAATGTATGAGAAGGGAAGAGGAGAACTCCAGGATGAAGGACACCAGTGCTGACCACAAAGACCTCACCCGGCCGCAGAGGTGACAGCTGTCCCGTGTCTGTGCTGATCCTGAAGTTTGCCATATGTGTTTTCAACTAGATAGGTTCAAATCCCCAGGTCCCTGAACAAATCAAGTTTATTATCATGAAGAGACTGTTGCGAAATGACTGTAAAAAGGGATTGATGTGGAGACATGAGCTTTCTCTGCAAGTTGCTCCCACAGATTATGTGCAGATGCGTAGCTTCATTCTCCAGCCTCTCCCTGGACAACCTCCATGTTTACATCTTGAATACCAGCCTCCCATCTCCTCCTCCATCTTCCAGCTGTTACTTCACCTGCCTCTGAGACATCTCCTCTAGAATGATCTTCAGGCTCTTCTACTCCAGGCATTCACCCTGAGTTCAATGTCTTCTCCAGCACCAGCCAGCCCTCCTCCCATGTTCTTGCCTCAGTGCATAGCACTGCCCAAAAGCAAGAACCAGAAGGACTGGTATTACCTTCAATTCTTTTTTTTCTTCTTCCTTCTCCTCTTCTTCTTTATTCTTTTCTCCTCCTTCTCCTCTCTCTTCTTCTTTCCTCCTCCTCCTTCTCCTCCTTCTCCTCCTCCTCCTCCTCAGTTTATCTAGGTCTTACCACTTCTAACTCCAAATTATCATTGAATCCACCTCACTTTCATGGGAGCTATAGAGTTGAGCATAGATTGCTGCTTTAGCTTCAAGTTTCTGTCTCAATACTTGTTTTCCACCAACTTTTGCCACATTCGGCATCCTTCCTAAAGGATCCTGGCTAGAATCCTTCAGTGAGATCCCCTTAGTGTCAGGAGCTGTCTAACCTCTTTCTCTCTCTTTGTGTTCACTTGTCTTCTTCTGTAATCTTTTCTCTTTCTATGTTCTCTGCTCCTTACCACCATCAGACTGAAAGCTCAGGGACAGGGACCATGTCCGTGGCATTGTTTCCTGGGGGCCCAGTGAGGTCCAGCCCTCAACACAGCCCTGGCCTGTGGATCTGTAGTGCTGCCCCAGTCTCCTTCCTGCACATGCTGCATTTAGGTCCCGAGTCACCCCAGCCATACACACACTTGCTCACTGTGTGTGTCACGATCTCAAGCACACTCTGTGACTGTGAAATTAGTGTCATCACAGGGCACCAAAGATGTGGTTATCATTTACTGTACGCTTTCTGGTGTGAGTCACAAGGTTCCCTGAGGGTGGATCAAACCACGGACACTTCCTTAAGAAACTCTCTTCATAGGTGCATAGTCACATTGTCTATCTTCTCCTTATATATCTAGATCCATCGAAATCCTTCTGACCTTCCTCTCCAGTCTCCATCTCTACACTCTCCAGGGTCCTTACTTCTCTAATCCACCCTCAGTTCTGTTTCACAGATTTCTGGCTCATACATTTCGGGAGAATTAAGAACTAGACCCCACTTCCAGTCACCCTGATAGTAAGAATGGACTCTGAGTTACAGACCTACTATGGCTCCTTAAGTCAATAGGACTGGGTCTATCAATCACTTGGTCAGGCCTCCTATTGCCCCCCCCCACCCAGGAAGTCTGACCCACTGGAGTGATGCTAAATAAGTGTGGGGAGTCTATGCCTTCTTGTTCCCTTAAAGTCACCTCTCTCACTTTTTCTCTTCCCCAGCAAGACAGCAACAAAAAACATAGCGTGTACAGAAGCTGCTTGCATTTGAAACTCTTAAGCTCGAAGAGAAAAACTTTCTCTTATCTGTACTTTTGTTTAGATTGCCAAAGTGAAGGCATGCTTTTCCTGATATTTGGACCTTTCTACTGTTTCTCTGAAGACTCTTCACTCCTTCAACATGTGGCTGTTGGCCTGCCTCTGAGGGCAGGTTTTTCTGTTGCCCTTCTCCATTTCCCTCTTCCTGGTAGCTGCTGGGATTTCCAGCATGCACCTAATTGGTGCCAGAAGGCAGACTCCATTTCAGGTCTTCAGTTCTGTTTAAAATAAATGTAAACATTCTCAACTCTTTTTCTTCTTGATAATCTATTATGTTTTGAAGAATTCAAAGCCCTAGACCATATCAAGAGCACTCTCCAAAAGCCAGAGCCAGAATTACTATCTTTGATTTCCTTTTTCTGCTTAAGTCTGCATTTCCAATAGATCCAATTGCAGAGCCCCGATGCTTAGAGATTCTGATAGTTATCAATTTTTTCTTCATCCTCAACAAGTTCTCCTTGCTTAATTTTGTCAGTATTTTTTGGAATGGGCGTTTTGCAGAAAAAGCATCACATATATCCCATTCAATGCCCTGGCCTCCTGCTCTCTTATAGACAGCAGAAGGGACCAATGAAGCCCATTGTCATCCTTCAGGGCATGGGGGGGGAGAACACCAACTATGGATGACTTTAAAATTTCATGTGATTTCTTCAAAGTCTATTCGAGATAAGATTTACTTTGTTCAATGTAAAGTTGCTATTTTCAAATTGTATGCAACATTCCAAAGGAAACTATGCAAAAAATATCTTCTTTGTCATTGATGGGGGAAATAAATAGATCTGAAAAATCAATAAGTTCTGAGAGTGTTGAGGGGACATGTGAACCCACCCACTTAGTATCAAAGACCTCTGAAAATGAGGCGATTGCTTCAGAGCTAACCGTGGGAAGCCTGGGCAGGACAGGATGGAATGGGTTCTTTCTCTGTGATCCTTCCCTTCCCTTACTTCACCAGACCTCAGCCTCAGATAACCACCAACACCCTCTGTTCTTGGGCACAGGCGTTGGGCTTTGCTATGAAAAGCTGGGCAGTGTTATGCAACACCAACTGCGCCCTTGGTTCTGCTCCCACCTTCTTACTCATCCCCTCCAAGTCGGGCCACACCTGGTACTGTGTGCAACTCCAGAGCTGCACTTCCGCAGACACCGGGGCAGGCTGAAGCAGGCCCCATGAGGATTCTTCAAAGAATGTTGGGTGTGTCACCTGAAGCCCACGACAGCAGGTTCTGGAAGTGCCAGCACACTTCAGGAGGACTAGAACTAGAACTAAGTGGCAAGGACTCCAGAAGAGAAGGGTCGGGATGAGGAAGACTTCCTGAGCGGTCTCCCTAAATGAACAGGCTGCTCAAGAGAAGGTTTCCTTTCTCTGGATCAAGGCTGAATCTTAAATAGTTGATGGCACTAGAATTCTGGGGACCCTAATCATAAGTGAGACCATTATACCATTGTGGCTTCCAGATTTATTTTTAAAAAATGTCTTCGTATTGCTTTGTGTGTAGAAGATATGTTCATTGTGATTAAATCAGTTTCTTCTGGGAAGGAGAATCTGAATGTGAAAAGATAATTATCGCATGGCATTAGAAGTGCCACACTAAAAGGATGTCTCCGACAGCACAGAAGAGGGAATGACAAGCGCTGCAAAAGGGGGAGAAAGTTTTCTATGCAGGAGGTGGGTTTCAAGATCAATCATACAGTCAGGCTGATGTGTTTGCTTGAAAGAAATAGCATCGAAGAATAGAATAGAACACTGAGCATGTGTGCAAATGGAAGAGATCATCAGGATCAGGGTTTGAACCATCTTGCATAGAGCATAGGGGCATTCCAATTTTTGCTATGGAAGGAACCACTGAAGATGGGTAGGAGGGGAGAGGACATAGTGCTCTAGAAAGTTGTGGTGGGGCATGAGGTAGTTGGATTTTAGGGTCAGTGGGAGAGACTTCTGAAGGTATGTGATGTGCTGGCAACAGGGAGGCAGATGGGGTGTGTGTCATTATATAAAAAGAAGATTGGTAGGGACTGATGAAGAAGCTACATCAAGTGAACATGACTCAGAGATATCAGCTAGAGGATGAGAACACTGCAGGGAGAGGAAATGATCAGAGGATGGTCATGGTGATTGGGAAGCACACATGAAGTGTCCAGCTGGGATGGACTGATGATTCCCAAAAATGAAGGCTGAGGAAAGAGATGGTGTCACCTTTACTCTGAATATTGCTGATAACTTCATGACCAAACAGCTTAAGGGGGAACAAGAGATCTTTATTCTTTCTTATGATTGTCTGGTTACAGTCTACAGTCCAGTTTGGCAAGAGAACTCACAACACCACCAGGGGCCACCTCACATCCACAGGACTGCTGAGGCAGGGGCAGACCTCACTCAGTAGAGAGCAAATCTATCAAAATATGCCAAAGAATATCAACTTCCTGAACCAGCTAAAGAAGAACAGCTCCTGCTCACAGAACTCACTGGTCTTACCAGCTCAGTTCAGGAGCTGAGCATCTCAACATTCCCAGTCTGGTGTTGAATGCCATACTTTTCTAAGTCAGCTTCCCTTATCTTATCCACTTACCAACTATCGACTGGATCTTCTCCATTAATTGAAGAATCTCCTATGAGCTTGCTCAGAGCTTAATTCAATGACTGATTCTTGACATATTTGTCCAGAGCTCAAGCCTTCATTTGTCAACTTGACATCTTTACCCAACTATCACATGTCTCCATAAGTGGGTCTCTACCCAGGATCCCCCCTTCCTCTTCCCTGGCAAATGGAGCCTCTTTTATGTGGGAAGGGCTTCCTCTTTCCTTCCCTATAGTCTCCAGTGAGTGGCTGTCACTAGAGTTGCCACATGCTTCTATCACCATGTTCCCTGGCTACTACTGTGTGAGCCAGATGGAGGCTCCCGGTCGGCATGATTCCTTTTCAAGACTTTCTTTTCTAATTTCAAGAAAATTTTCAGCATACGTCAAGTTTGGTGGGACACACTTACAATCCCAACATTCAAGAAGCAGGCAGATAGTTTCTGGCTAGCCAGGTTATATAGCATGATATTTTCTCAAACAAACAAACAAACAAGCAAACAAATTTGGTATCAAGAGTGGGGTGTTACTTATGTTTTGGAGTAGCTTAAGTAACATCCCACTCTCTTTTTTTTTTTTAAGCCCGATAGAAGTTTATTTGGAATTCCAGAACTGCCAGCCCAATTGTGGGAAGAGAGAGAGAGAGAGAGGAGAAAAAGAGAGAGGAAAGGAGGGAAGGAAAGGAGATAAAAAAAGAGCATAACACTCCACTCTTGTTACCAAATTTCAATAACAATCAATTCACAGTCACTAGTGGCTCAGCTGTACATAGATTTCCTTTCTGCCCTTATTGTCATGGATGTAGCAAGTACCCCATGTTTGGAGTCTCCCTCTCTGGTGTAAATAAGTCATCCTTTGATGATGCCGAGGAAGCCAGTTAACTTAAGGGGGTTGTTGCAGTTAATTGTTTTTCTTTTGTTGCTATGAGAAAATACTCAGATAAAATGTGGGAGGGGGAGGTATTTGCTTGGTTTGTGGTTCCAGAAGGGATACAGTCAATTTGTGGTAGAAATCACATAGCATAAGGCACAACTAAAGACAGAAGCAGGAGGCTAGTTCTCATCACTGCGGACGTTAGGAGGCAGAGAGAGGAAGTAAAAGCAGGGCTGGGCCACCAACCTTCAAGGTTTATTCCAGTGAATATGCTCCTTCTCCCAAAGCAAGACTCCACCTCCCAAAGGTGCCACAACTTTCCCAAATATTAATACCAGCTACAGATTCAGACACATGAGCCTGAGGTGAGGGGGCACCTTGCATTCGAACCCTAGTGTCATACAGAAAGCAGGGTCAAAGAGTCTTGTCACTCTTTGGTTTCATGTTCTAGAAGCCTTTTCACAGAAAAGTCTGCGGGCTGCTTGACTCGTAGACTCTTTAAGCCAAAACTTCCATCCTGCCTTAAAGAAGTTTGGGTCAGCTCTTTGTTCCTCACTACCAGGTGTCCTGCCTAGTCACCCACACCTTGGGGAGCATGTTTGTGTCCTACAAAGTTGGGTTTCCTCTAGCAGGAAGATCCAAACCCTTTGGCACAGAGGCCATCTCTTTAATGACAATTTCCACAAATTTAGTAGCAGAAAGAGAGCACTCCCATGACTGACTCGCCAGATTTTATGCTGTGCTTCATGTTTCCTTTTGTTTAAAGCCATCTGGACTAAGTAAGACTTCTTCTATGACTATAAGCATCAGAAGCAGAAATGACACCAGCCAGTGTGGATTTCCCATCTCTACCAACTTCAACACACAAAGTCTGGTGTCTTCCCAAAGGTCTTTGGATTGGATGAGGAAGTAAGAGTTTCACTTTTGTTTACAAAAAAAGGAGGGAGTGGGGAGTAGGGGGGGTATAGTACCATGTAGAGGTTGAGAAGAATGGGTGGAAAGACTAGGGTAAGTTTCTCTAGGGTGAATTTTAACCCAAGCTATGCCCAAAAAAGGAGCCTATAAAATTATTCAGAAAAACAGTCATGATAAAACCATTTTTTCTTTTTATAACACTCTCTGTAGTCCAGACTAACTTCAAACTGAGACAGTCCACTTGTCTCAGTCTCCCAAGTCTTAGCATTACAAGTTAGAGCCCGCAGACTTTTCTGTGAAAAGGCTTCCAGAACATGAAACCAAAGAGTCACAAGACTCTCTGACCCTGCTTTCTGCATGACACCAGGGTTCGAATGCAAGGTGCCCCCTCACCCCAGGCTCATGTGTCTGAATCTGTAGCTGGTATTAATATGTTAATTTAATGGAAACATCTTGGCTGCCCACATAAAGCCATTGTCACAGTCCTTCTCTTCTTTTTTAAATTTTTTTATTATTATTATTATTTATTCAACTGTGCGCATGTGCGTGTGTGTCTGTGTGTGTGTGTGTGTGTGTGTGTGTAGAACCACGGATGAATTTGCGAACCACCATGGACACCTCCACCTCCTTCTGCCCCGGGATTCACAGGCTCCGCCCTACCAGGACCAGAAGCGCAGGCCGCCCCCGCTTCCGCCTGGCGTCTATATGTGGGATCTGGGAACCGAACTCAGGACCTTCTGCCTGCGAGGCGGAGGCTTAACTCCTGAGCCACCTCTCCAGCCCCACAGTCCTCTCTTCTTGAGATGCCCTCCTTTTAACAAAGGTAACTTAGACTTAAAAGGTACCCTGAACCAGATCTTCTCAGGTTCCCCACTTTCCTAGACCAGGGGTAATATGACATGGTTTCTGAAAGGGTAAGTTCCCTACAATACCAATGTCACCATTCAGGTGAGACAATGTAAATACAAGAATATATATCAGTGATCTTCAAAAATGAGACTGTGAATGAAGCTTCCAGAAAGTTTCAAATACTAGAAGTGTTTATGTCCCACCTCAGATGTTGTGAATTAATTCATCTAGGCTAAGACTGGGTTTTAGTGGGGGGTCTTGAAAGATCTCTGAGCATTTGAAAATGCAAATAAGTTAGAGACCTTTTCATGCATTAAAAAAACCTGAGATCTTTGTGACACTGATGGTTTTACAAGAGTATTACATATTTTAATATGTAAATACAGACAAGCAAAACCATGGAGTAAACTCATAATTCCACTCTGTGAGCTTGACTGTTGCTAACACAGTTAACATAGCATCTTATTCAGATCATGCATATGCATGTGTGCATATTCGGATGAATTTATTTCTGCTAAAATGAGATCATATCCGTAGAATGCTTTATTCATCATAATTTATTTAAGCAATCAACCTATTTGGGAACATTTGTATTGTTTGAGATCCCGCTTATTTAAAATATTTCATGCTTCATTTCTATGTTATGTTCATAGGTTAAAAAATGTAACCAGTATTTTATTCTGCCATTCTTTAGCCTTTTTATTCCTGTGACTCTGGCCATTTGTATTTCTTTTTAGAATTAAGCTTCTGTTCATTCCTTCTGCCCATAGTTGTATTGGCAGAGATCAAAACTCATCTGCAAAATGTGTGTGTGTGTGTGTGTGTGTGTGTGTTTGTATTCATGTGTGTGTATTAACATGTGTGTATATATGTATATATATATATATGTGTGTGGTTATGAGTTTAGGCCAGAAGCCAACATCAGGTGTTTTCTCTGTTCACTTGCCCTTAATTTTTGAGACAGGATCTCTCATTGAACCTGAAGCACGCAGATTTGGCTAGGCTGATTGGCCAGCAAGCCCCAGGCATCTTCCTGTGTCTGTCTTTCTAGTGGTGTAATTACAGGCACATACCACCATGCCTGGCATTTTATAGTTTCTGAAAAAGGGAACTTAGGTTTTCATGGTAAGCACTTACTGACTAAACCATTTCTCCAGGCCCTGTAGTAACTTTCTTCTGTCTTTTATTTTTTTATTAGTTTATGTTAATTTTCCATACTGGGTTTCTTTATATTTTTATATATGTGTATTTTATTATATTCATATCATTATCTTCTTTTCTTCCCCTCTCATTCCCTTCTTCCCTGCCAGTTCTTCCACTTTTATGTCTTTTTTGTTGTTGCTGTTTTGTTTTATGACTCAATGAATTTCATTAGGGTTGCTTAAAGGGTTATGGATGAGGGGCTATTTAATGGATCATGGGCACTGACTAGTAGCTACAACACTAAAGAAAATGCCTCTCTTTCCCCAGAAAGCATTAAGTGTACATAAATTCTCAGGGAGAGGCGTGGCCTCCTTAGCTTCCCTCCACCTCAGGACAGGATGTTGGCAGACCCAAACTTGTGCAGATTTTGTGCAGGTAATCTTATAGTCACTGCGAGTTCAAGAGCGCAAGAGCCAAGTCATGCCCTAAGTTCCTGCCTCCTTTGGCTCTTACACTCTCATATGCTACCCACCACCATGCCCCCGCCTCCATGCTTCCTGAGCTTTGTAGGGAGTGACATTGATATCCCGTTTATGGCTGAGCATTCCACCATCACTTATCATCACTCTGACCAGCTAGGAGCTTCTTCAGTTACTGACACCCATTGTGAAAAAACTTCTCTGATCAAAACTAAGGGCAGCATTAATTATGACAGGCACATCATCTTCATTTAGCAAAACAATGGCAGTAGCTATGGAAGTCAGTGTGGAAATTTCTCAAAGAACTAAAAATAGAATTACCATATGACCCAGCTTTATCACCCCTGGGCATATTCCAAAGGGCTCTTGGTACTCCTATCATAGAGATACTCACATATCCTTGTTTATTACTGCACCATTAACAATGGCCAAGATACGAATCATGAATTAATATGAATTAGTAAAGAAAATGTCTTATTTTCACATTTCCACTGCATTTATAATAAACACATGACCAAGCAATTTAGTGGAACACAAGGTTTATTCATGCTCATGATTTTGGGTTATAATTCATTATGGCAAAAGAATTGAGCATAGAGACTAAAGGAACAGGCCACATCACATCTGCAGGAAGAGCTAAGAGATGGGCAAGGACCCAAAATTCCAACCAGCTGTCTGTCTTATGCATTGGTCCAGGGACTGGTGTCACCAACTGTAGGCTGGATCTTCCCACACCAGTTGGATAATCTCCTACAGGTGTTCCTTAATAAAACGATTCTTCATAGCTGTGCTTAAAGACTCAACTCTCAGTTGTCAAGTAGTCACCTTTACTAACTGCCACCCACACATTTACATGATGAACTTATATTTGTCTATAAAGAAAAATGAAATGTTGTCATTTTCGGGATTTGGATGGAACTACAGACTCAGAAAGACCACATGTCATCTCTCACATATAGATGTAGATTTGTATATATCATAAAACTTGAAAGAGAACCATGTGGAAGAGAAAAGGGTCTGAATGGGGGCGGGTGTTGCAGGGACTAAGGAAAAATGACGGAGAAAGACAATACTACATTTTCTCTTGCAATGGATCTAGACTTAACTATATGTATGCACACATGAAAGCAGAAGGAGTACTATTTTGAGGGAGGCAAGAAAAAGGCTAATGAGAATGAGGTGATGGGGGAGATTAGGGGGGACCGACTATAAGCAAAGCATGATGTATGTGGGAATGTCATAATGAAACCATTATTTTTTTGTACACTAACTAAAAATGTAACAAAAAAGAATTAGTTTACTTTTCAAGTTCTCATGTTCCTATTCTGCATGTATCTCTGTGAATCCCAAAGTAACAACTTCCACGCCTCCCAGGAGCCTCTTTGAGCAAAGGAAGATGAAAACATTACACAGAGAGGAGAATCAACATTTTTTCTCAAAATATCTGACTATTGTTGCTATTATGGAAGATAAAGACCTTTTCAGGGGGGGCGGTTCAGGGCACCACACAAGGATTCTTTCTTTCTACAGTGAACAAATTCAGCTCAGTTTTCCACCAATTTGCATTCAGTGAACACCTATATGCTAAGCAGCCCAAGGGAATGGAAAACCAGGGAAAGGCTTGGTCTTAGAGAGGCATGGTATGTGCACATATGTGTGCGCGCGTGTGTCCATGGGGAATCTTTTTAGAGTAGAAGGCATAGGATGTCATCATGGAGGAAGTGGCCTAGTATGACAATTATATGTACCTGTTAATGATAATTATGGGCTGAGTTTGGGCATATCGCTGAAGAACTGATAGTTGGGGCAGGTCCTAAGCAAACATGTGGGAGATTGTCTAGTTGACGGGAAAGACCCAGCCCATGGTGTGTGGGACTATTTCCCAGACAGGTGGATAAGATGAGGGAAACTGATAAGACCGTGAATTCCATGAACATGAGCCCACTGCTCTACTTCTTTAGTTGGCTCGGTGAGTGGATGGGTATGGTGTGGCCAGTTTTCTCACCTTCTGCTGTTGGTATGAACTCTCCTGTCAAGCTGGACTAAGAACTATAAGTGGGCAATCATAAATCAAAATAAAAGCTCTTGTTCCCCCAAGCTGTTTCATAGTGAATTTATCAGTAACACTCAGGCAAACTGTGACACTTAGCAAGGTGACTCTCTTTGCACATAGATATTTATTTTTCATTAATAATGTGTATTTCTGGAGCCTCTTCTCCATGTCAAGCACTGTATAATACAAAAAAATCTGGGAACAAGGAAGAATATGGCATAACATCAGAGATCTTGACTACGGAGACTTCCAAGTGGGGAGGGATAGCTACAGTGTGCATCAGAGGGCATGAGGCACTCTGACGGGATGGGGGGTGGACTCTTGCAGGTTTATAGGAGAAAGGCACCATGCTGAGCAGCGCCGGGAAGGAGTGATAAACTGCGGAAAGCAAAGTCTTGCCACAGCAGAGGCAAAGCAAAGGCCCGGGGTCCATGTCCTGAAGGTCATGCACGTGGCAAGTGACCAGATGACCCGAGTGGACGCCCACACACTCACTCTGTGGTCAAGTGATTCCAGTGGCATAGAAGACTGACGTCATCCACACCAAATACCAGGAAAAGGACAGGCAAACATTCGCCAACCCTCCTGGGGCATGAATGTGGGAAGTCCGTTATTTCAAGCGCGATGATCCCTCTCAGCACACAACCAAACAACTCATCTATTGCAAAAAGACAGAGGAAATGAGACTTATCGCTATGGAACAATTTGGGTTTTCCATTTGTTCCTAAAGGAGATTTGGCTTCTGTCCTGGAAAACCAGAGTTCACAGAGCATCAGGAGACAGTAAACATAAACAAGTCCTTCTGAAGGGCAGTCAGCAGCAGGCAGAGGCTTCTTCAACCCTTTGATAGTATAGTGAGATAACACAGTGGCTCATCACTAGCAAACTAGTAAAGAGAGGAGATCCAGGAAGGTCACAGCAAAGGCGTCGATTTCAAATCATCCCAGGCAAAGCCACCATGCCAGATACTTTTGGCTTATGCTGTGGTGAGTAAACAGGAAACACTCTTCTGGAAGCTTCTTTTTTCCTTTTGCCCGTCCTCTGCGTTCCCATTGGATCATGGTGTATTCTGATCACCGCTCACGCCCAGCCCAACAGTGTCTCAGACTCCCAGCCAGCACTCTCCCCAGCAGGTGCCAGCTGCCCCTGTTTCCCACACCTCTGTCTCCCCTCCCCCCCAACATTGTGGCCTTAAAATCTGGGCGAGCCCAGCTCAGCACTGCAGGGCCCTTCTCTGCTCTACACTTGAGCGGTTCCACAGGTTCCGCCTCGGCATCTTCTCTTGCCTTCTTTCCTAGCTGCCCACCCTCCTTGTCATGCCCCTCTGAAGTCACCTCAGCTCTCAAATGGTTAAGAGCCAATGTAGGCTGAGGAGATGGCTCAGGGATTAAAAAAAAGTCTTTGCCAAGCAAGTAAAAGGACTTGAGTTCTGATCCCTAGATCCCACTCAAAAATGCTGAGTGAAAATGGGGGAGACCTGAAATTCCAGTCCTGGAAGGAAAAGCCCGGGAAATCCCAGAGCAAACTAATAAGCAGGAATAACAATCCAGGATGATTTCTGAAATCTCCCTTTGGCCTCTACAGGAACACACACTCAAGTGCCCTCTTGCACCCACACCTGCACACACACACACACACACACACACACACACACACAACCATAAAAAAGAGTAAATATGTCTTAGTTTGTAAATTAGCAGAAATATGGGACTCCCTAAGGAAGGAGTAATCTAGACATGGTATTCTGTGTATGTCTGTGTATATGTGTGTGTGTGTGTGTGTGTGAGAGAGAGAGAGAGAGAGAGAGAGAGAGAGAGAGAGAGAGATATTTCTCATAGAGTGCTTAGCACAGTATTAGGTAGAAATTACAAATATAAAACATAAAATAGTAAAATATCATTCCCTATAATTATTATTTCATCCTCGAGAGAATTGTATTCTTTCCTCATAGATCACCCAGCACCAAGCTACTCAGCCAGGTGCTTCTTCTGAGGTCACAGTGGAGATTTACATAATCGATTTCAAGAACAAGGAAGCCTGTGTCTCCACCTTCTGAGGCTCTGTGGTCTGCAGAGGTTCAGAGACCAGAGTCATGGATAGAGAATCTGAGGACAAGTGGGTGATGGAGTTTGGATGGAGTCTTGCTGTGCTGGCGAGGCAGGCTGTGTGCTCAGAAGTCTGGCTAAATTGGGGATGAACTTTCATGTTTTCTTTTGGCTTTAGTCACAGAGTGACAGATAGTGCCTCGGAGCCAGGCCTTGTGGGGTCCTGGGCAGCTGTGTGTGTGTCCATTTGGCCACAGCACAGACTCTTCCAAATGCTCTTAATCACAATGCTGACCTCTTTCACCTCAGTCTCAGCTTGCTGGATGTCTTGTGGTGCTGAGTTTGCATACTCAGGAAGAGAGGAGGTGACATGTGTGGTCAAGCCACTCACTCATCACCGATGCTTATGTCATCGAGAGCTGATGACAGTCCCTACGTTGTGAAAAAAACGATCTCGGGACAGTATGGTGTTGATGGTTGCACAATATTGTGAATACCCTTTAAGTTGCTAAAATGTTCACTTAAGAGTAACTAAGATGGTAAAGTTTATGGGGTACACATCTTATTATGATTAAAAAGAAAGATGATGTCATGTAACGATGAATCAGCCTCCAGTCACAATCTAGCAGTTCATAAAACGTGATGACTTCAGCCGTGGGCCAGCTGACTCCAGATCCCACCTCCTGTGTCACCTGGACAAGTTCTTTAGTTACTTGGAGTCCACCCGTCTATACGTGCAAAGAGATACTGAAATCATTTTGAAAGGAGATCCTTTAAAGTTCTTAATGTATTTGAGTGTCCAACTTGGGTATCTGTACCCGAGGGAATCCCAGGACATGGCATATCCGGCATTAAACTCATGTCGAACCCAGACAAACAGATGACCAGGCATAATTAGTATTGGACGTCAACCTGACAGGACCTAGAATCACTTAGGAGACAAAGCTCTGGGCAGAGCTGTGACGGAGTATCTAGTTGAGGTTGAATGAGCTGGGAAGATCCACGTTAAGGTGAGTGGTACCCACATTCCTGGGCCGAATAAAAAAGGAGGAAACGAGCTGAGCACCAGCCTTCATCACTCTCTGCTCCCTGAGTGTGGACACAGTGCGAGCAGCTGCCTCATGCTCCTGCTCTCGTGACAGTGGACTGTACCCTTGAACTCCAAGCCCCTAAAAACAAATCCTCCCTCCCTTACATTGCTTTTGTCAGGTGTTTTGTCATAGTCATGAGATAAGTAACTAATATACTGACGCTGAATGCTAATGGCGGCAGATACTGGTTCTGGGCACGTAGAAGCTAACACTTTGGGACTGAATATCTGCTAAGATTTATTGCCATGAGTCTTGCATGAAAACCAAACACCCAGCACCCGAACCCAGCAAAACTGGATTGCTATTCAATGCAATATAGTCTTCATCAGTAGACCGTCCCCAGAGATGGGATGGTTCAGCAGTGAAGAATTTGGATTCTGCTCCCCACAACAAAGAAAACAAAACAAACCCCAAAACCAATCCCAGACATAATTTTAAATATTTTAAATTTTTACATCATTTATTTCTTTCATGGACTCCATTGCTACTGTTATTGGGGGAAGAAAGGAGGGAGGGCTCACCTGGGAAAGTGTAAAGGACTTTGTCAAACACAAAGTGTATGACTTCCAAACCCTGCATATGGACAAGGCGATCAACTTGTCTTGGAGTTAAAACTTAAAGCCTTCCCTCCCCATCCACCCAGTCTTGGGCAAGATAACTACTGGTGTCAGCTTGGCAAGAACGCTGAAGCTCCAGTTCAGGGTCCAGTTAGACCCTGAACAAACCTGTAGGAGATTGTCTGATGAGGGCAATTTTGTGGTGGGTGGGATCATTCCCTGAACAGGTGAATACATTGGAGGGAGCTGGTTAAGTACATTGGCATTCTTTGGTGTTCTTGGATAGATATGCTGTGAGGCAAGGGAAGTTTGCCCCTCTCTCAGCTGTGTTGCGTGACTGATTCCCTTGGTCCCTGGTGTGCATGTGGACTCTCCTGCCAAGCTAGATTAAGAACTATAACTGGAGCTGGAAAGATGGCTCGGGGGTTAAGATTCTGCCTTGCAAACAGAAAGACCTGAGTTTGGATCCCACTTATCTAAAAATACTAGGTGGAAATGGCTCTGGAAGGTAGAGGCTGGGAAATCCCAGAGCAAAGCAAAAAGGAGGTAGAAGCAATCCAGGATGATTCCCAAAGTCACCCTTGGGCCTCCATAGGCACACATGGTGCCTTCTGATACACACACACACACACACACACACACACACACACACACACACACCAAACAAATAAATAAATAAGAACTGTAACTGGACAATTAGTAGTTGAGCTAAACCCTGGACAAACTTGTAGGAGATTGATTGATGGGTAGCCCAGTCTACAGAGGGTGTGGATAGTCTTGGGTCAGGTGGTTAAGATGAGGAGAACTAGGTAGGGTAATTGGCATCCTTTGGTATATTTGGCTGGTCTGGCAGGAAGGGATTTGCCTCCAGCAGTCCTTGTGGATATGGTGTGGCCAGTTTCCTTGGCCCCTGGTGTTAATGTAGACTCTCCTACCAAGGATTAAGAACTTTAACAGGAGTATTGTAAGCCAAAAAGAAACCCCGTGTTCCTTTAAGCCACTGATTGTGAATGTATCAGCAATAATGCAGAGTAACTGCAACACCAAGAATAAAACTCTTTGTTCCCCCCTCTTCCCTTGTAGACTGTTCGGTCCTGCATTTATGGGCAACATGCAGGCTAACTTCGACACACACAGAGTTGTGGGTCTAGGGAAGTGAAATGACTAGAGCAAAAGCAGCTATGACAGACAAGTGGAAGAGGTGACCCACCGTGTCCTTCAGCTGTGGATTTGCTTACCAAGGAAATGCAAAACCTATCCCAGGGAGGGTCAATGTTTAACAGATGAATAAACATTCTGAGTAAAAGCAACCATGACCATGACCGTAAGCACGTAAGTTCCTGGAAATTGGTGCCTTCACCCAAGGTTGGTGGCACTGGTGACGGCGCCCACGGAGATGTGCTGCCGTGGGGGTGAGCTGATGGATGGAGTGTGAGCAACCTCGTGCACGGTGCTCAGGCTGGAGCCTAAGGGAGAACAGCTGGATTCAGAACTGGGCCCGAGCTCTGTTTACAACAGTGTAACATTTTTACATAAATGTCACCAGGGCCTGGAAAACCATTTGGAAAAAACAAAAACATCTGATGTGTTAAGGGGGAGGGCTGTGGTCACTCTCCTCCATTTCCCAGGTCCATTGCTCTAGTTTATTTGTTTGTGTCATAACCACAAGGCACAGGGCAACGCCCCGATTGGCCCACTTTTCAGCCTGCAGCTCAGTACTGGGCCTCACCCCTCCCAGGTCCTCTGGGAACTCCAATCTGCTTCCAGCCCTCTCGGCTCTTGCTTCACCCTCTTTTGGGCAGCTTCATCTAGCTTCCACCTGGGGATAGACTGTAAGTGGGAGCCCCCTGGGGCAAAGATCATGACCCATCCAACTTCTAGTTCACTTTGCACTAGGGACGGATAACTCTCACCAGGAAGGAACTAGCTGGATTCAAACCTTTGCTGGTTTCCTCTTTCTGATTTCTCTATGAGAAATGTAGAAACCAGGGTGAGGTGAAACACATCTGAAATGTCATGAGCTACGGGAAGATTAAGTGTGAGGTGGGTGCTCAGGTGATTTAGGACTTAAGAGGAATGATGAAAAGATAAAGGTTGAAGTGCTGGCTGCTCAAACAAGACGACTGGCGTTTCAGTCCCCAGAACCTGTGTAAATGCTGGGTAGATGCGGCAGGCCACCTGGGATTTCACCCTCAGAAGGTGGAACTTGGGGATCCTCAGGGAAAGTTAGCTAATGGGGGTAACCTTATTGGAGAGCTCTGGGTTTGGTTTGTTCTGATGCCCTGACTCAAAAGAGTAAGGAGGAAGATTGACTGAAAATGAGTTCCAACATCAACCTCAAGCCTCAACATGCATTGTACACAAACATGCGTCCACCTATACATGAATGCACATACGCATAGAACATGTACATCATACACTCACAAACATGAAAAACAAAATCTAAGTATATTTCCATGAAGGAGCCCCCAGTGTGTGTTCTGGAATGCCACAGGAAATGGAACACGAGTTGGAAGGTTCCAGACAGCAACCAGCATGTCCCGCCTCCTATGGATGGAGGGATGGTGCTTGGCATCAGGAGAGCCGGGTGTAGGGTGAGTCAGGGCCTGCTCAGGCCAGGTCCCTTCCACTTCTCCATAGACAAACTTTTCCAGGGGCAATATAGACCCTCAGGCCTGCCAAGGTTCCAGAACTTGTCACAGTGAGTCATTCCCTTTAGGGTTGTATTTTGACATTAACTATTAGTTTACTTTCCCAAAAGCAGAAGCTCATGAGTCCATCGGGAGCCTCTGTCATCTTAGGATGGGTCCCTTTGACCCTTTATTTGCTTGCTCATTTCCTAGCTATTCATGAATTTTTATTCTCATCATCAGTATGGATGGTGAAAGGGCTGGGACTTCATCTGTAGTAAGTATGAAGGAAAAGTCTTGACCTGCATTGACTCAGATGTCTGTTCAGAAATCCTCTGTTGAAAGGTCAGTTCCAGGCTACACAGATGGCCCAGTGGTTACAGTGCTTGCTATGCTTACTAGGCAAGCAAAAGGACCTGAGTTTAGATCCCCAGATCCCATGCAAATTGCTGGGCAATTGCTACCTGCCTATAATTCTAGCTGTAGAAGGTAAAGACTGGGAAATCCCCATAACAAACAGCAAGTCAAACTAGACCGATCCACAAACTCTAGGTTTAATTAGAAACCCAGCCTCGAAAAATTAGGGTGGAAGAACAATCAAAGATGATTCCTGTCATTAACCTCAGACCTCCACGTGGGTTGTGCTCACATGCACCCATACACATGTAAACACACATATGCACACCCATCCACCCCATACAGGCACACACATGAAAATGGAAAAAGGTTAGTTTTTTAGTCTCTAATTTGAAATGCTGCTTCAGAATATGTTAAATCCTTTTCTCGATCTAATTGATATATTTTCCTAATTGATTTTTAAGTAAAAAAGTTTTGCTTTATTTAAAACATAACAACAACAGGGACCTCACTTTAAACTCGTCCCTGAAGGATGTAAGAGAAAAAAGAGAAGGGACATCTATGGGAAATGCAGGACTGGGAGATAATTCTCAATGGGCACCAGGGATTTTGAAGGGAAAGAAAGAATGACAAAGCCAGACAATGATAGTGGTTGATGGGAGGAGGCAGGTTGTCCAGAGAAGAAAAAAGTCCAGGTGGGGGACATAGTTCTTCAACTCCTGTATTCTAACCACAGCCTTGGGCAGGGCCTTCTTTTCATCAAATGGGACAGTCATACCTGCTCATGCCACCACTATCATGAGGATCTAATGCCAGGAGATTATAGTCCATGTAGCAGTGCCCACCTGGAAAAGGGGAAGCCAGAGACAGAAATGAGATGGGTCAAATGGGAGGTCACGCCGCATGTGAAGGCACAGCGAGGCTACGGTAGCCCCTGCTCCGGGGCTGATGGTGGGTATGGAAGTCCTTCACAGCTCTAACAAAAGTGTCTTGGTTATCACTGAGAAGCATGTCACCACCCCAAGTGGTTTAGATGGCAAGGTCGGTTGACTATTTAAATAAGTAATAAATACTCCCAAAAGAGTGCTGGGAAACCTTTCTTTCAAGAAGCTCCCTCCTCCTGCCCCCA
This sequence comes from Typhlomys cinereus, assembly GCA_023101885.1. NCBI lineage: Eukaryota > Metazoa > Chordata > Mammalia > Rodentia > Platacanthomyidae > Typhlomys > Typhlomys cinereus. The sequence goes on along the minus strand of JALPQD010000351.1, from coordinate 2,083,327 downwards.
GGTTTCTCCTGCCTCCCCCCATTTACTAGCAGGGTGTGAAGGTCAGTCCCTTTCATCACAGGACCCAAGCCCCTAGCATGGGAGACAGGCAACATGAGGGATGTCAACCAAGGAGAAGGAACTCGAGGCCAGGATCACACAAGAGAGCAAGCCCCCTCCGGGCCCCCGAGAATGACTGTCACTGTTGCGTGCTGACCCTGCTCTAAATGTCTCATGGGAGCTAAACCATCTAATCCTGAGAATCCGGGGATCTCCTTGTTAACAAGAAGGGAAGGGAGGCACAGGGAGGGTAAATAAGTAGTCACAATTTTCACAACTGGTATGTAATTGAACTAGGATTTGAACTTTGTCATGCTGACACTGAGAAGCTAATACTTGTAAGTCCACAGTCTAGCCACATTTGGGGAACGTCCCTGTGGAATGTTTACTGACCACATGGGATGATCTGGCAAACAATACAGCACAAGGAAATGGCAACAGTTGGATCCATTCCCGCCGGAGCTCATGGTTTTCATAAAACAAGTCCCAACTGAGGCATTTCTGACCTTGGGTCCCCAGCTGTGCCATGGAAGAGGGGGCCACATAGGGGAAGTCTAAGAGACCCCCTCCTTTCTATCGGGGGAATTTTTCCTAAGTCCAGGATTCTCTCAAGAATATCTCATCGTGTTTGCTTACGTCAGTAGACAAAGTCTAGAAGTTTGAGGCTCCCAAATCAGGGAAACGCTATTTGTATTGTAAAGTATTTGTAAAGATGAAGAAAACTTGATAAAAACAATTGAGACTTGTCCTTTTATTTCCAAAGGAAGTGATTCAACCTAGCCAAAGATCACTCACCCATGAGAAAGAGATGAGGTCGATCATGTTATAAACAGTGACAATTTCACAACTCATCCCAGCCAGATGGGACATCAGCCTGCTTTCGTGTGTGTGTGTGTGTGTGTGTGTGTGTGTGTGTGTGTGTGTGTGTGTGTGTTTTACATGTATGGTACATGTGCATATGATGTGTATTGTGCACACAGGTATACATGTGGTATATATAATGTTGTTTTATATGATATGTATATATGTGATATGTGCATAGTGTATGCATATGTGTAAATACTGCTTTTAAACTTGTGTTTAAAATCACCTGTCTTTTCATAACTGTGATTCTCAGAGCTGGCTATTAGAACATTCTGAGACTTTGAGAAGATTCCCTGGATGTCACTGAATCTGGGCCACCTGGAGCTCCAGGTTCTGGCATTTGTTTCCACAAGGAACTTTAAAAAAATCAGGATAGAGACACAATGCTTCACTACAGTGGTTCTGCGTTTTAGCAGGGGCGAGTCCAAGAGGGACTCCTGGAGTCTCGGCTGAGCAGAGGTAGTGTTGGGGAATGTTTCCAACCTGTTCCCAGAAGATCCTGATGCTGACAGCTGCTACTGGTTCTGGGACCCCGCTTGGGAAACTGCTGTTCTGTATGTCTGCTGCTGCTCATAGAGCCTATCACACCTAGTGGTGTGGCAGGAGCCAGTGGGCACTGGGGTCCCCCAAAAGATCCCGTCTGATGCTTCAGTGGCACCTCCAAACACCTCAGTCATATCCTCTTTGCATAGGACAAGTGCTTGCTGCGCCTCTTACATGACTCCAATGTGCAGACTGGTGGGGGTTCACACACAGTCAGCAGAGAGCTGGGACAGTGTCCATTTCCTACAGAATAGCAGAAGTACATGTCAAAGACAGCCGGAGAGCAGACGGTCAGACAGCAGATGCCCCTTCCCTCCACAATACACACCATTGGAGAACAAAAGAAGACTCAGAAATAGATGTGACAATCAGTATGGGGCCACAACTCTGGTTAAGCAACGGGCCCCCTAACTCTCTTTGGGTACCATGACCAGCAGCAGCCTCAGGAAGCCTTAGACAGACAGTGGATGTGGGGAGGGAGTCCCACATAACTCAAATTGGATGGGGCAGGACAGGACTGGAAGTCGGCAGCTCCTTTGTCTTCAGAAGCGCTTTCCACCCTGTCTTCCCAACTTCATGTTCATCAAGGAACTCAACGCCATGTTGATATTTGAAACATCTGTAGCCACACCCCCTACACACACTTAGACTTCCTGCTATGCTGTGAGGCATCTTGTGCTGGCTACTGTCACGTGTCAATTTGATTGGACTAAGGGAGGCCCAGGTAGCTGGTTAAACATTATTTTGATGGTGCATGGGTGAGGGTATCTCTGGAAGAGGTTAGCTCTTGAATCAGTGAGTAAACGAGACCAACCTCCCCAGCGTGGATGGGCATTGTAAAACAGTGAAGATCTTGGGTAGAACTCAAAGGTGGAGAAAGGGGAATCTGCTGGGACACCTGCCATCTCCTGCCCTTGGATGCTGGTCCTCCTGCTTCCTGCCTTTGGCTTTGCTTAAAAACTTGCTTCATTGGTTCCCCTAACATTCAGGTTTGGACTTGAATCACAGTACTGCAGACGACAAATCACAGGCCTTCCCAGTGTCCACAAGGGTATGAGTCAGTCATTGCCCACTAATCTTTCTGTGTTTCTATGTTTCTTTACATGACCTGCGGCCATGACTATGTTGTGCCATGACTCTTTCTGAGAAAGCACGATGTGATAAACTGAGGGAGATCCCTATTTTCAGAAACTTCCAGGTGGTACCGGGGGATGATCCCCTTACATGGCTCCAGCATCTTCAGATACCCTGACTCTAGGACAATATACCAGGTTCCCTTGGGACAGATCAACACTGGGGTTCTTGGGTTTTTGGTTTGCTTGCTTTTGTTTATGAGGGTCAAATGCTGACCAAAATAAGTTAGTGGGGGGAAACACTAAAACAGCATCGTAATCTTGGAGTTGAAGGGGAAGGTGCAAAAAACAGGGTGGGGGTGCTTAGTGCAGTGATTGCACCCCTGGCTGCATGGTGTAATCAGCTCAGGCGCTTTAAGCACCGACCGTTCCACTCAACACATCATTATGTTTAATTGGTTTGGGGTGTGGCTTGGGTATTAGGACTTTAAATATTTTTCAAAAATATCTCATTCATACATGTGTTTGTTTACCTACTTGCAGGTATATGGTAATATACACACATATTTACTGCATGGATCATATTGAATACATGTAATTACTTGAATATTTTTATCTATTAGGTAATGTTGCACTCACTCTTCATGGTTGCTGATAAAAATCACCGTGAAATGATTTAAGGGAACAAGGGGTTTATTCTCTTATGATAGTCTGATTATAGTTCTTAGTCCCATTGGCAGGAGAACATGCACTATCACAAAAGAACCAAGAGAACCAGGACACACCATCTCCACGTAACAGCTGAGAGAGGGACGATCCTTACTTGCCAGACCAGCATGCTTGGCCAAGTGCACACAAGGATGCCTCCGTTCTCAAACAGTTCCCTCCATTTTATTCACCTAGTTCCACCCACCATGAGCAGGGTCTTCCCCATGATCTCCTGAAGGTTTGCCCTGGGCTTAACTCAACTACTAATTTTCTACAAATGTGCCCAGAACTCTAACCCTCAACCATCAAGTTGACGCCTGTACCTAATTATGCCAGGTTTTTTTCTACAAACATTTATATGTGGCAGATTTTTTCTTTCTAGGATGATTAAAATAAATAAACACCATTTTATAATGTGGACTTAGAAATCACATCACTCACTTAGCATCTTTCAACTAGGTGTAGATAAGTTATTTTCACTTCATAAGCAATCCATTGCATAATCTATTTTGTGCTCATCAATAACCATTTCCTGAGAATCTTGCTTGTTCATCTCAAATTTTGCCAATGTGAGAAGTAAAAAGATGTCATTGGAATATTCTTCCTTTTTAAAATAAGAATTATTAATAAAAATGAACATTTACATATGCACAGGGCTTTGCCGTTGTTTTGGTGTTTATGTTCTTTCTTCCTTTCTTTCCTTCCCTCCTTCCTTCCTTTCCTTCCCTACTTTTTCCTTTCTTTTCTTCCTTCCTTCCCCCCTCCCTTTCTTCCTTACTTCCTTCTTCCCTCCCTCCTTCCTCCCTTCCTTCTACCCGTCTCTTCCTCCTTCTTTCTCCCTCTTTCTCTCTCCTTTATTCTTTTAAAGAGATCTGTAGTCCTTTTCTCTGAAGTGCCTGTGGATGTTCCTTCTCTCCAGAGAGACGACAAAGAAACAGCCTTTCTGCACATGCTTGATTCCTATTACCATGATATACTTACTATGAAATTTCCAGACTTTCTTTCCGAGTTTGAGAACTGCATTTTGGATGATGTCTATCGCAGACCTTGACATCACTGGGAGCTTCACTCAGATTTGGCATTCTGCAGGAGAGGCCGGTTCTGAGAGTGAGCAGAAGCCAGTCGAGTTGTTCGCAGCCCCTGCAGCTGGAGAAACAGGAAGGACATCCCCCCACCTCTCCCTTTCCTTTCAGACCTAATTAGTCCCTTTGACGCCCACCACGCACAGCCCCAAGCACCCTTCCAGTGCTCCATTCTCCTGTGGGTTAGGGTCCTGCCTTTTCTGCTCTCTGCTCTGCCCTTGCTGACTTAGTCACCTTCCCTGGAGAGTCACCCCCCGAGACACACACACACTAGGAGACGCTCCCTGACAAATGTGGCAACCTGTCTCTAGTTCAGCTAGACTCTGCTTGCCAGTGACTGTCCTGCCATCATCATGAGTAACCCAAAATGATAGGGTGACATAACAATCAATTGAGTGACATTGTATCTTTCACCTCTGGGGATGGTTGACCCTGACTGTCAGCTGGACTGGACTGTGACAGATGTAGGAGAATAGTGGGCTACACCACTGGGCAGCAGGAGGTGGACATTTCTAGAGAGGATTCCCCAAGGGGTGGAAAGATCTCCTCTGAATGTGGGTATTGCATCCCGTAGTGTAGCAGCCTGGGTGGAATTACAGAGAGCAACAGCCCTTCCGGTTTCCTGGCCGTCATGATGTGAGCTGCTTGATCTTCCATGCCAAGAAGGGCTGAAACCCCAGAAACTATGAGACAAAATAAATCATTTTCTCTATTTTCATCTGTGGATATGCATGTGTGTGCACGCACACACATGCACATGCCTGTGGAGGCCTGTGGAGGCCTGAGTTATCTGGAATCAGATACCTCCATGCTTGGCTAGGGAGAGGACCACCAGCCTTCCTTTGTCCTCCACTCATCCCAGAGGTCAGCCAGAGGCTCTTCAGGTGGCCTCGTGGAGCAAGACCAGAGGCTTGTGGGCACTGAGATCTACTCCCAAAACAGAGGCTATGACAATCCTGGCAGTCAATCATGTTGCTTCTCCACTCCCTCATCCCCCACGCCTACCCTCTCACCCACGGTCATTACTCCGATACCTCTGTAAGAAAACATCATGGAGACTGCTCTGAGTTTGCTGGTGAGATGCGGTGAGGACACTGTGATATCACAGACCACACAGATTTGTCCATGTGACAAAGAATTCTGTGCCAGGGGAAAAATCTCATTCCTCAAGGAAAAGGTGTGCTTCTTGCTTTTTAAGTGAAGAGAACAACGTGAACCCAGTCTTTGTTCTGGGCACAGTGAATCAGGAGCGATGATGACAGCGTCGCAGGAATCCCAGCCTCAGGCTGCGTCTCCAGGGAACGTCTTTCTGCTGTTTGGAGCACAGCCTTCCCTCCTCCCTTCCAGTTATCTCCACTCTCTACAGGAAAAAAAATGACTACAGGGAATTCTAGAAGCCTAGACAGACCCTGGAGACCAGTGGAGTGTGAAAGAGGAGAGCTTCGGCTGTTAATGGCATTCACTTTTGGCTGCATTAGCAGATAACCCAGAGAACATGTGAGAACAATGAATGAATAAGATTAGAGCAGTGAACCTGTCTGTGGCAGATAAGGCCAGCTGTTCCCAAGCTTGAGCTGTGCTTGGGATGGAGATGAGCTACTTTCTTTCCCTGCTGTGCTACAGAAAGTCACGAAAGTGTCCCCAGCCACCCATACTGGCCACTCGACCTCAGCTTCATCCTGTTCCACTCTGTATGACAGAATGCTGGAGCCCCACACTTTTGCATGCTGGTTAGATTCTGTCGAGGGGCAGGGTCAGGAGATGGAGCTGGAAAGGCAAGCAGGCCCTGGAGAAGGGACCTTTCTGGACCTTTCTTGCTGTCTGTAGCAGCGTGCCAGAGGACAGCCTTCTGATCTCGCTGCAGTGACCGTGGTAGCGGGAATGTGTCCTGTGCATTGTGAGGTGGGCAGGGCCAGGGCTGGCAGGGGGACCCAGAGCCACTCTCCCAATGTCAAGGTGGTAGATGCTAGACACAGCTTTCCTGGGGGCATGAGTTCTCTGTCTCACCTCATCTCTTCCTTTCTCCTCCTCTACCTTCCCAATATATTAGTAGCTAATCTGAGTTTGCTGACCTCTGTTTGCATGCAGAGCAGCCTGTTTTCCTGCTTACACGCTGACTGGCACATCTTCCCTCTGCAGATTGCACGTGGAGCTCAACACCCATCTAGACCTTGTTCTCGTGTGTGTGTGTGTGTGTGTGTGTGTGTGTGTGTGTGTGTGTGTTCTGAAAATGATTCTACACCAATGGTGCTCCTTTCAGGGTCTTGGGGTCCACGTATTCTTGCATCCCTGCCCTTCTGATGAGGACTGGGGGCAGGGGGAGAAGCTGCCTGTGGCTGGGTTAGTCCTGATGTTGTCATTTTTTCCCCCTAGTTTGACCAGCTTCCTCTTTGCAGGGTCATCTCCATAAACTAAAAATAAATCTCTCCATGCTTGGAAACATTAGCCTTGTCAATTTCAGGTCATGTCGCCGCAGCCCCCTTTACAGCTCAGCTGCGGCGAATCATGACTGTAAGAACGAAGCAAGCGACTCCCAAGAGAGAGCGCCGGTAGCTGAGGTCGGTCCCAGAGTGTGGTTCTGCTGCATTCTAAACCCAAAGTCTGGTTCTGGTACTTTCTATTTGTGTATTTTACACCCGTGTTCACGTGGCACTTGGATTCCAAACAACATGCCTTCGGGACTGTCTTCTCCTGGGCTGTGAGAACACACAGGTTAGTGCAGATTTGTGCTCTGGCCTCTGGCCACCGTCATCAGTCATCAGAGGGACCACCATTGTGCCGATTCCTGTCCAGAATCACCTTGCGATGAGATACAGGGGATGTTTACCAGTGCTGTATCAGGAACACGCTGTCTGCTTGGATACTTTGTGGGCATAACTTTTAAAAATAATTTTAAAGGATACAACGCAGGAGGATTTGCTGTATTCACAAAGCTGTTGTACAACTACCGTGATTACAAGATTCCAGATATTTTTGCATATGTATGTGCACAAGAGTGCACTTGAATGTGTGTGTGACTGTGGAGGCCAAAGGACGACTTCGGAAATTACCCAGATTGCTCTACTTCCTTTTTGCTTTGTTCTGGGGTTTCTCAGGCTCCTCTTTTCTGGACTGGGATTGCAGGCTGTCGCCATTTCTGACTGGTGTTTTAATGTAAGATCTGGGGCTCTGAACTCAGGTCCTTTTGCTTTTGAGGCAAAGGCTTTAGCCCTTGAGCCATCTCTTCAGCCCCTCATTATTATTATTATTATTATTATTATTATTATTATTATTATTACCACGAAGGAACTCCTCAGCAGTCACTCCCTTCTCCCAGACCCTGGCAATCACTACTTTGCTTTTTGTTTCTGCAGCTTCTCCTGTCAGCAGCACTTCCTCTGAATGAAGCCGTGTGCAGCATGCGGTCTCTGTGTCATAGTGTAGTGCTCATGGGGCATCTCTGTGGCATTTAGTTGCTGATGCCAACTTGACAATTGCAGGCTGAGTCCCTGGGCACATTGTGAAGAGCTTAAGCAAAGCCTGCGGACGTTTATGGAACTGATGTGAGAAGATCCAGCTTATAGTGAGTGGGATGGTTAACTGGGCAAGGGGGTAGGATGGAGAGAGCAGGTTCAGTATTTGGGCAGACTGGAAAGGGACAAAAAATAAGCCACCTCTATCAGCTCTTTCTGTGGATACTTTATGGCTAGTTTCCTTGGCTGCTGATTTGGGTAGAACTCTTCTGCCATGCTAAGGACCTGTAATCAGAAACTGTAAACCATGAAAAGACCCCTTGTTTCCCCCAGTTTGTTTAGCTGTGTATTCATATCAGCAACGAGGAGTAACTGGAACAATATGTACGGTGGGTCATGGTCCAGAACTTGACTCTTTCTTATTGGTCAAATAACATCGCATTGTATGGATAGACCACATTTTAATCCTCCACCCACTACTTGAGGTTACATCTGGGTTGGCTACAGTGCACAGTGCTGTTGTGAATATGTGCAAGTTTCTGTGTGATGATACTTTCAATCCTTTTGGATAGGGGTTGCTAAGAATGACATTGTTGAGTCATGCAACAGCCTGGTGCTAATCTGTGGGGGAGCACTAAGGCCTAAGCCTGTTTGCCTGAGTCACATGCCTTAGCACACGTCTGAGAAAGGCAATTGCAGGCGGGACACCTCTCCCCATTAGTAAGAGATGAAAGCCTCCTGCTTTGTTTTGCTCATTCTTGAGACCAGACTGTCCCTTGCCCTGCTTGGGACTGATGGGGCCAAGGTGTTCTTTCTACCATTCCTGCCCTGTTTATCTTGAGACCACTGAGAAATGTTATCTATGGATCACAAAGCGACTGAGTTAGTCGTAGTGTATAATTAACTCTGTATAGAGACACCATGTCTGTCTCCATAAAGTAACTCAGTGTCACATCTGTTTTTTTCTTCTTAGCCTAGATAAGTTTTATGATGTGTATGTTTAACAGATTATTATAAAGAATTTAGCTATGCTGTTGCCTAGTTTGGGGGATATAAGTACTTGTGCTGCTACATATAAAGGTAGCTTGGATTGGCTTGGATCAAAGATGTCCTGGCTTCCTCTGACCCAGCGTGATTTTCATTCTTACTGCTCCCATTTGTGCTTCTTGTGCATAGCATGGGTCCATGCTGGCTCATGGGCCTGGGAACTAAACCTTTTGAGGAACTGTTAGACTACTGCGACAGCTTGTTTTCTTATCGTTGACTAAGTATACAACCAGACTGCTTAGGGGAACAAGGCTTTTATATTGCTTACAATGCTAGCTATAGTTCATAGTCCAACTGGCAGGAGAGTTCATACCCGCATCAGAAGCAGAGGGAACTGGCAGCACCATAACCACAGAAACTGCTGAGAGGGGCAAAGCTTCTCATTCAACGGACTGCAAGTCTTCCAGAGTGAACCAGCCATCTCTGTCTCGTCTACTTGCCCTGCACTTGAATGGTTAGCAGCTGAAGTCTAGGTGGAATAATTTCTCCCTTGCCTGTTCTCCCCTCCTTCCTCTTTTCTTCGTTCTTTCTTATTTTCTCCCCTCTTGATTTTCTTGATGTCCCTTCCTGAAGTAGATGCTGAAGATCCTGACCACTCATCACTTGTCTATCAGAATGAAAACCCGGGGCAGCCCTTGCAAGTGTGACCCGTACCCTCTGGTGCAATCAGTCTTTGAGGCTGCTGCAGACACCTCTTCTCCCAAGGTTGATTCTCGTGCCTGCTCTTGGTTTCTTTGCATTTCACTCATCCCGTCACTGTACCAGACACAAAGATCATGGGGTGAACAAAGCCCATAGAGGGAGCGCGGGAGACTTCAGCTCTGAAGATGGCATTTTACCACCCGCGTGGAAATTAATAAAGCTTTTCTGAGACTATTTCTCTGGATGCACTAAGAAGTTAAAAATCCCCGCCCATCTATATTGTAACATACATGGAAAGATCCAATGGAAGCGGCGGGGGTTGGGGGGAGGGAAGGAGGGAAAAAATAGAAGAAAGACAGCTGAGCTCTGGCGTTTTGCCCTGTGGATCACTGTTCATGCGCACCATCCTATCTCTGCAGGCCTTAGCTGGGCCACTTATAATGACTTCCCAGGTGATGCTAATTCTTCTGGCCGAGGGACCGTGCTGAGGAGATTGGAAAACATGGCAAATTTCAATCTCCAGTTAGCCTTCTTTTGAAGAACGGGCCAGGTTTGGGTGAAGACACTCAGCCCTCACCCCTTCTCACAGGTGGCAGTTCCTTCCAGAGAGCGGCTGGCATGGTTGACTGGCAGGTCCCCAAGCACAGTACTTAGTCCTGAAGATACTGTGGGAAACTCTGCAGCCGCTGAGACACACCACAAGTCTCCACAACTTCCTTCCTCCTCCCTCAGCCCAAACAGGGCAAAAAGTAAAAGGGTGGAGCAAACAGCGGAGTTGCTGCTCTAAAGGCCATCGCCAGCTTCTTGGGGCCAGCAGAAATATCCGAGCTTTGTTACCACGGAGACAGACCAGTTATTGGTGGGCTCAGACTTGGAGGAAGCTTCTCTGGCTCTTCATATGCAAACATCAGGAGACTTAGAGGCCAGCTGGACTTTTCTAGAGATGTTCTCACACTTACATGCGCATATCTATCTAGGAAAGTTGTCTGCTGTGAAGTCCGAGCTCAGGTATGGCAAGAGGCTCAGAGGACGCAACAGCTTGCAAGCTGGATCCCAGAAAAGCTGGGTGTGTAAACATGAAGGCCTTGCCAGCCAGCAGCTCTGTCAGGAAAAGAATCCATCCTGTTTGTTCCCGGCAGACCCGCAACAGAGTGGACGGGCCACCCACAATGAGAATGTCTTACTCAGATCATCAACCCAAATACCATTCACCGTTGGAAAACACTCACGCACACACACACACACACACACACACACACCCAGGGGGAAGAGAAGGGAGGTGTTTCACTAGCTCCCCAGCTCTCTGGGAGTCCTGTGGCTCAGCCAGGCATATACACAAAGTTGACCTCACAGAAGCACTTTGCTTTTGACAGATGAAGTGGAATAAGGAGGTCCATTTAATTTTAACCTCGTTGGGTAAGAGGAGACCTAGGAGGGTTCCTCAGACTATAACCCATGAGAAGGTAACTGTGTATGACATTTCTGAAGATAGGGGGGTTCCTCACACACTCTTCACTACCCCCTATCTGCTCCCTGGGATCCAATGAAGTAGGATTTCAGCATGCTCTCCTCCCTTAATGGGACGGAAATGCTACTGTACCTCTGAGTGGGGTGGAGAAGGCTCCTGCATTCCTACTCGGCCTGCAGTTTACAGCACCATCTGTGAGATCGGGGGCCAGAGACACAGTTCCATGCTTTCAAATCCAGTATGCCCAGAGGCTCCCATGCAAGACTGACTGAAGTGTAAGACTGTGTCGCAGGATTGAGCAAAATATTCTTCATAGTGACACATGAGGCAGGAATCAAAGCCTAAAGCCAGCACCCCTGTCTTGCCCTAGCATCTCTGCAGGTGTGTGGGAACAGGGACAGAAAGGTGGAGGGAGGGTAACTTGATTAACAGCTGTCAAGGGGACAATCTTGGAGTTTGCAGAGCAAAGACCACAGCATCTGAGGGGGCTGGTTAATGGGTGTTGGCTCTTTCCCACCCTTGGGCAAGAAGATCCCTCACACAGGCGAGAGCGGCAGGGACTACAGAGACGAAGGAAACCCGAGGAGAAAATCACACTGACAAAGTGTTCCTTGTCCCCATATGCAGTGTTTTCAGAGTCTGAGCATGAGCAGAAGGCATAGCGGAAGCGTGGACACAGGACCCTATGCCATTTGAGGAACTGCCAGATTGTTTCCCCAATTTTATTTAAGGATGTCTAGACATATGAAGAAAAAGGCCACAACTGTACCAGCCAAAATACTAACAATGGTGCAGATGCAGAAAACCAACTGACAATGAATTAAATATCATCCTTATAATAAATTAAATGCAGATTTATAATATGATTTAGAAATTCTGCTTTGGGGTATATCATACCAAAAAAAGAGAAAAAAGCAGGGAATCGAACAGATATGTGTACACTGTGTTCCTTGGTGAGTATAAATCGAGGTTTGGGTATCAGTTGCTTGGAGATACAATTCACAATTACAAAATGCCCACAATGAACAGATGGAATAGTTTTTGTATGCTTACAGCTTTTTTAAACCATAACCACAATCGGTTTTAGAAAAATTTTGATAATTTGAAAGAAACTATATACTACTAACAATCGCTGCCATGTCCTACTCACTCCCTTGACCTAGCCAACCACTAACTTTTCTATCTGTACTTTTATCTACTTTGTATCTTTTCTGGCAATGGAATCCTGCAAATGTGGTTCTTCTGACTAGCTTCTTTCACTTAGCCATTTTTAAGACCCATTCATGTCCCCCATGGGGACTCTTTCCTTTCCTTGTGTGTGTGTGTGTGTGTGTGTGTGTGTGTGTGTGTGTGTGTGTACAAGAGAACACTTGGGTCCAAGGATGACTTCAGGAATCATTCTTAATTGCTCTACCTCCTTATGAGCCAGAAGTGCAGGTCTTTCCTATTTCCACCCAGAATTTTTGCATGGGATTCAAGGATCAGAACTCAGATCGCTTTGCTTGCAAGGCAAGGACTTTAACTCCTCAGCCATCTGCCCAGCCCAGTACATTACTCTTTCTATGCATAAATATTAGATTCATGCATAGGCATACAGCCACTCTGTCTGAAAAGGTTGCTTTCCTTTCCAGTGGGTATTATAAATTATGCTGTTATGAACATTCTTTTGTACTTTTTTTGTAAGGACACATCTTTGCTTTTCCTAAGATGTATTCAGAGGTGGGGATTGCTGGGTCACATGGTAACTATGTCATTGCAGGAATGAAAGACTGTTTAAGTTATATCGTCTTATAATCCTACCATCAGGGCAGGAAGGCTTAGTCCTGGATTTTAATTTAGGTTTTTGATGCATTCTTTTTTAACTGTGGTGTGAGGTAGGAGTCCAAAGGGTTTTCTTTTTCCAGCTGCCTCTTTATTCTATGGATGATGAGCTGACCATAAGTGTGGAGTTTGGAGGTTCATCTCTGGGCTTCTCTTGTCTGTTCCATTGACCTACATGTGTCTCCTGTGACAGTTCCCACACTTTGAGTACTACAGCTGTATAGCAGGTTTGAAACTGGGAAGTTAAGACTTGCCAACTTTGTTTTAAAGATGCCCTGACTATTTTGAGACCTTTGAATTTCCATATTATTTTTAAAATTTGCAAAGAAACCATCTGGGGTTAGTTGGGGATTGCCTGGCATTTGTTGGTCAATCTGTTCTGTGTTGCCATCTTAATATTAACTCTCTGATCCATGGTTGTCCCTTGACTGATTTATGTCTTCTATATAGCTTTGCAGTTTCTAAACTCTAAGTTTTGTACTTCTTTTGTTAATGGTTACATTTATTATTCTGGCAAAATACACATGGTATAAAATTGATGATTAGAAGATACTATTTGGAGTCATTGGATACATTCTTGTGGTTGTGCAAATACCACTGCCATCCGCTGCCAGAATATGTTCATTTATCCAGACAGAAACTCCATGCCCATTAAACAATAACTCATTCTTTCCCCTCTTCCCCCAGAGTCTGGAAACAACTATCCTTTGCCTCTGTGAATTTGATTACTCTAAGCCCCTCAAACAAATGAATTAATCCATATGTGATCTTTTGGGGGTGACTTCACACAATGTAATGTCTTCAAGGTTCATCCACGTTGTAGCGTGTATGAAGATTCCTTCCTCCTGAATGATATTATCTGCCGTGTGCTGTTTATACATTCTCTGCTGATGCTTGGTTCCTTCCCTGCATGTGGTTAATGTGAACAACACTGCTATGAATGCGGATGAGCAAATATCCACATTTTAGTTCTTTTGGGCGTATACCCAGAAATAGACTCCCTGAATCATCTGGTAACTCTGGGTTTAATTTGTTTGATAATGGAGACTTTTAAATTCATTATCATCCATTGGTTTTTCTGTGCTTTTCTATTTATTACGTAAGCATAGAAACAATATTTTTCAAAGCCAACTATTATATACAAATATACTCTTGTGTGGTCAGTGAACAGACATATACATTCTGGGAGTTTTTCAGGATTCCCCATCATTCACAAGGAAGCTCCTATTTTTCACTGAAGCTGACTCGATGCTCATGGAAAAAGATGTGTGGCCACCGTCCCAATCCTTCTTCAGCTCCATGGGCCGCAGTGCAGTTGGTATAAATGCCCTTAGCTGCTTCTGTAGAGATAAGACTTGTCCCTTTGGGTCTATTCTACACCTTCCCTTCCCTATTATACCCCCCTTATCTCAGGGCAAGGGAAGAGTCGCACCTGTTCCTGGATGTGGAGCGTCAATTAGCCTGGCAGACCACGTCTTCCTTTCCCCAGGCAGCAAATAAATGGGAAGAACAGAGCTCAGCTCCAAAGTCTCAGCGAACAAGCCAACACACAAACAGGAACAAGAGCCCAGGGACTTTCCTAAGACAAACAAAGGAGTTAGAAGAGAGAATAATATTTAGCAGAACTCAAAGCTCCCACTTCCAGATTAAGTAAACAACTTGCTATAGATGAAATACTGAATAGCAGCTCTAGTTTTTATCCTCTTCATCAAACCAGAAAAAGGTACTTTAAAATGTGTTAAAGATGGAAAAATACCAACTTTGAAATCCAAGGAAGATGCTGTAGCTTCTCTTGGCTGGTCCCACCTAATAGCCCATCCCCAGTCTTGGATCATCCTGGCTCTCCGAGTGTCTTGTTTCCTGTAAAGTTGTTGTGGTCCGAAAACCCTCGTTTCCTCTGAATTCTGTTGTTACCCCCAGGAAATCAAGTCACAGGCATTTGCCCTTTGGTCCAGTGAGTCAAACCTCCAGGCGGATGTCAGACCTTCCTTCTATTCAGGCCAAGCTTTCCAAGGGGTGACACGTCAGTGTTCATACGCAAACGGATATGAGGAGGCTGTGGGTCTTGGCCTGGCATGGTCTGAGCACGAAAGAGAAACAAGGGAATGTTGTAGAAGACACGTGCTGTTTTCAATGGAGTCATCTCGGATGTAAGTCTTACGTAGTGGCCCAAACTTGATTGTGAGTCAGGATATTTAGAGGGCCATGTAGACCTGAAAGCTCTCACTCCAGTTGACCCTTAGGGTCAATGAACATTCTGAACTCAAGGCCCAATACCTATGACCTCCCAAAAGATTAGCAAGCTAAGAGTGATCTTCAAAGTATTAAAATTGTGAATGGTCATGGAGTCTCATTTTGGAGAAATGGAGACATTCTAGAGATGGATGGTTGTAGAGATATGTGAATAGACTCTGTAAGCTGAATGATTTTTAAACTATTGAAAGATTGAAATAACATTATTTTTTGACAAATTAAAATGCTATAAAATGCATTTCTCATTTTCCATAAAAAAGTTTTGTTGGAATGTATGCTCATAGGACACGGACAAAAAAACATCAGCCACTGTTGCACTGATGGTCAGCTGTTGACAGAGCGATTGTTATTGCAGCTTACAGCTTTCACAGATTGATGAGGCTGTTGATTGCGCCCCCTCCAGGAGCTTGCATAGCATTGTCTGGTACTATAAAAGTTGCCCAGAAAGGAGGAAGCTTCCAGACCAGTTTTAACTGGTGTTTGGTTTCCTCAACAGTCATCCCACTGATGTGTGATTTGTGCTCTAGCAAGTACTCAGGCATATGCTATCAAAGGCAAAGCAGATGAACCCAGTACGCCACACCTTCGGTAACTGAAAACAGGAAGGAGACTGTCAAGGAAGAAAAGTTATAATGGGAAGAGTATGTGAGAAGATGGGATGGAGGATTAAAGTGTTTAAATATCATAAATTCATGATATTTATGAATGAAATGCTAAAAGAATAAAAAATAAGTGTAACCACAAAATCGTAAGAAAGAATAAACCCCCTTTGTTCCCCTAATAAAAAAAATTGTTGGAATGTTGCTACACCCACTCACCTCTGACTGTCTGTCCGCCACCCTTATCTGATTATGGGAGGCCTGAGTAGCTGCCCCAGAAATGGTGTGTCCCTGAAGGTCTAAAATGTTTGCTCTCTAGTCTTGGGAAAAAGTGGGTCATGTCCTGTTTAAACCCTTTTCTATAAACCCAGTAGTAAGAGGAGAGAAAAAGGGAGCCAGGGAAGGAAGTCAAGCTGCAGCCAACACCTCCTAAGTGGGGCACCTGCTTAGGTTGAGGGCAAGTGTTGGAATCTCCAGTGAGCTCTGGCTACAGGGTTTTCCCGAGGGACTCTGTGTCTACGGCAAGGGGTGGGGTGTTGGACATGTTAGACGATTGGTGTTTCAGCTTCTCATTGTGCCAGGGCACTTCCTATCCTTAATGGGAATGGCCATTTTTCTAGTCTTCAGGGGAGAAGACGGTCCAAGTTCAGCTCCATCTGGGAAAAACATGGCTGATGGAGAATCTGGATGCTTTGTCCAGAATGAATCTTTCTCAGAGAAACATGGATGCGGTGAGAGTGCCTTTCCCACACTCAGGATTAATCTCCCTCTCCCCTGGCTTTTTCCCAGCCCCTAGATTCCTGGTAGCACCCTAGGTTAAAAACATTGTCTTCGCCATCCCAAGAACCATCTTGTAGAAAAGTGGTCCTATGAGCTCCTAGCGGTCAGAATGAGTCCTGGTGCATGGAGTAACAATCAGTTTCCATTCAGCCCGAGAAGGATGGCGCGCGTGAGTGTTGCTGAACGGAGAGAACTGCAGCAAGCTATTGTCACGAGAAATGCACTAGCTGCCTGAACAGAAGAGAAGTGAGCAGGGAGAGAGGCGTCTATGTCAGATGACCTTTGGTTGCTGGAATTATTGAGTCAGAAAACTCATAGGTCAAGGGTCATGATGAGAGAAGTGAAGACTGAACACGATGGCTAAGAGTAGGGGCTGTGAAAATCAAAGCAGAAGACAGTTTGAATCCCGGTTCTGTCTTGTGCCACTAGGTCAACTAGCTAAGATGAGAAGATGGTCTTTGGGTTTCTACATCTGTACAATGGAAATTGTAGTTACCACCAAGTGGAAGCCGTTTTATTGACCATACATTTATTGAAAGAAATTACTGGCTATCATATCTTCCACTTGAGTCCAAAACTCAGTAGGAAAAAGTTATTCTTACTTCCTCTATTCCAAAAGTATTTGAGTGTAGGGAACAAAGGCAATGAACTAAACAAACAAACTAGATGTCATGGATTATATAGCAGCATTAGAGCAGATGGGGACCATGTGCCTTCCCAAGATCTGTGACATCACCATGTCCTCTGTCACCACCATTGCCTCAGACCGGGGTTGTGGAATTTCTCACCACAATTCACAAGGGTTGGGCAAAAAGGCGACACTTGTCAGATGCCAAAATGGCAATATGTTGCAGATGATGGCTGCTAAGGATTTGGGAAGCAGAAAACAACACATTAATTCGTTTTTATATTTTCTCCTAATGTTTTACAAAACCATTAATGAAGAAACCCGTTCTGTTTGTAAAACACATGCAAGTGATGAGTAACAGAATACTAGCTCCTGTCACACTTGCGCCTGCCTTTCTGGTGGCTTCTGAAGCTTCAGACTGGATGGCTTAGCAGTTTAGCTGCTGTGCCAATGAGATTTCTCTGAAGCACTGGATCCATGGGCTGCTTTCCAGATTTGGGATCTCCTTGAAATAATTGTAGGACAGGCCGGTGGCGCATCTGGGCAGAGGGATGAAATCCTTTGAATTCATTTCAATCTAATTATCCTATTGGGTGCTGAGCACTGACGACTTTAGTGGCACAGGGTCAATTAGACACCGTCACTGTCTCTCAGGGATCCTTGGGTGAAGCATACGCAATGGCTGTTTCAATGCAAAGTGGCAACAGATCTGTACCAGGATCAGGTGTGTGAGAGCACAGAGCAGAAATGGCTGGTCCAGGCTGGGAGTCGTCAGCGGGAGGAGCTTCCTGAAGGCTTATGGGACCTCTGGGTCTATAACTTCCTAAAAGCTTATGCAACATCGTTAGTTAAGGCTGCGGGCATCAGGGATGGGGGAGCGTCAAGGACAGGAAGCTAAACACAGGCAGGGCCTGCAGAGTGGCTGAATAAAGACTAGAGGATGAGGAAGGGGGCAGCTGGTGCTGGAGCTGGAGACAAATGGGGTCTCAATGACACTCAAAAGAATGTGGATTTTCATATAGGGAAACACAGAGGGATTGAGACATGAACCAACCAAATTTACTGTGTGTGTGTGCGTGCGTGTGTGCACGTGCGTGCGTGTGTGCGTGTGTTGCGTGTGTGCATGCGTGCGCGTGCGTGCGCGTGCGTGCGTGCGTGCGTGTGTGCGTGCGCGTGTGCGTGTATGCGTGCGTGCGTGCGTGCGCGTGTGTGTGTGTGTGTGTGTGTGTGTGTGTGTGTGTGTGTGTGCCAATAGTCAACTTTGAGTGCCATCCAGGCACCATTCCCCTTGCTTTTTTGAGACAGAATCTTTCATTGGCTTGGAATTCGCTTAGGCTGACTGGCCAGTAAACCCCAAGGGATCCACCTATCGCTGCCTCCCCAGTGTTGGGTTTTACAAGCCTGTGCCACCACACCTGCCACTTCAACATGGGTTCTGGGGAATCCAGCTGAAGTTCTCACACTGGTGTGGCAAGCGCTGTGTTGACTGAGGCATCTTCTCAACCCCGACTTATATTTTTATAAGCAGACAGCTTGTTGGAGAACGGCAAAGCTCAAGGATGGTGTGTGTCCCTCTGCAGCCTCGCCGTCTGTCTGAGACCTTGTTCCTGTCCGGGGTCATGTGCTGACTTAGCAGGAAGTTGTACAGGCAGGCCTTGGGTGATCTGGAGGGGTGTGGTGAAGGAGGGCGTGTGCCGGTGGTTGCTATTCTGCGTGACTGCTGAAAGCCAAGCCAAGCTTGCCCGGATTGTGCCGCAGCACACCCAACTCATTAGCGATTCCTGACATCCTCCTGCAAGTCTGGCACGGGAAGCCTGCTAAGTTGAATCTCACACTCTTGGGTGGGGTGGGTGAGAGGAGGGGGATGTGATTTGAACACCAGCACAATGGAAGGTGTGAGGCAACAGGTTTCCCCAGACTCTGGCCCCCTAAATCTTCACAGCGGCATTTCATTGTCAAATTTTATACATGAAAAATAGGGCGCAGACAGCACAGGTTCAAGTCCAAGCTCCGGACCAATCAGGACGCTGTTTGGTCCTGCTGGGCCCATTGTAAGGGAAACCTGTGGACGGAAACTCGTTGGAATATAGCTGACTTGTCTGTCTGAGACAGAGTCTCTATTATAGGTTGAATGTGAGATATATGCTCCACTGGCTTTGAACACTTGGCTCCAGCCAGTGACACTGTTCTAGAACCTTTTAGAATGGGGCCACTGGAGCCCTAAGGGTGGGACTAGAATTCTATAGCCTGCCACCAGTTCCAGCTCACCTCTGCTTTCTGATCTGTCAGCACCACAGTGACCAGGGGCCTCCTGCTCCCGATGCTTGAGTGGCAGAGGCCCGCGCCATCCCTGCCAAGACTTCTTCCTCTGAACGAGAGCCAGAGTTAATCCTTCCTCTGGAGTTTCTTCTTGTGAGATACATTGTTACAGGGACGAGGAAAGCAACTGATACGTTCTCCCTAGGCAGCCCTGGCTGGCCTGTAATTCACTAATCTCCCAGTTCCTAAGTGTATACGGCCTGTTTTGTTGCCAAAAGTATGTGGCTCTCACCCATTCAATGTTTTAATTAATGTCCTTGCATTAAGCTCTTTCTACTCTCAACTGGCAGGAGGCACGTAGAATTTATTTCCTGCTGCACGGAGAGGCTATTTCCTGCTGCCTGAACAAAGTGAGGCAAGGGAAAGGTGGGGAAAAGGAATAGAATACGCAGTTTCATATTAAATTTTACTTTATTATGTGCGTAAAGCTGGGGAACTTTGTGGGCTTTGTTCTCCCTCCTACTGAGTAATTTTTGAAGTTAATTCCTTCTGGATGGTCTGGATGAATGGATCGCGTGGGTCTGCGAGGCTTATGATCTAGCACTTAGAGAAGGTCAGAAGCTCGCAATGATCTTCTCCAAGCCTCCTGGGGCCAATGCCGCATCACTGTATCAATAATGGCCACTTAGTGGGGGAAGGGCAGAACGCCATCCTGTTACTGTAATCTTTTTT
Source organism: Typhlomys cinereus (assembly GCA_023101885.1). Lineage (NCBI taxonomy): Eukaryota > Metazoa > Chordata > Mammalia > Rodentia > Platacanthomyidae > Typhlomys > Typhlomys cinereus. The sequence continues at coordinate 2,063,337 of JALPQD010000351.1, read as the reverse complement.
TCTGTTTTTTTCCCTGTTTTTTTTTTTTTTTTTTATTCTTAAGACAACTATGCGAAGCTACAATCTCTGTTCATTCTTTGAGGCTGAGCTGACTGGTGTGAGCTGCTGAGTGAGGGGGCTGCAGAAAGGTGTGAAGATCATTGAATGGACAGCCTTTCACATGCATGGATTGACTTGCACATGGTCAACTTTATGAATGTTATATTATGAGTGTTGGGAGTCGTACTTTACCCTCTGTTAACCACGTGCTAATGACGTGCATCCGCATAACCACCCTTTTTCTCATGTTCAGGACATCCAATAAACTGTGAGAGATAACGGACACTTTATTATAAACCAGACTTGGTGCTACAGGAGTTTGTCCAACTCTAGTGTTATGGGAGTGTTTGGAACACATTTAAAAGTCGGATGATCAGGAGGTTAGGTGGATTAAACACACTTTGAAATTACAAGCTACATGTAGTGTGTGTGTGTGTGTGTGTGTGTGAGAGAGAGAGAGAGAGAGAGAGAGAGAGAGAGAGAGAGAGGACAAACTACAGGAGTTAGTTCTCTCCTTCCATTGTGTGGACTCAGAGGATCAAGTCAGGTCTGAAGACTTGGGCAGCAAGCACCTTTGCTTGCTGAGCCATCTAGCTGGCCCCGCTTCTTAAAAATTCCTTGAAACAGTTTCATGTATTCCAGGCTGAGGTGAAACTTGCTGTGTAATCGAAGAGGAACTTGAAATCCTGCTCTTCCTGCCTTCCACCTCCCAATGTGGTGAGGATCAAATGCATGACTTCTTTCATGCCAGGCAACCACTTTACCAGTTGAACAACAGCCCAATTAAACATTCCCCACCCTCATGAGTCCAAGAATATCTGTAGATCGCTAAGCATCTGCTGCTCTAGGAATAAGTTACCCTCGGGTCTGCCAGTAGCCAAAGCCTCAGGTCCTAGGACACAGCTGGGATTTCTTGACTTCTGCCTGCAGACTTCACCCACCAGAGATACTGCTTCTGGTCCCACCCTGGTGGGCACTAGGGCCATCAGCCCAGTTGTGTCTGTTTCCTGAATCCAGGTCCTCATATGAGTAGTCGTTAGTGGGTTAGTGGGGTTGGTCCTCCTGAACTGTTGGTGGGTCTGATACAAGGTCTTGTTTACCCAGAAGGTCCTGGCTGGGCGAAACTTTCCTTTCTAAAACTTCTGGGAAAGAAAAACTAAAATTCTTTTCTACTTCCTTTTTGTTTTCCTCTGGAATTTCCCAGGATCCACTTTCCAGAGTCAGAAATACAGGCTACTGTCCTTTTTCACCTGACATTTTTATGTGGGATCCAGGATCCAAAATCAGGTCCTTCTCCTTGGGAGTTAGACTTTTAACCCCTGAGCCATTTCCCCAGTCCCCTAAGATGCTTTTGAATTTCTAGAACTTTCTGCATCCAAGAATGTGGTCTCAGTTGTCACTGAAATTCCTGCCAGCTCCAGCCTTCTGTGGGTTTGCAAAACTGTCACCACTTCCTGTCTAGAGCTTTGTCTTCCCTGCCAGTGAATCTTGGGGTCATGGGATATAGTGACCAAATTTCCCAGGATTGAAGGTACTTTCTGAAATGTGGGACTTTTGCCACTAACATTGACCAAGAACAGGTTGCTGTCCCCAGCCCGTGGGAAATAAACAAAAATTCATATTTTTTAAAAGAAAAGTGTTATGGTTGCATTTTGGTGTCAACTTGACAGTTGCAGACTGTTTGGGGCACGGCTGTGGAAGGTTAATGGTTGGAATGGCCCCTGAACAAATCTGCAGGTACTTGATTGATTGCTGTGGAGAACCCAGCCCATAGTGGGTGGTACTTTTCCAGTGGTGGACCAGGTAATAGGAGGTGCAAGGAGGAGGGACTTGCGCTCTTCTCTTATCTGGTGTCGACTTGCAGTGTAGTCCACTCTGGGCACGTCATTGGCTTTTAGAGCACCATGGCCTTCCTTGTTGCTGCTGCTGCTGCCTTCGTCCTTGGCTGACTTGGAGCTTCACCTTTTCCATCACGTTGTTGATGTTCCCGTTGCCTTTGGAGCCTGGTCTCTAGGCCTTGCTGATGTTCGCTGTTCATCGCTGACGTCGGAGCCCAGCGTCTTCCACCCTCCAGAGGAGCAAAGGCTTGAGACCCTCTCAGGATTTTTGGCTTTGTGAAACATTCCCGTCAAGAACGAAGAGGCTGCGGGCGGCTACTTTGAAGGACACTATTTTTATTGTGAGTTATTTTAATAAACTTATTTTTATATATCACATTCCATCGATTCTGTTTCTTCAGAGAACCCTGACTAATACAAAAAGGTTAATTTGTGGCCACTGGTTTTCAGTGTGGTGTGTGCACATGTGTATGTAGATGCCTGTGCAAGTATGTGTGCATGTGTGTGGAGGTCAGAGAACAACCTCACGTGTCCTTCCTGTTGTCTAATTTTTGGGGGGAGGGGAATGTCTCTTACTGGCCTCGAACTTACCAAGTAGGCTAGACTGACTGGCCACAGCCCCAGCTGACTTGCCTGTAGCTCTGCAGACGGGGATTACAATCCTGGGCTGCCAAGATTCTGGTGATGGAGCTCATGTTATCCTGCTTGCAAGGCAACTACTTTACCCCTGGAGCTCTCTTTCTCTCTCTCTCTCTCTCTCTCTCTCTCTCTCTCTCTCTCTCCAGCCCAAATTATGTGCATAGCATTTAAAACATATTTTTGTATCTTTTTGATAGACTCATTTAAGTGCAAGTGTTTCCAAGTCTTTTTCCAAGTCTTTACTCTCTGAAGTGCGGTGGGTTGGCTTTGGTGAAGTGGCACTTTCAGAAGTGGAATCCATGCAATGTGTGTCTGAAAGCAGCACACTGAAGGAAGTTCCCAGGAGAAACTGGAAAGGACATGGCATTTCCATCTGACACTAAATCCATCCCATAATTCCACAGAAGATACAAAGTTAGGAACAGCTGACTGTCATCTAAGGTTGGGCGGGGCACAGTGTAGGTGGGGGACATCTCATCCCAGGAAGTGGGACTGAAAGTCAGGAAGATGAAACGAGGCTGCAATGTCAAGTTGTCAGAATATGATCCGGCACCTATGAGCCAGTATCAAGGATCTTCTTGGTGGATGTAAAGTCCTCCACACGCTGTTTGGGGCCCTTGGTAGGGAAGGACACTGTAGTGTGAGGACCATGCTTGGACACAGACTGGACTTGAAAGCCGAGATGGTGGGTCTGAACATGTCCCAGGGGGTTGCCTTGCTCTTCCCAAGATGACAGTGGGAGGTGCTGAACCGCCCCCCCCCAGGGATTCTCTGGTCTGCTCTGGCAGGCTGTGAGCTCTCACCCCTCCATGTACTCCTGATCTCCTCATTCATGCTGCCACGCTGAGAGCAAGGTCCCTGTGACCCTTGGGTGCAGGATGCAGAAAGGACCAGCGTTTCCACCATTGTCACAGCTACCCAGATGAATGTCCTGTCCTTCCAAAATTTCCATACCATCTGCCCAGGACATGCCATCTTTCCATCAGCCATTCTCTGGCAACTGCAGCTGCCCTCTCGAGGGACAGGGATCAACTCTTTTCTCCTTGCTTTTCAGTTCTTTCTTGTCTTTCTTCCAGACACTATATTGACCCTGGGCATTCAGTTTAGATGAAATGCCCCTCTCCGCCTCCCCTCTGTGTGGGGGGAGGCTTCATGCTTCACGCTCCTGCCTCTGCCACATATATACAAGGAAAAGTAGTCAGGTGGACAGTTCCCTCAATAAAGCCGGAGGCAATTTGTGTGCAACATTTTTCTGACCCTGGCCTCAGTCTTTACCTCCCAGCCTGCCTCTGAGTTGTACCCAAGTTCTGCAGAGTCCAGTGCCGACAGTGTCTACCCTGCTCTCTCTCCCACGCCACAGCTGGAGACAGATAGAAATCAAAGCACACGATCACTTGTGTAGCCAGTGTGAAGCTGGAGTCTGAGACCTCCCTGGGCACCACCTGATTGTCACCAGCCTCTGAGAAGTCACTCTAGATCTGGTCAGTGGAGGCGCAATGGACTGACCAAGTGTGCAATGAGTTCCTGGTCAGTTAAGTCACGAGTCAAGTTCCGTGGACTGTGGAATGTGCTGTGTGCAGTCAGTGAACCCAACACTCAGAGGTGGTCCTCACCAAATGACCCCCAACGTGCCATCAGGTCATTTCTTTCTTTCCCTATCCTGCTTCCAGGAGAGCTGGATCCTGCTGCTGGGGAACATTTGGATTGGAGGGGTCTCACCTTCCCATCTCTGAAGACCGAGAGCCTGCTGGTCTGTGACGGGTGCCTCATTCTGCTGTGCAAGGAAACCTAGGACGACTCTTCGCTCCAGCACCTACTTGGCTCCTTGCTTACCAGGTAGCTCTGTGGATTCTTCCTCAGGAGGCCTTCACGTGACTCCCTGAAGAGCAGCCAAGGTCACAGGGATTTCTAAATTTCCGGGAACCCCTTTGTGACGTCATGGATGATGGCTCAGGTCTGGGAACTCAGGTTCACAAACAAACGAGGCAACAAGAAAAATGAGTAAACATGTCTTCCATTCTCGAGCAACCTGAGAAGAAATGGGTCGCACGATGAGAAACCACCGTGGTGAAATGTCCCTCCTGTCTTATCAGCGTCAAACCAACATATATACTTGACCCTCAGGAAAGCACTGGAAAAGAATGAGGACCCCTGGCCGTAGAGAATCAAGCTGGTCCCAGGCCTTTAGCTCAGCTGCTCTGATGACAGGCTGGACTTAGGTCATGATTTATAAGGGTTTTGAGGTTCCAGATGAAGACCCGTTTAGTGGTGTCTGAAAAAGGTGAACTCACAGTAGATTCCATTCAGATGGGACCCAGAGGCTAAGTTGTACTAATCACAACCTCACAAGGCGTTCAGTCCTTCCTGAACACCCCTTCCTTCCTTTTCTTCTCAAATCCTTAGCACATTCCGGAGAGTCACTTTTCTGTTTGCTTGTCTCTCTTTCCCTAAGGGACGGGGACTCCTTATGGTCAGGAAGCCTGGCTTTCCCTTGTGTAAACTCAACCCCATCAGTGGCATACAAGTGTTTACTGGGAGCACGTGCTTGAGAAGAACAGGAGAAACACTGAGGCCCAAGCTTCCACGTGGAAACGGAGGAGTTTTGAAGTGGAAGATGTAGAGGGGGTGGCTGAGATGTCTGGCTATCACCATCGTAAAACATTCTGCTTCTTCATGTGACCTTTCCACTCCCCTACTCTGAATTCTGAGCAAGGAATGTTTCCCTTACTCTTTGAACTGGACACAACCTCTTATCTCTATTCAGCCTTGCTGATAAGAATGCATTAGAATACAACTTTTTGTGTGCATGCCTGTCCGTGTGGAGACTAGAGGACAACTTCAGGTGTTTTTCCTTAGGCGCAAAACGTATTCCTATTTCTTTTAAATTGTGTGTGTGTGTGTGTGTGTGTGTGTGTGAGAGAGAGAGAGAGAGAGAGAGAGAGAGAGAGAGAGAGAGAGAGGGAGAGAGGGAGAAGAGGGAGAGGGAGAGAGAACACATACATGCCATGCCATGATGTATTTGTGGAGGCTAGAAGGTAACTTTTCTTCCACCATGTGAACTTCCAGGGATCAATGCAAGTTGTCAGATTTGCAAAACATATGCCTTACCCATTGAACTATCTCACCAGACCAACATTTTATTAAAAAATGTAATAATTAGTCATTGTACTTCTTCATTTAAAAAGTGTCTGTTTAGTCCATTTTGCCAGTCTATTTGAGTGAGAAATGTCATGTCATTTTACTGTAATTTGTATATCTCTAAGGACTTATGGGATTAAAAATCTCTTTTTGTGTTTAATGATTACACTAAACAGAGAAGTACAGTAGGTTGCTATGTTTTCATCTCTGAAGGGAACAGCCATAATTACTTCAGATACTTTTTGTTCTCCCTTACTTTTAGCCAATGCCTCTCTCCCTCTTTGGTCTCTCCTTTCCCTCCTCTCTTTCCCTTCCTTCTTTCCTTCCTTGTTGCTTAGGAATTCAGTCATGGTGGCTCTTTGTCTCTTCTCTCCCAGAATGTATGTGAGATTTTTCTCTTCTTTTTTTATCATATATATTTTTTTCATAAAAAAGGGCGTAAATGATTTGGATTATACAAATGTATAGAATGTTGTAAATTGAATGTTTTTAGAACGTCTGCCTACTCTGGCACAGTCATTTAAGTGTGCTGGTACATTCCTTTGTATGACTGGATCACAGTAAGAACTGCTTAGGGGAAGTCTGTCCACCCCTAGTGATTCATGCTGACTCTTCCAAGAAGCGCCCTGTTTTCTGGATGTGTAGATTTCTAAGGCTTCTGTTGTGATCTGTTGATCTGAGGTCGATCTCCACGCCAGCCACACACTTTTAACTATTAGTTTCTCATTGCTTACCAAGTTAAATTCTGTTTTTCTTTTTCCCTGCCCTTTCTTCCTCTCCCTCTTGCTCTTCATGTTTGTATTTTGACAAAATACTCACTTGTTTCTCCTTTTCCTTCCAGGGGAAATCTTGGAGCTCCTTGAGGAATTTCAAAGAGCTCTCTGTGATTATTTTTGTGTCAATTGCATTTAGCTATAACTTACATACAATGCACAGCACTCTTTTTTAAGTGGATGGGTGGCTGTGCAGACCTTTGGTCAGAACCTACCATCACATGATAAAAGTTGGGAACCTTCCCTTATCTCTTTTCCTGGGCTTCTCCCACTTACTTCCCATCCTTCTCTCTGGCCCAGTGACCTCCGATCTGCTTACTGTTGAGAATTTCAAGTCGGTGTGATCACACGTTGTGCTGGGCTACTTGTGCCCAGTGGAATATTGTCAAGCTCTTTAACGTTGCTGCTTGTGCTAACATCATGCACCTCATCATTGTGGAGTAGTACCCCATTTTTTGGGGTGTGTGACTATATCACATTTGTTGATCACTCACTTGCTGATGGGCTATGACACAGAAGGTTGTGTGAATACACTATTCAAGTCTGAGTGAAAATGGGTTTTCATTAGACTCTGCACAAATAATTAGCAATGGAAAGGCCAAGTCCTATGACGGGCACTTATTTAACTTTATAAGAAACCACCAAACTCATAGGTCAAGTGGTTGTTTTGTTGGATTAGAGCTCTCTCTCTCTTCTATATCCTGGCCAAAACTTACTAAATTTTAGACAAAAAGGGCTTGAAAGGCTGTTCAGAAATTAAAATGCTTGTCACATGAGAGAGAGGGTCATAGTTCGAATCTCCAGATTCTAAGTAAAATGCTGGGCGGGTGCTGTGGCTTGTAGTTACAGCTTTGAGAAGGCGGAGCGGGGCATCTCCAGAGCAGGCTGGCGAGCCGGACTAGACGTACTGTAAGCTCTGGGTTTGAGTGTAGCTTGAACACACACACACACACAGACACACGCAAACACACGCACGCAAACACGCATACACACATGCATTCATTCCCCTTCCACATACACGCACGCAAACACGCATACACACATGCATTCATTCCCCTTCCACATACACAGAAAAAGAAAAAAAAGATAAATGCTTTTAGAGTTTGTGAAGTCCAAATTAGTCAGTGTACTCTTGAGCGGGTCAGTCGTATTTTTTGATATTGTGTCTAAGAAGTTGACAAAACGTTCTCCTGTCTGTAAGTCTGGACGGTTTTATTGCATTCAGCAGAACATCAATATAGCTGTGAGAATAGCATCAACGCTAGTCTCCAAGTGATTTTAGCCTGTCGTCTTGCCAGGACTCAAAGAATCCTCTTTCATCAGAGAAAAATTAAAACTAGGTTTTAGAGTTTTGAGTATATTAAAAAATGAGCTTAATTTCATGAGGGTTAAAAAAGTAATAGACTGTTTGAAGAGTATTATATGCATACATGAGCCTTTGGAGTGAGGCCTGAGATCATTCTTGGTTCTTTCATTTCCTTCTTGTGTGTTGTACGCCAATTCCTTAATTTCCCTGAAAGCCAGTTTTGGGTAACCAGGAGGAGTCATCACACATCAGAGATCTATAATGACTAACAAGGAAATCATCTTTGCAGAGAAGCTTCCAGAGAGCTTTGTCTCAAGAACTCTCAAGAACTCTCACTTTCTTCTTTGTCCTAAGTATCTAGAACCACGAAGGGGGGTCTCATTAGCAGGCTTGCATTGCACGTTCCTAAATGGTCAAAGAGGTGTAGCATAATTTATTCCAGACTCCAACGGGCAGGTGTTGATCAATTATCCAGCTGGTCTGGCCCACTTCCTGCTCAGAGCAAAGTCATCTTTATTGTAATGAAAATTCGAAAGGCAGTTACATTAGTTATACATATACACAGTGACTTAATACCAGTTAGTCATACAGAACGTTCAAGAAATACAAATGGTTTACCCACAGCACAGTTCACATCCAGAAGAAGAAAGGCTACGCGAGAGAAGAGTAAGTGCTTGTGGTCCGTGGAGTCCTGTTTGGGAAGTTTCTTTTCTTGAAGGAAACAGACTGTGGAACAAAACCAGCTGCTGGCTCTGCATGGCCCACGGAAGCGCCACTTTGCCAGGCAGCCAGCCTCGCGGGCTTCTGGAGCACACAGCCAGCTCTGGCCACCAGACACAGCAAGTCCTTTGCGGCAGTGGCCCACCCATTGTGTGGTGCTCTTCAAGCTGCCCCACACATTAGGCAGTGGAGGAGAAGACAAATGGGGGGGGGGCATGGGGTGTCAGAGTGTGGAATGTGGCCAAGTTCAGTTACATATTCACTTTCGAGATCCATCTCACGTTGCTCAGGCAGGTCTTGAACCCCTGGTTCAAGTGACCTTTCCTGCATCGGTCTCCCCAGTGATGGCACTTGAGGTGCAGGCCAGCTTGATAGGGGAACTGAAAATGGACTGTCAAGTTAGGGTGCCGCTTCTCATAACCATAAATGAAGAGTGTTTGCTGTTCTGCCTCGTTATTGGTGGGCAGCCCACTGTCTTGGCCTCGAGTGACACAGGTCACAGCTGTCGCAGCGCAGGTGGGCTCACATGGGGAGTGGCTAATGTTCTAACAGAGCGCTTAAGCTGAACTATGTTGTTGGAGGACAGCACAGCTCCATTTCCCAGGGCTTCCTGGCATCTGAACTGGAGCAAGCAAGAACATGGGCATCTGTCACTGGGGCTAGCCTGGGGACACACTGTCCCTGTAGTGACAAGGGAGATATGAGTTCCACCGCCCATTGGACCCCACTACCTGCAACAGTCACTGTTCACAACACCAAGGGCCCAGCCGGGGGTGTTTGGGGGAGCACTGCTGGCCACTGTCATGATCCCTAGCCCATCCCGCTGGAGCCTTGGTGTTCTTGGCAATGACTCAGGTGGTCCTTGCATAACCCTCTCTGCTTGCTCTGCCTACTTGAAGAGTGAGCAAAGGGAAGAGGCAAGGCACAGAGTGGCATGAAGCCCACGTGCCTGACACCTTGTCTATCATGCTAAGACCATCACAGGACTGATACCTGACTGGGTGTGAGACAAAGGACCAGGATGGACGTGTGTGTGTGTGTGTGTGTGGTGGTGGTGGTGGTGGTGGGGTTCTTTTGCAAACTAGGGTAGTTGGTTTTGATTCTAACTCCTTGATGAGAGAATCTCTTGGGGATAGGATTCTCCATCCCCGGCTTCTCCATTTTCTGGTCTGTTTTCTAATCGGCCACATGATGAGCTATGAGAATCACAACCAAGCTCAAGTCAACCTGCCTTGTTCCCCCCCCTGGGGGGGGGAGCTCCCTGACAAGGTTTTCGGGAAGGGGTGGGTCTATTTAGTCATAATGCCTACTGTTCTGCTTCATCTCAGCTGATCACAAGTCTTTGCCCCGCCGGCCCCAGAACTGAGTTGTCTACCCCCTAACCCCTGTTTAAGAGAAGGAAGACATGAGGGGGAAAATATACACACAAACCAAGGCAAAGCTGAACACTTAACTCTCCCCCCTCCACCCCCACGTCTCCAAACTCACAAGCTAAAGGCCTCCAAACATCTATTTGCATTTTGTTGAGAAACTTTCTTTGTGCCTTTTTCTTTCTTGGAACCTATTATAGTCATCGCCTGGGGCCAGCTCCAGGCTATTGGGATGAATGGAGGTGGCGTCAGACAGCGCTTTGGGGAACCTGCTCAGGGGCTGGCTGTCCCTGGGGCAGCTGGGCATCTCTGAGGCTAGGATAAATTTAGGATGGGTCACCTCTGTCCCCAGACCCTGAAAGTCGTGGACAGGGATCACGTAGGGTGCCAAGGACATTCTAAAGAGCTCCATGGGCGTTCTCAGAAAGTACAGCTCACTGGGTTGGGGGGCGGGATTCAGCTGAACAGGAGTTGAAAAGACGGGACTTACTCTACCTCTGACAGCCTGAGACCAACTGAGCTCTCTGCCTGTACCCTTCCCTAGGAGCCAGGCCTGTTCTGACCCACTACCAGATGTGATCATGAATGAGAGTTGAGGGAAGATCAAATGAAGCAAGGCTGACAGCCTCATTGGAACATGTGTGTGGAAGCAAGAGAAAGCAAAACCAGGTTAGAGTCTTAAACTCATCTCAGATCTCAGGGCCTCAGAGCTCAGTCAGGCAGAGGTTTCTAGAAGTCACCTCATACTCCTTTCTTGAGCCCACTGAGGAGTTCAGAGACCTAGCAAGAGTGTGACAGGAGCCAAATCCTGCCCTCCTGACATGTCTGTCCTTCCTATCCTGCTGAGGCCAAGTCAGCAGGAAAAGCAATGGTCCCAAGGATCATGAAAAGCAAAGGTTTACTCCACTAAGAGGCAGAGGTTGAACCTGCAGCCGGGGTGGAGAGGGAAGTGCTGACCTATAAAAAAGCAAGTAGGTCCCCAGCCCTGACACCATTGGAACAGAGCTGGAGGGCTGTCAGTCAAGCTCGCAGGCTTGGGCCAGCCCCCCATCAGGGCATGGCTGAGTGGAGACAGCTCACTGGTCACACGAAGACGACACACCACAGTACACCCACCAAGACACAACTTAAGAGTCTCACCGCACAAAGCACACGTGGCCCATGCATGGCACGAATGGCCGTGGGTTGCCAGGGAACAGTGGGCTTCCACGTCCCTGTGCTCCTGGCTGTATCATACAAGCAGAAGACGCTGCTTCTTATTCTGGCCCCGGAGACCCCTGGAAGCAGCAATAAAAAGCAGAAAGAAACCTGGCTTCTGCCGGTGCTGTCAGTTACTGTGGCCACCAAGTGGGCTTTCCGTGGGTGTGAAGTGTCCAATAACAGATTATTCACAATGGAATTGAAGGACCCTGTGGGCCCCCTTCCAAGCACATAGATTAAAGTATAATAAATACAAGGACCCCCAAACATCAGCGTTGAGAAGCCAGGGCTGTGGGTTAGAGCTGAGTGATGCCATGCCCAGGGGGAATTTCAGGAGTGGGGAGTCCTGTGTCAGGACCAGCTGGGTGAGGAGGGTCCCTTTTCTGGGTGCCTATCCATGGCAAGACAGCGCTGGGGTCAGTAAGAACCTAGCATTGCCTGAGGCTACTCAGAAAACGGAGGGAACATGCCTAGATCAGCAAAGTCCTCGATGTTATAGTTGCCAGTCCCCTGCGTCGGGTCGCCCGGCATGGGCAGCATATCCTGGAGAGGAGAAGAAGAGAAAGTCTTGGGGGTCCGTGGCTTCACCTGGCGACAACTACCCCCATCCCAGAGCCCTGCCTGCCATTCACCTGCATTGCTTCCTCTCCAGTGGACAGCTGGGGTGCTTCCTGGGCTGGCCTAGGTGGTCAGGGCTGCTCCCCAAAGTTCTTAATACCTATGCCCCTGGGAGTCACTTTCTCGGGCATTGTCCTACCAGCAGTTAAACATACAGGACACCAGCTTTGCCCAAAGCTAAACCCAACAGGACACTAAGCAAGGCCTACAGTCCTGGCCAAGATGCCACAGGTGTGCACACCAAGTGGGGCTCAGTGGCCTAGAGGGGTTACTTCATTCATCATTAACCACGAGTGAAGTTTCAGTTCCTCAGGGCTCGTGTCCCATTGCGTTTTGTCCACATGACAATCCGTGAGAAAAGAATTGTTGGGACAAATATGCTTAGGAGACAAAGCACGCTTTCCTGCCTCCTAAAACTCACTGGTATAATAAAGGTTCTGAGAAGTCCTACAAGAAAGAAACTTGGTTTAAGCCAAAAAAAAAAAAAAAAAAAGCTTCATAAACTTATTTGACCAAGAATTCTTTCTGGCAGGGTAGCTTTGAAGACCACCTCTGTCAGAAAGTTCTGTCTATCCACAGATGCCTAAACCCCCACAAGAGTAGACAAGCCAGAGGGAATCCTGGGGGTCCATAGAAGCAGACAGGCAGGAGGGTGGGAGGGAGGGGGCATGAAGGAAAGCAGGGATAAGCACTCAATATGCTTGTAAAACTAAAAAATAAAATAATTGAAAAATTAAAAAAAGAGAGTTCTGCCTTTCACAGCTGCTGTGAAGTGAACTAATGTGCACAGGCTGAGTGTCACAGGGGAGGAATGGAAGCTCTTCCTCCTGTGGCCACAGTGGAGAGGAGGCAGGCGGAGGCAGTCAAGCCCCTGGGTACCTGAAGGCGTTGGTAGCTCTGGATCCTGCCAGAGTGACCCCCACAGGCCTGCGGCTCCTAAGGGAGTGTGTGCATCCCCAAGGACCTGCGGTTTTGAGAGGACACACACTCTGTCCTAGCGTGAGCCCCCTTCTGCCCTGGGCTGTGGGCACCCCTCCTGGGTAGCTCTTAGGCAGAGACATGAACTGTGATGGAGCTCACTCCCCTACCACTGCCCCCTCCCCCCGACCCATGATCACAGCTGGAAGGCTGTGGCCCGGTGCCTGTCTGGTGGATCTGCAGGCTCTGAATGGGTAGGATGGGACCTTTCACTCCAGGTCCACCCCACACCCTCCACCCACGCTTAGGACTGGCTGAGGTCTCCCCCTGGCTAGTGGACAGGCAGCGGTGTGGAGGGGTGAAAGGAAGCAGAGAGAAGGCGCCGGTACCTACGCCTAGGAGAAGGCGCTGCTGGCTGGATTTACCTGGAACACTTCAGTCTGGCCAGGCTGCTGGTGGGAATGCTGCTCGCCGCTCTGCTGTCCGTGGTGCTGGCTCTGCCACTGCGACCAGACTTCCGAGGGCCGGCCCTGGAACTGCCCTCCGCTCTGTCCGCTCTCAGCTGAAAGACCGATGCATGGGACCTTCCTTTACAGGCGCCCTGGGGATCCGGAGCCTGTGAACCCCGGCACCACACTCCTAAAAGGTGGGGTCCGCCTGAGCGGCTGTGTGCTCCCTGCTCTCCTCCCTCTACTGACAGCATATACTGAATGTGGAAGGAACACGGGAACCCTCCGTGGAGGGGCGTGGCGGCTCACTTAGAGCACCTGCCAGGTATCCAAAGCCTCAGAGTCCTCTGAGCCCTTTGTGGCTGCTCATGGAGGTTGGGGGGGAGAACGGGAGGAGGGAGAAAAGTTGATCTGGACATATCTGCAGAGCACTGGCAGCTCCCGTGCTGGCATGAGAAGGCGGGCAATGTCCTATCCTAGTTCCCTTAGCCCCACAGGCTCCTCTCTGCAACCCCCCCATCCCGCCAGGACTCACTACCTTGTCCACCACCTTCATAGCTACCTAGTTATGGCCACCACGGTCACCACAGGTCTGGCTCTCTGGCCTGTTCTCAACCTCGGCTAGGGCTGGAAGGGAAGGAATTTGGTCTTTGCTGAGACAGGAAGATAATGTTTTTCGGTGAGAACCAGCAGCTTTGTTTATAAACCAGCGCTACTCTCTTCCTCTCTAGTTTACTAAAAATACTCAAAGAAAAACAAAATAGAAGGACTAAGCAGAACTTGGAATAAAATATTTTTGTGATCTGCCTGAAGAGAATTTTTAAGGAAAAAAAAATGGTTCTGTGGATTGAACCCAGGGACTTAACCACGTTACCTGCACTTCTGCCATTTATGATTTATTCATCTATTGAGGGTCTGCACCTCCAGTCTGAAAAATAGCCTTTAAAGAGGACAACTTCAGGCACATGGAGAACCTTAGGAGACCTCCTTTCTCATTCCTCACCTCAGGTCTTCGGTAACTTTATGCAGCAACACACTCTTGGTGGGGCTACGGACAGAGCACATCTTGTAGGAAGGACATCAGTCCTTCCAACAGCCACGCCAGCCCCAAGCTAACCTGTCACCATTGGATACCATGGTAATTAGGAAGTGGGTGGACTTCTAAAGTGGGCGGGAGGGGGAGTTTTTCAGTCTTTGTAAAGCACACACCCACATCCACACACACCCACACCCACACATACACACACACACACACACACACACACACACACACACACACACAATCTTTAACACTGCCGGAGACACACGAAGGCCGTTCATTCCACACATAAGCCTTCAAGACACCTGGGAATGGTGAGAATATTTGGTCAAAAGTTCTAGAAAATCGGGGCTGGAGAGGTGGCTCAGGGGTTAAGCCTCTGCCTTGCAGGTGGAAGGTCCTGAGTTCGGATCCTAGACCCCATGTATAGACACCGGGCGGAAGTGGGGGCGGCCTGAATTTCTGGTCCTGGTAGGGCGGAGCCTGTGGATCCCGGGGCAGAGTAACAAAAAGGAGGTGGAGGCGGTCCATGGTGGTTCCAGAATTCGCCCGTGGTTCTACACACACACACACACACACATACATACACACACGCACACATATGCACAACTGAATTTTTAAAAAAAAAGCTCTTGAAAATCTAGATGCCAGTCTGCTATGGACAGAGAGACATGCTGCAAAGATGTGTCTTGCAAGGTGAAATTCCCTTCCCAGTACCATCCACCTAGAATGTGGAGAGCTGGCGGGACTCACCTGGAATGGAATTTGAAGGAGCTAGAACTGGCTGGGAGCGGACAGGCCTGGCTGACGCCTCTGCCAAGTGAAATGAGCAGTTGCGCTCTGGCTGAGACCAAGAACGAATTCTCATTTGACAGAGGCGTGTCCCAGCCAGAGGCTCCGGCAGGTCTTCCCCTCATGTAACCCAGGCTGGTCTCCAAGTTGTCACAGGCAGCCTAGGCTGGCTTCCAACTTGTTACTCTCCTCTTGCTTCTATCTCCCGGGGGCTGGGATTACAAGTATGTACAGCTGCGCTCAGCACTGCCTTTTATCAACTAAGAATTATTTCAACTTTTCATTTAGGTCACTGGTCTGGTTTTCGTCTGCTGCTAACTGACACCCCACTTGCCCGCTGAGCTAGTTTAGGAGATAATACTCGTGGTCTCCTACTTCTGGCTAAGACATTTCACATGACTAGACTTTTGATGTGACAACTCCCCTCAATCAAAATGAAAGTGAGGCTACAATTGGAAACACCCACATGACACTCAGTTGTATAGTTCAAGGGAGCCCAGCACGCATGAAATGGGAGAGCTCTGGAGAGCTCTGGATAGTTCCCAAGAGCTGTAACAACCAGGCTGGGGTTCACAGAGTTGAGGGCCAGGAACCCCCCTTTACATACATTCAGTATAGAAACTCCGACTACAAAGCCCGCCTGCGGAGTCGCACTGCTGTTGCAACCTGTTCAAAAAGGACATAGTCTGCTCGCCGCCCTTGGTGTTAGCCACGAGGCCCTTCCCAAGTCGTGTTCAGCAACTCTTCATAGCAGGCATTCAAACCCCCACTGGCTCTGGGCGTGGGGAGGAGGAAGCCAGGGCGGTCTCTGCTGCTTCTTTGGGCTCTGGGGGGTGCGGATGAGAACTCGTGGCAGCATGTGTATCCTTTAAGGTGCTGTTGGCCTGGGGTGGGGGGCTGTCAGTGCCCAGGAGCCGCAAAGCTATCATGGTGGTCTGGCCCTGAGGGTGTTCGCACAGGAGGCTAGGGCGGGCATCGACTAGGACGTGCACACTGGCTGCGGCTTTAACGCTTTCATTCTTAGTAACTGCTGAAAGTGAGTGGAGATTGTCCCTGTTCCTCTCTGCTCTCTCCCCATGCCTCCGAGGTGACAGTCACCTCCCCCCTCTGGTCTTGACCAAGGTTGTCTACCTCCCTCCAGGACTCCCTTCTTGAATCCTTGGGGGAGCAGAGGTTGATAAGTCAAGGTCAGCAGGGGCCGCACAGCCGCCCCCTTCAGATATGGCTCCCCACTCCTGTTTCCATGGGGGACAGGACTCTGGAGTGTCTCCTAGCATCTCCATACCAGGCAAGATGCTGGTGCCAGCTTAGTCCTTGCCCTTCCCTCTCGCCTTAGCAATATCCTGTTTTCTCACTTGGTCACCCCCATGGGCAAGGCTTCCCCAAACCCTGTTCCTGCTCAAGACCCCACCTCAGCAGCTTCTGCTGAGTGACAGCACGGTGCTCTGCAGGTCAGGCCACACCACACTCCTGAAGTTGCAGTTTCTCTGCTTTGAGTCACTTCTGGGCCCTTCTGAAAAGGCTTTTCAATTAACCTAAATCAAGGGGCATCGGTGGGACACCCAGGGCGCTGCTGTCAGCGGTGGAGGTGGATCGAGGTGGGGATGGCTGAACTGTGGGCTGGTGACTTCCTTGAAAGGATGACACACGAGTGAGCCACGCGAGCGAACCACGTGAGTCACGTGAGCGAGTCACGTGACCGAGCCAGGTAAGCAGAGGCTTATAATTTGGCAAGTCAAAGTTAGGAGGTTTGGGCTCATCTTTCTTCCCCCTTGAAGGTGACAGGTCTGCAGAGAAAAGCCTCGGGAGCCTTGCTCCTGAGTGTCACCCATGATGACAGTGAGGGGCCAGGCAGGGTGATCTTCTGTGCACTGTGATTCTGAGTCTAGGAGAGGCACTGGACGCTCGTCAAATACCCAGAGAGCAGCTGGGAGGGGCTCCTGACACTGCCCCAGAAGGTCCAGCCTCGCAGCCCTTCATGACCCAAGCAAGGCTTCTCTACAGATTAAGGACATTCTCCTTGATTTCGATGGTTACTATCAAAGGTCAACTTGACAGTTTCTAGAATCACCTAGGAGATGACCACCTCTGGGCATATCTATGATGAGGGAGTTTCTATATTAGGTGAATCGAGTTGGGAAGATCCATCCTAACTGGGCAGAATTATCCACGAACTGGTGTCATGGTTTAAAATGTGCCCCCCCCCCGGGCATATGTTTGGGAAAGTCATGGCGCCTTTGAGAGGTGGAGTCTTGCTGGAGGAAGGCGGTCACAGGGGGTGGACCTTGAGGTCGAGTAGTCCTACCCTACCTCTGAGAGAGATCTGCTCTTGCAGTTGGCAGTGTTGCAGCTCTCAGCCTCTAACATATCTGAAGTGACTTAGCCTGCTCCTAGCTTCTGCCAGCCCTCTGTGGCTTTTCCGCTATGAAAGGACTGTTTCTTCCCTCTGGAACCAGAGGCTGAATACATCTCCTCTTTCTCCCATTAAGTTGCTGACTTTGGGTGTTTTCGCACAGCAACATGAAGGGTAACTAGTACAACTGGAGTCCTGGACTGAATAAAACAGATAAAGGGCTTTAAGCACCAGCATTCATCTCTCTCTGCTTCCTGACTACAGAAGCAATCTCTCTCCACTTTCTGACTATAGAAACAATCTGACCAGCTGCCTCACTCTCCTGCCACCATGCCTTTCCCACCACGATGGACTCTACCTTCAAACGGTGAGCCAGAATAAACTCTTCCTCCTTTAAATTGCTTTCATCATGTATTTTGTCACAGCCATGAGAAAAGTAGCTAACGCAACCAGATACATTCAAATGGAGAAATGCCCAGAGTCGCTGACATGATTGGTTTCAATTTTTCATCCTTGTCTAAAATGAGATTATTGCTTTGCTTTTAACTTTGGGAACATGAAAGTCCAAAGTCAGGCCACAAAGGGTTAAATTAGCACTCAGGTCACATCAGAACATTGAACACTTGCTTTTGCCACAAAAAACTGGCAAGGTTTTACATGCACATGCGCAAGGCCGAGTGTGTGTGACTTAGCCTGCCCCTAGCTTCTGGCAGCCCTCTGTGGCTTTTCTGCCATGAAAGGACTTAGGAGATGGGGCCCTCGGGATGAGAGCCAGAGGCGAGAGGGCCGGGACAACTAGGGGCCCTGCAGCCTACCCCAAAGCCTGGGACTCAGCCCCTGGGCTTAGGCTGCTCAGAGCAGGAATTCGTTCCCATATTTACCTACCGAACCCTGGAGTCCTGCTGGCAAGACTGGGGTAGGCGTTCCCACTCGGCGAAGAGGCGGCTGGACTGGACAGAGGACTATAGGAAGAGGGGTCAGCTGGGTAGGGGTGGCTGGATCCAATCCCGAAGGCAGATGACTGGGTCTTGCTGGGCTGGGGTGGGATTACTACAGTCAGGACCGGAGGAAGAGGCAGCACCAACTGGCCTCCCATCAAACCCCACTCTGTCCATCCCTGGCAGGAGAAGCAGACCCTGGCAGTGCCTGCTCTGGGTTGACGGAGAAGCCCCGTGACTCTTCTGAATACTTGAGCACAGGCCTGAGATGAACCCAGTGTGTGGAGGCCAGGGCTCTGGCCCTGGAACTTTGGTGTGGAGCTCGTGAGGTGAACCCAGGGTTGTAATGGCCTAGACCCTCTGGCTTTGGCTTATGGACGGAGACCTCTCAGCTGAAACACACCCATCCCCCCAGTACCTACGAAGGACCTGGTTGTATCATACGGTTGGGTATTCACATGCCTGCGGGCGCAGCAGCTAACAGACTGCAGAGCACTAGGGGGATGTTCTTGCTGGAGCAGCTTGTGTGACCGACCAGCTCCTGTTCACTTTATCTGGGGCAAGATTGCCAGAAAAAAGGGGTGTCAGTCAGACAGGGCATGACTGTTAGGGACCTGACTCTCGAAGCATCTTGTGGATGGCGGCGGGTGCTCCGGCCTGGCGCACTGACCCGTTCTCAGAGGTGTGACCCCAAGAAGCATGTGGCAGGTGCTCCCCAGCTCTGGGCACCCACAGCCAGGCCCGTACCTGCCCTGGGAAGGGCGGACGACTCCCTGTCCAGGCCACCTGGCCCTGATTCAGCTGCCGGGAGATCTGGGACATGTTCTGGCTGGTCGAGGACGAGGACTGAATGTCGTTCACTCCAGGCACGTGGACCACGGAAGAGCTAGGGGAAAGACGACACGTTTAGTTGCTGGGAATGACTTGCTCGCGGGGTCCCTGCGTCCAGCCTCTTGCTGGCTTGCCTTCCTGGACTCCCGGTTCCTGCCCAGTGGACCTGCCTCGCCCAGCCTTGGTTCTCGTTCTCCCCCACGGTGTGCAGCACTCACTGATGCCCAGCCCCTCCTCCCTGCACAGCCACAGCTCTCCACAGAAGGCTTCATTCCAAGAAAAGAGGTCTTAGAATACAAATCAGGCTCGGGGCTTACCTGCTCTTTGTGCTCTGGTTAATATGTCCCTTTGGGGCACCTCGAAAGCTTATGGACTCTGGAAGTAGGCTGCAGGCTGTGGCTTAGTTTCAATACGGAAACAGGCCTTGGGACAGAAAGCTCCTGTAAGGAGCTGGGTCATGCACACAGCTGTGGTTTACCTCTTTCAGATTAATCCACTAGGTAAGCCTTTATTAGGCACCTGCTACATGCATCACACTGCCCAGTGCTTTCTGCATACCCAGTGAGGACTAACCTTTGACACTCCCAAGGAATTTTGAGGTTATCTCCCAGGAGGCTTGTCTGGCTAAGCTGATTCTCTGTCCGTAGACGATAGGAAAGGTCAGGGCAAGACTTTTGTATTGCTCTAGACCCCTCTGAGACCCTCAAGGTGGATAAACTTTGTGCAGTGTGATGGGCCTAATTCCACCCAGTTTTTGGTAGAGTTAAGTTTACAGCTGGGTTTTGAAGGAGAGGATGCAAACCACACTTACTAATTGATTCTAACCTTTCTTCTATGCCGTCTGCCGTTCACAAAAGCCTAAAGCTTGTTAATTGGACTTTATGTCCATCTTCCTAAATCAGTGCTTCATTCAACACATGGGCTTCTTTCTCATTCTCCCTGTAGGTGGTTTCTATGATTCAGAAAATATTTTCTTCCTTTTAAAAAAATTTGGCTTCATCCTCTTTAATCAGTATATACCAATTATTCAAAGGGATGGATCATTTTTTTCTTTTCTTCTTCTTTTTTTTTTTGAGACAGGGTTTTGATATGTAGCCTAGACAGCCTCCTACTCCTATGCAACCCAGGCTGACCATGAACTCATGGCAGGTATCCTACCTCAGTCTCTTGAATGCTGGGATGACAAGTGTGAGACGCTATATCCAACTCTGAGTAATGAACTTCACCGCCATACTTTTGTACATACTTCGATCCCTCCATGTCCCTCCCTTTTAGAGGACATTTTCTGGTCCCTGTTCCTTGTGAGGCGTCTCTCCATGTGCTTCAGCCTGCAGAGCACTGCCAGGATACTGGTTGATGAGGGATGGCTATAGCATTGCTGGTAAAAGAAAGGTATCTGGGCTTTTTAGAACAAAGTGCTAGCCATCGTATGAGCCTTCGTTAGGGCCTCTGGCTACAGGTGCTGTCTCTACAGGAAGTCTGTCCTTGGAGCATGTGGAGGGATATTCCTATGACAGGTACTCTGCTGTAGGCTTGAGAAGCTCTTGAGGCCCATGGGCTGACTCCCCTTTTCCTCGTGCTTGACTGTGCCCTCTGTGAACTAGGAAACGGAGCACTGGCAACTCCTTTGACAGCCGAGCCCCATCTGGAGCATGGCTAAAGACCAACTTACTCCCTTCTCCCTGGAGATCTAAGACCCTCTAGGACACAGAGGTTGGTGTCTTGGGCCTCTGGGTGTCACCGACACCCAGTGCCTGTGGGGGACATGGAAGGCGGAGCCAGCAGGGCCAGGAATGCTGATGGATGCCGCATAACTGCACTCGGCCTTCTTCTACGGTCCCCTCCCTGGCCTACCTGAAGGCCTTGCCGGAGTGGCCGGCGGGGAACGGGCTTCCTTGGGAGTAGATCTGCTGGCTGCCGGCTGCAGAGGCCGAGCTCATCATCTTCTTCTCCGCTAGGAAAACCACAAATCACATGTGAGGGTCTCTCAGACCATGGGGCGGCACCCAGAACCGGGCCAGGCCATGGGAACGTGGCAGCCCTCTCACCTTCATCTCCACATTTCACCCCTCTAGGGATCCCCAGCATGGGGGAGCAGCAGGCAGCGGTTTCCACTACTCTGGTGGTTAAACACAACTGAAGGCGAGCGACTGGGGGCATATTACTACATCTGGTCCATCCAGGCCTGAGGGGGGGTATGGTGGTGGTGGGGTGTCCTCTGTGAGCAGGCGAGGACGTCAGAGTAACAGAGAAGCGACTCACTGCAACCCTCGGCCCCTCAGCCTTAGATCCAGCTCTGCCCTGCGGATCTCGGGCACCATGTTGGACCTACTAAGAAACCCTCCAGCCTCAGTGTCCCCTTTGGAAAGATGACAGTCGCGGTCTCTTCTTTACAGGGTTATGGTGGGAATGCTGCATGTTGACATAGTTTGTGGAGCGCTTACCGAGGACCCTGCTTGGCAGCAAACAGCTAATGTCGCCTCTCACTGTTCCAGATGAGAAAACAAAGGCGCTGCTTGGTCAAGATTTCAGGGACGCAAGGAAGAACCTCAGGTGTGAACTGCAGCCCAGAGTCCCTCCCCTGCCCCCTCGAGCGGCGCTACAGGACGTCTCAGCCTGGCTGCTGCGGCCAGGTGATGTTGCTAACCTTCCACCAGAACCTCAGGCTGCGCTTCTGAGACGGGAAACCCTCAGGCCCAGGTTAGCCACATTTCTGTCGTGGAAAGGGAGGAGCCTTGGCCCAAACATGTCCCTTTCAGAGAGACCGAGGAAGGGGCTCCAGTGGCAGCCAGACTGTCTGGATCTCTCGTGAGGAGGAAGGTGAGCTCAGCATGGTGCAAAGAGGAGTGGGAGCTTGAGTGGATGCAGCCCGCAGAGGGCACCTTTCAGCCACAGTGCCCATGTTCTCTGGCTAATAACTCCTTGCCGGGGACTCCAGAATCTTGGGGTGCTTGTTCCTCCCATCGCCCACAGCATGTGGCTGGGGGAGAAGGAAATCAAAGCTGGTTACACAGCAGTGATCTTGCCATACGCTTGCCCCTCTCTCTGTTCCTGGCTGGCACGGGGTGGATGTGAACCCTGACTGGATGCCCATGCTCAGGGTCACAAGCTTGGAGCTGGAAGACCACACAGAGGCCAAATCCCTCACGCAGGGAAACCACCCCTGTGGGGGTCTCACAGAATGCCAACTGAGCGGTTGCCGTGCTGCTGCTGTGGGTCATTCTCAAAGGACAGAAGGAGCTCGGGCGCCGAGGCACGTGTTTCCAGCCTAACACACGGCCTCGAAATTGGGGAATGAAGAGCAAGATTGGAGCAGGCAGAGATAAACTAAGACACACAGGGGAAGGAAGTCGGGCCTTCTTGTCTTACAAGCTTAATTTCACGGAGGTTGGAGGTGTAGTTTAGGGGTAGAGCACTTGTCTGAAATGTCCCATTCTCAGCATCACCCAAAACAGACAGATAGACAGACAGATAGACAGATCAACCACCACAAGAGAAAACATGATTATACAAGTCACTTTTTCTTCATGTGTTCTGATGGTAAATAATAAACATTGTTTTTTCTAATTGCTCAAGGATGCTGGTAGGATGTGTGTGTGTGTGTGTGTGTGTGTGTGTGTGTGTGTGTGTGTGTGTGTGTGTGTGTGTGTGTTTCTGGATTCTAGCTATGTAGTCTTCTAAATCTTTCTTTAATTTGACTTACCTCATTTGTTAAAAATGAAAAAAGACATGCTAAGCGCTACTTAAGAGTTGGCTTTATCACTTTCTTCCTGTGTTTGTAGTTACTTTGGCTTTTCTGGATTCAGAGTGCACACCATTTATACGTTCAGGTTCTGTCTTCTCTCTACCTAGAGGGAAGCTTGCCACCCTGCTGTCCTGCTGGGTTTGCCAAGCATCCCCCAACTCACCGCTGAAGGTGTTAGAATTCATCTCATTTTGTTTGGAAGTTATCCACCTGGAGTCCTTGAATATCCACTTACTTTATCATTCTTGGTATTTATACTTTTTTTACTTTCTCACTTTGTTTTCCTTCTGAAACTTTTGTGGTTCGCTAAAAGTTTCCTTGTCATTCTTTGGGAGTTATTTTTGGTAGTTCTTCCTCAATTTGGAAAAGAAATCTGCAGTTGAAGCTCTCTATTTCAGACAAAATAGTATATACTTAAGTCAGACAGTGATTCAGAGCACAAGTATCCTTCAGGAGAATCTTGCCCAGTCTTGCAAGCTTTGCCATCTAGTTGACATTGTAACTGAATCTTCAAAGGCTATTCCACTGTCTTATCAAGCCAGTTTCTTCGGGATGGCAGGACATGGAAACATTGGTGGGTTCCATGAGCACAGAGACCACTGTTGCACTTCTTTGGCTATGAAGTGAGTTCCCTACTCAGAAGAAATGCTGTGTTGAGTGCCTCGATGATGGTCATGGCAATCTGTGAGTCCACGGATAGTAGTTGTGAAAGAAAAACTCTATTGGGGAAAGACGCATCCATAGGGACAACAAGCATCTATTCTATAAGGACAAAGTGCTTCCTTTTCCATGATAAAAAAAAGATCAACCGTAATCAACCAGCTACCAGGTTGTAGTCACCCCAGGGCATGGTGCCTTTTCAGGAGCTCAGTATTGGTCTCTGCTGCTGGAAGATTGGGCACTCAGCATCACTGTGGGTGACTAGAGGTTCATGCTGTGAAGCCCACCTTGGTGATATGGCCAGTTTGTTCATGCGATCGTTGGGTAATGACAGGGATGGCTGGGAAAAGATGTTGACTGTCCACAGAACTGGGTTAGCTTATCTGCTTGATTGCTGAAGTCTTCTTCTCCTAGGGTCATTTTTTGATGTGCATTTACAAATATCCTCACGTCTCTTGTGCGTTTGGGAGATCTACTCACGTACCTTTTCCCCAAATTGTCTTTATCATCAGTTTTCTAACCATGTTCCTTCCAAATCCCGATTATTCAGCCAAACTAGAGCTTTGTGGAAAACCTTGCTCCAACTCCTCAGGTTAGCGCTACGTGACTGGAAGTAGCTACAACTGAATCTACAAAAGGAGAGCCCAGGACTAAAGAGATGACTCAGAGCTTAAGACTCTGCTTCATAAGCAGAAGGTCCTGAGTTTGGATCCCAGGTCTCATGTAAAAATTCCAGGTGGGGGCTGGAGAGGTGGCTCAGGGGTTAAGCCTCTGCCTTGCAGGTGGAAGGTCCTGAGTTCAGATCCTAGACCCCATGTATAGACGAAAGGCGGAAGCAGGGGCGGCCTGCATTTCTGGTCCTGGTAGGGCGGAGCTTGTGAATCCCGGGGCAGAGTAAACAAGGAGAAGGTGGAGGTGTCCATGGTGGTTCCCGAATTTGTCCGTAGTTCTACACACACACACACACACACACACACACACACACACACGCACGCACGCACGCACGCACACGCACACATGCATATACGCACAATTGAACAAATAAATTAAAAAAATTAAAAAAAAATTCCAGGTGGAAACAGTGATGGCATCTACTTTTGGCCCTGGTGGGCAGAGTCTGGGAAATTCTAGAATGAAGCAAAAAGGAGGTAGAAGCAATCCAGGATGACTCCCGAAGTCACCATTGGTCCTTCACAGGGACACACAGTATCCTCTGACACACACACACACATGCTCATACACACACACACACACACACACACACACACACACACATTCACACACACGTGCATGCTAAGTAAATTAATAAATAAATAAATGAAGTTTACAAAAAGTTCAATATGTTAGGTATAGAGAAATATGGTAAGACAAGTGGATTCATGGCTGTGATCCACATCCCACTTCTGGTACCAAAATCTGTATGAAGCAGCATTATTTTTACCTTAATGATGTGACCCTTATTGTGCTACTAATAAAGGTGTACTATTTACAGGAACCCATCTTTAACATAATATTGAAACTAAACTGTACAGGATGGCTAACCCTGCCCATCAAACTGGATTGGGATGCTTGGGGGGGGTGTCGGCTAGGTACATCTCTGGGTATTCCTGGCAGATCATGGGGGCTGTGATCTGGTAGTCTAATCTACTGATGAATTCAAAACAGCCAGCCAAGGGGTGGTTGGAGCTGTGGAAGGTGGAGGCTTGTTGGAGGCATATCTCTGGGAGATAGATCTTGCCCTGGGCTACCTCCTTTGTTCTCTGCTTTCTGTCTCCTTCCATCAATGAGGTGATAATTTCAGTACCCCCATGTTCCGTAGTCATGATGCTCTGCCTCTCCACAGGCTCAGAAACCGCAGAGCCAGATGTTCTTGGGCTGAAACCTCTGTAACTGAGAGCAAGAATGAACTTCTCCTGCAAGGACATTATCTCAGGCATTGTGCTCCAGTGGTGAAGTCTGATACGCTGCAGTTAGTAGAGCTTGTTTGTCCTGTCCCCTTACATTTTAAAGGTGAGATATCAGGGGCTCATGGTGTCCTAGGTGGCTAGAAAGTAACAAGCAAGGGCAGAAATGCAGACAATCCATCCTGACTCTCTTGTGCCTTGCAGCCGGAGAGCAGGTGCAAACCCACAGCATCATTCAAACACTTACATGCACTGATGCCTGCGAACATCTCAGCGAAGCGAGGGTCCCTCTCCTGGGAGAAGATGGCATCTGCCTTTTCCACAGACTTCCCGGCCTCGTGAACACCAGCAGGTAGGTTGGGGACAGGGACCTGTTGGCACATGCAAACAGCACTTTCCAGGGGTCACCAGCCGACCTTTGGCACAGTCCTTCCCCCTGGAAAAGCCAGCATTTCAGGCTTGACCATTTCTGCAGGGTCCAGGAGATTTTATTTTTCTTTCTTTTTAAAATATTTTTATTTATTCGAGAGAGAGGGAGAGAAAGCAAGAGAAAAAGTGTGAGTGTGTACGCACGTGTGAGTTTGCATGTGGAAGTCAGAGAACAACTTTCAGAAATCAATTCACAGGGAGCTTTTCTCTCTAGGAAGATGAAGAGCCACTAACTCTGAGAGGTATGAACTAGAGGTTATAAAAAAAGGACTACTTTCTTTGAGATAAGGGAAAAGAACCAATGTACTCTAAATACCAGGAAGGACCATAAGGCCTAATTTAGGAATGAGGTCAAATACAGACTCACACACATTCTTTGATGACCGGCTATCAGAAGGGAACAGAGCGAGAAGAGGGAAAGGGAGAGAAACCTGGAGATGAAAGGAGGGAAGGAGAGACGGCTGAGTAGAGCTGGCGATGCGGAGTGTGTCAGGAAGGGATGCAGAAGACAGGGACATGGGACCGAAAGTGGAGAGATGGCAAGGAAGGCAGAGGACCTGCTCTTGCTGACCCCAGAGCACGTGGGACCATCCTTTAGCCCCGGATCTGCTCTGCACTGGCTGACCACAGCTCACAGCTGTCCATCTGGTCTCTGCCCACTCTTTGTTCCTTGTGGCTCAATTCAGCAAAGGGGGAGCCACGGCAGAGTCCTGGGAGACCAGAACACTCCAGGCACCGTGTAGAGGGAATGGAGCTGACAGCCTCGGGTTGGGGGACTCAAACTCAAGATCGGGGCGGGTCTTCAGTCCTCTGGGCTGGAGACAGCGTCAAGGGGAGCAGAATTCCTAGAAACTGACCTGAGATAAGTCATAGGAGGACAGCCCGTCTCGCTGGTGCACTTCCAGCTCCGCCTGCTGTTGCTGAAGCTGTCTGTGAAACACAAAGACGGCGGAGGTTTGAGGAGCAGCAGGGTGAGAGGCAACGGACCCGCGCAGAACTTCCCGCTTCTCCCAAGTCACAGTCAGCACACCGCCCATCTCTAACTCTCGGTTACTTTACTCCAAGCCCAGCATTTCATGGTAGGACTTCCACAGTGAGCCTTTGAAAAAACTCTTCAGTTTTTGAGTCAGACTCTTTCTATGGAGCCCCGGCCAGCCTGGGACTCTCGATCCTCCCATCTCAAGCAGCGTTGAGATCTTTCCGAGGATGCAGATGACATATATACAACTCCGTGTCTGGCTCAGGAAGTAAGTTTGATGCACGACTTTGCTATGCACAAGGTAAAAAGAGGTCATACTGAGAAAAAAAATCGTTTTAAAAGTAATAGTCTAGAGAATAGTTGGGTTAGAGCCGAGCGAAGCAGCAGATTTTCAGACGGGCACACATGTCGGCCCGTGGTACCTTGCCTCACTCATGACTCACTGTCAGAATCTGAATGTAAGCCTCCCCACAGTCTCATGCATTTGAATCCTTAGCTGGTGTTAATGTTTGGGACAGTTGTGGCACCTTTAGAGTCTTGCTGGTGGACACTTCACAGGGGCCTGGCCTTGAGGCTGGGTGGGCCAACCTGCTTCCTCTCTGTCTTGCTCTCTCTCCTTCCTAGTGGCTGCAGTGACCTGAACTGGCCTCCTACTTCCTCCAGCTGTGTCATTTACTATGTGATTCCCGCCCTATGGGCCCTATCTCCTTTAGAACCGTAACCATATAAATACTTCTCTGCCAAGTTGCTTGAGTCCCATGCTGTCTAACGACCAAAAGAAAAGTGACTATGACACTCACACAGCTCTCATTGTGGCTGCTTCTCCAGATTAAGATCCAGAAACCAAAGCTCAAGGTCGGAGCTAGGTTAAAGCAGTCCTGCTGCAGCAGAGCAGGGTCTGACTGCGCAGGGCAAGTCTGAGGGGTCCGCCCCCCCCATTCTACTTTGCTGTTCCACTGGGAGAAGCCAAGGCTTCCTACAGGAAGCAGATGCTGCAAGGTTTAAAGTGTGGAAGGTGGGTTGCTTCCAAGGGCCAGTGAGCCCCACAACTCAGGGTACAAAAATGGGGCAGAGTAGGAACCCACTGCAGTGAGACTTGTCCTTACCAGACTGTGTAATGAGGGACATACCAACAGGTCCCCAAGACTATCGAGGAACTTGAGAGAGATAAGAACATACAGTGGAAACCTTGGGGACAAAAGCTGGATGAGTGAAGGGAAATGCCCATGTCAGTGGGGTGGCCCGAAGAGAGGGAAGTTGGTATGTCACAAGAGGCCTGAACCCCCACAAGAGCAGACAAACCAGAGGGAACCCTGGGGTCTATAGAAGCGGAGAGGCAGGAGGGTGGAAGGGAGTGGGATGAATTTATGAAGGGAAAGGAGAGGGATGGGAATGGGATGAATTTATGAAGGGAAAGGAGAAGGATGGGAAGGAAGATGGATGGAGGAAAACAGAGGTAAGTACATAATAAGCTTGTAAAACTAGAAAAATAAAATAATAATTTAAAAAATGGGGCAGAGCGAAAAGGCCCACATCAGTTCCTAATACTTGTGATGAAGAGATTGTGTTGGAGACCTGGTGAGCAGGGGCTTAGAGTCAAACCCGAAGCGCGTCCATTCAGTGACTGGTGCTCAGTCATGCCAAGTCCTGCTCTGATGATTCACAGCCCCCCAGATCCTGCCCAGGGAAGGAGGCGAGCAAAGGCTGGTAGTGAGGGAAGACCCGAGGCATGGGAGAAGGCCAAGGTTCTTATTGCTCACAGGTTTGCCTGCTCACCACAAGATCCCAGGAACCAGGAAAGGACAAAACCTTACAGATTCCAGAAATTCCACATTTCTCACACAGCCAAATAGGGGTACCAAAACAATCTTCAAAACAGTGATTTCAAAAAAAAAAAAACTATTAAAAGAAATCAATACAATCATTGGTATTCAAAAATAAATCTCCTTCTATTGCTTCTTATTCTCGATAGTTCTGCTGTCTGTACTTCTTGGTTTTACTCTGTGCTCGTGCTTGTTTCATGTTCCCTGTGCCCTGGAGGAAGCGCCATGCTTCATCCGGAGGCCATGAACATCTGAGGCAAGAGGGATGGCCAATACACGGTCAACATTTTCATATCCTCAACCATAGTCTCATTGAACGAATGAGACTCTGAGAGCCTAACTGTGTTCCACCGGGTGGATACAGCTAGAATGCAGCATACAAGAGACTTGGTGCTCTTCCCTCTGTCCCAGCTCAGAATAATCACCCTCCACATTGCAGTGTTATTCTTCTAAGTCTCCCATACCAGAGACATTGGCCCAGACAGATAGCATCTTGACCCATAAGGTATATGTGATGGTTTAACCAGCTCAGAAACTCAAATGTGACTCTGAACATGGGACTTTAAGAACCCACATGTCACTTACACATGTATGTACATGCACGTATGCACACATGCATATATGTATTTGTCTACTGTGTATGTATGTGTCCCCGCAAGCACTTGTCTTATGGAAGCCTGCAGTGACCTTGTATTGGGGCTGTCCCAGGAACAGGGCTTGGCCCGAGCAGTAGCAGAGCCATGGCTGTAGGCCACTCTCTGAGAGGTGGAAAATAAAAACCAAGAGACACGCTGGGCAAAAGTAAAAACACAAACATGACTGTCACTCGGCCCATCCATAACCAGTCTCTGCGAGAGTGTGGACCCCAAGCACTGAGACCGAGCAGAGCTTGAAGATGGACACTATGTGTTGTGCCCGTCTGTATTTCCTTGGGCTTCCGTCCACGGCTGGAGCAGGAGGGAATCACAGGCGAGAAGGGGCCTTTTCAGTAGTTTCATGCAAATGCTGAACATTCAACACACCACTTGTCCAGGAAGTTTCTTTTGGACGCTCCTGACTTGCCACTAACCCAGGGCAACTGAACTTGCAACTCTTTCCACCTCCATCAAGCATGGGGCACCTGAGAATCTCACAGCCAGTCTGCCTACGGCTGGCAAAGCCTGCCCCCAGGAACTCTAGCAGCTGGCCGGCTCACTTGTATGGTCGTCACTGCCCTCTACCGTCCACAGTCAGTGTTTCAGCCACATCAAGAAGATGCTGCCAAGGGATTGACAGCCACAGTAGTGTTCTTATGCTTAAGGGGAGCACAGGATAGGATTTAGGGGAATGCCACTGGGTCTTTGTACGTCATCGGAGAGGAGAGCCCAGAGGAGAGACTGGCAGGCACATTAAAGGATGCTCCGGGGATTGGGGGGGAGGCACTGGGGGGAATGGGAGGGAAGGATGAGGGGAGGGGGAGCAGGGGGGTCGGGGGGAGGAGGAGGGAGGGAGGGAACCGATGTATCTACTAAGTTTGTATGAGCGGAAATAATAATAAAAAATGTTTAAAAAAAAAAAAGAAGATGCTGCCTTCTTGCACGGTCAACCGTGTCCTAGGGGCTTTCCAACTAAGGTGACTGCCACATCAAAACAAGGGACTGAGGCTGCGTGCAGGCACACCTCAGCGTGACGCCTTTGTTTTAACAATGCCTGATGCTTAAGAAAGGCAGGTCTTCAGCTGGGCCGGCCCTTCAGAGGAAGAGGTTGACCTTGGTTCCAGACACTTCCTGAGGATGCCTCTCCAGGCCCTTGGGGGGGGCAATTTATCCCTGGATTCTTCTGTATCTCTGCATCATATCCATGTGTCTACCCCTCCCATATCCTCCATGACTTTGGTGGCCAAGTCTTAGGCTTCGAAGACAGAGCCCCCTTCAACAGCAAGAACCGTAATACGGGTACTTGGCCAGCACACGCCATATCTGTTCATGGTGCTCGGGGAATTATCTGCTGCGTCAGTTTCGACAGAACACATGACTTCAATGGCGAAAGCTTATACCAAGACTAGAAGTAAGTGAACCGTGATGACAAACTTAGAAGTGCCAAAATGTTCCCCCAAAGGAGTGTTAGTCGCTCTTCACACCTACATCTAAGAAGTTTCTGGATCCTCAGTCAGGATCCAAGCCTGCTACTCAGTATGGTGAGGGGATTCCCTGAACTTGCTACGGAAGTGGTCTCACTGACAGGTGGGACTCGGGCGTAGCAGCAAGGCACAAAGGCCTCCTAGGCCCAGGAAGAAGCCTCCTGTGCAAGGAACGGGCAGCCTCAGAGACCTGCTGTGGGCAGGTGTGTGTATGGGGCAGTGTGCACATAGCCATGTGTCCTCAGCCAGGTTCAGAGAAGAGCAAGAGGAGTGGAGAGAAGTGGGCAGAACCCTGAGGGGAGGAGACACCCACCAGGAACGAACCGATCTGTTGACATCCAAAGGAGGAAAGTTCTACAACAGCCTCTCAGGTGCTGGGTAATTCACATGCTTGTCCATTTCTATGGCTTCCGATGCAGACAGCCTGAATCAGCTGGTGAGGCCATGTTGAGAGATATGAGTCTTGGGGAGAGGGGAGTGGGATCTGGCTTGCACAGGTGCTTAGCAGGTCGAGACCAGTACAGCCCTCCTCTTTCTCTGCTACCCTGTACTAGAATCCATCAAGTTGACAGGCACCTGTCACCTCTGGTCTAGGAGTTCCCAAGAAAGGCTGGCTCGCCACTCTTCACATCCTATGTATCTTCTGACTGCAGCAGCAGCTCCCAATCCCCATGTGCCTAGCCCTACTCCCATTTCTCAAGTTTCCTTAGTTCCGTCGGCCCTAGGATTAGACCTGGGTATTCCATTCAGGGCTGCCCCTCTGTTTCCTGAGAATCGTCCTGCCCATGCTGAAGGATGAGAGGAAAACAGTACACCCTATACATGCTTAAACTCAAACACAGAAAAAGCTGAAATGAGGTGATGTTTTCTACCCACGTCTATGACTTCTTACACTTTCCTCCATCTCTGTTATAGTCTTGACCAGCAGATGGAGGTGGAAAGTTGAACCCTGCATCAAGTACAGAAAGAGAGATGTCTAGAAGGAGGTCAAGCAGACAGCTGGAGAAGCAGCCCCAGGAAGTTCGTGTCTGTGCCCCTTGTGGGTGCTGGCAGCTGCTGGGAGAGCAGCTTCAGCTGTGCTGGGGGAGAAGCCAAGATGCAGGGGTGGCGACGAGGTGAATGGATGATGGTGGTGGTGCTGGCTCAGCAGGGCTGGGTGGGAGGGGCGCTCTGGTGGTCTGACTGCGCAGGTCCTTCAGCATCGGGCCCATCCGAAGGCCTTGGAAAGGACCCCCAAGGCAGGGTAGGGGACAGCTTAGTGCCAAGAAAGGCTGCTGAGAAAACGTGTCCACAGATGAAGACCAGGAGATGGTGGTCTAGGAACCAGCTCCAGTTGAACCTGGAAGTGGGGGAGTGTCAGTCACCAGGCTGAGCGGACAGGAAGACATATTCTTTTGTCCATGTCTTTGCCTGTGTGAACTCCTTTCTTCTGAATCCCTCAGGTTATGCTAGAATTAGTCTCGATGAAGCCAGCATAAGAGGGCAGCACTGTAAGTCATGAATGGACTGCTCAACCTGCTGCACTGAGCCCACCAAGGCAGCACTGAGAGTGCCAGGCATTTCCTCTCACAGTGGCATGACTGGGTGGGAGCTGCCACGGCCCCGCCTCTCGTGAGAGTTCTGCTCAGTATGTTGCCAACCTGGTAAAGATTCAGAGCATCTTCTGGAGACACATGTGACTTCCATTGAATGTGCATCATATTTGAGCCACAGTAAAGCTGACAAATCACAACGGAAGTACCTTAAATCAGGCACCACCTGTATTCCCTTGAGACGTGACCCAGATAGGAAGCATGATCTGCTCACAGCGGTGCTCACTGTGGTGGATGGAAGTCCAGTGTCCGATCCCCACCTCTGAGGGTAACACCAGAAAAGATGGGCTGGGAAGATGATGAGTCAAGTAAAGTGCCTGCGGCACAAGGGTGAGGACCTGAGTTCAGATCCCAGCACCCACTCTAAAAAGGAGAGTGTGGTAGTGCACGTCTATAGTCCCAGCTCTGGGCAAGCAGAGACAGGGAGATCCCTGGAGTTCACTGGTCAGCTGCCAAGCCAAATCGGTGAGCTCCAGGGTCAGTGAGAGACCTTAGCTCAAAAAATAGAGACTTACTGATGAACATACCTGGCCTTGATCTCTGACCTCTACAAGGACACCAACCTACATGCACGTGCATCAACACACACACACACACACACACACACACGTCATCCTGTTGCAAGCACTAGAGATGAATAGACTGAAGATCACATAGCCAGGAAGTGGCCAAGCAAAAGTCCAAGTTCATCTGCCGACTCCGTGGGGTACAGAGTGGACCGAACACAGAGGCCAGAAGTCCTGGGAGCAAAGAGGGATGAATCTGCTCCACTACTTGCCCCGAGAGTGCAGGAGGTCCAGTCTGCTGCTTCTGCCTCGAGTTTCAGAATCAGGAGACCCAGCACAGCAGCTGGGATGTAGAGCCGATACCGGCAGAGTTCTCCTTTGCTCAGGAGGCGAGGACAGGTTGGAGACCACAGCCCTCTGACCTTAAGGGCAAGGGGTCCCACGGGGACAGCCTAGCCCTTTGGATGTACCCTACAGCAAAGAGGATTCTCAGTCTCCCCTCCTTTGCCTTTCAGGGTTACCGGCTGTGGATGCAGCTGTGGGGAGAAGAGAGGCCCAAACCAAGCAGCTCGGGCTCGACCAGGCACCAAGAGAACGCCGTGCACGTACTTGACGTTGGTGTTGGTACAGATGACGTACTCAATCTCGTCCGAGTAGGGGTTCTGGAAGGTAAAGCTGCTGGTGCGGATCAGTAGCCACTCCCGGTTCTTGGTGCGGAACCGATACATGACTGACAGCACTTGGCCCTTCAGCTTCACCACCTGCAAAAACATTTGGAGAAGGAAATCAGTGGGAGGAGGGAGAGGCACCGGCAGGCGGTGCGGTCGCTGCGAAGGCCAGCAGGGCCTCGGGATGAAGCTAAGGATGCTAAGACACAGGGAGCGAGAGAGGACGAGGAGAGCAGCAGCCAGGCTCACGCCGCCGCCTGCCTCCTCGCTGTAGCAGGAAGCAGTTTTGGTCACTCCGTCACCCCTGCCCCAGAGACCCCAGTCACCAAGGCCCGCTTTATATTAAAACTCGATTTAGGGGATGCAGATCGGATTAGGAAATTGTCAAAAGAGTTGTTTTTCTCTTTTTGCTTGGGCTGCCAGGGCACTCTGCATCCGGTGCTGGCACTTCCTAGAGTTATAGTCTCACCAGAGTGTGTAGTCACAATGCATCGTGAACTTAGTTCTTCATAATTCACATAAAAAATTGTAACCTCTGTTTGACATTGTAAAAATTGATTCAGTAAACCCATTGGAAGGAGATGAAATAAAATGAAAATTTGTATGCATTATTTATTGTATGTATTGACTTGCCATTTCCGTTTGGTTTCTAACATACTTTCAAATGGATACCCTGTGGGGTATCTCAGCAAGGATATGGCTTCAGCATTTACAGATGACAATACTGAGATGTAGCGAAATGAAGTTCCCCAACGTCAGATAGCTTTGGGGGCAAAGTAGAGACACGTCCCAAGATCTTACTCCAAGTCACAAGCTTGTCTCTCGGAGACACAGCTTGCTCTTTTTCTGTTCATCCCGCCCCAACCCTCACCTCGACTATACAACACAAAGGCAGGCAAAAGCACCTGTCCATGTGTGGAAGGAAGCATCCAGGTGTGTGTGTGGAGGGGGTAGGGGGTCTCACTGCTGAGGCTTGGGCAGGAAAAGATGAGACAGGAATGACTGGGCAGGATGGCCTGGCTCCATTTGTCTCCCAGGACAAGAGAAGGTCACAGGAGAGCTCCTGCAGGTGTGCACAGCCCCAGACCCCAAGGTTGTAAGTCTGCAGGTTTCCAGCCAGCATCATTGATTGGAGACTGACTGTTAGGTAAGAGGGTTAGATAAGAGTAGGGTCTGCAGATACTCTCTCCTAGATAGACATGGCAAGAACTGTATGGGAACTATCGTATCAACACCTCAGCAGGAAAACTGGAAAGATCTCAAGAACTTCCACCTCTCCCTGAGAGACTCGTGAGAACTAAAAGGGAAGAAAAGGAAGATACTGTCCTCAGTGATCTACGACCCACGGATCTATGAAGCACAGTGGGCCACCCAAGTGCAAAGACTTGACAAGAGGAGGGAGTGTAACAGGGGCGATGAAGGTTTGTCAGGGAAAAAGAAGGTGGGATAGGAATGGGGACTAAGGAGAATGAAAAAAGAAAAATGATTTAAAAAAGAATGAGTCTGGACCCAGGGCAGGGAGAGACCCAGCTCCCTTCTAGGATCCACTGCATTCACAGCTTGCTCCCTCCGGAGTCTTTACCCGAATGTACACAGCTTGGGAACACAGGTGCCTTGGTCACCTGACCTCCCCTACACTGGCGCAGTGCCTGGCATGGAGGAAGCACCCGGAGCACCTTCCCAAGCTGGCTGTGTGGCTCTGCTGGCCCCAGGCCGGAGCGGAAGCAGCCAAGAAAACCGTCCTCCTCTACTGTCCTCAGGGATAGTCAGGCAGAACGAAGTTGCAGCCTGTTAGACAAGGCCACCGAGGTTGCGCGGAGTGATCAGTAAACCAAAGGGAGGGCTGGAGGAGGACAGAGCTTCCTCTGTCACCGTGTGGGCGAGGCCACCGAGGTGAGGCTGGCCACTCAGGATGCTGCTGACTGGTAGCCAGTCTGCCCCACAACAGGACCCGGCCCTTCCCGCACAGGGTCAGAGGTCAAGGCCCCTCACGTGAACAGCGGAGGACTCTCAGGGGTTTTGTGTCCACACCAGTTATAGACCTATGTCCTCTATATCCTGAAGGGCGAATGGAGGACTCGAGCCTTCTTTCTCTCCCAATTGGAATGCCTGAGAGGGTGAGAGAGTTCTGAACCCATCTCACAGACCTTGAAGAGGTTCTGTAAGTTGGGCTGGGACTGTGGCTAGAAGACAGAGGAAGGCAGCCTCCAGACCTGCTTGTCAGCACACAACAGTTTTCCCAGCAGCACTAGTGTACCTGGAAAGGGTTCTTCAGAGCTGACAAACACACTACCTGAGACCCCATGACTATAGTGGGCAGCGAGTGTGGTCCAACTTCAACGCTCCTTCTAGAGTCCCTTTGCCAAGGCAGTCCCTGTTGCCAAAGTGTCCATCACCCAGCAGGGGCAGGGGAGGTGGACAGGCAGGTAACTACACAACACAGTCCTGTTGCACAAGTGTCAAGGGTCACCAGGAGGGCCAGGAGAAGCAGCCCCCTGTGCTCATGATCCTTAAGGGTTCTAAGAAGGAGAAGAGTTTGGAGGGAAAGTCAGAAAGTGGGTATGATGCTGATAGACGAGATGTTGATATTTCTGTCTAGTGATGATGGTAATGTAACTGGTGATTGTGTTGATGGAAAACCACTGCAGGGAGAGGGGAAAGCTGAGAGGCGATGGGGGCGCGAATGAGGCTGAACGATGTGTGTAAGTGGGGCTAGGACCTGATCCAGGTCTTTAGATGAGGGTACATTCGACTGTGCTTGACTCAAGTGTGAGGCTAATGTTAATGCAGGAGATTGAAAGATCATGCATAAAACAGTTTAGCTAGGCTTTTTATGAAAACAACTCTTTATAATCATCATCACCACCACCACCATCATCATCACCACCATCATCTTCATTAGTCATCATCATTATCAACATAATCATCATTGCCACCACCGTCATCATCATTGTTATCATTACCATGATCAGCATCACCAATTGTAACCACCATCATCACCGTCATTATCATCATCATCATTGTTACCATCACCATCATTAATTTCACCACTACCATCACCACTGCCGTCCTACCATCACCATCACCATCACCATCAGCATCACCGTCTCCACTGATGGGAGGACAGAGTGCATCTGAACAGGAAGGACAGGGGTGGAGTGGGAATCTTCCTTAAGTTTCTCTGGGGTCAGCTGTTATATAAGACAACTCAGGAAACAACAGACTCTGGGAACAGACCCAGTCCTCTGGCCCTTGGACCAGTACAATATCCCTGCACTGAACTCTAAGCCCTAACACTTCCCAGGGCTCTGTGCTTCTTTGTAAATCCGGAGTTTGGGTGCCGACTCAGCATTTCAATACAAGCCACTTCCTTTCATCAACATTGGTTCTCCTTGGCTGCTGGTGGCCACAGCCCAAGAAACACAAGCTCAGGCCAAGGCTGGGGCGTGTCCTGGGATGTTTCTGTGACTGTGTGGCTGGCTGCCCACGTGCCCTGGGACTGGGCTAGGGCTACCAAGCTCCGGTATCACTGCCTTGGCATGCCCTCCATCTTAGAGATAATGCTCCAGGTCAGAAAGCATGTGACTAAAGCTGACCACTAGAGCTCTTTCATTTTCTTCTCAAACCTGGCCAGGTGCCGTCAGTTTAGAATGTTGCATGTGAGGTTGAATAGAGATGGCCGTGCTCTGTGGGAACCTGGGCTGTGTGACCCAGGACAGGCAACCAAACATCTCTGGAGTCCTAGAGTCCACTGGGAAAAATGCAGAGGCTCTCCACTTGAGGGGTAGAGTTAAGGAATTCATAAGAAAATGCATGAAGCAAGGCCTGGTGAGTTACTGGGCAAAGGTCCTGTTACTGTGAGAACCGTACATGCACGTTCCTGACAAAATGAAGCCAGCATTTTACTGTCACTTCCACATGTCCTGCACACACAAGCACAGCGTACAGCAGTTGCACGTGCCCAGCAATCACAGCACGCAGTAGCCCTGATGTCTCGCTGTGCTGGGTGACACTTGGAAGCCTCTGATTTGGGTCCTGACCCGCCTAGACAGCTTTGTCAAAGTCACC
Organism: Typhlomys cinereus; assembly: GCA_023101885.1. Lineage (NCBI taxonomy): Eukaryota > Metazoa > Chordata > Mammalia > Rodentia > Platacanthomyidae > Typhlomys > Typhlomys cinereus. The sequence goes on along the minus strand of JALPQD010000351.1, from coordinate 2,025,883 downwards.
CTCAGAGGGAACTCCACACTCTACTCTGGATGGATGTTGACAAGCACATATGTGGAACCTGCCTGCAGAGAAGCCAAGTTTCAACGACAGTGTTAGGGTTTGAATGCGAGTTGCCTTCCACGGGCTCATGTATTTGGATACTTAGCTGGTGCTAAAGTTTGGAGAGGTTGTGGCGCCTTTAAAGAAGTAAAGTCTTGCTAGAAGATGGAAGGTCACAGAGGGCTGGACTTGAGGTTTGGTGACCCTGCCCTGCTTCCTCTTGCTTTGACTCTGGATGGCTTCGGCCTCCTGCTTTTGTCATTAGTCATGTCTTCTGGAACTGCAAGCCATATGAATACCCCTGTCCCTCTTTCTGCCTCTGTACTGTCTCTGAGCAAAAGAAGAATAACTTCACCCTGCAGAGAGTAGGATTTCCAAGATTCTTCAAAATACTCTTCTGCTTACTTCCTCCTAGGCAGCCTTTAAGTGCCCAAGGAGAGAACTTAGACTTCTAGCCCCAGACCTGACCTTGACAGGCCCACTATTCTGAGAGCTTCTGCGTGTCCTCCAGACAGGCCACACGTGCTTCTCTGACACAAGCCCCTCCTCCATCTGGCATGTTCTCTCATTTCCTCTGCTCAGCCTTCGAGACTCATGGCAGCGTCCCCTGCACTAGGAGATGCTCCCGCCTCTGGCACCACGTCAAGCTCTCCCACCTCACCCAGGGGAGATTCTGTTCACCGCTGTCTGTGCAGCGATGACTTCTTTGTGTGTCTTCCCCATAACCCCGTGAGCCCCCTCAGCAGGTTCGACCAGTGTTTTCGGTGGACACTTCAAGGTGGTTCTGTTCTTCCAGCCATCCCTCCCCATGCCGCTAGGCACCAGCAGCTGACAGCCATGGACGGTACCTGCTGGAAGCTCTCCCGCAGGTGGCTCTGATCCTCCGGGTGGCAGAATTCCAAAATGTCCTTTCCCAGGAGATCCTAAATGAGACAGAGCGTCTTAACAACCTGAGGTCTGCTCCTCATGGCTGGCCCCCCACCCTCCCGTAGACAGAAGTATTGTTTATAGCTCTGTGAACACACCTCCTTCCGCCCACCCTGCTTGCCCTGGAAGCCGAGGCTTTGGCTTCCTCGAATCCATTCTGAGCTCCCCTGGCATGCTCCCCAACCGCTTTCTAATTTGGCTCAGGCACTACATCAGCAGCTTCCGAATGCGACTTTATTTCTGTTTGCCTTAGAGAGGCAAGCTGTAATCAACATATTTTAAGAAAGCATCCAAAGAAAGCTCAAGGACAGACGTGCAGCCCACAAAAAAAAAAAAAAAAAAAGAACCTCAAAGTGTGGAACCTGTAGCAGCCTTGTGGTGAAGGAAACGAGCTTATCACACAACTGTGCTTGCTAAAAGCCTGCTTGCTGTTGATCTCCAATAGTCCATGTGTTATTGGAAGGACCCATCCTCATCCCCAAGTCAGTGTGCTTCACAGAGGGCAAGAGAATGGGAGAAACCATCAAAAGGCAACTCTACCTAGTGTGTTCTAGGAAAGTGGTCCGGTCAGAAGTGTCTTGAACAGCAAGAATGTAGCTACTCACTGATGAAGGTCTGCACTAGTGCACCTGTCTAAAGCAAGCTGACGCAGCAGTACAAGGTGGTCTTAGGCCCCAGGAGCATTAGATGCCCACGGGAGCTGCTGCAGGATGAGCTAATCTAGGGGAAACACGTCGCCCTTAGGATCATGATGCCTCTGTAAACACATGGGCTCCACTTCACCATCTCAGTCTCACTGTTCGCCTGACTCACTGCAAAACTATATTAACAGGCAGGCAGTCGTGATTCAGGTTTGGACTGTCCCTAGTTCTAAAATATACGTGCAGGCCTGGCCCCAGCACTGACAAAAAGTAAATAAATAAAAACATGTCATGAAAATTTATTGTAGCACAGTTTAATCCACAGAAAAGATCTCTTCTTTTTATTTTGAAAATATTTAAATCTACAGGAAGTTGTAAGGATATCATAATAAACACCTGTATATCCTTTATGTAGACTGAAAAATTGTCAGTGTCATGTCACATTGGTGTTTTCTGTCTTTTCCATTACAGCTGTCCACATTTGAATTTAGTTAGCAGTTTCGTGTTGAATCACTGGACAGTAAATTATAGACAGTGTCACACTTCCCTAAAGATATTTTAGCATCAATATAATAAAAATGGCATCATAATATAGAACTGAAACACTGTCACACCTAAGAAAATCAGTACTCATTTTATAATATCCCTTTGATAACATCCCTGTCACCTCCCACTGTGCCTTTTAACTCATCCCTAGTGTCTTCCCAAACTAGAGGTTTCCCTGGAGGCAACATCGGTGGACATTTTTGACATGTTATCTAGAGACTCTTTCATGTTAGCCGAACTTTGTAATTACAATGAAATGAACATCTCTCATCTATGAAAACTAAACTAGAGAAATGGCTGGGAGGAAAGTTGAGGAGCAACATGGCTGTTTTCCAATGAACGATCTTGTTTGTTAAGGATGTCACCCCATCCAGGCAGGGAACCTGGACCTTCATGTTCTTTCTCCTTAAAGTCATTATGCTGTACCTCCAACGCTTGAGATGAGTATGTCTGCAAGAAAGTTAAATCTTTAGCTAGATGTCATGAGGTCAAGACTATCCACTGACCTGAGGCTGGTAGCCAATCACACTGATGCATCTTGGGTCTACAAATGTGATGATCCCATCGGAGTTATGCCTCGACAGGAACTCTGTGGGCACTGACATGCCCGTCATATCCATGCACACGGGAGAGCTGGTCACCTGCAGTCAGGTGGGGGGGTTGACAGAGACACAGACACAGATGAGGACACAGAGACTGGGAGAAAGCCACATGGCTGAGGTCCACACATCCTGTATCACTAGGTAGATGAATGAGCGGTTCAAACAGCTCCAGCGACATCTTTAGCTAACCACCTTTTTATATTTCTGAGCTTTTGCTTATTGGCCAGCAGGAATATGGACTTTACAATTCCAAAGGACACTTGTTAAGCCTCAGCACCTTAGCTGGAGAATGGCTGGTGCTCAGTGTAACTCCCTGTGTGATGTGACTGTGAATTGCCCCCCCCACCCCCATGCCATCAATAGTTTCAGGTGCTTGAACAATTGGTCCCCAACTGCTAGCACTGTTTGGGAAAGTAATGGAACCTTTAGGAGGTGGAGCCTTGCTGGAAGAAGTATATCACTGGGGGGTGGGCCCGGAAATTTAATAACCTTACTTCCTGTCCTCAGCCCCCTCTTCTCCTCTTCCTGAGTATAGCTGCAAGGTAACAGCTGTCTTCCTGTTTCTACCACCATGTCTTCCCTGCTTGCTGCCTTGCATTCCCTGCTTCAGTGGGTCTTTCATCTCTGGAACTATAAGTCAAAATCATAAACACTTTCTCCCTTCAGTTGCTTAGGTCTGAGTATTTTGTCACAGCAGCCGAAGAGTAGCAGAATACTGCCCTTCCTCTCTCCTGACTTCCCTTTTATTGAAAATGGCAAGCGAATCTTATAACTGGTTCATGGACTTGAAAGTATGTATCTCTGGACAGACCCTACCTGAATATTCATATGTCACACCCATCAACAGGGAAGTCTCAACAATTTTCTCATGTGAATGAAACTGTTTCTTCCCTTGTTCAAAAGTGGCCAGACCTAGAAGGCTGGGGGCATGAAAGATTAGCTTTCCGAGCTACATCTACAACGCCTTGCCTCATCAGGTTGGTAAAGAAAGACCTCAGTGTTACGGAGACAATGTGCTGCTTGGCTGAGTGGCCCCTGTGTACGTCCAGGAGGAACAAGATAAGGCAGGTACAGTCCCCGTGCCGCAGGACCTCGACAGGCACGAGCATGTCCCCAACTAAGCGAAGTGGGCACATGGGGCACAAATGGAAATGTAGCCACACCTTGGTGCTAGGAGGGAACACAGCAAGAGGGGGTGATTAGTTTTAACAAAGACATGACCATCATTTTAGTCAGGTCTCTAGGGACGAGAAGACAGGAACACAGGAGGTCTGAAAGCAGAGCTGCCTTAGAACACCCACGTGGTGAGCTCATGAAAGGGATGGTGTGGTCTGGGAGGAGGATGTGGTGAGAAGAGAGGAAGGAGAGGAGGGTGGAATGACAAATTTGGACCTTGTCCCACGGGCCCTGGGGAGATACTAGTTAAGCGTGGATGTGGCTTTTAGCAAAACTATCTCTGTAATCAGTAGCATGGGTAGAGATGGGCTGATAACCCTCAGCGCAAGACCTGGGAAGTGTATCAGTCATGATGTCGCTTTTCATCTGCAGGTGCAGCCTCAGACTTGTCCCAGAATGAAACACAAAACCCCACAAATGTCTAGCACCTACCACATCCAAATGAATCAGCATCTGTGGTAGTTAATCCTGGGCGTTACCTTGACCATACCTGGCATTAGACCAATACAAAGACCAGCCCTAGATCCGATTGGAACTTCTGTAGTGGACCAGATAAAAGGAACCATAGAACAGAAGACTGGGAAGAGGAAAGACTTTTCAGGAATCCTCCAGTGTTCAGTCGTCACCTATTAGCCTACTGGATGTCTGCCGTGATATAGCCAGCCTCCAGCTTTAGCCACCGGCCGTGCCACCTCTGCCATGAAAAACTGTATCTCCCCTCTGGGACTGTGAGTTGAATAAATCTCCCTTTCTCCCTTTAGTTGTTTGCCTTTGAGTGCTCCCTCACAGCAGTAATTAATAGTAACCGTTACAGCACCCAAGCTGACTCACATCACGGTCTCCTGTCCCTCGCAATAACAAGCCTTCATCAAAGACTGGAACTGTTCACTTACCTGCAGTCTCCCAATGGCCACCAGGCAATATTTACTGCCCTGTCCTACGTCGGCGTCTTCTTCAGGGATCGTCATTCCTGAAAGGAGATACGCGGCATCAGCAATATGCTTAGGGGAAATGGAAAAGGGGGGAGTGCCACAATTTCATTCATGCAGCCGAGAACACAGACCGCTGCTGCAGTGCAGGTGAGGAGGCCAGCCAGAGACTCAAGAGCCCTGCGCTCGCTTCCTGCCCCTGGTGGCTTCTGATAGGTGGCTTCTGATAGTTTCACAAGCCTTCCCCATCTGCACTTGTGGATGGCACAGAGGCAGTGAAGGCAGATGAGATGCAACTTATCCATCAGTATATAGGAGAGAAAGAAAGAGATGCAAAATCTGGCTGAAGCAGGAAGGAAATCTCTAACACAAAGCCGACAGGTTTTTCTGATAATGTGTATTTGTTCATTTCTTTGTGGGTAAAGAATTGAATAAAGATCATCGGCAGCAAAAGAAAAGAATAAACAAAAAACCACCAAAGCAGTAGTCCTTAATTTGTTGGGTAAGTGAAAACGAGCCCTCATTTCCCCAGGTTGAGGAATCAGGCCATTTTATGGCTTGGAAGGAGATGTTGGTGATGATTGTGCCAATTCAGCAGAGAGACCTAGTGCTCTGAGTGGAGAAGGGCTGGTTAAAGCCACCCTTACCACGCACTGGTCAGCAAAGTCCTCTGTTAGATCCAGGAGGGCCTCTGGGGCCCCTCGCAGTGCAAGGTTCTTGAATTCGTTAGCAGCTGATAGCAGAACAAACCTTTTCAGATCTTGAGAACAAGCACTGAGAGGCTGAAACCCTCTTCCCAGTGCTGCCAGACATTTAGCATCGACCTTTCCCCACCAGGTCTGATCTGGGGCTCAGTGACAGAGCAACCCTCCACACACATTCCGAAGGTGCCCCGAGCACCACTGCTTCTGACGGCCAGAAAGCTGTCCCTGCCTCCCCCTCCCCACAACACGTGACCCTTTTCCTCCCTTCCCTCTGTGCAGGGAGCATCCCTCTAGTCTCTGGTTCATCCTTTCTATGCTCGCTGGTGTGCATTTATTTACTTAGACTCTCTTCTTTGTTCTTGAAGAGCAGTATATATATAATACACACCCTTTTGGAGTTTGTTAATTGCACTTAAACGGGTTATCGCTGGGGGCCAGGTTGATGGCTCAGTGTCAGCGAACAGCTTGCTTTGCAAGCACTGAGGTCCTGAGTTCAAGCTCCAGAACCAGAGAACGAACTAACGGGGCCTGGTGGTGTGTGCTTGCAATCTTAGTGCTGGGTAGACTGGAGGCAGGCTGATCTCTGGGCCTTGTAAGCAAGCCAGGCGAGCCAGCGTACCTGGATGTGTTTGAAGCCAGTGTCTCAGACAAAGAGAAAAAAAGGTGAATAGATATGCATGTATGCACACACCTATATATACATCTGTATACGCACAAGCATGCACACGTGTGCACACACACACAGAGAATGTCCTGGATTTACTCCAGATGCGTTCACAGAGCTGCCTCTGCCTCAGGCCTTTTTCGGAACCCCTTAGCACTTGGTTGTGTCGAGAAGTCATGTTTACTCAGCCATTCTCCTGTGTGTAAAAACAGGGTATTTCCAGTACTGCGCAGTTAGGAGCAATGCTGCAATGGACTTCCGAGCACATGTGCATTTTTTTTTAATCGCTGGGTATGGATCTACAACTCCCTAGAAGTGGAATTGCTGGACAGGCACAGACCTTCCGCGTTGACAGACACCCTTCCAGAAGGGCTGTGCCGGTTTGCATTGTGCCAGCGATGCCTGAAAGGTCTGTCTCTCTACTCCTAGTCTACGGCATGTGCTGTCATGAAGGTTTTGTCAGTATGACAGGTGAGAAAACATGTCTTCATTTACATCTCTGATTATGAATGCATTGAACATTACTTCACATGTAGGACTATTTTTAGTCCTTTGTAGTGAATTGTCTGATCATGAAGCTTCTTCCTCACTGTACTTTTGAGATTTTGCTTATTTATCCCTCATTTATTGTATCGTGTTTTTTAATTTTATTCTATGTTATTACTTTAAAGCCTTATGTAGCCAGGCTGATCTTGAGGTACAGAGCCAAGAGAATGACCTTGACCTTCTGATTCTCCAGCCTCTACCTCCCCAGCAATGGACTCACAGGTGTGTGCCGTGACTATGTGTGTCAAACTGGAAGTGCTCTTTCTGTGTGACGCACACTGAGCTGCTGTGGTCCCTGCTGCAGATACGTCCCCCCTGATCCTCTGTTTTTGACTTTGCTTGTGATGGTGCGTCTGGATACAGGTAGAAAACCATTTCCCACACGGAGGTTAAAGACTCACCCTCGCTTCCCTTTCTCAGTTTTTACATGTGGATTCCTGAACTACCCAGAGGTTCTCTTGTGTAGGTATGAGGTTCCCACGTACTACTGTCTGTGCCAACGGGCTCCTAGGTTGTCCCACAGACATTTGTTAAGGCATATAAGGTCAGGGATACCGCCTTATCATGGAATAGATTCCAATACACATTTGTGTCTAGTTGTGAACTTTCTCTTCTATTCAGTCTATTCAAGCCCCAGTGCCACACCTGCCTGAATTTGACACATTCCTGTGCATTTTAAGATCTTAAAATTCTTATGCATTTTAATGTCTGCTGGGACATCCCTTATAGTGTTTCATTTCAGTGCTTTCTTGGTTTCTTACTTTTAACCTTAGAGTCAATTTATTCTACTTCATAAAATAAGTGGCATTGCTGCTAGGCGTGCATTAAATTTGTAAATTCAGAAGAGAGGGCATCTTCATATGCCTGACTGGTCCAGCCCAAGCACAGGGGTGTTTTCTCATTTGTTTCATCCTTTTATTTGAGTGTGTTTTTCAGGAGTATTTAGCATATATATATATACTTTTACACTTATTAAAATTATTCCTAAGTATTTATCTTCATTGTTGTTATTGTAAAACTGGGATTTTTCTCCACCACACCTTTTGTCTACTATTCAAATAAATGAAAGCTATTGAATTTGTATATTAACATTGCATTGTGCTTTTTCCAGTGGGATATCACATAGTATGAAAATAAAGACGGTTTTCCTGTTTTTCTTTTTTCATTTATTTCCTCACACAGCATTTGTCTCTGGTTTTTCTTATTTAGTAATATGGATTAACCTCTTCAGTACAGTATTCCAATGAAGTAGAGGCAGTGGGCATTCTTGCTTTGCTTCAAGTTTTAAGTGAAATTGTTCCAGAGCTTCTCCACTAAGTAAATACTGCCTTTGGACTAAGATATCACACACACTCAAACATTCACCATGCTTGGAAATTATCTGTCAGGACGGGATGTGCTATGTAGCAACTGCAAGGCTCTTTGCTTGATTCTCAGCATTATGTTAAAGAAGAGAGGAAGGAAGAAAGGAAGGAAGAGGGGGAGAGAGAAAGAGAGAGAGAGAGAGAAATCAAATACTGCTCAGCATGTATGCCAATCTCTTTAAGACCTTACTTAACAAATGGATTCCAACATCTGATCTGTAGTCACCGTGCTTTAGTTAAAGCACAGGTGGATGTGGCCCCCACATAATGACTAATTGGAAAAAGGAGAAGCTTTCTCAGAATATTATAATATTCTTCTTAAGTATTTTCCCAAGTCTTTACAAAGGAAGTTTCTTGAATGTCAATTTTAAAAGGCTATAAGGTAATACAAAATCCAAAAGTAGCTCAGTGAATTTTTTTATATTTTATTTATTAAAATGGACTGATTGGTGTTGGAGAAATGGTTCAGGGGTTGAGACTCTGCCTCAGAAGCAGAAGGTCCTGAGTTTGGACCCCAGGTCTGAAATTGCAGCAGCCTGAACTTCCCACCCTGGTGGGTGGAGCCTGGGAAATTCCAGAGTGAGGTTAAAAGGAAGTAGAAGCAATCCAGAATGATTTCTGAAGTCATCCTTGGTCCTCCATAGGAACACACAGTGCTCTCTAATACACACACACACACACGCATGCACACACGCATGCGTGCATGCATGTGTGCACAAAAAAAAAGTTAAAAAAATAGACTGATTGAAAACGTTGGATCCATCTTTTACCCACACATTAGTTAATACATCTTGTGCCGGTCATTTATCAATTATCGACTCACACCATTCTATAGATCGTTTAATGCCAGTACATTACATAAAGAAATGCTGCGTGTTACTAGCACCACCAAGCTTGTTGGAAACTTCTCTAAATATTGGTCAAGATCACAGCAGTAGATATAAGGTTTCTAAAATTCAAAGTTCATTAGAAAACTTGATTTTTTACTACTGAGAATATATGCTGCTGATTGCCTTCCCTGCTGGGACAGGTTCAGTTCACCAATTTATTTATGTTTCTATGTTTAAATTCGCATATGCTGAATTCACAAGTTCAGATGGTCACAGTCTGTCACTGTGTTTTGTGGCTACCTCTGCTCCTGGCCTCAGGGTTGCGTGCAGGCTTCTCCCTACACCACGCCCTGCTCTGGCATGCTTTGGCAGCAGCAGTGAGATGCAGACTTTTCACTTTGGAATTTATGTACAATTCATCATTTTTCTTGCTTCACCAGGGACATCTTAAACTAGTTTTCATTGTTTAGTCTTATTTTCTACGTTCACTTATTTGTAGCTGTTCGGTTTTTTTTTTCTTCTTTTTCCCTCCATAATTTTCTTTCTCTATAGGTTTGCTAGTATTATAGTAACTGAAGTCATAGGTGGCTTAAATAATAGGAACTTAGTATCTTACGGTTCTGAGGCTAAAGTCTGAAAGCCAGTGTGGGTCAGGTCAGGAAGAGGGAAGTGTTTCAGGCCTCTTCCCTGCATTATGGTGACTTCCTAACAGTCTTTGGAGTTCTTGGACCTTTACCTTCACATGCTGTCCTCCTTGTGTCCATACTTCCTTTTCTTTAGGAACATTGAGTTGGAGCAGAGATTCACCCTTTTCCAATATGACTTCAAGCAAAGACCTTATTTGCAAACAAAGACATGTCTTAAAGTGCTAGAGGTTGGGACTCCAGTTCATGGAGGGACACAATTCAACTAAATCCTTCTGTGAATACTGTATGTTTTGTCCTTGCTCTTTTCTCTACCAGATTAGGCATGATACAAATATGCATGTGGACCCAGAGCCTCTCCTTCCCATGCCCATGAAGTATAACACTTGCTGACCACAGACATTTTATCATTAGTTATAAAAGAAACTGAAAACTCAGAGCAAATCACCAACTAAAATCCACTGGTTATTTTTAACCTTTAAACAAAAAATTGTATGATAATGATAATTAGATAAAAAATGTACATTGTGGTATCAATAGAATTGGGGACTTAAATACAGGTAGCTTACAGTACACGACTAGGAGGTTTAAAGAGGAATTTCATTTCCAAACATTTTCAGGATTCCTGCTGTATTCTGAACTCTGAGTTCAGAACTCTGGGCTGGTAAGATGGCTCAGTGGGTAAAGCATCGGCTCTCAAATTGGCTGTCCCAGATTCAATCCCCAAAAGCCTACATGCTAGAGGGAGAAATCTGATTTCTGAAAGCTGTCTTCTGACTTCCACACATGTGCCATGATATGCATGTATGTAACCCTTCTATCCTTTCCTCCTTTTCTCCTTCTGTCTTTGCCTCTTTCCCCCACCTAATAAGTAAATTAATGAATCAAAATAATATAGTTCTGCTTCTCTGGAGAACAAGGTAAGAAGAGAGACAAATAGGCCCCAAACATCTGCAATACAAAAATCTCAAAGCAACTGCATGTAAAACCAGTGACTGGGAGTTAGCTGTTGACAGAAGACATATTAAAGTGGCTTGGGGGTGCAAACTGGTAACACTGACATTTTGGAGGTTGAGGAAGAATTGGAGAAAGAGAGAGAAAGAAAGAGAGAGAGAAGAATTTTAAAGGCTACTACATGATGCTTTGATCTCCATAAACCTAGGCATCTTATGCCTGAGAAATTTTGTTATGTTGCCCTCATTCTCCAGCAACACCAGAAACATAGGTGTAGCATAACACATCCAAACTTATGCCTTTACCCTTCATTACCAGATAGAGAGGTGGCATGTTTGATGGTAGCAGAAGGTTGCCCCTGACATTAACCAATGTTCCTTTCCAAATGCAGCAAGTCATGAAGACTGGAAGTCCTTTCCCTGCTTAACAGGGAGTTGCAAATGAGTATTTTCTGATTAGATTTGGACTAGGAAGTCAGTTTCACTTCTAGCAAATGGGAATCTATAACCAGGGTTAGCCTAACAGAGTCATGATGAGTCTAATTGGAGGGTATCTAGAATGAAGGTCTTTGGAAGGGAAGAGCTGAAAGTCAAGAGTTCCAAGTTCTGCTCAACTAAAGCAACTGCCCAAGAGAGATTTTTCCCTGGTGTTACCACAGAGAATCTGAACCACTTGGAATTCAAGGGGGCCAGTCTCTAACCAAAGACTATAGGCAGAAAGTGGCAACACTGCTCACATGGTAGTGGATTTAGTGACATTAAAATTGCAAGAACGAGGAGGTCATGGATCCTTCCTTCAAGATTTCAGACAGTGGCTGAAGCCAGGCGGTGTATGGTAGGAATGGAATACCTGCAGAGAGGTCTAATAAAGGCATTTTGTGCCATGGAGTTAAAGCTTGGTTTGTTATTGAGATATGAAGATGTTAGAGATGATGCCACAACCAATGTGGAACATCTATCAAGGAGAACTATATGCTACTGGAGGAGCTACCCAAGAAAATGATATGTTTTGTGGGCATCTATGCTGTAGGGGTGGAACTGAAGCCCTTTGGAATTGAGATGATTTCAATAGAAATCTTATATGCTGAACTTGGAGCTGCAGGATTTCGAGTTCGTCCTGCTGTTTTTTTGGTTTTGTTATAGACTAATCTTTTCTTGCTTATGCCCTCATTCCTCCCTTTTGGAATGGGAATGCTTATTCTGTGCCATTGTATGTTGGAAGTTTGTAACTTATCTTTTGATTGACAGGAGACTTCATACTTTTGACTTTTGGGCTGTATTGGGACTACTGATGTAGTTTATGGAACTTTTAAAGTTGGAGTAAATGCAGTTTGCATCATGAGGTGGCTATGAGCTTATGGGGACCAAAGGTGGAGATGTCATGATTTGAATTTAAGTTGTTTCTCACAGACTTATGTGTTAATCTTTAGATGATGTTTGGGAAAGTCATGGCACCCTTAGGAGGTGGAGTCTTGCTGGAGGAAGAGGGTAGGTCTTGTTGATTAGCCCCACCCTGTTTCTGCTAGGAGTCACCTCTTGCAGTCTGCAGTTGCTCTCTCCGCCTCCATGACAGATGTGACCTAAGTCTGCTCCAGTATCTGCTGTCTGCCATCCCTTACCTGTCATAACAGACTACCTCTTTCCCCTGGAACTGTAAGCTAAATAATCCTTCCTCACTGTAAGTTGCTTGAGTTTAAGTGCTGTCTCACAGCAGCAGCAGAAAGAGTAACTATGACAGAGGGGCACAATGGCCACCAAACACTAGACATCATTGGAACAAAGCCAGCTCCAGGAAAAGATCCTTTAAGGGGGCTGGCTGACAACATGGGTGAAACATTGTCTATAGGGGTGGTTAACTTGGCAGGTGGAACTCCGTGGTGACCAGGGACGACATCCTGACTCAAGAATCATGTCTCCGTCTGTGATGGCAAAAGCCCTTGGCTCCTCAGCTTCGGGAAGTAATAACAGTCACAGTTATCTAGGAAATGGGTCTAAGCATCGGCACTATGCCTGTTGGGGACTCAACATGCCCAGGTCTGGTTTACATTGAGTTGCCAGCCATACCATCCTGGGCATTGGCAGAGGAAATTGGGTCGTCTTGGGGCTAAGATGACTCCCACATGGCAGCAAGTGTGCAACACCTGCACTGGGCCGAGCACATGGCGAGAGAGTGCCGTGGAGCTGAGGGACAAGGTGGTCACCTTACTCAGGCCTCTGCAGCACGGCAAGGGCTGGCTGCCACGATGCCTATGGTTCTCTCTGGCCGCAACCCTCGGTACAAGCCGCAGAGCAATAGCCCATACTCTGCTATGGAAGGAGAGCCAGCTCCTACTCTCCAGGAATTCACCAGCCGGTGGAGACAAGGACCAAACGGGTCCCTCCGATGCCGTGATCGATCTGAGCACTGTCCCCGGGCAGAGAAGAGTTCTTGGAGGAGGGCCTGGCCACACAGCGGCCCGACGCCAGGGTGGGGAGAGAGAAGTCAGGAGAGAGAGAGCTGCTTCCTGGCAGGAAGTGCAAAGCGGTTTTTAATATGAATGAGATAATTTCAGCTATTCTAACAGATTTCAGTGATTCCCTAATGGGCTTCATAAGCTCATTTCATCCCACATTAACTCACCTCCTCCTCCTCAGATAGCCTTTCCACTCCTGCCAGCTCTAGCTCAATCCCGAGACTGTAAACAACACCAGACAGAACTGGAAATCACTGTTGAGGGAGGAAGTCGGCACTGGCCAGAGCGGCTCCCTCATTCCTCCCAGGGATCTCCGCTCTTCAGGCACTACGGTCAAAGGCTGCCCAGGGGCCTTCATCTCCACATGTGAATTCAGATCTATTTTTGCACTTCACAAAATACCAGAGTGGGGGAGGGGGAAATCATCTTGTGGCTGTAAGCAGAACAGGACTTTTGCTCGTGGCACACTGTCAAAGTCTTCCCTGAGGAATATTCCTAAAAATTTAAGAAAAAAACGCTTTGTGAAAAACACTTTTGGGAAACAGATAGAGAGGTTTCATCACCGTGGAATTCTTGAGGACTGTGCTGTGAGGCACTGGAATGCCATGTGCAAGGAGGGGAAAACGGAAAGCCAAGAATCCCAGCGCCATGCACGGCGTTCTTTAGTCACGGTCTATATTTGGACCTTTTGATTTTGGAAGACATTCTGAGAAATGCTGGTCTGCAGGTATTTTTCATTTTTAGGGATCCTGCTTGGTGTTCCTAAAAGTAGATCTTCTATTTTGCAAAGTAAAACTTTAAGTATAACTAGTGCCTTTGTAACTACCTGCTCCTCCCAAATTACACTGCAAGGAGCCAGAATCTGACACACAGACATATATCTCAGTGTTGGAAGCTGGAAGAGGCTAATGGTGGTAAGATAATTTTTGGTGTAGCTAGGGTCAGATGGGATTAAGGATAGAGACAAGTGAGCCCACGTCCCTGTATCTGCCTGGGGACAGAGTGGCTACTTTTTTTTTTTAGGACAGCCTATAGGATAGAGCAACCTTAGTTCGAGAGGACCTGGAACTGGGTTAGGATCAAGGGAAGAACAGGCCTCCATTCCCAGCCTGTCAGGATGCAGCATGGTGACAGATTTTTAAGCCTCTGACTAGGGCTACTATGACCAGTCACCTCCCATGTCCACCTCCGCCTTCAGGACTAGCCAAGTGAACCTTTTGTGCAGGTGTCTGTAAGACTACAGCAAAGCCACCAAGTGTTCCTCCTATGCCCTGGTCAGGGCCACAGAGATCTTTCTAGAACCCATGTAATAGATGATGGAACCATTCTTCATCCTCAGAATGGACTGCCTCACAGTGACATCTCTAAGACAAACAGTATAGAAACTGGGACCATATGAAAAGAGGACACTGGATTAAGGAACCAGAGCAGATGTTCCCATGAGAAGAGAAGACTTTAGAGCCAGTGAGATGTTTTACTTGCATGTAAACCTAGCGACTCGAGTTCAGTCCCTAGGGCCTCCATGGTAAAAGGAGATAACCGACTTTCAAGAGAAGATTTTATGCTAAAATGAAAGGAACTAAAACTAACTTCTCTCTGAGTTTAGAGGACTTGACATTTAAAGAAACACACCACCATAATCAGCAAAGACAAGATTCAGATGAAAAGCACATAGGCCTACATTGGAAAAAAATTATATAACGACTGGGAATGTTAGACTTGGATTGAAAAAAGCCCTCAAGATTTTGGAAGAAAGGGATAAAGAAATTAATAAGAGGAACAAAAACCGAAGTAGGGGCCAGGGTGACCAGGAGCTTGTGAGCATGAACTGAGCGTCTGGGATGTAGGGCAACCCTGAAGCCTGGGGACATTTGTTCACAGTGAAAAGATGTGAGTCTGCAAGCAGAAATACCCATCCTTGATGACCAATGAAAGACAACCTGTAAGCTTTATAGTGGGGAAAGGGAAAACCCTGAAAAAAAACACAGTCAGGCTCAGCCTTCTCTATGCCAACTTATTTCTATTTATTTTTCTTGTGTCAATACACATGCACACACATACACATGTGTATGTGTGTGCATGTGTATTGACACATGTATATGTAGATATGCACATGTTTTGCTTGCATGTGGAGGCCTGAGGTCAATAGAGGGAATCATCTTCAATTTCTTTTCGAGGCAAGGTCTCTGATCAAACCTTTGGTCTACTGATAAAGCTTGTCTGGCTAGTCTAGCTAGCCTGCTTACTGTGAGGATTCCCAATTTCTCCTTCAGAGGTGGAATTACAAGTGGGCTATCACACCTATCCAGTACTTTATGTAGGATCTGGGGGTCTGAACTCCAGTCTTTTTGCTTGGGCAGCAAGTACTTTTACCAGTGGAATGTCTTCCCATCCCTTCAACATTTCTAAAGATACGGGGGTAGCATCCCTGGAGTTTTGGGGGACCGACTTCAAGAATTCCCCGTGCAACTCAACAGGACAACACAGTAAAGAACCTCTCAAATCTGCAAAGAGCTAGGTGGTAGCACCTGCTTATCCTTCCTGATGGAAATTATTTAAAGAATCCTTCTGGCATGGAGGAATGGACCAAAAAAAAAAAAAAAAAGACCAGAGAAACAGTAGAGAAAGTGAGGGCCAAGCAAACCCATAAAGTTCACTTAGTGACTGACAACCTGCAGGTTACATGGTACAGAATTTTCTGCAAGTGCCAGAAAAATAGACAATAGATGATAGATGGATGATTGGACAGATGAGAGACTTGACAAATAGGTAACAAATTTGACAGATGAGAGCTAGATTTTAAGTTTGGTAAATAGATAATGGATTTGACAGACAGCAGATGACAAACAGACAGATACCAGTAGATAGGTAAATGACATAAAATAATAAAAAGCATGTATCTTAAGTTCAAATTCCTGTTGAAAGCCCCAGATGATCTAGGTATTGTTTGGGCAGTGAGACTTGTCAATCAAGTCCAATGTGCAAGTACTGACTGCACTTAGACAAATTAGAGAATTCACAAATACTGTGACTGACCTCTCCTGGTTGCATTATTTCTCATACCTGCAGTGTGTTTGTTCACTAGTAGAGCCCCCTTTCTCCTCTATGCCTGGGCTTAAGTTCAGTTTTACTTTATGCCTGACAGGCTTTCCTAGGAGGGCTGGGCTGCAGTTGGCAGGATGGGCAGTTTGCCTGACACACTCCCAAACGTGGGTCCATGTCATGGTTATGGCCCCTGATCTGTGACTTTGCATTGATCTGAAGGTCATTGTGTCCTGACCACTGTACTTTTGAGTGTCCCAAGGACAAGTATCATGCCAGCCCCACCTCAAGATCCCCAGGACCTTGCAAAGAGCCTGGATTGTGGTAGGAGCTCAGAAAAACAAATTACAGAAGGAACAGGAAGAGTGACTGTGCTCTGCCAGAGAATGAAGAGCCGGGAGACTTGACCACCAGTCTCTAGCTCGGAGCTAGATTGGTGATGTCTAGAGAGGTCCCGAGCATGCCACATGGGCAAGGCAGGGGGGCTGAGGGCTGGAGAAAGCAGAGTGTGCCATCACCTGTGACTTGGTGGCTTTTGAAGACATTCAATGGTAGACAACCCAACAACTGCAAGCAGCAAGCAGCGCAGACTATTGGAGATAAGTCCCCCGCAGGGCGAGCTGTTGGGTGAGGTACAAGCACTGGCCTGACCCCAGCAGCTTCTGGCCAGAGCTGAGAAATAACCTCAGGACTGTGGCATGCTGTGGCTACGGCTTCCTGAAAGTCAGTAATAAAGGGAGCAAAAAAACATTCACCTCGCCCATGAGAAAGTACTGAGTGCCAGCGGCAGGCTACTCGGGAGTCACCAACCTAGGATTCACCTCCGTCCCGAGTCAGACCCTGACTGTCCCATGCAGATACCCTGTCAGGTAAGCTACACCTACTGTAGATGGCAAGATCCATGCAGATCCAACAATGGTTACTGGGAAAGGCTCCACTTAGAAAAGACCCCAATGTTAAGGGCTGGAGAGGTGGCTCAGGGGTTAAGCCTCCGCCTTGCAGGTGGAAGGTCCTGAGTTCGGATCCCGGATCCCACGTATAGACGCCAGGCGGAAGCGGGAGCGGCCTGCACTTCTGGTCCTGGTAGGGCGGAGCCTGTGAATCCCGGGGCAGAAGGAGGTGGAGGCGTCCATGGTGGTTCCTGAATTTGTCCGTGGTGGTTCAACACATACACAGACACACACACACACACAGACACACTCACACACGAGAGCCCACATACACACGCACATGCGCACAGTTGAATAAATAATAATAATAATAAAAATTAAAAAAAAGAAGTATCTTAAAAAAAAAAAAAGACCCCAATGCTAAATGCATTAGTGAAAGGCAAGGTGTTGGTGGTGATGACGGGTAGAGGCAATCGCACCATCATAATTTCAATGTACACCCTAACCTGGAACAGATACCCCATTATGGGTGGGTTCCGACAACTGAAGGATGAAACAAAGGAACTCACTATTTTTACGACTCTATCACACTCCAAATATTGTAAGGCTAACTGGGGGATATGACTATGTTCCAGAAAGGGCTTCTGGGGCAGTGTGTGTGACATAGGCTGGCAGGCAGGCAGAACAAAGATCTACAAGTGCATAGCTAACCAGCTCAGGACTAAGCACACAAGCTTCAAGTCCCTGTCAAGGAATCTGTCCCCAAAGCCCTGGTGTGCACCATCAAGTCCATTCCAGGTGTTCAGCAGAGATTGGAAGTCAACTTTAGACATTGTCATAGTTAGGCACGGGTGTCAACTTGAAGGTTGAAGATTTGAGTTTTGGGCATGTTTGTGGAGAATTAGTGGTTGAGTTGGGCCCAGAGCAAGCCTAAAGGAGATTGTCTAGCTGATGAGAGGGCCCAGCCTATGGTGGGTAGGATTAGGTCCTGGAATAAAATGCAGAGGGCTGGTTGAGGGAGTTGGCATCCTTGTGTGCACTTGGCCAGTCATTCTGGTCTAGCAAGTAAGGATCGTTCCTCTCTCAGCCATTATGCAGAGATGGTGTGGCCAGTTTCCTCAGCCCTGGTGTTGGTGTATGCTCTCCCATCAAGCCGGACTAAGAACTGTAACCAGTAAGAAGTTGGTATCAGGAGTCAGGTGTTGTTGATAAATTTGGATATGCGGATTCTGAACGGTTGGAGAAACTTTGAAATGTTTGAAGCTTTTGAGCTTGTGGATTACAAATACCATTCTGTAGAGTTTAATGGGCCATTTGGATAATGAAAATGCTGAGGAAGTTGAGGATTGTTTGGGCCCAGTTTGTGATGAGGGGAACGAGGACTTTGGTGGAATTGAATTTAGAAACGATGGACTGGTTTGCTTGATGGAGGAGAGCTATGTTGATGGCCATGAAGCTCTGGATGAGAAAAAGGCAGGCAGCAGAGCAGCTGCCGCTGTTGGAGTTATACGTATCACTGAAGGAAATCCTAGTGCTTTGCACTGGGACGGTGGAAGATGTGAACACCACCATATGGCAATTCCATGGTTTGAAAACTAGGATTCCTTCAGGGGCTAAAACCATTTCTTGCCCTTTGGAAGTTTTGGCTACCTAGAAAGAAGCTTTTCCAGAGTCAGCATGCTAAAGTTGGTATATCTGTAGTTTCAGTGGACCGAGCTGCTCACTTCAGAATCTGGCAACGTCCCCCAGGTGGTACTGGTTTTGATGTATGATTGGGGGGTTCATAGAGAGCAGCAAAAGCTTGGTACCAAGTAGTAGGCATAGAGTACCTATAAGGAAAGGTGAAGCTAATAGCTGCAGAGGCAAACCCAGAGTACGGTTGGAGATGCCAGAACCAAGGGATGTATGCTGAGGATAGCTGCGAGTGGAGATTCAGTCTGGTTCAGAGGAACTCTGCTTCTAAAATTTTGAGTGGCAAACGGGACGGGATTGCCTAGAATTTTTGAACCACTGTGACTACATGATGAGCAACAGAAGATGGACATTGAAATACAGGATGCAGTAACTGATTTGCTGGACTTGATTTTAATGTAATGTTTTCTTATTGTGTCATAATACTTCTATTTTGATGTTTTATCTTGTTGAAGTATTTAACATATTTTGATTTGATAAACTCTTACAGTTAAAAGATTTGAGACATTTTTAAAAAACTTTCAGTTCCAACATTTTAATAACTGAACTTTTAATGACAGAATATTTTAAAATTTGTCTATGAGAACTTTTAGAGACTCAGGGTTAATAAAATTAAATGTATTTATATTTTTAAGATAACTTTTAACAGCTATGGGAACAAGGATTGAAGGTTACAGTTTAAAAGTACTATGTTTTTGTGTCAAGTTGACAAGGGGTGGAGTGTCATAGTTAGGCACAGCTGTTAACTTGAAGGTTGAGGGTTTGAGCTCAGGGCACATTTGTGGAGAATTAGTGGTTGAGTTGGGCCCAGAGCAAGCCTAAAGGAGATTATCTAGCTGATGAGAGGGGCCCAGCCTATAGTGGGTGGGATTAGGCCCTGGAATAAAATACAGAGAGCTGGTTGAGCGAGTTGGCATTCTTGTGTATACTTGGCTAGACATTCTGGTCTGGCAAGTAAGGATCGTTCCTCTCTCAGCCATTATGTAGAGATGGTGTGGCTAGTTTCCTCAGCCCTGGTGTTGGTGCATGCTCTCCTGTCAAGCTGGACTATAAATTGTAACCAGTAATCATAAGAGAATAAATGTCTTGTTTCCTTAAGCCATTTGATGGTCATTTATCAGCAACTATGCAGGCTGACACATTTATAGCAACTTCAGTTAGCCATAAGTCTTCCTATTTGTGCCTTTGCCACTGCTTATGACTAAGCAGGGCAGTGGTGTAATTTAACAAGGTGCCATTCAATAGTGTAACCAGCAGTTTGCCGTTCCAGTGCCCCAATTCTATGGTCCTAGAATAGGGTAAGAGTGTCATGATTTCATTTCAGTCACCTCATCAAGGCCACATGACTCTCTAGCTGTCTCAAGACAGTTCCAGAAAAGCAGATCCTACACATGCCTCAGAAATTCTGGCAAATTATTTTTCTTTTTACATTTAAACTTTTGTGTGTGTGTGTGTGTGTGTGTGTGTGTGTGTGTGTGTGTGTGTGTGTGTATGTGTGTGTGTGTGTGTGTGTATGTATCAGAGGGCACTGTGTGCCCTTTGAAGGACCAAGGATGATTGTAGGAATCACCCTGGATTGCTTCTATGCTTCTATTTCCTTTTTACTTTGCTCTGAGATTTTCCAGGCTCTGCCCAGCAGGGCCAGAAGTAAAAACTGGTGTTTTTATGTGGGACTTGTGATCTGAACTCAGGACCTTCTACTTGTGAGACAGAGTCTTAACCCCTGAGCTATCTTTCCTGCCCAAGAATTCTTTTATATGTCCATCTTTCTAGGTTCACAAATTTTGTCTAATAAGAGCCCTTCTCTCTCTCTTCACCTCATTCCTTCTTTCTTCCTTTTGCCCATACATCCATTCATCCATCCACCATCATCTATTCATCCATCCATTCATCCGTCTAGTGTTCACAGATGCATACTGCTTGTTGGGTCTAAGATATGTTCTGGGATGAGGAGGTGACCACAGTGTGCCCTTGGGTCTTGAGAGATGCCAGCAGTGAGCCAGAATTGCTGTCACATGCATCAAGAATGCAGCTGTAAGCCAAGAACCAGCACTGGCAGTCATGGAACAAGGTGGCAGGGCCAGCTAAATCCTCTGTAGGTGTGTCTGAGTCATACAGAGAAGCGGCCTTTCTCTCCAGAGGCTCTGTGCTCAGAGAAACAGTCAATCCATTTAAAAGTAATGGAAAAGTCAGACCTAAAGACGATTTCGAGGTTCAATGGAAAAGCATTTAATCCAATTGTCTGGAATTACTCGTTAGAAAATTTAGATCGATATCTCCAAAAAATGTCATTTTTTTCCAATTTTTGAAGTCGCATAAAGTTTTGGAAAATGTAAAAATGAAAATAACAATCCACTGTACAGAAATAACCATGATTAATACTCTACTTCTTCCAATACCTAGATATGCCTCATTCATTTATATTTTTGCATTGCTACTGGGATCAGGATATGCAAGTTTAAGTAGCAGTTAAGAACGTGAGCATGATTAACTAATTTAAATAACGAAAGCCTCAACAGGAATGAGGTATCTCTTTGGCATGGGTACTACCCTAAGTGGCAGACCTTGGCTTTCTTAGCACTTTGCTCCTTTCTCAAATATCCTCCAGAAGGTGCCTGCTAATGCTGTCCAGCATGCTGTGTGACAGACGTCGTGTTATTTTAGTCCATATGTCATCATTGAAATTTAGATTCATTTGTGGTTTTCACAAATGATGCTTAGACACACACACACACACACACACACACACACACACACACACACATTCTGGCTGGTTCATTATAATGAATTCCTGCAAATGTCACACATTGTAAGGAACATACATAAATAAAGCATACACACATTATTACATTTTTGGCTGATGTGTTAGATTATATTCCTGCACATGTGAGTCCCACATTTTGAGAAGCACACAGCTGAAGGTACATGCAGCCCAACTAGTCCATGGAAGGTTCACGCTAGTCCAGCTTTCCAGTAGCAGTACACAACATGTCTTTTCATCTTTTCTTTCTGCTGCCCATCAAAAGGCAACGGAGGATAGTACTGGCTGTTTTAATGGGCAGTTCTGATGAGCAGGAAGACTGGCTTTTGCCCACATGTTTAATATATACATCTACACATTTTAAATGCCCAGCCCATGCCCTTGATTCACTTCTATTGGGTTAAAATCTGCCTTCTGGCAACCTTATTCGTTTGCACCAAATCATGCCTTTTGGAACCATCCTAAGTGAGACTAATTTCTCTTCATATGACACCCCCTCAAATACTTGAAGACAGAAATCATGTCTTACTTTCTCCAAGTTAAACACCCCAGGGTCCTCCAATCGTTCCTTACATGGCAAGGCTTCAAGACATCATGTCGAGTAGATCTCACTGTCCCACACAAGCCAGTGCTAGTGGTCACAGGCTCCAGGGAGCTCGTCCATCCTCTGGACACAGCTACAGCTCTTTTTCTCCACAGTCCACAAGGATCTGCATGAGCTTTAACATGACTGTGGTGTTACTCATGTGAGATCATTGGCCTAGAGCTCCAATAAAGGGGCTCATCGCATGGAGATCAAAATCAGGAAGGAGAGAACGTGAGCATGATTAACTAATTTAAATAACGAAAGCCTCGACAGGAACGAGGTATCTCTTTGGCATGGGTACTACCCTAAGTGGCAGACCTTGGCAGTATTGATACAGCCCTGGTATAGGCTTCCTCCCGGGGAGCACTTCTGACCCCATCTGGCTTAGGGATCCTTCTACAACCAGGGCTGCAATTTTCCTATAGTCATTTGTTCCCATGTCGATCCCTCCCAGAACCACAATTTTCTGTTCTTCTTTTCTCTTTACCAAATGATCTCAAACACAAATCTCGTACCTTGAGGTCAAAGAGGCGCATCCATATCTTTACAAGGCCCCATCATCACCAAGTCACACCTAGCTAACACTTTAGCTGCTGAAGGCTTTTTATGCTTCTACAGCACTGTCTGGACATACTAAGCTGAGGTCTGGGTGGCTTCTAGGCCCCCATCTCTGAGTCTACCTGAGGCTTTTGGCAAACAACATTCTGACAGTTTTGTGAATTTGATTCTTAAAGTTTAGAAGTGTCTCCCAATAGGTAGTGCTGCAAATTTAAAGCCCCAAATGCCTATGGTTATGGTATTTGGAGACTGGAAGTGATGAGGGTTAAATGAGATCCTATGATGACCCCATGATGGAGTTTGCAGTCTTAGAAAAGGGTAAGGGACCTGAACCCACATGTGCTTGCTCTTTAGTCTTGTGATATTCCCTGTAGCAAAAAAAAAGTCTCTGCCAGATGCAGCTCTTTGACCTTGGGTTCTCCATTCCCTAGAACTGTGAGAGAAAAAAATATTTTCTTTGTAATTTACCCAGTCTGTAATATTTTCTTAAAGCACCCTAAAACAGAGCAAAATAATGGTATAGCTAGAAACATGCCCTTTAGTGTATGCATATGTGTTAAATTGACAGGTATCTGTCTGTGTGTCTGTATGTGTGTATGTACATATGTATGTGTACACAAACCCAGAAGTTCAGAGTTCAGAGTTTTGAATTAGAAGTGCTAAGACTCTTACCAATTCCATAGTGCTGTAACGACCATTCAATGAGGTAATAAGTCTGCCATGCTGGAATCCTTCAGCAAGTACTCGCTAATACCGTTAATATCACAAGGCACACTTAAGAACTTCAGGAAAATGTTACAATACTCATATACAGGTAGAAAAACTCATTATAAGGGTGAAGTTACATAAATTCATTGCATTCATGAATAAAACTGCCAAAGAATAAAAATTTTTTAAAAAGCTCATTCTTTGAAAGTTTTGAACAGTGTCTAGAAATTGTTTTGTTTCCCCGACCATATACATTGTGGATGAAAGACCCCTCAGCAAGGTCAGGAATAAGCTGCCTGCTGAACAAGGCTTCATGCTCCACCCACACAGTGCGCATCTCACTGAAGGAAGGAATGCTCAGGCCCTTGTGCTGGCCAGAGAGGGGTCATCCTCCCTTTCCCCCCATAACATAGATCCAATTTATCGCAGCTCTAGTCCATAGCGTGCTGCCTTGCAGACACAGTATTGCTACACGAAGCCCAAGCTAGTTTATAATTCCTTATTTTCATTTGCCTGCCGATGACCTACATACTGCAAAGTAGCTAATTTATTCCAAATGCGAAACTGACGATGACATCCTTTAACTGTCTTACTGTGCCATGGGCTGATATCTTTTCTTGTTGAAATGTTTGCTTACTGTGATTATTTTATTATGTATCAGACATCCAATGCTTCCATAATCCTTTGTCTATATATATATATCACATTTTGCTTATTTGTTCTTTATTTAGTGTGAAAGTTGGTTTTACCTTTTGGCCATTAGCAATAAACATTTATATGTAAATTTTTTTAGAAGCATAAGACTTCAATTCTTTTGAGTTGAAAACTAGGAGCAAAATTGCCGAGTAATGCAGTGGCTGCATATTTAACATTTTGAGACATTTCTTTGGGTATCGGTGCTATTTTACATGGCCAAAAGCAAAGTATGAGGGTGCTATTTGCTCCATACCCTTGCCAACATCATTTATCACCTGCCTTTTATTTCAGTGATTCTAGCGAGGTATCGCATTGTGATTTTGAATTGCATCTGGTGACATTTCAAAGCACTGCACTGACTTTGCAGAGGGGGGGACTTGTTCAGTCTCCACTCACCTTTGGGGAGCTGGCTCTTTGTAGAAGCCTGTTTGTCCAAATACCAAAGATGATATTTTCTAACCCCAAAGAAATAGGAGTACTTTCTTGCCTCAACTCAAAGAATGTTTTCTTAGCACAATACCATGGTCAGATATAAAAGGCTTCTGTTTCCCACCCCTGTGTCTCTGCTTACCTGCTGGCGGCCAGGCCTTGATGTAACCCGTACAGTGAACTACAGCATACTGAGCTTCTCCTTCCTTCACGGGGCCAAGGCCATTCCTAAAAAAAGGACACGGGGGCTTGATGACCCTTTTGGCATCTGAGCTAGCCATTCTTCTGTGGTTTTTAAACCACACCATCCTTTCAAATGCTCTGCAAGTCCCAAATAAACTCCACCCACCCTCTGGTTCTCACCCAGCCACTACCACCCTGAGGCACAGCCTTGGGTCCTCCATCTTAGCCCTGCTTCAAGTTGAGCTCCTCTACAGTATACAGTCATCACGCACAGTCCCCAAGTGCACCTCAGAGAGGGTTGCCCACCTGAACCTTTTCCTCATGGTGGTTATTCTGTTCAGAGGCAGGTGGTCCAAGGGAGCATTTCCACACCTACGAGTATTAGAACAGTAAAGATGCGGCAAATTTATGCAATGAATGAACAAACATGGTGCTGTTGAGACAGACGGGGCGGGGGGGGGGACTCGCCTCTCCCTGTAGCACTGGGCAGGTGTTAAATACTTCTAAAGACACTGCTAGTATCAATAATAAGTTCTTTTGTTACATGTTTGTATATGTGCACATGTACGTATATGCATGTTCCTGCGTGTGTACGTGTGTGTGTACGTGTGTGTGTGTGTGTGTGTGTGTGTGTGTACACATATGGAAGCCAGAGAACAACTTCAGGTATTCTTCCTCAGATGCTGTCCACCTTGCTTTTGAGGCAGGGTCTCTCGCTGACCTGCCGCTGGCCAAGTAGGCTAGGTTGGCCAGCAAACCCCAGGGACTCATCTGTCTTTGCCTCCCCAGTGTTGGAATGACAAGGGTGCACCATCAAGCCACCCCCTCTCTTTCAAGTGGGTTCTGGAGATAGAACTCATGTCTCTATGGCTGACAAGGCTTTACCAATTGAGCTCCTCCCCAGCACTAATGGCAAGTCCCTTACAGTTATAAATGTAAACAATGCTTCTGAGCTCCATTTTCCTGTAAGTAAGCAAGATGCTGGGACACCTGCTGTTAGAATCCCTAATCAGCAGCCACCAGAACTTTCTCTTGCTTCTTTGGTTGCCTTGAGCAAAAGAACTATTAGGGAAACAGTCAACCAGGCTATTTTTGCCAGCACTGACTGTTTTGAATGCACCACAGACACCTCATGAAAATGATCACAATTGAGTGTCCTGGCTCTAGAAGGTGTAGCCTCAGCCAAAGTTGCCTGACATAGGTCTTAATGGAATTTTTACTAATGCAAGTAGTTTTGGAGTGCCATAGATAATGTAGCAATGATTTCTATCTAGACCAGAAGGGGGGCACTTCCCCTGGTGGCCAAGCAGAGGAACTATGACTGGAGCTGGTTGTTTAGCTTCTTTACGAAAGCTGCCAGGACCAGCATCGTAGAGTCTCTTCCTTACCCACTATTTCTATCCAGTTAGACCTAGAGGACCCCAACCAGATGAGAGACTCCTCTGCTATCAAGAAGTTGGGTCATGTTTACTAAGGGAAGATCTGTGGCCTGTTTCCTCCCAGAATGACTACTTCTGCCTCCTCTTACTGTTATTATTTTTTAAACATTTATTTATTTATTGTGCGTGCATATGTGTGTGTGTATCAGAGAGCACTGTGTGTCCCTGTGGAAGATCAAGGGTGACTTCATCCTGGATTGCTTCTACCTCCTTTGTCCTTTGCTCTGGCATTTCCCAGGCTTCGCCTACCAGGGCCAGAAGTTCAGGCTGCTGCCATTTCTGCTGAAGTTTTTGTGTAGGATATGGGGATCTGAACTCTGAATCTTCTGCTTTCAAGGCAGAGTCTTAACCCCTGAACCACCTCTCCAGCGCCTCTTACCATTATTAATATTTTACTTAATTAACTAAAATAGAGAGGGGGAGACAACAGGGAGCCACGATATGCATGTAAAGGTCAGAGGACAAGTTTTGGGAGTCATTTCTTTCCCTACATTATGTGGATTTTGGGGATCTGGAGTCACCAGATTTGCACACAGTTACCTTTACCCATTGGGTCATCTCATCTCCCCCCCCCCTTGCCTGCTTTAGACTTTTTATTGCCACCAGAAGAAAGAGTGTGTGGCTTACTTTTCATATACATTAAGACATGTTTCAGTACTGGAGAGCTACAGAAAGCTGTAGAAGTCAGGCTATCTCTGGTCCCAAGGAACATTTCAGTGGTACTGGTGGCTTTCTGGAAATTAGGGAAAGGGTGATGACAGCAGTAGTATCTCTTCAGTCTGGAGCACAGGCACTGATTTAAAACAGATGTTGCCAGCTGACGAACAGTAGCATCTTCCCAGGCTCTAGGATAACAGCTGTGGATACCTTCCTGCCCCCACATCTGGCTCTAAGGATAACCTCACAACTGGAAGCTTGTTGATGGCAGAGAAGAGAGCAGGGACAAGGGGCCAACAGGCACAGACTGAGGTTCCTCTCTGGAGTCCAAGGGGGTAAGAGCCACTCTCTGTTCCAGCAGGACTTCCCCACCCTCCTTCTCAATGACCCTCGTGGCATTCAGGTGCTGAGTATCCCAGTCTGCACTGCTTGGAATGCGCTTGATGCAAGCATTTCATTTCCCCAGCTACAAGGCAAGTGTCAATCTGGATGTCTTTATTTGCAACATCCAAAGAGAAAAGTCAATTATGCTCCATGACTTTGAGACAGTTGCCAATATGGGTGAGGTTTTCACAGCAGGATTGATTAGTGACACTGCTGTCCAGAGATGCTGGTAGGGCCCTCTGCTCTTTTCTGGTGAACTGCACCCATTCTTGCTGAAATTAAGCTGTTTGGTTGGTGAAAAGGTTATGCTTCAGGCAGCCAGCAGTGCTGCCCACCTCTCAGTCAGTTCCTCGTGTGCATCATACACCAATAAGCAACTGAAGTATGTCCCCTAGAGGCATGTCAGGGCAGAAGGGACATCAGGAAGCAGGGCAATAAGACCACTTCAGTGGCTCTGTAGGCCATGAAACTTCTAAGCAGTTCGTTATTGGGAAGGTAAAATGAGTAATTTGTATCATTAGCACTTATTGATTGCCCCAAGCAAGCAGAAAACACCCTGCTGACACTGACCACATTAACCCATGACTCCTTGTCACTGCTGGATGCTGGGCACACGAATCCCGTGCCCAGCTCACCCTGCCTCGCAGACTCCATCCTACGTTAAGTAGAGACAGTCATGCACTGTTACTTCAGTGCTGTCTTGTCACCTGAGGCAGGTGGAGAAAGGGTTTTTTCAGGGCCTTCTGGAAGAGGCCCAGCTGCTCCGCCTGAAGAAGAGCAGATGCAGGGGAAAGGACAGCTCTCCCCCAGAGCCCTGAAGGGCCCATTCTTACAGAAGGGCAGTGTGCACCCGACTAGGTGTCAAGAAGGAAGATCTCTCCTTACTCCAGGCAAATTTGATGACTTGTGGGTGAACAGACATAAATGTGTGTTTGTATGTGTGTGTGTGTGCGTGTGTGTGTGTGTGTGCGTGTGTGTGTGTGTGTGTGTGTGTGTGTTTAGGTACGTGTGTATATATGTCAGAAGACATGGCTATCATTCTTCAGTTGCTGTCCACCTAATTTTTAAAATATTTCATCTATCTATCCTGTGTGTGTGTGTGTGTGTGTGTGTGTGTGTGTGGTGTGCATGTGTGTATCAGAGAACACTGTATGTCCCTGTGGAAGACCAAAGATGACTTCAGGAATCATCCTGGAATTGCTTCTACCTCCTTCTTGCTTAGCTTTGGGATTTCCCAGACTCCACCCACCAGAGCCAGAAGTGCAGGCCAGGCCAGTGCTTCCTGGCATTTTTACGTGGAACTTGGGATCCAAACTCAGGACCTTCTGTGCAAGGCAGAGTTTTAATCCCTGAGCCATCGCTCCAGCGCTGTCCACCTATTTTTTGAGGTGGAATCTTTCACTGGTTTGAAGCTCGTCAAGTAGGTTATGTTGATCCACTCCTCCGCGTCTCCCCAGGGCTGGGATCGCAAACACATCACAGTGCTTCTTCAGGTGCAGCCCAGTGGCAGAGCACTGCCGAGCAAACACGAAGCCCTGGCGTCCAATGCCAAGCACACACATCCCAGGAGAGAGTGAGACAAGGGAAGGGGAGAAGAAGGGTATTCATCTAGGAATGGTGGAGAATGAGTGGAAACCAAAAGGGGCGGGAGGCAGAAGGGGGAGCGCTCTCAGGACAGACCAAGGACCACACAGTCCCCGGCTGAAGTGGAGAACGCTGGGTCATGGGCTCCGGGCGGGAGGTCAGGTGAGCACCGCCCTCGCGGCCCTGGCCTCTGCTGACCCTCACAGACCTCATCCTGCAGATGAAGGAGCGCCGAGAGCCCATGCACATGCGCATGGACGACTGCTGTCCTTCCTTCTTCACTGTGCCGGTCTTCAGGTCCAGGATGCGACCTGGGAGAGAGAGACAAAGACATCAGGTTGAGCCTGGGGTCCGAGCAGGAGAGGAAGGGAGTTGTGTGGTCAAAGCTCTGCCGCACTCGCTGGATGTCTTGTGGGATCTGTGCGCTTGGAGTCGCTCCAGTCTGGCTGCTCCAGCCCCACCTTAGACAAACAACCTTTACCAAGGTCCCAAATGACTTTCCCGATTGCAGCTTAAGGCAGCTTCGTCTGTTCCTTTCCACCTCCCCTTCCCAACACCAACACGAGCTTTGGCACCAAATGCAATCTAAGCTAGAGATCTGGACATCGCCTGCTGCTATGTTCTCTCTCTTCTGCAACTGCAGTCTTGTCCTTCACCTCTGAAGAAATGTAGACTCTCCATGTATGGCTGCAGCTTCTATTCCTCAGTTTCTGTCCCTCCCAGGCATTTGCAGAGCTGGGCCTTGGCCCTCCTCTACCCTGTCCCTCTTGATGAACTCTTGGAAACACTTAGTTTCCATCACCTCCTACACACTGATGATATCCCTGTGCCCATTTCTAGAAGACAAAGACGCTCTCCTTTGACCAAAATGTTGTAGGGATTCCTCTGAGTCCCTGCTCACTAAGACTCAGTTTTAAGCGTCTGTTTCTGGCCTGAAGGGTCCAGCTTAAGGAAGACCTCTTATTGAGTCAGTTAATATAGTGTCCCCCCAAGGCCTATGCGTTAGAATGCTTGGAATGGCAGTGCTGAAGGTGGTTAAACTTTAAGAAGCAGGCCTTCAAGTCTCCTGCTTCCCATCCATGTGTCCTGGCTTGTGAAGTAAGCAAGTGTACACTCTCCCCCCACTCCACCCCCAACTGATGTTTAGTACCCATCAGAAAGCCAAAGCATGGGCATGGGTCTACCTGTTCTCTGACTGAAACCTCCAGCGTCAAGAGCCAAAGTAAATCTTTCCTCTTTAATAATTATCATGTCAGGCATTTTATCACAGTAATGGGAAGCTGACTAACACAGTTGGGTAGAAATTCCCCACCCTTGGTATCTGACCACCTTTGATATCTTATCACGCTTCAGCAAGAATTCCGTTGAGCGGGTCTACGAGAATCCACTCTACTTCGATGTTTCTTCTTAGTAATTCCCCACCCACCATTCCCGGTTCCTGCTGTTCCACTCAGGGCCGGGACAGCCAGAGCAGAGCAGCAAGGCAGGATGAGCAGCGTGCTCCATCTTCTGTTGTCTCGGGTCTCCTGGATATTCCCTCAGCCCTGGGCAGGTCCTTTGTCTGACAGACTCCAGGCATTTCACTGACCCCATTCTGTCACCTCATTCGCTAACATAGTCACTCAGTGCCACTAATAACCATACCACAGGCACTCAACTACATGCAAAGTATGAAACAGAGGCCATTCCAGTGGGGGGCGAAGAGAGAGAGAGAGGACTAAATAGAAAGCAATGGTGATAGAACAGGAGAGAACAGATTTGCAAATGGGAAGAAGAAAGCAGAGTAAATGTGAGAAAATGGCCCGGAGGTACACCCTTACTTTGCAACCAGTCATCAAGTGGCTTCCTCTCACTGGAAAGAAAAGGGCGTTGAGGGAGATGCTCCCCCCAGCCTGGCCCCTACTGCTTATGAAGGAAGGAGGTGGAAGTGTGTGTAACGTGTGCGGTCATCTCTCTCAGCACCCTGGGATTTTCTGAGTCTTACAGTTTGCCTACATGTTGCTGGTAAATTCACGACAACGTGGCTTATAGGAACAAGGAGACTTTACTTTGCCTTATGATTGTTTGGCTACAGTCCTTAGTCCAGCTTGGTAAAAGAGCTCATACCAACACCTGGAACAGAGGGAACTGGTCATGACATATCCGTAAGATTGCTGAGAGAGGAGCGAACTTCACTTGCCAAATTACTTAACTAGCTCCCGCCTTCTTATCCCCCTGTCCAGGAAATAGTCCCATCCACCCTGAACTGGATTTTCCCCAGTCATTTAGACAATCTCCCGTGGGCTTGTTTAGGGCTTTACTGAACTACTAATTGTCACAAATGTGCCCAGAACTCAAGCCTTCGGTTATCAAGTTGACACCTATTTAGCTAGCTGTCACTCTGAGCCAGCTTTCTGGACCTGTCCTATCTGGCAAGCGTGGTCTTGGATTAGGCCCAGTCAGATCGCTCTCCTCAGGCCCACTCTGGGGGCATGGCAGCCTGTCCTGTGAATGCATCCTGTCACTGCAGGATGCCTGCTCTGTATGCCAGCATCAGAATCACCTGTGTGCCCCTGCGCATGGGCCGCCTCTAAGCAGGGTGTGAGCTGCGGAACTGAACTCCTTCTTCGTTCTGAGAGCCGAGCGCTACTGACGGCGCTGCCTGCTGCTTCGTATTTGATACCTGTCTGTCTCCTTCACAGATGGCATCTTTTACAACCCCATTTAGTGCAAACTATGCTTTATCATGGAGCAAACGGTTTCGGCTGGGAAGCAGCCAAAGTGCTCTGAAAATAAACTCCAGCTGCAGAGCCCAGCACAGTGCGACGCGAGGAAATGAACAAACACACCTCCGAGATCTGCTGTCGTGACCCGAGAGACAACTGCCCCAGCGTTTGTTTCTCTACGTGCTTCTCGGGTTTCCTTGGGCACAGGGGCTCCTCTCCCGTCTCCTCGGGAATGCAAATGTGCCTGGCTCCATCTCTGCAGTGTGTTCCTGAGACGAGGTGTGGAAACTGGATTTTTTCTTTTTACTTTAAAAAAATTTATTGATTTCCTTGTGGTGTGTGAGTGTGCGTGTGTGTGTACACCACAGGGCATGTGTGGAGGTCAGAGGACAACTTGTGGCAGTGTGCTCTCTTCTTCCACCATGTAGGTTCTGGGAAGCAATTTCAGGGTTTCAAGGCTAGAGGCAAGCACCTTTACCCAATACCAATGAGCCGCCCTGCCAGGCCTCAAATAGGATCTTTGACAGATTTGGTGCAGTGCATAAGGCAGTGGCCATCTGAGGCACTGGGCCCTGAATCCCAGCGTGAGGAGATATGTCCACATCTCTGTCCACAAGTCCTGGGGCTTCTGCTGGCTCACAACTGGGGCTCCCGACAGGAATGTGCGTAGGGACCATGGAGGCACGGATGGTGACCCTGCCACTAATCTGACCCACTGAAACTCTGAGACTGATTAGTTACAAGTCTACCTTGGGGTGGACTCAAACGATCCCTGGAAGCAGTCGGTCGAGCCCAGTGCCACATTCTTCCAGAGTCCCTGCTCCCTCACCCCCATCCTCCTTCTTGGAAAGGCAGAACTTGTTTTCTTTCAGCATTGGGAACCAAACCCAGAGCGTTCCTCAGGCTAGGCAGGCATTCTACTGTTGAGTTACACCCCATCTAGTCAGGAAGAACATCTTCTGACATGGTCCTGTCTCGGATGGACCACAGCTTACACTTCTCATCCTGTCTTGTCCAGCAGCCCTAGTCACCTCTGTTCTCTTCATGCCCGGTCTAGGCCCCCGTTCCCTGTAAGTGCCCTCTGAAAGTCTTCCTCTGAAACAATCGACTCCTGCATGCTCGGCTCTTCACAGAGATTTCCTCATGTCCACCTCAGCCTGAACCTGTCTCCCCAGTAGCTGTGCTATATGCACGGGCCCTGGGGCCGGACACAGGCTGGCTCCTTCCCCCTAACCCTGCCCTTCCCACCCTTGTATCCACTGGGCTCCGCCTGCTTCTGCTCTGCTACTACAGCCTCCCCTGACTCCGAGTCACTCCTTCCCCTTCACTGTAGATGCTTTGAGATGCTGGGGATGAAGCCCAGGACTCTGCACATTCTCAGTAAGTCTTCCAGCACTGAGCCATTTCTGCAGCTCCTCTGCCTTTGCTCAGACTCTAGAAAATCACCCCGGGTGTTTATCCTGACTTCAAGATCTGCCTCAGTCTCCGTGCCATGCAGAAGACCCATCCAACATCACTCAACTCATTACTCCCCTTCTCATTACCATCGCACAGATCACCTCCAGGGCAGCCCACCCCACCGCTGCATCTCTAAGTGTTCCACCTGAAATTTCACTTTTCAGCATCCCAGTCAGGCCATGGGTGCGCCCACCTGAGTCGTCTTGCTCTAATCCTCCTGTCATGGCTCCAACGGGACGTGTCTCTCCCACGGGCTTATGTGGTTGAACACTTGTTCCTGCTAGTGGCACTTGGGACATGGGCCTAGGTGACTGGGCATGAGTCTTGGGGGTTGTAGCCTGAACTTGCTTCCAGTCCCATTCTCTGCTTGCTGGTCTGCCTACTATGAATCTTCCCCATAAAGATAGCTGGAACCCTGATTCAGAATAAAACTTTTCTTCTCTGATGCCACTCCTAGATATCTTTGTACGACCTGCTTCCCTTGTCCTTTGAGTTCCGAAAGCATCTAGTATCTGTGTTCTCAGCGTCCTATGGATGCCTGCTGCTGTTTTCCAGGAGCATCTCTGTGGCCCTGGCATCCAGGGTCCAGAGAGGGCAGAGCTCAAGCTACACGATGACGGATTTTGCCAAAATGGGCTTCAGACACCTTCTGACACAGCCAGAAGCAGGCATCTTTCTGCTCTGGCACATGACGGAGAGCCAGCACTGTATCAAGTCAATAAGCATGCAGTTTCCAAGTGGAAAAGGCAGCAAGGATCCCAGACATGGGAGTCTGAACAAGTCACTTAATTTCTCCGAGTCTCAGCTTCCTTGCCTGGAAAAAGAATCCACTTCCCCATTTCACAGAATCATGTGAAGAAGATCTGGAGATTCATACTGTAGCTCCACTGGACCGCTATACTGCAAGATGCTGGCAAGCTCCAGACAGCAACTTTGTGATCCCTGAGAGGACAATCAAGTGGAGCAAAAAGCCATGACAGGGAGGTTCTCTCAGCAAGAAGAAGGACACCCAGCTAGCCCCAGAACATTCAGCTCCCTGACTCAGAGTCAGAGCGAGAACTTGGTTTATGGATTTCATCCTAAATGCTTTTTCTGTTATAAAACTAACAAGATTACTACAGAAAACTCACCACACCCACATCCAACCATACACACACTTACCAGGTCAAATACCAGACGTTCTTCCTCAGAGAAAAACACTGTCGACAAGAAGGCGTATGTACTGCCAACCTTCTTTGCATGCTTGTGCTCTATTTTAATTAGTTGAGGTCTCATGGATATACTTTCCTACTATATGCATACGTGTATGCTTTTATATGTATTTCTGTGTACACATACCTACTTTTATATGCATTTACATGTGTAAATGTGTGCATACATATATGTGTGCTTTGTATGTGAGGACATATGTAGCTACGTATTTGTGTACAGATCCATATGTGTGTTATATGTATTTGTGTGTGCATGTATACAGGTGTTTGTACATACGTACTTTGTATGCAAATGTAAGTATATATGTATACATGTTTGCATATATGTGTCTGTTTATATGTGTGTTTGTGTATATATTCATGTATGCATATGAGTATGTGTGTATACTTATGCATGTTCATGGGTATATGTGTTTGTGTATATGTTTAGGATGTATATACATATATTTATATGTACATGTGCATATGCATGTATATGTATGTGCATATATGTAACAGTGTATACATGAATGTATATGTGCATGTACACACACGCATATGAGGATGTATGTGTTTGTATTTATACATATGTATAGGTATGCATGTGCCCATACATGTTTGTGTATTTATATATTTATTGATGTGTATGTGCATATATGCTTATATATACAGACACACATATATACTATATATATAATTATGTATGTATATGTGAATTTAGAGTATCAGCTTAGAATGGATTCTCCACAAAAGAAATACTGCATTGTCAAGCAAATATCTTCATAATTCATTCTGTCAGCACTTCTACAGTTCATGATGATCAGTTTTCTACTCCACGAAATGGGAAGAAAAATGCTATCTCCCTACCTCAGAATTTGAAAGTGTAATTTTTCTCAGACAGTTGGAAAGCAGGAAATGCTTTAGAGTGGGGTCAGCAAGCTGTGGCCTGCAGCTGCAATCTGGCCCACCATCTGCTTTTGTAAATAAAGCTTTAATGGAAAACAGTTCTGCTCATTCATTTGCTTCTAATGCATGGCTATTTCAAAGTTCCAATGGCCGAGCTGAGTGATTGTGACAGAAACTACATGGTCTACAAAACCCAAGATATTTATCCCCTGGCTCTTAGCTGAAAGACATTCTAAAGGTCTGAACATAGCGTCTTCTTCTGGGTGCACATGCCCTGTCCATAACTATTTTTTAGTAAGCGGATTTTTAAGCTGTATTTTCTTTTGTAGTAACTTTTTCAAAAAGAAGAATCAAAAGTTTGTCTTGGATAAGATCACAAAAGAAGATTCTGTGCACATAAAAATGCTCCCCAGGCTACAAGAGAAATACAAATACAAATGAGCCATATTTCATCAAAGGAGTCCTTGAGAAACTAGAAACATCTTATCTTGGTTTAAAAGGAAGATAGCAAGGGAGGAAAACAACGGGGAAACATTTAGCAACCAAAACAAAGCAATAGCCCATAATGAGCAATATCTGATGTGGCTCCAAAAATGTGTGGCCTGAGAAACAGGGGCCCAGAGGCCGGAACATGCTTCGGTTGCTGTTCCAGTGACAAAGTGTTCTCCTTCACAAAAGGGTGACCCCCTACCACCTTAGCAGCTGTGCACACAGCAAAAAACACGCTGCTGCACCCTGGGAATGTGAGCAGTGCCTGCCCCTCACAAACCCTGTGCACTGCTCCTGGGAGGGACGGGGGTCCTACACTGCAGAGGCGTGTCTTAGTCCCTTGGACTGCTATAACAAAATGTCTGCTTCCTATTGAGTAACTGACAAGCCACAGAACAAGGAGTCCAAGATCAAGGCTCTGGCAGATGAAGTGTATGTAGGATGAAGACCCATTCCTAGATACCGTCTTGCTGCGTCGTCATGAGGAGAACAGACAAGCAGGCGTCCACAGCCCTTTCTTACAAGGGCATTCTTAGGGTTAGTGTCTTAAATGGTCCCCACAGGCTTGTGTTCTGAATGCTTCTCCCCTGTGGGTGGCGCTGTTTGGGGAAGATGTAGAAACTTTAGGACATGGGTCAAAGTAATGTAACTAGGGATGGGCCTTGGAAAGTGCACTTGGCTTCTGAGTCCTACCTGCTCTCTGCTTCCTGTCTGCCACAATGTGAGCAGTCTTCCTCTGCCACACACTTCTGCAAACACTGTGCCCTGCTCAAGCTTAGAGCACATCACTGAGGACTGAACCTTCTGACACCTTAGGACAAAATAAACCTTTCTTCCTTTACGTTGATTCTGCTGGCACTAACTCCATTTGTCTTTCACAACCTAAAGCCCCCATCATCTCCGTATCATCACAACGAAGATAAGTTTCAACATGGGAATTGCAACGGCACCGATGTTTAAATCACAGCTATTGAAGATGGGTGCATCTTCTTCAGATTTCATGATCCTTGGCATGTGTTATAGATGATACATCAATTCACCAGTTCTAGCCAAACCAGTTTCTTCCCAAAGCAAAATAAAGGAGCCTGTATGGGTAGTGAAGTTGTCAGTGATGTGTGTCACTCAACTGTCACAAAGCTTTACTGAGAAACATTTTTTATGCTTTTTTATTATTACTACTATATTATTAATGTAGAGTTTGTTAGAGGATAGAAAGAACGGAACTCATGGACTCCAGACATGGACTCCTAGGGAGCTCTAGAGAATTCATGGACTCCAGGCATGGAATCTGTGAGGGGCAAGCGCCTACTCTATTATTTTCTATGTATGTGTGGGTGCGTGTGTGCGTGCATACATGAAGCATGCATGTGAGGGGGACGCATGTACATGCATGTACAGGCAGGCATTTCAGAGGCGTAAAGATGATATCAATTATCACCCTTGATTGCTCTTCTACCTTACCTTTTTGAGGCTGTGCATCTCTGTATTTGGATTTTCTAAAGGAACAGAACCAATAGACTTTTAAGGGCTTGTCCTAGCTGTTGATTCTTCACGGCTGTACCTCAAACCACCTACAACTGTTAATTTGGCACCTGAATCTAACTCTCACAGTCTCTACACCCACAGCTCATGGATAGGGCTTGTCTAGCTATCCAGCTTACACTGAGATTCTAAGGCTCTGCCTTCCAGGGTTGGAATAACACCCAGGCCACCACACCTGCCCAATGTTTTATGTAGGATCTGGGGATGGGGAATTATTCGTCCTTTTGCTTAAGTGGCTTTAACCGTTGAGCTCTTTCCCCCGTCCTCTTCCTTTATTATGAGCATGGGAGCTGCCATCTTCTTACCATGGAGAGTGGTTGAGAACTGAGTGCCTGAAATGAGCAGGAGCAATCGCAACAACTTGCCCATCTATCCACAGTGATAGGTCCCTGGACTAAACCTCGCCCAAACAGAGCAGCATTCCCTATAGATTAAAACATAACTTTTTTTTTTACCTTTCCACTTCTGTTTTCTTTGAGAATTTGAGCAACAATCTGCTTCACTTCAAGACCAAAAAACCCATAAAACAATGGCAGAATGTCCTCCTAGCAGTCTTCTCTTCGGCACCAATAAATTGAGCATTTCGGTGTGAATCAACAAGTTCAATTTCAGCCAAACAGCCCAGACTAGTTTCTCAAAGGCTCCATGGCTTTCAACAGACAAAAAGAACTAGGGAATTATCTGAGAAGTCTGTACAGGGACAAGGTTTACAAGACCCACCTCTGCACGGAGTATTTTGTAGAATCATATGATTCCCCTAGGAAATAGGCCACAGTGGGAATTAAGAAGAGTCAGCTCTTAATTTCACCTCTGGCATGCTGAGAAAGTAGATCATCTTTCAGTATTACCATGTGCTTGTCTCTGACTATTCCTTCCGAAACCTACAAAAACAGTAGGACGCTCTCACTACAGCAGGCTGGTAAGAGCAATTCAGGTCTTTACTGCCAGCACCATAGGCAGAGACTCCCAACAAGGGAGCTGTATTCTTCCTGTGAGGAGACTAAAGCCCAGATACACTTAATAACTCAGGCAAGATGGTCCCACAGCTGAGGAACGGGGATTTGGACTGTTGATTGCACGGTCCCCGGCTCTGCCCAGGATCACCTGTTCTGAGAAATGTGGAACACACTCCAAGCAGAAGATAAGATAGCACTCACCGAATAGAAGCATATGGGCCTTGAGGGGACAAGGGCCAGCCATCTGGAGGGGACAGGGGCAGCCTGTGTGTGTTTCAGGATCAGAAACCTAGACTGGGGCAAATGTGGCTTTGGTTTGGTTGGTAAGTCTTTCTGTGTGTTTATTTATTGCTTTTCTGTTTTTTCTTTTTTTGATTTAGTGGAGAGTTTTGGATCATTCTAACCTGTCTCAGCAGTTCCGGGGCAGGAGCAGGGGGTTGGCAAATGAGTTTGCAACACCCACTTAGGTGGAGTTAAAAGAAGAGCAGATCCTCTCAGAGCAGGTAAAGGTATAAGAATCACACTGTCCTGTTTGGCCCAGGGCAGTCAAAGCTTTTGGTTATCTTAGCATAGTCACTAGTTTTCATTCTCAAAGTGGTATTGTGGATAACACACCCTGTCTCCCCGTACGAGGTGGTAGCAACAGGCATATCAGGGCTAGAGAGGAAGCCTGCGTCATGAATGCTGAAAAGCTCTGGTATCCTGGCTGTCACTCAAGCTCACCTCCTTCTACACAGGGCTACACTTTCTCTGGGGCGGGACGCAACACCCCAGAAGTACCTTGAAAACAAAAAGGTGAGTGCTATCCGTGTAATACCTGCTCCCCAGCAGCAAGAGGGCCACGCAGCTCAACCTGGCCACTCAGGGTTCGAGTTCATGTGATTTCAGCTCAGCAATGGGGAAGTGGGGCGTTAATATTCAAGCAGGGCTGGAAAGCTCCACTCTTCTACAGAACTGTTTTCTGTGGCCCAGATGGAGCTGCTGGCTGTACCTGATACTCTTCTGGCTTGAACTACTGCATGAGCAGGGAATGCAACATGACCGAGAACACAGCCACGTCCAGAAGTTCAACTCGTTGCAAACACTTGAAGACTAATGTGAATTCCAAGAAATAAGTGCGTCCTCCCCTCTCTGGAATCCTTGTTCTGGAGAGAAGACTGTTCTCCCTCTGCTGACCTCATCACCCCATTCTTACTCATGTTCTGCTTGGCACGGCTCTCCTCTCACACTGGTATCTGCTTATGCAACAGACTATCCGTGAGGAGCTCAGAAGGCCAGAATCAAGGAGCTGACTGGGTCGATTCTAACTAGAGGTCCTGGAGAAGAACCTGCCTCCATTCATTGAAGTCCTTGGCAGGGATTAGTCCTCTACAGCTGTCTGACTGAGTTACTTGTTTCTTTCTGGCGGTTGGCCAGGGGTCTTTTGGGAACCCCTCACAGATCCTTGTTCATATTCCCCTCTTCTTTGAAGCCATAACAAATCCTTGTATGTTTGTCTTGACTCTCCCTTCTGTTACAACAAGTAGTTAACGCGATCTGCTTATCAAATGGGGACCTGATTCGGTCACATCTATTTGTTCAAATGACTTGGGACTTGAGCTTCATCAGCAGTACCTACCAGTTGCACCTTGGTTAGTGTGCAACCAAAATGGGAACCTTAGGGGCCCTTTTGTGTTCTGTCACAGCACTGACAAGTACTACGCTTGGGTGGGTGACTTTGTGGCTTGCCTTTCTTTCTAGGTTTGTCCTGAATCACAGCCACTCCTCAGAGGCTAAGCTGTCATGAATCGAGGGCTTGAACACATGCTTCTGTGGCTGCCGTGTCTCACTTGCCCTGAAGGCTTTTGGAGATTTAGGGCGCAGCTTCTCACAGCAAGCTTCCTGTCTCTAGCTTGGCTTAACAAAGCTTTCCTTTGACAGGAATCCTGAGGGGCTTCTAGAAGCCAAGCACCTAACGACAGCCACAGACCCCACACATAGGTCATCCTTGAGTGTCTGGACAACCAAAAACTCCTGCGGCTCCCCTTTCTCAGCTGTGTGATCACCCAGGCAGAGGAAAAATGGGGATACGATAGAATGGCAGGTTACATGTGGCCAGTTCAAAATCATCTGCCCACTGGGATCACTGGCAATTGAACATGGAAGAAGTCCAGAAGCAGGGACATACGGCTTGAAGGATGCAACTGAGTGCAGCATCCTGACCTGGTAGGACATATCATGGGCCCAGCAAGTTCCCACATCACACGTGGGACTCGCCGTTCTAGCCGGCAGGGACAAAAGGACGCCAGGCACGTGGTGACTCAAACAGGAATGGACTGAAGATAGGCGTAGCCCACACCTCCTGGCGTGGGAACCACCCACAGAAAACCAGATTTTTCTCTTCTTAAAATAAAACTGTCAGGAGAAAATGCATGGACGTTTACCAACAAGGATCTGAGACTTGTCTCCTTTCATAGAAATCCTGAAATGGAAGTTACAGTATCAGCAAAGCAGCTCAGGGTTTAAGGAAATAAGATGCCATCCCCCATCTTACTATGACGCCAACTCAGTTACAGCTGGGGAAGACTTGAGAGAGGTGTGTGTAGAGACGGGGTGCTGACTATCAGAGGTGGTGGAGACAGCGTGTTGAGCATCAGGGATGGCGGAGAGAGTGGTCGGAGCATCAGTGATGGTGAAACAGCATCCTGACCGTCAGACAGGATGGAGACTACACGCTGCATATCAGGGACAGTGGGACCAGACACTGAGCATCAAAGGTGGCAGAGGCAGCATGCTGCAGGCAAGGCGTGAGAGAGCAGGCTTGGGGTCTGAGACGGAATAACGTCTTGCTGGGTTAGAGCTCAGAGATGCAGAGCATGGAGGTGGATGGGAATCTCCACGGGACACGGGTGCCTATGAAGGCAAACACAAGTATTGTGGCTAATCTTCATTGTCAACTAGGTTAGGTTTAGAAACATGTAGGAGACACGGCTCTGGGCATGTCTGTGAGGGTGTTTTTAAAGAGGTTGAACTGAGAAGGGAAAACCCATCCTGAATGTGGGTAATACCATCCCAAGGATTAGAGTTCCAGAATGAATAAAAATAGGGAAGAAAAACTAGAAAAAAGAAGACCGGTTGAACACCAGCATTCACCTCTCTGCCTCCTGATTGTAGACACCATGTGACCAGCCGCCTCATACTCCCGCCTTCACGTTGTCTCTCCATGATGGACTGTATCCCTTCTTAAACCACGAACCAAATTAAATTCTTTGTCCCTTAAGTTATTCTATCAGACATTTTGTCACGAGACAA
The DNA here is from genome assembly GCA_023101885.1 of Typhlomys cinereus. Taxonomy (NCBI): domain Eukaryota; kingdom Metazoa; phylum Chordata; class Mammalia; order Rodentia; family Platacanthomyidae; genus Typhlomys; species Typhlomys cinereus. The sequence goes on along the minus strand of JALPQD010000351.1, from coordinate 1,984,719 downwards.
GAAAAGGAACACACATAAGAGGTTAACGCTCTAGAAATTTCTGTTGTCTCTCACGCAGGCAAGCAAGTCAGAGACTCCAGATGTTTGAGGAATGTGCTTCCAACTGTTCCATTCACCCTTTAACATGACTATAAATACTGAATGTTTTTTGCAAAGGCTACATCCTACTACAAAAGCCAAACTTGTGTCTCCCCGGAACTGGCTGGGGACATGCACACGATCTGAACTTTTAAATGAATCAGTTAGTTAGATTCTAGAAACAAGACCTCGTTGCTTGAGCATTCACACCCAAAGCCATTCATCTGTGACACTCAAGGAATGAGGACACCCTACCTTGGAGGACTGAGTTGTGGGGAGCACAGCCATCTGTAAGAAATGCTAGAAAGGGGGGGGCGATAATTGGTGGAAAACCAATCTTCTTGGTGAGGGATTGGAACTTTTTTTCAGGGAGCAAGAAGGAGTGAGCGTGGGGAGCTCTTGGAGCCCTCTTTGCTCTTCTGGCCAAGGAACATGGCGCTGGGGTTTGGTCTGGGGCAGTGGAAGAGCAGCAGCCCTAGGACCGGCTGATGAGGCTCGGCAAATTGCAGAATGGTGAGCCCTGTGCTGACCCGGGGAAAGAGCGCTTCCTGCCAGGCAGACTGCTTTGCATATCTCTCCCTCTGTCCCCCACCCTCCATCTGGGGAAGGCGCTAATGAGGCGTTAACTAGTGAGGGGCAGGCAGTTCAGGGCCAGAGAGGGCAAGCGGAGTCTGCAGGGAACATCAGAGAACTGATCATCACATGAACCAAGGATAGGCCAGGCGGGGGACACCCTACCAAGAGGCAGAGTGCTCTGAGGGGAGCAGACCCGCCACTTTTATCACCTCAGCAGCTGGTCCCATCATCTCTCAGCAGAGCCCCAGTACCGTCTCCTGCGTGTGCATTCCAGACATGGAATCACAGGGGCGCCTCCTGCTGCAGCCTGCTGCTCTGCTATTCATTATAAAATCATCACCCCACACCCCCCTTCCCTCGCCCCTCGCCTCCCCCCTCGGCTGGCACCTCTTCTGCTATCTAATCTACAGACAAGAGTACAAATTCCTCATCCTGTTTAGAATACACTGGAGTGTGATTTAAAGAAATACATTCCTCTTGAGGGATCATGCTACAAAAATGCCAGAAATGCAAGTCCGAGGGTTTTCATTTCAAGGGTAAGCGATTGTCCACCCGCTGCTGAAGACAACCAGGCTGATGGATGGCAGGAGGCCAGAGTGGACTGGCGTTAGAGAAAACAACTTCAGGTTGGGACTCCCCTCCTTTGCAATTTGCGAATGAAACGATGCAAAAAACATCAAAGAGCTCTGCACCCATGTAGGAAAACAGTGGAAGGTGATTAGATCAGAGACACACTGAGTGACCTTTGAAAAACAGAAACAAAACAGTGCACCTGGAAAAGGATGGGTGCAAGAATGAGCAGCATCGTAATTATTCAGTCGATCTGTGTCCCTGGGGTCTCAATCCACAGGTTCCACCAAACGTGGATCAAAAGTATTCTGAAGAAATGCATCTTTGCTGACTATAGACCTGTCTTAGGCTGTCTTTACTGCCTAATCAACATAGTGTGGCAACTTTTTGTGGAGTGTGTCAGTCGCCTCTCTGTCACTGTCACGAACACCCTAGAGATCATCAGGGTATAATGAGATGAGACTTATTTTGCTGAAACCCCCCAGTTTGGGGGTTTCAGTCCGTCATCAGTTGGCCACACCATCCGGGCCTGTGGTGAGGCAGAGCATCTAGTAAGTGCAGATAGAGGAAGCAGATCCACCTTACAGCGGAGAGAGGAGGATTAATCTCACAGTCCTCTTCAGTGGCACGCCTCCATAAGCTAAAGACGTCTCCCTTGGTTCCATGTCTCAAAGATTCCACCACCTCCCAAAAACATGGTGTTGAACACTGAGCCTTTACCATGTGGACCTTTGGGAAACGCTAAGATTCACAGTGCACAGCACTCACATAGGTACAATAAGCAATCTGGACGGGGTGGGATGACGTCCACAGGGCCACATGTGCAGGTTACATGCAAATACTGCAACACTTTTTTTAAAGGACTTGCGTGTCTCTACTGGGGTTCTGGATTAGTCCCCCTCAGAGACCCAGGAATGATAAAAAGAAGGAAGTGAACATTCCAACTGAAGCATCCAGACCCCAAGCGGGAGAACAGGGAACCGGAGGTAGAGGACAAGTGTCCCCAGGATTGGACAGGGAATTTAGTGCCACTGACCTGTGAAGGAACGGACAATGAGGAACGGACAACGCGTCTGACTGTTGCAGTCCAACGAGGCTGCCTCTGGCTGCAGCTGACAAGACATCTGATTCCCTGACCCCACAACATTAAGTTTCAAGGAAGTGGACATCGTCGTCATTTTAGTACTGTTAAAAAGCAGAAGCTAGGATGAAACGAAAAGGAGAGGAGGAGAGATTCAGCAAGGTAAAGAAAGGAGCTGGATGGGAAGGTCAGGATGAAGAGCAGCCCAGTCAGCACCACAGCCTCACAGAATGAAGACATCGGAGTGAAATGCTGAGTCTCAGGGACATTCGAGAAAAACCTGAGACCAAGAATGATGGCGTCTTCTAATTTCAGAATCGAACACCCAGACTGAGACAGCAAATCACTGCTAAAAATTCCATGGGCGAAGTAAAGAAACTTGGAGAAATTCTCCCACAGAAAGGTAGAAGAAAGGGAGGTAAATGTGATTGAAAATATCTGAGAGGAGTTGGGGTACCAAGCTGGGGAATGAGGACAGAGCCCAGGGAGCCAGTGTGTGTGGGGGACCAGCTCAGCCCTCCCTTCCGAGGTTATCCCACTCCAGAACTGGGCTTCGGACCTCATGAGAAACCTAGGAGAGCCTGAATGAGAACAACGTCTGGACTAACTCTCGACCTCTCCGAGAACACACAGGTCGGCCACAGACGCCACCCACAGGCAACTAACTGGTGTGTAAAGGCCGTGCAGGGAAGAAAGGGTGGACTTCAACCACGAGCTGGAACAACTGTACATCCATGTGCCAAAGAACACCCTGTCGCACAGCCTGCGGAGAGGATTAAAGGAAGAGTGTCTGTGAGGTCACCTTGCATAGCACCTTGCCTGGTACATAAATATTAGTTCTCTTCTTGGAGTCCAAATAACACATTGCCTTTCCAGCAACCGTAACACTCTTTACATATGAAAATGCAAATCTGATCGTTTTAACTTCCAGGGACTGCTTCTTGTTCTGCAAGTACACTGTGTATGCAAATAGCCCTCTGGGCTGGCTTTTCTCTTCACACACCCACAGGGCAGCCTTCCCATCCCTAGACTCCCTAACTCTACAGCCCCGCCCTACACAGCTAGCCTTCACTCAGCATCACCGTGGTCTTATGTGGTCTTACGGGATCACCTCTTCACTCCATATTCCCACCTCTTCCAACACAACATCTTTACATCCTGTGACGTTTGTCCATTTCCCCAGCCACATAGGAAGTTCCACTGTGGATGGTAACCATGTCTATTACGCTCCCTGCTGCACCCTTGTTGCCACCGACGTTTGCTGACTAACTGTTTCTATAGTGAAATAGTCCTCCCAGGAAGACTTCTCGAAAGACACACAATGGCATCCCACGACGAGTTCCTCGTCAGCCCCAAAGGCTGGCTTCAGTCAAATGTCTGGCAACAGCCTGGCAAACGTCCCATCATCCAGCTCCAGCTCCAGCACACCTGACCCTTGGCTTGCTCTGTCCTGGGCTATCCTGGGCAAACCTCAGCTGCTTTAATGATGTAAGAGCTTGGTGGTTACCAGCTCTCCTTTCATGGGGACTCCGTAGATGTCCCATCCAAATCTCTGGGCTTCTTGTAGGGGGACAATCAAGTAGATCTCTCCCCCACAAGACTGGCTAATGATCTGAACCTGCATTTTCTTATCCTGATACTGTGTGAGAGTTACACATCTCTCACTGACTACCTGGAACAGGGTTACTAACGTCTATCCCCTTGATCCAGGTGGGACTAACCAGGTGCTATTTACATTCTTGAGCTCTGTTCCTGCAGATCCGACAGCTGTGAAGCTCCTTTCTCTTCTCATCCGTCCCTCCTGACCTTCTCCATCAACCTTATGTTCTGAGAGTGTTCACAGAACTGTTTTACAAGCCCTCTTCCAGATGCTGTGTTTAAGGAATTCTACTGGAGGCAAAAGCACAAGATAGGCTGGAGGAAGGTGACTGTGATAAGGACCTTTTCAAAATAGAGAAAAGGCTACATGACAACAAAGGAATACCCTAAAGACAGACTGCACAGAAGGAAACACTATGTGACTACAGAAAGGGGTAACCTGGTTTAATCCTTCCTATCTGGATGTGAGACTCTCTGAAAAATAGGAGACAAAGATGTAAGGAAATTCTAAACTCTAGGCAGAAGCCCAATACATTTGGGGCTGGTCTTTTTTTTTTAATCTATCTATCTATCTATCTATCTATCTATCTATCTATCTATCTATCATCTATCTATCTATCGATCTATCTATCTATCCATCCATCCATCCATCCATCCATCCATCCATCCATCCATCCATCCATCCACCCATCTATCTATCTATCTATCTATCTATCTATCTATCTATCTATCTATCTATCTATCTATCTATCCATCTATCCATCTATCTATCTATCTATCTCTCCATCCATCCATTGATCTATTTATCTGTGTGTGTGTGTGTGTGTGTGTGTGTACATATACATACAAGAGAGCACATAAGTATATGTACCTGTGGAGGCCCAAGGTTGACTTTAGGAACCATCCTTGATCACTCTCACTCCTTACTGGTTTGTTCTGGAGTTTCCCAGGCTCTGCCTACCAGGACTGGAAGTTCAGGTCTCAGCAATTTGCACCTGGTGTTTTTTTAATATTTATTTATTTATTTATTCTGTGTGTGTGTGTGTGTGTGTGTGTGTGTGTGTGTGTGTGCCTGTGACCCCCACAACACACTGCTCTTGTGATTCTTGGTCCTCCACACGCACGCATGCACTCTCTGGGATCCCCCAGGCTCCGTCCACCAGGGCCAGAAGTGCAGGCCACTGCTGTTTCCACCTGGTGTTTTTATGTGGGACCTGGGATCCAAACTCAGGACCTTCTGCTTGCAAGGCAGAGTTTTAATCCCCGAGCCATCTCTTCAGCCCAGGGCTGGGTCTTTAGATATAAATCCAACTGGGCCCTTACCAGTACGAAATAAAAGTACTTCCCAAAGAAAACCCCAGGGTCTCCCACTTCTGTACAAAGACACCCCACAACAATACCTGGGGCATGTCAAGGTCTGAGAACTCACACCAATCCTGATGAGGAACAGGACGCTCACGGGTACTCCAAATACCAATCAAGGTCACTAACTGGCAAAGGTAAAACTAGGACTGAATCCCAGGGTGGAATATGTCTCCAAATCCCCTGTCCTTAGCTATCCCAGGCAGGTGACACACAGGACCACACTTCTGCAGATTCCCAGCCATCTCCAACAACGTGAGGAGCTAAGGCTATGTGTGGGGGCCATGTCTGCAATTGAATGCAAGCATATATTCCAAATTGAAAAGAGCTTTCTCCTGAGATGCTCAGCTCTGTCACTGTTGACAGTCAAGGCCAGGTGACCCTATATCGTCCTGTGATATATCACAAGGGTGTGAAGGAGAACAATCTGAATGACAGGGAAGAATGAGCCTGTGACCCCCACAACACACTGCTCTTGTGATTCTTGGTCCTCAGAACGCCTGCCCTTGAGTCAAGGTTAAAGAATGAGATTGCAAATAGCTCACTGGGGAGAAATTTAAGTCATTGCCTAAGGGGAGAAAACCGAATGCAAGCATTCATCCACGGACCACTGCCTCAGCACGTGACTGGCCGAGGAGGCTTGGCATCCTGGTACAAGAAAAGAATCTACACAAACAAAAGGGGAAACTAGATGCAGATGCTTCCCTCAATTAGCATCTACTGGAAAAGCACGAAGAGGAAAGATTGTTGCCGCGTGTGAATCTCCACTCAACCATTTGCCCTGAATCACGGCATCTCAGAGGGAGACGCGTGCCATTCCTTGGTGAAGCTGGAGGAAACTATTTTAATTTTCTTGATCATGCTGGGGTTTTGCAATCAGACTATTTTTAACCAAAGCTTTACAAAATATGACCATCACGTGAGTCTATTACTGAAATCTAAATCATAACCACCAGGAAGCAGTGATTCAATGCTTTGCCAAACGTTCCAAACTCGCTCAAAATAATTAAATCTTTCTAAAAACAATACTATTTCTGGACTATTTTTGTCATGTTTTTCTTTTACAGAGCAGAAAAAAAAGGGGGCCAGTGGACTTATTGCTTGACTATCAAGGTTAAGATAAAAGACACTTGGTTAAGAAATGGAAGCTGTGGCCAAAAAGGGCTTAAACTGCTGACGCGGTGCATTTTTATGCTGCCTTATTGATGACATTTGTTCATTGGTGTAGCAAATTCAAAAGTTGCTTTCTCAATCTTAAAATTCTGTCCTAGTTATAGGAACAGATGGGACTGTACTTTTTATTTAGGTTTGTTTCACATTTTTATTTTCTTATTATTTATATTATTTCAGCGGTGATTGCACGGGGGTGGGAGAGTTCTCAGTCCCCGGTTCACATTGTAATCACAAGGGTGGCTTTTAAAAATATAGATACTAGCGGGTTGGAGAGATGGCTCAGCTGTTAAGACTATGCTTTGCAAGCAGAAGATCCTGAGTTCAGATCCCAGGTCCCACATTAAAAAAAAAAAAAAAAAAACTCGCCAGACAGAAATAGCGGCAGCCTGCACTTCTGACCCTGATGGGAGGAGCCTGGATAATCCCAGAACAAAGCAAAAAGGAGGTAGAAGCAATCCAGGATGACTCCCAAAGTAACCCTTGGTCTTCCACAGAGACACACAGTGTCCTCTGATACACACACACACACACACACACACAAATAAAAATAAATAAACTCTAAAAATTAAAAAATATATTAGCCAAGTATGGTATTTCATGCCTGTCATCTCAGAACCTGGGAAGTCAGAAGCAGAAGGACCGATTTAAGTTTGAGGCCATTCTAGCCAACACGTGGAGTTCCTGGTCAGTCAGAGCTTATGGTTCATGTCGGGAAGTATTGAAGGTGCACGAACACTTCCCAGGAAGGCATGAGTTCTGTACTAGATTCAAATCCAGGGACATTGAGCTGGGCCTTCCTGCTCGCTCACTCCATGGCCAGACTTACCTGACTTTGTCCTGTAGACAAAGCCTGAGCCGACCAGGTCTCTGTTGAAGTAGAAGCATCTCCATCTGAAGCCAGAACTTCTCAACACTCAGATAAACATTGCTTCTCCCCTTCCCGGGGGTATCCTGGCCTTTCCCTCATTCCCATCTCCCTCTCTTCCTGCAGTCCTTGCCCTGGATTCTCTCACCAACCCCACATGAACCTGTCCTAAGCTAACGAGGCCACCTGCCTTTGCCTTCAGCAGAAACGAACTTGGCCGTCCCTGAAGTCTGGATCCCGCTCTGCTTCTGCTGTAGCAGGTTTGACTTAATGGGGCCCTGAGCAGGGGCGCTGGGCAGAACTCAAGCATCCGATGACGGACAGGTGAAGCGAGGCAGAAGCCCAGTCTTACCGCTTGAGCTAGCAGGAGAATAAGGGCAGGTCTCTTAAGGAGGTAAGCTGTCTGCTTGAGTCTGAACTGCACCCCAGCAGCTCTGAGAGGTGCGGAGAGGAATGTTTTGCTTTTTATCCCACATGTAGCAGGCTTGAGACCGTGTCAATCCGTCGGTCCAGCTGCAAGGAGGTCAGCGGCAGTAGGTGGATTGGACAGTGTGGCTGGACCCGCATCAAGCTCCAGATGAATGGGCGCCACACCAAGATGGAGCAGCAAAGTCGCCGACCACCCCCAGGCCTTCAGACCCATTTTTGGGATTATGAAGAGATGGAGTTAATGATTATAAAGCAGTAATCACACTGAGTAGGTCTATTTCTCAGCAGCCGAGTTTACCTAGGCAAATAAGCTGAGGGGTTCACAGGGACCCATCAGTGAGCACAAACACTTCACAGGAAGACAAGATTCAGTAAAACAATCAGGGTCTTCCTGGTCTCTCCATGCCACACTCATCTGTCCGTGAATGCCTGCGATGGCAGCAAAGGTGACCAAAGACCAGAGACACCAGCTTTCTTAATCCTCTTTGCACGAAGAACAAGGGCCAATGCAGCAATTCCTCTTATTGAATTTTATGCCTAAATATCACTTCCCTCTATGATGTGGTATGAACATGCAATGTCATCCATTAGCTCATACATTGGAACACTTGGTCCCTAGCTGGCGACATGTTTTGGAAGGTTGTGGAACTTTTAGAGATGGAGCACTGCTAGAGGAAGTTGGTCGCTGGGGGCAGGCCTTAACAGTTTGATAGCTTAACCCTACTTCCTGTCTGCTGTCTGCTTCCTGACTGTGGATGTCATGTGATCAAGACCACTTGCCTTACATTCCCTGCCTTGAGGGACTATATCTTAACTGTGTGACCCCCTTCAGAAGTAGGGTCTTAGTAGCTGTAATTAAGTCAAAACAAAGTCATAATGGGTTAAGATGGGTCCTAATCCAACACAACTGGTGTGTTTATAAGAGGGACATTTGGATACAGAAACTCGGGGAAAACGCCATACAGCAATGGAGGCAGAGACTGGAGGGACATCTACATGGAACAGTGAGAACTGCTGGCCACAGTGAGTGGCAGGAGGGAGGCGTGGTCAGGCTCACAGAAAGAACCAGCCCTGATTGACACTGAGCTGTGAAGATATTCTTGGGTTTTTTTTTAGCCTGCCCAGATTATAGCCATACAGTAGCCAAAGGAAGCCATATACCGCCCAGTCCTCTCCTTTTTCTCATCCTGGGTAACTCCTCAACACTCTCCTGAACTGCACCATTTGTACCCTCTTGAGCAGACCCCCCCATCTTCCTGAACTGATCCGAACACCCCTCTCCAACAAAGCTACTGCCTTCCCTTCCCATTCTCTACACTATGGTCGCAAGGAGCATCTCACATCCAGCAGGGACCGCAGGAGCCCTCTGGGTAGAACCCCCAGAGGCCCACAGTGTAAGTGTCCACCCTCCCCTCTCATGACCTCATCTGGCTTGCCTCTTTGGATCCCACTGGGCAGCAGTCACCCTCACACCCTTCCCACCCCATCTGGACAGATCCAGGGCCGCCTTCACTGATTTTTCACTGCCCTCGTGTTACACTGTGTTTCTTGGGCTGGGTGTGATTATTTCTTTGATGCCTGTTTCCCACTAGACTGCAAAGTTCATGGGAACTGAGTCCTTAGTTTTAATGCACATCCCTCACCTTGAACGTGAATCACAGGGAGTGAGTTGGCGCTCGGTGAGAACATGCTTAGGGGCATGGACACATGACCAGAACCCGGAGAGGAAGTTCACCTTTCCTCCCTTCTGCTGCTCCATAACCTGTGCTGATGGTCTCAGGCACATGGCAGAAGGAGGGTGGGAGGCCATTACCCTTTGCAAAGGGGCATCCATCGTTTCTACACCACAACACCAGAATCTCAATATATTTCTAGGATATGTGGGAAAGAAGAGACATGAAGCAAGAAGAATTGGGGCGCTTTGGGAAGCTACTCATCTGCCATTGGCAGCTCAATTCTATTCTAACACAGCCATTACTGCTGCCTCATGGGTAATCTCTCATGTCTTTGACCCGGTCCTTCAGGGGACACACTATATTACTAGGGAAGGAGCTAGTTACTTCTTAAGGCAAGTGATCAGAGTCTGTAAAACTGTCCTTCGGGTCTGCTGACTAAGGGCAAGTACCTTCCTTCCCCCCCCCCCTTGGTCCTGGGCTGGGCTTCCACCCCACTGGCTTGTGGGAGTTCTGAAAGTCTGCAGGGAGCCAGCCCCTCCCAGCCCCGACACTGCGGGGTGCACACAAACACTGCTCTGGTTCCGTTATATGCTGCGACTCACAGGCATGACAATCAGCCCGGCCACTGGGCTGGAGAGCTGTGCAGATTCATGAACTATCTTTCAACATACAATATGAGAGAGAGAGAAAACAAACAGTTGGGGGACATCCGCAGACTATGTATTTGTGAAGCAAAACAAGGCAGGTTGTGTAAATATTTAATTATGAGAAGGAACGGAATCGGTTCCAAAGACACATCTGGGGCGCCGGATCGAAGGAGCTGCGGTTTCCAGCTTTCAGCGGGAACATCTCTTCGAAGACACAAAACACTCAGCCGGCCGTGGACTCAGGATTCCATGCTAGCTCCAGACGCCCCTGGCAGTCTGATTCCAAATGCTTTCCCGCAATTTAATGTTTACTACACAACTGGGCAATTTCCAGTGACCTAAATCAAATAAACATGCCTCTCTAACCGTCAAGATGTTCTGTTTCTCTTTCAAACATCGGAAACTCAACAACAGTGTTAATACTGGAGATAAAATCCTGAATTATTCTTTCTTCTGTGTTACCTAATATGGCAAGAAATGCTGTTGAATGTATTCAGGGAGGGTTTCAGATTCTGGCATCAATCCAAAGACTAACTCGGGGTATTCCAAAGAAAATAAGCTATGTATTTGAAAGTATGGTTTTCATGAAGTTACCTTCCTGACTGACATTTGGAAATACACCATCTTTTTCAAGAACTGATACCACAGGGCAGACCGCATAGTTCACAGGACCCCTGTGGGACCAATTATTGGCCTCACATTCTTCCCCTGAAGGATCTGAGTGTGCGGTTCAGTTCCACACGGCCTGTCCTTGCCCTCTTGCAATGTGTTAGGAAGAAGGCCCAGCTGCCTTGGGTGGGCTGAGACTGAAGGAGACAACTGTCAGCCATTTTCCCAGGCCCACCCATCCCATGAGGTGCTCACTCTCACTCTCTCTCTCTCTTTCTCCCCCCCAGGCCTTGGGAGGATTTGGTCCCGGTCTCTTCTGTGCCACAGCTAGATGCTACCTGCTGCAGGAGCAGAATTAGGATCTGCAAGCCTGCACGGGGACACCCCCAAGGAGACTCTGCCCTTCCACCGGCGGTGTTTCATGAAAGCTTCGGGCAGCATTCACTGCCTGTCTGGGAGCGAAGATCCTGTGGGATGCTGGGCACTGGGCAGCCTGGTCCCTGGACAGTGAGGAAAAGGTGGCAACAACTCTAGAGACCTCTCGTCCATTAGCTCACCCTGAAGGTCTGCATGAGGTGAGGCTATGTGAACCCCATTAACTCATGCCAGTTTCTGGCTTCCAAAGGCTGCTCCAACCCTAAAAGCCCCTTTTCACCACAGCTTGCTAAGCTCATTGGGTCAGTTTTCTTTATACTGTAATCTGCATGTAAGTGTTAGATTCCTTAGAATGTATTCAGCTTTGAAGATACCAAAAGCTCCGTGAAGCGCCTAGAAGACTTGGTCTCCAAGGATTCAGAGCAGACTGAGGAGTGGTGGATTGTGGGGGCTCTGCCTTTATCAGTGGAGAACTCTCATGAATCAATCTCCTGATGAATCAAAACTTTGGCAGGCCAGCGGTAGGTGGTAGAAACGTAGAAAGTGGAAGCCAGTTGGGAAAGTAGAGGTGTACCCTGGAAAGACAAACTCCATCTCTGGCTCCTTCCTGTCACTCGCTGCTTCCCTCCATGAGGTGAGCAGCTTCTAACACATTCTGACTATCAAGATATTCTGCTTCCCTCCATGAGGTGGAGGACTTTCAAGATGTTCTGCTTTGCTTTAAGCCTAAGGCAATGGATCCTGCCAATCATGGACTGAAACCAAAATAGGCCCTTCCCAGTTGTAAATTATTCAACTCAGGTATTACCTGTCACAGTAATGAAAAGTCTGCTGATACAGAACTGTTATTAAAGCACAGACTCAGAGTCAGCGGGCCTGCAGCGGGCAGGAGTCTGCATTTCTAGGAAGCACTTAGAAGACACATGTCATAGTTAGCACAGGCGTCAACTTGACTGTTGAGGATTTGGGCTCTGGGCACAGTTATAGAGAGTTGATGGTTAAGCCCAGAGCAAACCATGAAGGAGACTGTCCAGCTGGTAGGGAAGACCCAGCCCATGGTGGGTGGGATTAGGCCCTGGATAAATCACAGAGAGCTGGTTGAGAGATTTGGCATCCTTCTGTTCACTTGGCCAGACATGCTTGTCTGGCAAGTAAGGATTGTCCATCTCTCAGCCGTTATGCAGTGATGGTGTGGCCAGTTCCCTCAGCCCTGGTGTTGGTGCATGCTCTCCCGTCAAGCTGGACTGAGAACTGTAACCGGACTGTCGTAAGAAAGTAAACTCCTTGTTCCCTTAAGCTGTGTTCTGGTCATTTATCAGCAACCATGCAGGCGGACTGCGACAACACAGATGCTAATGGTCCACAGAACACTCCTGCCAAATCTCCCTAAGGTTGACCTGTCCAATATAGGTGAACACAAACATGGGGTTCCACAATTAACAAGATGTTTCACACGATCTTTTCCTCTTTCCATCCTTCAGTTCCACGTGGAACTGAACCTCAAAGACCGAAGAGCTTGACAAAGTCAAGAATGAGAGTAGACTCTATCCAGGTTACTTGATAGTTTCACTGAATCAGCAGCTCTAAAACTTCAGCGTGAATCACATGGACTGGGAATGGTGGAAAGGTAGATTACAGGGTTTCCGTTTCTGAATCAGAGGGTCCCGGGTGAGCCTCTCACTTTCAGCACGTTCATAAGTGATGCCCATGAAGAAAACATTAAGAACCACTGCAGGACACCATGCAGGATGATGAGGCTTTGGTCTCATGTGCCTCCTGTGGGCCTGACCCCTCCACGCTGCCCTGATTTACTCCGCATGAGATGTGTAGGGTGGTTGCTGCTAGACAGAAGCTCCACGCTCAGGGCTGCAAGAAACAGGGGAGGCCAGAGCACTAAAGGATCTTTCTCACCTCTCCCTGGGCCTCAGTCACCTGGATTCTTTAACAGAACACTTGGCCATATCCTCTTTCACCCCTCAGGCAAGTATCCTTGCCAATTCTCTCAGAGTGACTAATGTGCACTTCAGGTCACTATACTTCACAGCAGGTAAAACATGCTATAGAAATGTAAGTGGAGTGAGATGTTAAAGGTATTAATAGTCACTGTTAGGGCTGAATCCAGCGGCTCTCAGACAGGCAGGGAGACTCTCCGGGGAATGCGGCGTCTTGGTGCGCTTATGGAAACGTCCTGACAAAAGTCCAAGCAGAAGAGCTGCAACGCTGGCTGAAGATGGCTCCCTGGTGGCCTGATCTCAGAACGGCTATCTGTGCCCAGACTGGAGCCTGGCCAAGTCCTATGATCCAAGGTCAAAAGCATCTCTGGACTTTGACAAAGCTGGTGGGGGAGATAGTGGAGCTTAATCACAGCTGATTGGAACGCGTGACTCACACAAAGGGGTTTTCCAGCTCTCCCCAAAGAATCAAAACTGAAGTTAATTGAGAAATTGGAGGTCCATTCATAAACCGCCGTTGGAGAGGTTGATCACAAGGTGAGCTGCAGCCCATGGGACCTGTCCACAGATGTACAAGGCAGGTATTTGTGAATGGATGAAGAAGTGCGAGGGGCAGAGAGGGGAAGGATAGTAAAAAAAGAAGGAATGAAAGAAGGAAGGAAGGAAAGCAGTAAGCTAAGTTTTTGTCCTTCAGTCGTTGGGTAGCTCCATTTCGAAGTTATCCCCTATTCTGACCCAAAATGCTGACTAGTTCTCTGCACACAGGGGTGCCCAGGAGAAGCTGAACTGCAGCAGTGAAATTCAGGGAGAGCGACTCAAATGAACTTTGCTTTGAACTGTCCACAGGTTAACCTCTCCCACATCCGCTTCCTGGCTGGAGAACCTCAGCCATTCCTCCCAGTGAGGTCCTGGGGTCACTGGCAAGGCACCTCCTGTTTCTGCTCACCAGGATTAAGGTTTTCCTAGAGTTCAGCCCCCAGAAGACATGGAGGGGATCAGGCTCGGCTCCCTCTGGGTCCCCTGGATGGCCCCTCTGTGGCTCCCTGCTTGCTCTCTGGTGTATCTAGTTACAGCCAGGGCACCCCCCTCCCCCTGCTCCCCACTGTCGCCTGGAATGCCCTGGGCCTCTAGCCCTTTCCCTCAGTCCCTGCTGAGAGCCTGTGCTGGGGTCCCTTGGGGATTGCTGGTTACTTCTGCAACTCTCCTTCACAGTATCTCTGCCTAAACACTGCCCGGCTCCATGCATGGCATTCATCCCACCTTCACTCAGTGTCCCAAAATTTAGGGAAGACAAATAGGCACTCCCCATTGTCTAGAGCAGTCCCTCCCCTCATCGGGATCACCTCAAACACCACTGAGGCTGTGGCTCTGAGGCCAGCTACTGAGTGTCTGCTGCTTTGCCTGACCAGCATCCATTCTGCTCTGAGGCCTCGAGTCTCCTCAGCACTCGGCATCAGGCTGGGCAGGACACGGCAGGGAGGTGGGGTCCACACCACGGGGAGGAAGGCAGATCTGGGTCTTCATTTGCCGGGACCGCGGCAAAAAGTCACTCTGCATGCCGGGAGCTGCAAGCAGAAGCCCCAAGCCTGAAGCTGCCTGGGAACATGCTTGACGTCACACGAGGAGAGCCGCTGACGATCTGCCCCACACGAGGAAAGCAAAGCTAAGTGTGGAGAAGACGGCACGGGATCCAAGAAGCTGCTGTGAACGCTGCACGAGCACACACTGAACCGCCCTTTCCTAAGGGAAGTATGGCCCAGGATCCTGCGAGCCCCAACTCGTGCTTTTATCAGCAAGTCTAGAAGACACACATTGTCTTGTGTGTCTGTTCAAAGACCACTTATTTAGGGCCAGACAGATGGCTCAGTGGAGAAAGGTGCTTGGCCCAAAAGCCTGATGATCCTGATCTGAATTACATCCCTGGGACCCAACTGGTGGAAGAAGAGAAGTAACAGCTTGAAGTTGTCCTCTGACCTCTGACTTCTATGTACACACACGCGCACACACACACACACACACGCGCACACGCACACACGCACATGCACACGCGCATGCACACACACGCACACGCACACGCACACGCGCGCGCACACACGGTCAGTAAGTGTTTAAACATTTTTCTAAAGGACAGCTCATTAAACATACACTGCTGACTGGTTCATACTTCGTTCACAGCCAGCAGCACTGCACCGCACGCCGGAGGCCTTCAGGCCAGGCTATCGAGTGGATCACAGCCTTCTGGATGCACAGCTCTTCAGGGGGGACATTTTAAACAGGTAAATCACAAAAATCACAGAAGCAGAGCTGGAACAGGAAGGCAACGCAGCTGCTGCCCCGCTTGGCCTCAGCTGGGAGCACACACTCCGGGCTGCCAGGAACGTGCCCCCTCGGACTTGTCCATGAATGACTTGAGTGACAGCCTTGTGAATATTACTTTGGGGGCTGCAAGTAACTTCTGGCTAGCTGGAGGATGGGGTCTATTTTGCTAGTGGAGTCTAATCACCTGGATCCTCCTATGCCTGAAATAAGAAAAGCTTTTGGGTTAAAGAAACCAATACATCTTTTCTTTTTCCACCCAAGGCAGTTGGGGTAGGCATGTGAGCTTGGGCTTGCTACACAGTTGGTCTTCAACATGAAGAAGGAAGTCTTTTGGGAAAAGACATGGACTCCTCTAGTCTTCGGAACACTCTAGAATCCCAGACGCTCAACATCCTGTAATTATTACTGATAGGGAAGTCCCATCTTCACAGGCCTTGCTGGTGAAGAGGTTCCGGGTTCTAACTTGTGGTACTAAGTTAAGGTGACAACCATCCTTCACCTACCTGCCTGCCCAAACTAAGAGCTGTGAAAGGAGTGGGTCTCTTCTCCCTGTGAGCCCCAGCACAGTACTTTCCAGAATCTAACTTGGTCCACGGCGATTCCAGTCCTGGACATGGTTAATTTCTGCATGACTCTTGAATGCCAGTGTTGGTTAATCTTGATGGCCAACCTAACAAGATTAGAATCACTAGGAGACAACTTCTCTGGGCAAGTCCGAAGGAGTTTCTTGATGGGAAGGAGGACACCTGCCTGGAGTATGGGTAGCATCGCTCATGGGTTGGGGTCCCAGATTCAGTAAAAAAGAAGAGGCAGGCCGAGAACCAGCATTCATCTCTCCCTGCCTCTAGACTTTGGAAGCAATGTGATCAGCTCTCCCATACTTCCATCGCTAGGTATTCCTGGCCAACGTGGACTGAGCCTTGAAACTTCTTAAGTTGTTTCTGTCAGGATTTTGGTGCAGCAACAGGAAAAGTATCTAATACATAGGCCTCTCCAGGTGTGGGTAATTAGCTGCAGGGGCTCCCAAGTATGGGAAGGAATCAGGTTTGTAACCTTGATCCTCTGTGCTTGTATCTGTCTCGTCATTGCTGTATCTTTTAGCTTCTCTCCTCCCACCATTAAATCCTATACAGTGGCCTCAACCAGGAATCAGAGTTGGGGAGAGCTTTAAGAGTCTCCTGAGCCATGATAAAGAGAATGAGGGTCAGAGAAGAGAGGACCTTCCCAGACACCAATGTGAAGACCAGAATAAAAAACAGAGGCCCCCAACCCCTTTAACGTGCAGCACTGTCCTTGCTAGGTGAGAGCTCTAACCATTATCTCATGGTAACATTAGAACCCAGTGCTCATTCACAGACAGACTGAACATGGCAGCGGCCCGCATCACCATAATGCTTCTGAGGAGATTTTATACCTCTGCCATCTGGGGTAATGAGCTACAGGTGTCAACGTGACAATTGAAGACTCGAGCTCTGGATGCAGTTATAAAGAATAAATAGTTGAATTAAGCCCTGGGTAAGCCTGAAGGAGACTGTCTAATTGATGAGCAAAGACCCAGCCCACGGTGGGGGGACTTTGGATAAGATGGAGAAAGCTGATTCAGAGAGTTGGCATTCTTTGGCATACTTAGACAGACATGCTGTCTGGCAAGTGAGGTTTGCTCCCCTCTCAACAGCTCTGTGGGTAAAATGTGGCCAGTTCCCCGTAGCCCTCAGTGTTACATGAGTTTTTCTGCCAGAATGGATAAAAGCTTCAACCAGACAATTGTAAGCTAAAATAAAACCCCTTGTTCCATAGAGGTTGCTTATGAGTTTATTGGCAACATAGAGTAACTGCAATACCAGCTTCGGTCACCACCTCTCAGTTAGGGAAAGACTTAATTCGACAAAGAGCTCCACCATTCCCGCATGATGCCACATCTTGGTATAATCAGGCTTTCTGGGGTTCCTGAGCCAGCACAGCAGACTGCAGGCCCCACTGCGGTTCAGCTCCTGGTCTCCTTTCCCACTGTGCACACACAGCTCCATGCACATGCACTACACGGTGCTGCGGGTCCCACGAATGATGTGTCCATTCTGACAGAGCGGCTGAGCGGAGCGACACTCCCTTAGGAAAGGGGGTCAGGAGGCCCTAAGGAAACCACCCCATCCCAGTAGGCCTTGCCTGCCATCCCTCATCCTAACCTCCCCATGGTGCCCCACATCCACCTCTTTCTAGTTCCAAACCACCTAGAGACGGAGTGTTTGAGGCCCGACAATCAAAGGTATCAAGCTACCCCCGAGACTCTCCAATGAAAGCTTTTTATTAAGTGTGCACTGACCAGCTCCCAGGCTGTCCCGAGCCCGTGAGCCCAGGGTCTGTGTGTGTGCTCCTCAGCCCCGGCTCAGTGGGAGGCCATGCTGCGTATTATAGTGGAGTTCCATTTTACTGTCTGTGGCTCAAGGAGACCCTGTCCCCTCTTCTGCCCACATCTCTAGATTCCCCTTGTTCTCAAGAGAAGCATATTGAGAGAGAGAGATAGAGAGAGAGAGAGGGAGAGGGAGAGGGAGAGGGAGAGGGAGGGAGAGGGAGGGAGGGAGGGAGGGAGGAGGCCTGCCTATTCACTGGTCACTGGGTCTCCTCTGGTTGCATCAGCTCTTGTTGCTATGGCTACAGTCCATGTTCCCATGGAGCCCATGGGGGCCAAATATGGTTGGTTCATGTAGCTCTTTACACTCTACTAGATGCATGAAGACCTCACACAGGTAGAAATGTCCACAAGACTCTGGTAAGCCAGTTGGCAACACCCTTGGCCTGAGCCTGACCTGCCCTTGGCCACCACTTCCTCTGCCATCTGCTCCAATTTGGGTCTCGTGGTGGGTTTCAAGAAGCCACATCCTGCGACCTAATACAGGAGTCCAGGGAACAACAGCTCTTTGTGGAGGGCTTTCAAACCTACACGGCCTGACCGACCTGCTTTCCTTTCATAGCCCTGCCATGGGTTTCACTTTTCTGCTGAGTGTTTAGCAGGACTTCAGTCCCTGGGACAGAGGCGGCAGATAATGTCACAATGGAAAGGGACAGAGATGAACGAGACACAAATCCTGTCCTATGCTAATGTTTTATCCTCTTCTTTTTTTATACACCTCTGACCGTCAGAGCTGAGACTACTATTCCTCAGAAATAGCTGGGATTCTGTCCCTTTGATGTCATCTGATTGAGCCTCACCCTAAATATTATGGAAACAATCGTGTCCCTCAACGCAGAACTCACAGGTTGAAGTTTTAACTCTCAGAATCATCGCTGTATTTGAAGTAGGCTTTTAAAGGGGTAATTCATGTCAAAATCAGGTCACATGAGTACTTCCTAAGCTAATCTTTATAAGTTCCTTTGTAAAGAATGGATACAGACAGGGGAATGACCACGTGCGGACTCAGAGGCAGTTACCCATAAACCCAGAAGAGAAATTCCAGGAGAAATCAGCTCTGCTGATACCAACATCTTGGGTGCAATGAACTAAAGGCTGTTGGCACCCTAACTCCAAAGATGGCAGCGTGAAGTGACATGTTGGCACCCTAACTCTCAGGTGACAACATGAGGTGCTTGCTGCCTTTGGGAAGTGATTAGGTCATGAGGGTTGAAGTTTTCATGACTGTGACCAGTGCCCCCATAAAAGAGCTCACGGGGAGCTAGCTAGCTCCTTCCACTTTGTGAAGACACAGCTAGCAAATGTCTATGACCGGACCGTGGATCGTTACCAGACACCAAATTTACTGATAGCTTCATCTTGGGCCATCTAATCTCTAGAACTGTGAGAAATACATTTCTGCACTTAAAGCTACAAGGTTTATAGTATTTTGCTATAGCTGCCTAACTAGACTAAGAGATTGTACTTTAAGCCCCAAAATTATGATAAAATAAATTTTAGGTAAGTGTTTAGGTCACTTGATCCATGGTATGTGCCAGCCATGGGCCTGAACTCACTTCAGTGAGCTAAACATCGTGCCTACTATGTGCAAAGCACTGCATCAGACTCCAAGTAAGACCCAAGCAGCGTGCAGCATGGTCAGGAAGAATAGCACAACACAAATACTATCTGTCATGAAGCAGCACGGGAAACATTTTGGTATAGTGCTTCTATAACCTTTGCAATGAAAATGCAAATTCCAGTTTTACTAAGGTATTAGGGAACAACCTGGCAGAAATGTGAACCTTAGGTTTATTTGTAAGAAGCAGTAGATACACAGAGAAAAAGACACCTGGCTGAACGAAACTACATAGGAACACAAATAATTCATACACCTCAGACATCTATCAGCAATGTTAGCTTACCATGTTTTGTAAAATATACACATCTACATTTGGCATTAAAATGCTGTCTGATTTCGCACTACTATAGCCTCTAACATTTCAAGAACGCATAACCTTCCAAGACCCACTCCTCCAAACAGACTTGTCATTTTTCAAGGTCAGGCACCATATTTAATATTTATGAATTTTTAAACTGCTTATTATCTAAAGCTGTGCTGTTTTCAGTAGATTCCCACTTTCACATTTATTTGCTGACAAAAAATTATTGAGTATTATACTTCCAACATACATTTTCCAACCAGTCCTGTAGTTTTTATGGCAGATTTTTTAAGACCATGTATGTTATGTTATGGCAGAATTGACTCACTTAAATGTTCAATGCGGAGGTACATTTTGGGTAGTAAAAGTCCTGAGTAGTGAATGTCAATGAGTATCAATGTGACACACTTACCAGGCATGGAGATCTAACGGATCAATGGTGCTTTCCAGTGGCAATGTGTATTAATTACAGGTAAAGTTCAGAGGGAACAAAAAAGTGGTTAAAAGCAATTCTGAGATGTTATAAGCTCAGTGAAAGCCATACACAGGCTAAATAAAACGTGACTTTAGGAAGCTTTAAGAGTTCTTGATTCCCAATGTGTTAACTGGAAGAATTACTTTCTAGAGCTAAACGACAGCACAGAAGGAGCTCACAGACCTGTCATGGAGTTTTCTGAAGTGCACAGCTGCTCTCGAAGTTTCTCCACATCGTCGGGGTGCACCTGCTCATACAGGGTGCTCCCAAACCACTCTGACTGTGGCTGATTCAGAACAGGCGTGACAGAGTCAGACACGTAGATCACACGTCCCGTCTCGGCCGCCACCACGAACAGAAATCCATCAGCTGCCTCAAGGATGAGATGCTTCAGTTCCTGAGAAGAAAAGACTGTGGTCAGCACGGTGCACGGACAGACCCAGATGAATGGAATTCTCCTATAAGCAACTTCAGCTTCTTTTATTCAGATATGCATTCCAGAGCACAGTTGGGATAATAAGTCCTTTTTCACATGCTTAGCTTATTTTTTCAGAAAAATGCACACAGCTTGTACCATCCCTAAGACATGGTCACTCTAAACCTCGTCTTATTACAAAAAAGAGGTGGGTGGGGGAGGGGGAGGTTGCAGCCTAGGAAAATAGGAACATGAGAGGTGATGCTCACAGGTTATTGGTTGTTAGCGAAGTGAGGAACACCCCATAGTCACTGAAACTATAGACACTACAGAGGGGTCCAGCACCCAGACCATAATGCAAAAGATCCTGAATGGCAGGAAGGAAGGACAATGGAAAAGCGAGGAGAGAGAAGGAAAGGGACAGTGTGTCTCTCTCCTGCATGGCATGTGTTCCTCTTCCCATATGTGCTGGTGCTTGAACGTAAGGGCACCTCAATACTTCTGCAAGTCCACTGGGCTTCCGGAACCCTGACGGCCCTCACTGTCGGTGTGACTGAGTCCAGGAAGCGGCAGAGCACACATCAGTAACCATTGCACTTTACAGCGACAATGGCTGGAGCACTGGCTCTAGGGTCATCCTGGGCTGTGACCACTGTTAAAAGAAGAAAGGAAGCTGCTTGGGATCCAATGAATGAGCGACAAGGAAGCCCTTGTTGTCACCCAAAGGCAGAACCCATTCTGTGTCCTCAGAGGGGACAACTTTGTGGGGACTTCAAGATAGCACAGCAGGTAAGGAGGCTGGTGACAATTCTGGTGTCTTGAGTTTAACCTCTGGAGTCCACATGGTGGAGGAATAAAACTGACTTTCAAAAAAGTTGTTCTTGGACTTGTGTACCATGGCATGCATGTACATGTTCTTGTTCTCTCTCTCTCTCTCTCTCTCTCTCTCTCTCTCTCTCTCACACACACACACACACACACACACACACACACATAATAGAATAAAAGACAAAATCAACTCTGTTAAAGCAGAATGTCTTTTCTTTGCTAACTCTAAAGGTGACTCAATGGTAGTGACCCACACTCTTCTTTCATCAAGCTAAATAAAATGCACTGAACTCCAAATCTGCAGGATACAGAGGGACAACCCCTTCATGTGCCCCAGAGTCCACAGTCCCCACTCATCACACATCATCCAGGCCCCAAAGAACAAAAGAACCTTCTGGGTCACAGTTGTCAAGCATTTACTTTTAGTAGGAATCTGATGTTCAAATGCAATGTGGAGTCCTTACTGTCTAACAGGGTCAGCTAAGGGGAAGCAAAGGGTCGGTCTGGTGCCTCTGGTTATGTGACCTCCCAACCTCTACGGTATAAGTCATGAGATTAGTGTTGATTTTCAGCCAGACAAAAGGAGGCAAGACTCTGAATATAATTGTGAGGGGTTCTTTAGATTAAGACAAATTTCTGAGCAACCCTATAGGTGATTGTCTTGATAGTGTAAGGATTTGGGAAGATCCAGTCCATTGCAGGTGGGAATATCCCATAAGCAGGAGGTCTGGGACTCTATAAGACAGAGATTGCTACCTGAGCGTAGGCGAGCAAGCATGCATTGACCGGAGGCACCAGACTGACCTTGTGCTCCCCTTAGCATGCACTGATTCATTCGTTGACCTCTGCTCTTCCTCTTGTGGATGTGACATGACCAGTTCCTTCAACTCCTGATGTCACGACTCTTCCCATAATGGGCTGTAACCTGCAACTGCAAGCTTTTCTTTTCTCCCTTAAGTTGTTTGGGTCAGATATTTTGTTACAACCATACACATGGAACTAAAACAGTCCAAGGACCCAAAGTCCAGAAGACATTGTTCCGAAGAGCATGACCTGGGTATGCCACAGCTGTTTCCAAGCACTAGGATGGAAGGAATTCAAGTACCCTCCAACGGGAAAATAGGGCAGATGCAGACAAGACAGCACAAGTACTTCTCAAGGAAAAGTTATTTTGCTCCTTTCCCATACCCTGCACTTCTGGGTTTTTGGGTCTTCTAGATGCTGATTGGTTCTGTGGTCTGTCAGCATTTTTAGTCTCTAAGTCAGGAAGATTTTCCCAACTTTTTATTTTTTATTTTTTTTATTAATGGGACAGGATATCTGGGGAAGGAGAGATCCCTGTGTCACTGAGGGAGGCTGAGTAGCTTTGTTTGTTGATTCATGTCTTCACCCGTTCACCAGGATTGTGAGGTTCCTATAGGACACAGCCATCCTTATCAGTAATCCTTACTTCCATCTCCCCCTCCTGGGGCTCGCTGCTCATAACTGAGGCTCTGGGTTGAGACACAGGCTTGACCCTGCCTCTCCTCTCCAGCAAGACAGACGGTAGGAGTCTGCGAGGGAAGGAGACTACCTTTCATGCATGCCCTTCCACCCACATTTACAACTTCACGTGTGATCGTAATGCTCTTGGTTTCTACTATTTCACAAAGCTTGCTTTCAATGAGATTCAGGAAGGTTAAGTGAGCTTCTGCGTGAAGGACTTAACACACGGCAGCCTTGGCCCAGAGCAGGCGTTCTGTAAATATACATGTTCATTTCATCATCCATGTGGTCAGGAGGGAAGCATGGGCAGGGCACACGAATGTGTAGTTGCCTTCTCTCTCCTTGCTCTCTGTCGATCACTTACAGTCCTTGCTGTAAGGATCAGGTAAGTACGAGCACAGTGCTTTTATTTTTCCCCAACCCTGTGATTACAGTGCCTCACAGACGTCTGTCTCATCAGCACTCGCTGTTCCCCCTCCAAGGTACTACCATCGCCCTGTCACTCAGTCCACAGGAGTCCGGAGCTAGCGCAACACTTATATAAAGTTTGCTTCCCGAAATTTTCAAGGAGAGAAGTCATATGACCACATGGCACCCGAGAAGCATTAAGAGGGACCAAGCGGTAAAGTACCTGCTGAAATACCCAACACAGGACTCACATGGGGGGCAGCTTCGGTTCCTCTTCCTTGTTCTGTCAACACCGTAAACAACCCACCACGCTCTCTTCCCTCCTCCCCCTGAGCCCTATATACCAGCCGTCCTTTAAAAGTCCCTCTGATCCCCTCTTTTGTGTACATTTTATGACTCTTTCATAGCCTGCTGATGATCCCCCTCTCCCCTCTGCAGCCTGGTCACTTCTGCTCTATTTCCTTTCAGCCCTCTTTGTCATGTTAGATACTCTAGATTCTGCAGGCCGAGGACTCTGCTTACTTGTTAACATTCCTGACACCCATATGTCATTTTGCCTCTTACCTCCTCTCTTCACCACACCCATTGCCTCATTCATCCGAATGATCTTGGTTGGGAATCAGGAAGTCAAAAAGCCTTATGTTTACCATATACATGAGCAAAACTTGAAGCAGAGCTGATTTGCCCAGGACCAGCGTGTAGAACCAGAAGCAATCCAACCATAGCCCAACGGTTCAGCGTCGATCCATTTACTACGTGCTATCTGCCTACTTGTGTTTCTTCTCCCTAGCCATTCATAGTCAAGCATGGGTGTTAAGATCATGGCTATGAGGTCCTGGCAGCTGCTCCCCAGTGAACAAACTCCTGGCTCCTTCTCTAAGCAACTGACTGACCTTGGGCAACTCACTGATTCTTTCTTTCCTTGGCTTCCTCGGCTATAGCACAGCGATGTAGAGTCTAAGAAATGAATCGTATAGACGGCTGTGACTCCATCCCAGCGTCATGGCTACCTGGTCTAGTCCTAGCTCTGGTGCAGTGACTCTGTGGGCATCATTGTCTCTGCTGCCTCGATTCTTGCACATGACTGGCCTCTCGTTCTCACAGGGACTGTGGCTTCACCCCCATCCTCCCTTGCCAGCATACTCGGCACACTGTTGAGAGGCACAGGCTGCTTTGAGACACGCTTGCTGAGATAAACTGAGCTGTAAGCATGGCAAACGGACGAGCTGGCACTGTCGAAGAGCGTCACTTGCTGAAGAGTGGAAGCAGCATTCCCCGCCTTCGTCCCTCTCCAGCTTTCTACCCCATGTCCTACAAAACTAATTCAGGTAGCGACCCCCACCCCCACTCTCTAGTAGCAAGAACACCAGAGGGTCGATGACTGCAATACCTGCTCAGTGAGGAAGGAAGGCTTGTACGCGCCATCTGTAGACTTGTTCCCGGTGCCCCTCATGGACTTCATGTGCGACACAGCCATGCGAAGGATGGTGAGCTTGTCTGGCTTCCGAGCCAGCGCGCTGCAGGTGGGGACCATGTCCGAGAGTTCTGTGATATACTGAGTCATCTTATTCCGCCTGCGCCGCTCGATCTCACTGTGGTTCTCTCTTCCCAGAAAGCAAGAGATTTGGAGGGGGGGAAAAAGAGAAGGATCAGACCAGGGGACGATAGCAGTGAGATAAAAGGCCACATGGTTAATATCCAGGGTTAATAATAACCCTGGGTTAAAGAACCCAGGGCTGCACTTCACTTGAAACAGTTAAGTGATTGGGGTGCGTGCAGGCAAAGGGAAGCTCCGATGCATGTATGAGGAACGTTGACCGTTATGATCTCCTTTAAAGACGTATTGAAGCCTAAGTTATATCCACATACCCATGAATTACATGCGTGTGCATGTGTGTTTGTTGGCATAAATGAATTCTGGCATACACATGTCATAATGCATGTGTGCAGACAGAAGTCAACGATCTCAAGTGTCAGTCAGGAATGCTGGATTGCAGATACACGTGAGCATATCTGTTTAATGTGGGTCTAGGGGATCTGGACTTGGGTCTTCATGCTTGTGCAACAAATGCTTTACCCACTGATCTATCTCCCCAGCTCCCTTACCCATGCACTCTTGACGGACATAGAAAATTAAGACCAGGAATCTTGAGCAACTGAAACACCCAACATACTTTCCGTGTACACACATGAATTTATATGTGTGCATGTGTGTGGTGTGTGTGTGTGTGTTTAAGGGGGTGCACACACAAATGTAGTTACTGACTACTTACTTGAGATTTATATACCTCATGGTAAAAAGCACTATAAAATAGCCACTAACTTACACTTTTAAATCTTTTTCGTAGTAACAGCACATTCAGTAAAAACCACCTGAGTATACATTAACCACACATCAGTGCTTTTCGTCTGCAATACAGTAGTCAATAAACTGCATGGGCCTTGCTGTAAAATAAGCATTGAGTTAGGTACTTGGCCATCCACTGGCTGAGATGTTTGGTAGGCCGAGTGCACTCAAACCTCTCCCTTCCTCTGACAGTGGGCCCAGAAGTACATAACCCCATCAGAAATCGAGGAGTATCTATCTATTCTTGTGTCAGCAAGTATACATGAATTATGCAAAGTGAACATGCCTTGTTCTATGCCCAGCACATGCTTTGCAGCGTAGTAACAGAACAGGTGCAGCCTTGGCTGATTACACAAGTAATCAATTAAAAAAAAAGTGTTGCAAGGAATTACCAAACTGCATCTCTGAGATGTGTTAGGATGAAAATCCAACAGAAGGCCTGAGAGAAAGCCTCCGTCTGGGGATTTACCTTTCGACTGGAAAGAGTAACAGCCAACGCTAAGACAAAGCTGTCAACGTGAGATAAAAGAACACACCCCCCTGGCTGTTACAGGACTGGGGGCTTCGTGGCTGCTCCAGGAAGACAGTGATACTATGGCAAGAAAGGAACCACCTCAGGCGGGGCTCCCCAAACACTGCATGCATTCATGAGCTTGGCACCCATGGTGCACACGCCCTCTGTTGACACAGCAGGGGTTCCTGCGCAGGGCTGGCACAAGTGCCTTCCATTCACAGAGCCCTTAGCCAGCCTCACCAAGTGCAGAATGTGGCAGAGAAAACAAGATCTCCAACCCCGTCCTCAAGCAGCTGGGGCTTTAAACAGGAAGGAAAAAACACCCACTGTGCAGACGCAGAACTGATCTCAGGCACTGAAAGGCCAAGAAGGTGAAATGTCAGGACCAAGAAGGAGACAGAGAAGGAGTGGGGAGGAGACAGTGGGCCTATGTGGCAGGGGGTAGTTGCTCTGGAAAGGGTGTCTGACATGTCATTGTGAGGAAGTAATTAGGTGGGCAGGCAATATCCCTGATGGAGGGGCAAACCTAAGGCATGAGAAAATGGGCCTGAGATAATGAGAAGTCGGGGTGCATGCCAGAATACAAGAAAGCTGGTGAAGACTGGACTCGGGAGGCTCTGTGTTGTACCTCTCCACGACACACTTCTGGGAGAGGTTTAGAGGTGAATGAATCTTGCTGGAGAGGAGAAGTTAGCTACTGAGATCAACCAGGAGGTTCTGAGCCCCTACTCCTGGTAACAATCAGAAAAGTAGAAACTGACCAGGCTGGCTACAGTGTTCTTACTCCACTCCACAAAGACCTTCCAGAGTTGAGAAGGTACACATCTTCCTCTTTAGGGAGCAATGGCTCTAAAGGAACAGGTATGTGTGTGTGTGTGTGTGTGTGTGTGTGTGTGTGTGTGTGTGTGCGCGTGCGCATGTAGGGTTGGGGTGGGGCAAGCACGAGCCAGAGAAAATGATGAAATCAAGAACCACCTGGAAGATTCCTAGCTCTCCTTCTAACATGGGAATTCAGTGGAGAAATCCTAACTCTCTCTCTCTCTAACATAGGAATTCAGCTAGAGGATTGCTAGCTCTCTAAAACAGGCAAGAATCCTCCCTGGGGATAGCAGTATTCCTTTCCTGCCCCTCCACAGTCCCAAAGCAGGTCAGTGCCTGGTGCCATTCCTGCCCCTCATCTTGCCCATGAGACCCAAGTCAGGACAAGCTCCCAGAGCTGCATCTCCTACCTCACCAGCTCACATCATGGGGGTGGTGATGGGAGTTCCTAACCAGGGAAGAGGGTGTGCTGTGTGTGCATGGGTGGCTGAAGTGGGGAGAGGTCAAGGCAATCCCAGGCAGAACATGCTTTGGGCAGAACCATGAACTCCTCCCTTCCACCTGCCCGTCCACTCCAGAGGGGACTCTGTAGACAGGCTTTCCTCTCCGCTCAGAGTAGCTCCATGATGAAACCATTCACCCCACCTAGAGTATGCATTCCCATCTTTCAACCTGACCTTTACAGTCTCCCATCAGTCCTCCGTACTTCTCTATTCCAACACACGTTCCATCACTCAGCGCCTTGCTGCATCATAAGAACACAATGTCTGCTCTGACTTATCGCCAATTCAGCACGTATCAAGCTGCTTCTTTGCTACAAACTTTTGCGTGTGCCAAATCTCTTGCAGAAATCTCTTGACCATCTTCTCCTTCCCCCACACCTGCTTCCCACAGGGGCTGTCACCACCTGTCCCCATGTGGCCAAACTTCCTTCTATTCCTCCTCCCTAGTCTCATCTTCCTCCAGCTGTGACCAGACTCTTGGTTCTCAAAATGCAAACCTTAAATGCTTTCCTTAAACTCCTTTTGATGGTGATCCTCAAACCTATAGAATTAAGTCCAAATCTTTCAGCTAGTTTCCGTGGTAACCACCTTTAAAGCAGGAGCAGAGATATACTTGCTTCCGACCATACCATATTACCATGGACCAATATGCTTTATAAACAGTGCTGGATAAACCCAATTTGTGGGCTAAGGTGTAGGAAGAAGGCAATATCACAGCAAGAGATTTTAAAATGTATGGTTGAGATTTTAAAACTGACTAGTGCAGGAAATGATTTAGCCATTTTACATTTTATGAAATAAGCCTGAACTACTAGCATAGTGGTATGTCAAAAGAGTTAAGAGGCTCCAGTTGTCTAGCAACAAAGAATGATAAATAAGTGGCATACGTTGATGTGTGCATGGTTTCATCTCAAAACCTTCATGGAGGCTCAGGGAGGTTGGAGGGGATGCCATCTTGTGTAAAGAGAAACTCAAATCTCTAAGATGCTGTTTGCTGGGCCCATGCCGCTGTGACCCCCCCCACCCCTCACCCCCCCACCCGTGGGAGAATGGACAATTGGGATTGGTTCATTGGGCCTGGGAGCCCCATATAGTTGTTGGGAGTCTGGTAGCATCCATAAGGAAATTTGTCCTGATTTACCTGGGAGGCAACTTAGGGCTCTGTACCAGGGGGGTGTGGCAGTGTTGACATCTCTGTTGGATCAAGAGGACTTGAAGTTTGGTCCTGGGGCCACAGCTGGGGGAATCGAGGGCAGAGAAAAGGGCAAAACTGGCTGCACACTGACTTGGGTTTCTTTTACAGATTTGCATCAAAAAGGCCTTTCTCTATATGCTTACTTGGGGCAGTAGGACACAGCCCAGATTGATGAAGCTACAAAAGGGTCTCACAGAATCTCCTACCGACCATCAGTGGAGGCTGACAGTAAGCCCAGTGTCATTTCATTGTGACCTAAAGGGCAAGGACAGAACTGCATAAGGCAGAGTGGTGTAAGAGTGTGTGACAAAGAAGGTCTTCCTGAGTGGAAGTCCCAGTAACCACAGGACCCAGAATATAGAATACAGACTGGTGGACAAGAGCCACATACTAAACCTAAGTATCTCTCATTGCTGCCCCTGGACCACAGGGGAAGGAATCTGAGGTCCCCCTGGCCTTATAAAGAGGAGTCTCTGATAGACCCTGCTCCAGTGGGACCCACCTCTGGCTCGTTCCCACAGCTCTCACAGCTCAGCGAGTGCACTTCCTTGTTTTCTTTTGACCCTCTCAGGACCCTGTGGAGAAACAGCTCCTTCACCTTCATAAGATCAGCCTGAGGCTCACAGAGCTACGTGACTTACGAGGACGCACTGAGCTCTTGTGGCTTCTCCCCTACAGTGCACTGGCTGGTCCTAGGTGCACAGCCTGGCCCTTTGAGAGGCTGCAGCGATGGGGACACACCCCTGGTGTTCTCCAAGAGCTCAGGAAGACACAGGTCTAGAGAGTATTTATTCCCTGTATAAGCTCCGGTATCACCCAGGCCAGGTCACTCTGAACAAACAAAATAGGTATAGGAAAGGCTGAACCGCTGATTAGCAATGAGAGGCTCATAGGAAGAAATCACTGGTCCAACTCACTTTAAGGTTGAAAACCTCTTCCCTTCAAACTTGAAGCTAACTTGAAGCCCAGTCCTCACCAGTGGAACCAACATGGGACCACACTGTGATTCAGTTGCTGGTGAGCTGCACCCAACGTGTCTGCAGCACTCTTGGACTCCGAGAACCAAGCACGTCCACGGAGCCTGGGAGGAGGCTTGGGGAGCTGGACATGCTCCTGTTGTGTATCTGCGCTGCTTTAAAGAGACCCCAATAGTCTATTCAGTGTGTCCCTTAAAAGCAACTGAAAAAGTCAATTTAAATGAAAAACAACTGGGAAGCTGTGTTGCCTCCTGGTTCTGTTCCCACCACTAGGTGGACCTTGCACTCCCACCTAGAAGCAAAAAAAAAAACAACCCTGCAATCTCATACCGTAGAGAAGCACAGAGAGTTCTGGAAAGGGATATTCCTCTTTTCTTTCTGCTGGGAAAGATCTTTGCAGACCGAACATACCTTGTTTATCTTTCCCTTAACAACTGGATTTTGATGGCCACACCTATTCCTTGAAGGATACGCTAGCTAAATTTGGATGGAAAGATCACAATTCAATTGGAACCACGACCTTTAAAGCCAGAAAAAAAAAAAGCCTACAAACTTAAGTACCACCCTGAATGAATAGGAAGTACCAAGAGGGCACAATGAAAACAAAGGTCTGTCCTGTGGGAACTTGCCCATTGCGAATGCTTCACTCTAGATAAGCCAAAGGCTCGCTGGCCAAACACTACAGAACACAGGAATAATTATCGGTCAATGTCATTGGCTAAAACCATCTCTCCAGGGTCAGTAAACCATCAGCAAAGGTTCATAGAACCTCTGTGCTCTGGCCACAAGCACTGCGGTTGAGTTGCAATCATGGATGAGGAACTGTGTCCAAACATCTTTGGTATCTTTTGAGAGAGGGGACTGAGCAGGTATGAATGCAGCAGAATGAGACTGGAAACATATAGCGAGAAGAATCAATGTTTGGGCATATGTTTATCCATATGTTATGAATCAAACATTCAAAAGAGACTTGTGAAAGTTACGTTTCTGTTCTTTACTGCTTTGACTAAACTGTCAGAGATAAGCGTCTGTCACTCTGACTTCTGAGGTGAGTAACTTGATCTTCTGGTCCTGCTCTGAATCAGCTCTCATGTCACAGCCCACAGGTGGCAGCGGACGCCAGCTGCAGCGTAGAAGCATCCTGGACCATGCTACAGACCCATCAGAGGCTGAGACAGGAAGCACCCTAAGCTGCCCAGGGTGGTGAGAAAGCTTGGACTTCGCCTTGAACGTGGGCTTGCTGCTGTGTGGGCAGGATGGGTGTCCAGATGGACAGGGCCACGCCAACCCTCTGAGGAAGGGGCGGCACCATGATCCAGAGCCCACTGCGCAGGTTTTTCTTTTTCTTTGGTGTTTAATCACAGTCTTCAAGAGACAAAAGAAAGTCTATCCCCATCTGCTGTTAGGACCTGTGATTTCATAATGGCATTCCAAGAGAGGGTGGAGACCAAGCTCAATGCTGGCCAGTGAGGGCCGCTTTCCTCCAACCGGGCTGGGAGCAGAGAGGCCACATCTGTATCTTCGCTCCTCAACTTCCTCGTAAAGAGGTCTCTTTCTCTGAGGCTCATGCCACCTGTCTCAACACCCTGAGGACTCTTTCTCCCTGTCACCATTGGGTGTCCGCATAGACACTCCTCCAACAGCCTCCCTCTGTGTGTCAGGCAGCAGCATACCCACCTTCCTGTCTGCTCGGGACCTTCCCCCTGTCCACCAGACCTTGTCCGCCTGCCTCTTCCATTATT
The DNA here is from genome assembly GCA_023101885.1 of Typhlomys cinereus. NCBI lineage: Eukaryota > Metazoa > Chordata > Mammalia > Rodentia > Platacanthomyidae > Typhlomys > Typhlomys cinereus. Next base: position 1,953,371 of record JALPQD010000351.1, on the reverse strand, counting down.
GCCACTTTCTACTCTGGGAGCACAGCAGTCCACTTTCCTGGTCAGTCTAAGAAGACGCCACTAAGTCAAAGATACTCCTTAACCACAAAGTCTGTTCTTTATTCTCTCACATTACTTCTCCCATGGCAAGGAACGTGATGGTAGTAGTAATGGGGGGAGGCTGAGAATATTGCTGGCGCTGAGAAGGGGGATCCTGGAATTCATGTGTGTATACACGTGCTCATATAAGACGAGGAAACTTCCTGTACCCTGTCCTCGTCTCTTAGAAGCCTGCGGCAATGGGTCCAGTTGTCATAAGACGGGAACCATGAGTCAGTTCCTATGAATAAGACGATATTCCCTGCATTTGAAATCAAGGTTTGATGAGAAGCAGAGCATATGGATTTGGAATCATTCTAGGGAAAAGCTAGGGACACTACCAGATGCACAGCAGGGGACAGATATTGTGCCACAGCACTTGACCAAATTCTGAGTCAACAAGTGATCATGGCAACTAGCTCGCAGATCAACCTCCACTCCTTCCAGAACCTCACCTAAGGGGTCTCTCTAGGCGATAAGCAGAGGGGCAGGAAATGGCTGCTAGCCAAAGCCGGCAGAGGACAATCTCAAATCAGCTCTCACCCTCCTGTGGAAGGATCCATAGGTCTGTCAGCCACAGGTCCTTCAAATACTCTCCTCACACTGGCCTCCGGGGGTCCTGTGAACTCAGTCCTGTAACAGCACATGTTGAAGCACATTCCATCTTTCTCTTATTTTCGAGGGGCAGAGGAAAGGATGTGGTTCATAGAAGCTGAGATTTGAACTTGACTGTGACATCTGACTCACCGACAGACTCCGAGAGAGAGGTATACAGCAGAGGGTCTCTGCTTCCGCATACTTGGCCCGAGACAATGAGCTCTGTGTATCCCTGATCTGTTATTTCATCACAAACAACGATGTGCATGTCAAGCAAATGTCACCCCTCATCTCTCTTCCTCTTTATGTCCGGAGAGCCCAGCATCACCATTTCCTGAGGTTAACGCACCATGGAATGTTATCTCAAGGGGAACTTTGACACAGAGAACTCGAAGTCATTGTTCCCAAATGAAGGGAGCCTGTGTGCAGCACAGCAAGGTGGGGCGGGAAGCAACTCTTTCTCCGAGTCTAGTTCCTCCAGGAACAAAGCACCCCCTGGTACTAAGATACATCCTGAGAAACAGGGGCATCTAAGATGGGGTCCTGTCTGCAGAGGGATGAACAGTACATGCTTTGTTGTCGAAGCTCACATCTTGTTTTAACTGGAAACGCCAAGCTCGCTAGTGGTAGTGACCAAAGCCGAAGCAGGGAAATGGACAGGCCTGTTCTCGTGGAGAAAACAGATGATGGGGTGATGGTAAGGAAGGATTAGAGCAGCTATGCCCCATGGGTCTCTCAAGGTCTTTGGGATTCCTGAAGGTCACCCCCCACTGCTGGAATCACCCTGAAGGAACACCCCAGCTGAGGAACTGACTCCAAACCTCCCAGAGATAAGATGGCCAACTTCCCTATGGAAGGATTATGGAGAGGAGCCCTCCACATCCAACATCTTGGTCTCTAGCCCCATGTGGGCCCAAGAGCAACTGGGTTGGGCTCCAATGGGAATTCACCAAGGGGAAAAAGTCAGTTTTCCTGGGCTCATCTAGGTGTATAAATATACCTGGCCCTGGCAGCCATCTTTGGCGCCCCATCCCCTCATGGCATTAAGTGCCATGAGTCTGTTTCTTGCCTGCTTCTCATGGAGGCGCCCTAGCCCCTCATAGTGCCATGAGTCTGTTTCTTGTTCCTTGCTCCTCATGGATTCCAAGCCTAGGCTCCATGAGTTCTCCGGCGCCCTAGCCCCTCGTGGCACTCAGGTGCCATGAGTCCATTTCTAGCCCCTCATGGCACTCCATGTCTGGAGTCCATGAATTCCAGCCTCCTCTCCTCTAATAAACTCAACCTTAATCCTCTACATGTGTTCTGGTTTCACTCTTCGATTCCGGAACACAAGAATCCTGCATCATTGGGATGGTCATTTCCTGTCCCGTATCATTTGACGACCCAGATGGGACAGCCGAAAGACCATTCCTGCATCAATGGGACACTGACTATGGATTGGAGACGCTGGGAATCCCCGGAAAGTAACAAGGCAGATACCTCTCTCTCCTGCATTTGTGAGGGAAAAGTTCACAGCCACAACCATTTTGGCTGTGGGTAACAAAACCAAAAGTAAACTGATGGGGGAAAGCAGAATGGGCCCAGGGCTCTTCTCAGAAGTGCGTCAAACAATTGCGGCTGCCCGTCCAAGTGTGCAGCATGGCTGCAGGAGCCAAGCAAGCATCCCCTGCAGGAAGTTTCCAAGTTCTTCGGAAGGCTGGGAGGCCTGAGTGAAGTGATAGGGAATGTACGGACAGGCCACATACAAGTGCAGCCACAGACAGGAGGTATGCTAAGAATGGTGGGATGACGTGTATCTTCCCCGAGCACTGGTCACATTCTCATAACTCAAACAAAATGACGTCAAGGAAATTGGAAGTCACAGGGAGGGCACACCTTGTCTCTTCCTCTCTGTGCACACTACATTTATAAGACCACCTGCACCCATCACCCGGGAACCCCTCGGCACACTGGGCTGCACCCAGAACAGCCTCACAGGGAAGGTTCATGTTCTCTAATCTTGAACTCTAGATCTGTATTATGAAAAGGAACCCTTTGAAATTTGCATCGGTGTTTAACTTAAAAAAAGAAAACAGAATTAATATTTTCCTTTTCTTAAGCTTTTTTTTTTTTTTGAGATAGGGTCCTTCTGTGTAACCCAAGTTAATGCTGAGTTTGTCAATTTTCTGATTCTGCTCCCAAATTCTGGTGTTACAGGTATGAACCACACACCAAGCTTGGGACACATCGAGTTGCTGATAGTTACCTGCTACTAGGCCAAATATCTGCCCCCAAATGAGGCACAAATAAGAAGGTCAAACTGAGGTTTTTTCAATGGCAAGAGACACTAATAGCTGGACAGTCGGGGGATTGTTAACTATGGGCTTAAGAAAGGTAAAACAAACTCACCTCGAAAATTTACTGGGGCCTTCACCGTCTTCGTCATCGAAGTCCATTCTGAAAAGCCAAGGTCACAGGTGAGCACGGGTCATAGGCTTCAGATTCTGTACCTGGCAATATGAGCTTTGAGAACAAGGGGTCTTGCAATCCGGTACCTCAGTTCTAAGACAGAAGGCTAAACGAAAGGCCTCGAGCGTGCATGCCATTGAGTCTAGGGCTGGGAATGCTTACGGACCGAATCAACGCTTCACAGGCCACCCGCACTGTTGCTCAGCGTTGGATGCATCTGCATTCCTGGTCTTCCCCCATCTTTGGGGGGTACTGTGTCCCCTTCGCATCTTGCACTCCATATCACGCATCCTTATTCATACCCTCCTATCCCATATGGCTCAAGGAACTGTGAATATCACAAGTTTTCAGGATGATGACAAGGAGTGAAGACTCCTGGCTATGCTGCTTGCAACTGGGTGGGTCTTCATGAATCTCGGTGCAAGGACATTAAGGCCAGTGCTCTGTTATGCCCAGTACCAGGACACAGCTGCCAAGAGGAAAATGATCACTTGGGCCCCAAGCCATTCAATTCGACTTGCTGAAGCTGGTCAAGCTGCTCCATGCAAATGCAAATCAATGTGGGGGGAGGGGGTGTCTTGTTTAACTCACATTCCAAATGCCCCTTCTTAAAAACCTAAGATCCTCCAATGTCAATCAACGCTAGTCCAGAGGACGGGTAAGGGCAAAGGAGACCTAACTGGCTGCAACTGTATACAGAAGTCTGAGAGAGAAAAAGGCATCCACAGTGAGTAGGGTGCTTGAGTAAGGTGTCTGCGGATCTTGCACTTACCCTGCTTGTTCCTGGTGGGCCTGAAGAACTAGTTAAAGCACAGAGGGACTGGCCACTAAGTCTGAGAAACTACATTTGAGCAGCTCAATATGAGAACGAAGGGTATATGTTAGGCTGCATAATGAGACCCTATTTCAAAAAAACCTGAAACATGCAGTGTGTAGCAGAACTGTTACAAATGTCATAGCTGCTGGCCAGTCGAAAGGAGAGTGACCACCATGCCCCTCTCCTGGCTCTAAGCACGTGGCTAACAGGTGACCCTGGAAAGATTCAGGTTGCTCAGGCTGCCAGAGATCTAATAAGCTGTAGAGAAAGAGTCAGCCATCCTTGCACGACACCCCCGGTGAGCCCCCAATGGGACACATGGAACCTCTAGACTTGTAGTAACTTGGGGCCTAGATACTAGGACAGGACAAAAGGAAGAAGAGAAGAGGAGGGGGAAGGTGGGCGGCTCTTTGCCTGCCTTCACAGAGACATGAGTTTGCCCAGGTTCATCTTATGGGATCTATAGCCAACTTAGATCCTTGTTGCTCAGATGCCAATCGTCCTAATATCAAGAACAGATGGAAAGACAGTAGTAATTCTATCAAAATGTCTCTGTGCAAAGAGTAAAGAAGGGGTTGGACAGGTAAAGACCAGGTAAAAGATCACATGTGTGCCAATGGGAAGACAGACCTGCATTTCCTGCAGCGTGCCTTACTTGGGCACTAGGCAGTGGTGGTGGAATTGTCTACGGGACAAGTGGAAGATAAATGCACAGATTTCTAAATGAAGCAAATGAGCACTATTCTGCATAATTACTAAACTGTCATTTCACCGAAAAGTACGTAGAAATTGTAGCCAGAACCAAAGAACCGCACTGCCACCCGGTGGTCAGAATAGGGAAGAGGATTTTTCTGTCCAGATGAAAAACATTCAGGTCTCAGACATTCCAAAGGATTCATGCAAAATGTTTAACAAAAACTCAAGCCGGAGGAGGTATGCAGATATCTTTACAATTCCACTGCCTTCAGGTTAGTAGGATTGTGATCTCTAACCCCTACCAAGGTGAGACTGATTAGGTAGCCCTTACTTTAGACGCTACAGATCTTTGGCATGTCTAGTGGACAGTAGCTGAGAGGATTCCTGAGATCCCAGACTTCAGAGTTGAAAAATGAGAGTCTCAGAAAAATTACAAGTTTTCCACACCTCCCCACACATTAGCAGACAAATGGACAAGTGAGCTGTGTAGCCAGGTCCTAGCCAGGTTGTCTGGGGTTCAGGCAAGCAGAAGGCTCTGCTCTGAACTCGGGGTCTTTAGAGGCCCAGTGGGGACTTTGCACCATGATTTGTCTATTCAAAATTAAAAATCAAGAATTGGCCTCCTACATACATGCATGCATTATGTGTGTGCAGCAAGCAGAAAAACTACACCTTCCATCCACATACACATGCGAGCACATGCACACTACAAGCAGAGAAACTGCACCCTCAGCTGTTCGTGTATACAATTACACATATGCAAGAAGAGAAAGTACAATTCCCATTTATACAACTGTACACTCACAATACACACCAAGCACAGAACATGAACCTCTTAACTGTGCATGTACGTAATCACACACCTGCAGCAAGCAAAGAAACTGTACCTCCCACCTGTGCATGTATGCATCATATGCATGTAGCAAGCAGAAAAACTGTTCCTCCCAGATGTGTGTGTGTATGTGTGTACAATCACATTTATAATTTGGAAGGGCTTAAACTGGGGATCAGTCCAGGAGATAAGTCAGAACCCTGCATGACTATTCAAATCATCAGTATCACTCACCCTACCCCTAAAGAATTTCACCAGCTCCTCAACACACACACACACGCACACACGCACACGCACACGCACACGCACACACTGCTGCCCCCAGGACACAAAGAACCTCAAAAGGAACACTTGTCCAGGTGCTGCCTTCAAGTCTTCACCACCACATCCCACTACCTCCTTTAAATGGTTACAAAAGCTGCACTTACTTCTTCTACCACAAAAACATAAGCAAATCATCCCTTGTTTTATGTCTTTTATGTTTTGCTGTTATACTGAAACATCTGGATGATAAAAGAGAAATCAAAATATAATTTTTAAATCTTATTACATTCACTTAAAAAAAATCCAGCCCAGTGAGTGGGGGATACTTGAGTCTTCCAAGGGTGAGCCGAAAACACGCTTGACCCTAAGTTTCCTGTCAACGAACCTGAATGTTTGTCTCCGCGAAAAGCCAAGACAGACATTTCGGAGCACGCCCAGAGTGAACGATGAGCAATGTGAATCTCCCTGACTGGCAGTTACTTAAGAAAACTAACATGTCGTTAAGTGTGAGTGAGCATGCGGCATTCACCTAATGAGAAAGAGAGAGCCACACCGCAGGGGATGGTCCCACAGCAGCTGGACAGGAGCAGTCAGGGGCCACCCGGCGGCAGCTGGCTTCGCAAAGGGACAAGGCAGTCAAAGGATGCTCTCCCTTCAGAGCGTGGTCTTGCTAGCTAAGACTGCTGCAGTGCTGTAACACTGAAACTAGAGGCGTTTGAACTTACAGAAATACATTTAAAAAAAAAAAAAACAAGTCTCACTCTACAAAGTAGACTGGCCTTGAACTTACAAACATCCAGCTTCTGCCCCCGGAGTGTTGGGATTCTTTCTCAAAGATGGCATTTTATAAGCCTAGCTCTGATGTGTGTGTGAGTGTGTGTGTGTGCGCGCGCATGCACATATACCCATAGGGCACAATGTCAAGGTACACATGTAAAAGTCAGAACACAACTTTGAGTGTTGATCCTCACCTTCTGCCTAGTTTGAGGCAGGTCTCTAGCGGATCGCTGTGCGTGCGCCAGGCTAGCTGACCTTTGAGCAGAATGATTACAAGCACATGTGCATGGGCTCTGGAGATCCAAACTCAGGTCCTCACAGTTGTGCAGCAAGCGCGTCGCTCACTGAGCCCTCTCTCCACCTTGCCGGTTCTTATTCATTGCTGCCACTTGCCCCTACAGTTAGAAGTACTGAGCTGGTCTCGTAGAGCTTGCCCCCTCGCTGAATTCAGGCCACAAAGGTCGCCACGAGAATGTATTTCAGGTGACTTATTTCTTCAGCTTGATCCTCCCACGCATGTGGACCCACTTAAGAAAGAATCTGAAACTCCTGAACCTTCACCTTGTGTCCCAGATGCAGGAGGAGGAGAGAGCTGTGACTTGCTGAGGCTCAGACTGTGAATCTGTCAGGGAAGCGGCGGGCAGAAAGCCCAGCCAGGAAGACCCACAGCGTGGGCCAGGCACATGGCCAGGAGGATTCCAAACCCTCGAGGGGTCAGTTAGATTTGGCTTTGAAACACTAGAATGGAATGGGGGGGGTATTCTGATAATTTGGCATTATGTCCCTCCTTCAGAATGAGCTTCAGGTGGGAGAGGAAGACAGAACGAGAAAAGCTAAGAGTAGAGTATTGTTTTCTCTCCATCTACCCCATTCTCTTCCCCTTCCTTCTCTCTGAGTCCGCGTAAGGAGCAATTGGAAGTCACTGCATCAAGCACGGGGCCCTGAAGGAAGTATCTGCCTCTAGATGCTCAGGGCCACCATGGGTGTCTCCTCCGCTCTCGCTCCAGGTTCAAGGTCTCTCAGTGGGAGGGGCTGCTAGCAGGGGGTTCCAGAGTGGCAGGGCCTCAGAGGTATCAGAAATTTAGCAAGATGTGAAAAAGTGACCGATGCAAGACTACCATGGAGGTTTCTTGCTTGGACCGAGGATGAATCGCTGAGTCATGGAGCCTTGCTTCCTGTACTTGATAGGGAGAAGGGGCTGGTGCACAGAAGCCAGGAAGAGAAGCAAGGGGGGAGGCTCCACTGTATGTGTGGGAGGGAGAAAAGAGACCACATGGGGAATTCATTGGAAATGGATCCTTGGTCAAATCCACACAAGACACAAAAGCAGGAAGCGGAATCTGTATGCCAAACTCAGGAGGACGGTAGTAGGCCAAGAAAAGAAGCAGCCTGACCTCACATCAGACCAGACCCTGCAGAAGTGGAGGCTCGCAGACCCCTACACAGAGGGGGTTCCTGGGTCTGCAAACACTGGGCTGGCCTTGGGACCACCCTAGAGTGCTCATAACAGAGTCCTGACTTGGTCTTTTTTGAAGAAAAGAAACTATGGAAAGATCATGGAGTTTCTCCCCTAATAGGTGAGTCAGAGCACAGAAACACTTGATAGAATCTAGACTAAAAGATATAAAAAGCAGTGACCGTACCTTTTCCAGCTAGCCATACTTCATTCTCGATACGGACACACATGTTTCTCTGCTTCTGTACCTTTCAAGAATTACAGGGTCCAGAGGGAACCCTTGGACTTCAACTGCTGGGTCATTTCTACATGGACCCAGCCTTCAGGTCTTGGGCTGTGGGAATGTGTTTCACTCTCAGTGGACAGGTGCAGTGCCGGGGAGCACACGTTATCAAATGCCTTGTTTTTCAGCTTTATACTAAAATGGATTAGTACAGAAAGGGGTTGGATGATATACTGAACCTGAACTTGCCAGTTACATTTTTCCTGCAAGACTTTAGTTGATTTGGTTTGGGGCTCTCGGCATAGACTCAGACACCATTCAACAAATAGAGGTGCACTTTGGGTTCCACCTGCTCCTGTGATGGACTTTGTGACCTTATCAGAACCAGTACAGCCAACAGCAATTGTGATTATCAGTTTTCTTAACTGAGTATCGTCCGATATGTCTGCCTTGTGTTCATGGGCTGGGCCCTTGCCAATTCTTCAGAAAGGAATTTTACATGCTGCCAGGAAAGATGAGCCTAGAAGAAAAGGCTGCCCGGCAGCTCCTTCGCAGGCCCATGGCTGAAGCTGTAAATCTGACTTGCATACTCAAGCAGTTAAGGGTGAGCCTCTGCCCCTCGGGGAGCCAGCCTGTGCAAGACCCTGCAGGACACCTCGGTGCACTCTCACCCCAAGGACAAGCAAACAGAAGTCTCCAGCTGGGTGCCAGGACCCAGAGCACTTGGGAGTAAATCATGTGCGTATTTAGAGTCTTGCGAAATCCAAACAGGATGCAAACTGCTGAGCATTTACCCGCTGAGAAGGCAGAACAGGACACTTGCCTAAGAGGTCAACAAAAGCGTTGCTTACCCAGAGCGCCGCTTTCCTCCTCTGGCAGGCATGGCTCCTGCCATCCTCACCTGCCCAGTGGCCGCCATGGGAGCAACAGGCAAGGTCACGGATCCAGGTATGTCTGAAGCCATTTCTGAAACCCAGCAAAAGACAAGAGGTTTAGTCAATGACAGGAAAAAAAAAATAACAAGAAAACAGTCCCAAGATCACTCGCCTGGGAGAAAAGCAAGAGCCCGGTGCTGTGGCCACTTTGCCTACCCTCAGTCACAAGCTTGGCGAGGTCCTTCTCTGGGCTCTGTTGGTCACCTCTAGGAAGTGTCCCCACACTTAGTGCTTAAGAATGTGTAGGACTAGGAAAGGCTCATTGAGCAAAGCCCTTGCCACCCGATCATGAGGACCGGGAGTTCAGATCCTCAACACCCCTGTGCATACCAGAAAGGTATAGCAGTCCACCCAAAACTTAGGAGGTAAAGACAGGTGACTCCTGGAAAAAGCTGGATGGTTAGACTAGCTGAATTGGCAAGCTCCGAGTTCAAGTGAAAGACTTTGTTTCAAGATATAAGGTGGAACATCGTTCAAGAAGACATCCGACGTCAGCCTCCAGCCTCCAGGTGCACCTGCACTCACCTGTACACTTGTATACGTGTGCACTTGTACATGTGTACACATGTACACACATCCCATACAAACATATATATCCAGAAACAACTAAGAACGAACCCAGCATTACAGAGTTTACAAAGGACTCTTGTATCCTGGTCACCTGCAGACAGACAGGTAGAATGTCTAGAGATCCTGGTCACAGGGAGACGCTGGAGAAAAGCCACAGCTTGGTACCAACCACGCAGCTTGGGATGGGGGTCACATACCTAGAATCAGTGCCCCGAGTCAGCCCCCTCTGACCACTACACTTGTCCAGATAGAGAAGCTGGTCCCCATCCTGTCTACACTCAGGAGCCCTGGGTGTCGGAGTCTTGCTTGGTCCTGTCTGGGTGATGAGAAAGTTGGCATTGAGGGTGTTGAAGTCTCCTGCTGGACTTTGTAGTGCGGCTGCCTCAGGCTGAGGTGCTAGCTTTCCCTAGTCAGTTCCTTTCCCAGGAACGAAGACAATTTGAAGAGAAGAACATGGGGCGCCAGATGGGGGTATGCATTTTGTACCCACTTGGGTTAATTTACTACTTCAAATAAGCAAGACGCTTCCGGAGGCGCCTCAAGACCATATGAAACATCTCTGATTACAAAGAAATTACACTGTTAAAGAGTTTCTCCTTCCTACTTTTGGAAAGTTTCTAAATGTCAACACTCCGTACTCAGCCCATTCCAAAGCAACACAAACACTTGGTACCACTTTGCTGGTTCTGTTTATTGTTCTTGGAAATGTCTTGTGCAGTGTTTGCTTTTTTAAATGCAATTCTTTCTGAGGACACAAGGGACACAGCAGTCTATAAAGACATATTTCAGCGAGACCACTGAGGAGAAGCGCAGGCACCAGGACCTTTTGAGGAGAGAAGAAATGGCCCTCGAGGTTGGGGTGCACCTTTGCTATTTTTCTCCCAGAAGCCTAGGAGTCTCGTGGCAGTGTCTCAGGGGGATGGCCAAATACTTCGTGTCTAATAAACATTTTCAAGGTCAGCTTGAGGCATTCCACTCCAGATTCTGGGTGAAGAATTTGACAATAACAATAAAAGTTTAGATCAACCCTTAGGCTGTGTTCACAAAGCTTTGAAGAATGTTAAGGGGGAAAGTTGCTCAATTACTCAACCAGGTTTGTGATTATAGAGAGTATGAACAAGATAGCAAAGACCTAATCATCTCATTGCTACCTGCCTCTGATAAGATATACATATATATATATTTTAAATAGAAGCTGAAAACATCAGGCGTCCATCAAGTCTTAATGCTGAAGGACAGGATAGTGGTGAGAATAAACAGGGGTGGAAATAGAAGTCATATGTTCTAAAGTTCCCCTGGAGAGAACTAGCACTCTAGCAGCTGGCCCTTAATATTCTCCAGGAAAAACGACTCTCAGGGGTGAGGGGTCAGGTGCAGGGACAGTTTGGAAAAGCTGAACACTGATTTCCTCTCTTGGAGGCACCAATGTCCGTTAAAAACACGCCAAAGAATACTATGTAAAGCTGGTTTAACTCTGCTTAACTCAGCAGGTCATAAAATGTTCCAGATTGTGGAAACTTCTAAAATTTAAAATTTACTACCTGCTGAGCTAGTGTTCTGTGCAACAGGAGTTTCAGCATTTTAAAGCAACTAACTCCCTTACCTGACCCGTGGGGTAAAGGAAAGGCAGAGGGGAGGTGATCTAGGCCTTCATCTACAAACCTTCAAAAGTCTATCACTCCTCGTCACCTTTAGGTCAGTGGGGGAAAAGGGTATGTCTACTATGGCAAAAATGATGCCTGTTGACTTTTATTATCCAATTTTCAGAAGCTGTGCTCTTTATATTCTTGGCTAGCAGGATGAAGAGGGTTAACTAATTCTAAAGTTCCAATCCTGTACTCAAATAAGGGACATAAGGCTAAGAGAGCAGCTCACCTCTAAGCCACCCACCCCACTAGGTGTGCTCCCAGCTTGGTGCAAGGGACTATATGTAAGTTCATTGAGGAGACTCCAGTAGCTTCTACCTTGGGGGAATTTTACATTGATATGCTTCATCCTATTCTCAGATAAAACTACAATATGCAGGCACTATAAAGCTATTGCACTTAGGGTCAGGACTTCAAGGGGAGCAAGTGGGTATAATATGCAAATGCAGTAAAATTATTTGCAAATAAAGAACTTTCGCATTTCTCCCCTCCAGCAAGATGTCTAAACACCCATTATGAAAAAGATGGAGGGTCCCTGTCCCATATCTTCACAAGACGTTCTTTAAGCCTGAACCGCATTAGCTCAAATGGTGCTTTTAGAAACTGCATTTACATATCTTTTGCTCCCTCCCCTACTAAAATTCAGATTGTTCTTCTTATCTACTTATCTCTTTCTTGCAATGAATTACAGTTCTGGTAGATTTTCTGAGATATTTTACAATATTTTTTCTGACGTGTTGGCTTTCCATATTGATTTTTTAAAATATTACAGAAAATAAGAAGTAGAATTAAAATTAGTCATCCTAACTCTATTTGTTTGGTAGTCTTTGCCCATAGGTTTTTTTTTTCCCTGTCTCTGCCCTACAATGCATTTGTCATACAATTATCTGTCACAGGTGTCTGTTATCAGTTCAAGTCCTGATGTTAGATCGTATTTAATACTGTGTCTCTTAATGACCTATGAATGAATTTGAACTAAAAGGGAGTTTTAACTAAGAGTGACAGCTGTCAAATAGTAGTTGAAAATTCTAAATAGTGTAAAAAATGTTGCTTTTCTTTCCCAATTTTTTCATAGGTTTGAAAAAATATACTTAATTTCAAGGGTGTTAAATTTATCATGCTAAAGGTTAAATGCTTCCATGTGGATCTTTAGGAGACATCTTTAATTATTTCTAACACAGCAGAAGTAGGTCTGTCTCCTCTGACACCTATGTTCATACCCACCCATGTGGTCCCTGGGAAAGCAACCATCCTCTGGCACCCATTTCCTGTAACTGATGCACAAGCCAGCAAAGCCCCCAGGATTCTTCTGGAAGTGTTCTGGGAAGGTCCTGGTCAGGTTAGAGCGAGGTAGCCAGAGACAGGGTACAAAGGGCAGCAGAGATGCTCACAGAGCCCATTTGTTCCAATGTTTCTGAATTTCACCATGAAATGCAGGGGAAGGAATACTGACCACTGTGCTGCACGGGGAGGAGCCGCCCTTATACCTCTATTGACTGTCAACACTGCTACGCCAAACCCTGCAGCTGAGATCCATGAGAACGGCCTCGCTGCTGGGCAGCATCAACGGAGACATCAGAATGCCCAGGCTCCCCACGAGGGTGGGGACTGAGAAGGGAGTTGGGTGTCTGCACGTGCTGTGCATGTGCGCAAGCGTTCATGTAAAAGAGACACACATGTTCATAGCCCTTGAACACATCACTTCTCTGTGCCGCAGTTTCCTGTCTGCAAAGGGACTCACGGTGCGTACGTCCTGGCGTTTGAGAATCTGAGACACTACTGTTTGAAGCCTCAGAGGGTGCTCAGCTGGTTTATCGTCTAAGCAATGAATGGTTAGAGGAGGAGACGTGACGGCGCAACTATAAACTAGACGAGTGAACCACGGAACCCTCAGATAGAAGAGAGACAACAAGTTCCAAGATATGTGTGCATGAGCATGCCCTCTCAAACAACTAGAGAGAAGCGGAGAGAGAGGAGAGGAGAGGAGAGAGAGGAGAGAGAGAGAGAGGGAAAGACAGAGGGAGAGAGAGGGAGAGAGAGAGAGAGAGAGAGGGAGAGAGAGAGGGAGAGAGAGAGAGAGGGAGAGAGAGAGGGAGAGAGAGAGAAATGCTAACAAGACCTAAGTCACTTTCTTACAGGAGAACAAAGGCACCACAGTCATGTCTCTGGTCCTACAGTACAGAAGTGCAGGGGCGATGACACTGGGTCGAGAACATGGCCGCCTCCCAGCTCTCCTGATGCTCCCAAAGATCTGCATATAAGCAGGTCCTGAGCCAACGGGGTAGCCTGAGAGTCTCTTCCTGAGCCAGCTTTGTACCACATTCCCTGTGGCTTTACTTCTATGCCAGAGCGTACCCAGGCACACTTCAGAGAGGGGGTCCGCAGATCAGGTGCCATAGCCCAAGGCAGAGTCGTTAGCTTCTACTTTGTGTCCCCAACCCCTCCTCCCACCCTCCTACAGGGCTTCATGCATACAAACATGGCATCGCAAATACAGTCACTCCACACTAATACACACCTCACACACCAGAGACAATCAGTGTAAACACACAATACACACAACAAGCTTTTGGGCCATGGTAGACTAACATGAGAGATTTGCACATGCAACACATATACAACACACACACACACACACACACACACACACACACACACACACACATACACACTGAACCCTACCCAGCTTCTCTCTCATTGGTACCTTCCCCTCATTTCTACACAACCCATAGCACACAAGCCCATGCAGCTTAGAGTCTTGCAGGCCCTTCAGAAGGTTGGCATGGGCTGGCAAGGATTCCCAGAATTTCTAGGTGAGTTCACCCCTCTTGGCTTCTGTTCCCTGTGGGCAGGTCAAGCAGAAACTGGTCAGGGTTTAGCTGGAGGAAGTCAGGGACAGGAGCCTCACATAGTTTTCCATGTAGGTGAGGGCTCCCCATATTCAACAAGGAGGGGGGTCTGTTGGCAAAGTCTGCTGTCTCCATTGAGGGGTCCCCAGTAAATGGCTGTCTCTCTGCTTCAAGCCTCCGTCCTCCCATTCGTTCTTCTCATTCTCTCTACTCTAACGTGGTCCCTGGCACCCCACCCCTGCCATTCCACAGGAACCACATCCAGCAATGGCCCACAGGGATGCTCGGCCCACGCAGGCATCCATCCTGGTTCCCCAGGAGACACAACCTCAGGCACCCACCTGCTTTGAGGCACCCCTTCCAGATCCTCTCTGCCAGCTGTGGTTCTTCGTGGGATCCCAGGGACCCCAAGGTCACCTCCTTTATCTATATTCTCTCTCGTTGACTTCATCCAGGCACAACACCATCTCTGCTGATTCCCAAACCCAGCCATCAAGCTGCCTGTCCCTCCATGTCTACCATGACAGCTGTCTCCATCTTCTGCCGCAGGCCTGTCTATCAACACCTTGTCCTCTACCCAGCCCTACCTTTCTCATTCATTCCTACTAAGAAGCTTAGTGGGATCAGACCAGCCATTCTAGCCTCACTTTCGACTTCTCTTTGCTCTTTACACCACACAGAGTCCTGTCATGACCGACCAGTTCCGATATGGTTGGCTTACCTCCACTTCATTTGTTCGGAACTATGGTACCAACCACCTGCTCCTCTCTGGTTTTTTTTCTTAACCCACCAACATTCCCTCCCACCTCAGGATCTTTGCACATGTTGTGTCTGTCCTCTAGCGAAAAGTACTTGGCCCTTTCTTCTTCCAGTTAACTCCCTGGCCAATTAGATTAAGCTCCTACACTACATCTGAGGGAGGCCTGCTTCCAGTTTCCTCAGTATAGGCGTAGTCCCAGGTGACTTGTACTCCTGAAGGTAACCGCAGTCAAGGTGAAAGAATCCAGGGCTGGGACCATGGAGCCACAAAGAAAGGCTGATGTCACTGCCTCAAAATAATGGCGGTCCGCATCAGGGTCCATAAAGGGAAAATCCTAAAAAAAAATCCTTGGTCACCTGATCCTCCTACACCACACAGGGCAGAGAATTCTGGAAGAGGAAGGAAAACCTTGGCAGGCGGACTGCAAGTTTACATGTTTCTTCCCCCACAAGCTGGCACAGGGACCTTGTTGCAGGGGCACCCGCAGCCTCGTGTGTCGCTGACTAAGCTGCCACACGCTCTGCTTCTCGCTTCATGGCTCCCCGACTGTCTCTCCATTCACTGTCCAGCTAAGAAACGGGGTTAGCTGGGACATGCTCCCTCCGCTCAATCTGCTTTAGAAAGTGAGCCCGGGGTGGATCGCAAGCAGCATTCGCAAAGCTTATTTTAAGCCAGAGGCTGTTCTGGAAGCTGAAAGGCAGCCAGAGATTTTAAAGGCCCAAGACTGAGCTCGAAGCAGATATGGATTCACGCATTTCACTCTGGAGAGCTGCTGGCTGTGAGAGAGGGTCCCGTGACGTAGGGATGCTGGGGAAGGTTCCAGAAAGCTTCCTAGAGGAGGCCACCCCTGGGCTAACCTGCTATGGATTACAGGAAAGCTATAGAAGCCATTTCCTGAATGCGCTTTTAATAGTTCCACACACAATGTCTGGACAGGCTTGTTCAGATTCTCAGGAGTATATTCTCTGGTTCACTCCCAGTCGGTGGAGCTCACTGACCTCTGATTCCCAGTGCCTCCCACATACACACACACACATACACACATCCCGTGCAACTCCCAACAGGTCCAGTTATTCAGTGTGACCCTCTTGTCATGACCTAAGAGCCAATGCAGAGAGAACAGAAAACTGCATCCCCCACCGTCCAACCCCTCATGCAAATGTTGCCCCCAGGAAGCGGTGTTTCCCATGCAGAGTCGGGGACAGCCTGCCCTGCCCTCCTGCTCCTAGCACCGTGGTGAGACTAAGCTGTGAGGGCATCCGAAAATCACCCGGGGCTCCAGGACACAATGCATGGCGCAGCTGCCCCGCGGTGCAGACAAGACCACATTACACACACAGCCGGCGCTGTCGGCTCCTGTAAGACAGCGCGGGCAGATATAACCTGGAAAAATGAGAAGCTGGAGGGCTGCAAGCTGAAAGGAAGAGGAGGAAATGCGAAAGGATCTTCTGTTTTCCCGTTTCCTAAGACGCCACATAAAGAAAAGCATCCCTTGATTTTCACACACAGAGAAAAATTACATGCAAACTTTTGCAACACGACCACATGGAATATTTTTAATGATCGTTCAAATCAATGAAACACCTAACTGGGCTCTCCCTGGGTGGGAGCCGAGTGAGGGGAGGCAGCTAAGCAAAGGCAAGGAGCCCTTAATGCCCGTCTTTCTCAGAGCGATTCTGTCACAGCAAGTACATCAAATGCCACAGCCCTACCTTCTCAGAGGACTGAGCAAAAGCTCCTTCTTCTGGTGACCAACGCCTTCTTGGGAGGCTATGCCGCCCTCGTTGAAGAAATGTCAGAAACCTCGGGGAGGCAACGCACTGCATTTGTATTCTGCTCAGAAAATGTCATCACAGATCTGTTTACCTTAACTGTGGACCATGATTCAGCCGTGACAACTGTCTTGCATACTGATCAATTTATTTGCAGCAGAATTTCCAGCGTTAACTGCTTAGGTTCTGAAAAACCGGATACTCGGATTTCCTGTGCAGCTGTGGTAGCTACTGGATAGATGGAGCTTGTTGCCAAAACATTTCAGGGAGCGATGGTGAAGGATTTTCTCTTGAAGCAAGAACAAGGGAGGGTCCCTGGCTCTTCTGGATGGACTGCAGAGCACACGACTTCCCAAAGGCCCTTCTCTGGGTGTTTTATTTTGTTTTGGGGGGATTGATGGCAGAATATACAGAGGGAAAAAAATCCAACAGGGATTCTGCAGACCCTGCATCTAGGTTTTTCTTGAGGTTTAACCTGCTCTGATCCCACTGGTAAAATGGCGGGGCTCTGCAGCAGGACAGGTGAAACAGATACGGTAAGGGGATTGCACAGGGACCCAGGATAGGAAGGACAGAACAGGCTGTGACCCTTCTGACTACCATCCCACTCTGGACACAAAGCTCCTACCAGCAGGCAGGCACTGCCGTGATGGCACTGGTGGAACCAGATCCCCCAAACAGGCACCGGTATGCACATGTGACCGGGGCCATGAACGCCAGCCTCCTCTGCTTCCTTGCTGGCCAAAGGACCTAGCATCTCTGGGCTGGGCTTCAAGACCAAAGAAATAATGACCATGTGGCAAGGTAGGGAAGTCACTTCAAGAGAGTGATTCTGAGAAGCCACACTCAACATATCTCAGTCTGAGCTGGGAGGAGGCTGCTCATGGGGCTCAAAGTTTGACTTCTCCACATTTGAAATGTAAGAGCCCCAGTGGAGAAGGTTCAGATGCCACAAGAAGAGAGCCTGCTGTGACAAAGAATCTGTCAGCCTGGAGGACCGTCCCAGAGGGAGAAGGAGAGATGAAGTCATCTCCGAACACCCGAGGGACTGTCCTACATGAAGGACAAGAGACCAATTCTCTCCTACTGAGGTCTCCCCGCAATGGACTCGGATATGAGGGTAAAGGGACAAGGGAAATGACTGAATGCATTCTGCCTTTCCAAATAGTCTGAGGGAGAACAGAAACCGAATGAGTGAACACGCTTAGCATAGAGAGAAAAGCTAATAAATTATGGAATAGCCACACTGATGAAAGTCACTCAGCCATTAAATATCGCGATTTCAAAGAATAATGTTATAAGCAAGTGCAGAAAGTGAATGAATAGGGCGGGATGCAACCTCACACAGGAGGCAGTGAGATGGTTCAGCAGGTAAAAGCACTTGCTGTGCAAGCCTGATGTCCTGAGTTCAATCCCCAGGCCCTACATAAAGGTGAACTGAGAGGACCTACACACAGACACACACACACAGACATACACACACAGACACACACATGCACACACAGACACACACACACAGACACACACACACAAACACACACACACGCACACACAGAAACAGACACACACACACAGACACACACAGACACACACACACAGACACACACACACAGGCACACAGACACACAGACACACAGACATACACAGACACACACACAGATACACACACACAGACATACACACACAGACACACGCACATACTCGCATGCACACGCACGCACACGCACACAGGGCATGTGCCACTTCCCACATCATATACACATACAATAATAATAAATAAAACACATAAAACTCACACAAGTGTATTCATCAGGGATCCATCAAGTTCAGCTTTAACTGATGACAGATAATATTACCTGCTCCCAAATGACTTTGCAGCCTCAGTTTCTGAGTTCTGGTTTGTATCTTGATTATGCCTTCAAGGACCTAGACACTAAAGGTGTGGTCTGTAGTCTGTGGCGCTACTGGGAACTGGAGTTTTTATGAGGCCTAGTAGAAGGAAGTTGGGTCATGGGGGTGCCCTTGAAGAGAATACTGGGGACTCAACTCGTCTCCTCTTCGCCTCTGAAACCACGAGCTGAAATAAATCTTTCCCCATTAAGCTGTTTGTCTTAGGTGTTTTGTCACAGTGAGGAAAAAGTGACTTAGACCTTTGAAAGGACAAAGATTTAAATACTTATTTTAAGATCACTTCCAGTAACCCTGAACTTCTTATGATAGGCAGGTCACTATCACAACTACATCTGTGACATAACAGCATCAGTATTACGAGCACATGAACTCACAGTTCCAATCTGAATATTCACTTCCAAATGTACATATGCACTGACTTTCAGGTATAAATTTCAATGTGTCCTTAGATTAAAATTTTCCTCATGTCTGTGATGCTTCAATTCTCCCAGTCAGATGCTTTGTAAATATGAAAGTATCACTGTAAGAATACGGTATACAATACTCCAGGGACATGACGAGAGAGCATTGTTAATCTGATATATAAAAATTTATGTGTAAATCAATTAGTTATAACATTAATGAACAGTTAAATGTAAAAAGAAATGGGGAAATAATATACTTTTCACCATTTTCATCTATGTGTGTATGCAGTGTATGCAAGTATGTATGTATGTTTGCATGTGGGTAGGTTCATATGCATGTGAAGGTCCCCATGTGCATGTGAAGGTCCCCATGTGCATGTGAAGGTCCCCATGTGCATGAGTACATACATGTGCATGTGGAGGACCAATCCCTCCTCCAGCTTACTGTTGTGAGGCTGGATCTCTAGCCCAGAGCTTGCCAATAGGGTTAGTTTGGCTAGTCAGCTTGCTTTGGGGATCCCTGGTTCCCACCTTCAGGACTTGGAATTACAGATGGGCTGCCACACCCCCAGCCCAGTATTTTCATGGAATCTGGAGATCTAAACTCTGTCCCTTTTGTTTACACGACAAGTACTTTGATCACTGAACCATCTTCCCAGCCCAGAACTGACCTTTCAACAGGTACCAGTGAACAGGATGTGGACAAGGATGCCCAGGTCCCAGTAGTTCACAACTCCAGAAGCCAGCTCTTAGGAGCAGGCTTATAAAAAGAGAAAGAGGTTGGCTTTGGAAAGCTCCACTTTCCTTCCATCAGTCAGTCCCCACCCAGACTGCACCAGGACTTCAGAAAAGCTGATGGGAAACCTTTAGAGACAATCTTTCTATCTACTGCGAGGTTTAATCTTCATTGTCCACTAGATTCGGAACCACCTAGGAATCACGCCTCTGGGCGTGTCTGTGAGGGTATTTCTTGAGAAACTGACCAGAGGTAGGAGGACCCACCCTGAATGTGAGCAACACCAACCTGGGGGCTGGGGTCCTGCTGTGAAGAGAAAAGGAAAGGGAGACATCCAGTTGAGCACCAGCGTTCATCTCTATTTCTAGACTGTAGACTCAACATCACCTACGCTCAAGTCACTCTTGCTGCCACGCTTTCTCCACCGTGATGGACTGTACCCTCAGACTGTGAACCAAAATAAACTCTTCCTTCCTCGTTTTTGTTAGGTATTTTGTTACAGCATCAAGAAGTAACTAGTACAGCTACATCTTCAGAAAAGTTGTTAGTTCCATTCCTTAAGTCCACTGCATTCCTCCCTCTTTTTGCTTGTTCTGCTTCTTCCCTCTCTATCCCACTCCAAACCCCCTTCCACTCACTGCCACCCTCTCCCTCTTCTGCTTTCCCTACTCCTCCTCTGGTGCTCACAGGCTTTCTCTTGGTGCCTTGCTCTGTGCTTGGCTTTGTGTCCCTCATCTATGCCCATCTAGACATCTCTGCTTACTAAGCATGGCGCTTCCAAACCTTGAACAAAAGCACCAGCAGGCACATTCTCCAGCCTTCTCATAGACTTTTCTTCCCTGTTCTCTTTGTCCCTCTGGTCTTTGCTTCTTGCTTCAAATTTCCTGCACAGCCTGAGGCCACTGTTTGAATCCACATGAAGATGACCATGGATGCCGACATTTGCATAGGAAGATCATGAGAAACATGCTTTTTTCTCAAGGGGATTCCAGGTGTCATCCTCTCAACTAGATGATTTCTCATGAGGAAACCTTAGAAAATCCGTGGGGGAGGGAGGGAGATTCTGTAAACACAATTCTTTCTTTAAATGCCTTTTCTAAAAAAAAATGTGAACATTGCCCATGTTTACACAACAAATTGATACAGAAATCACACATCCTCATAAATACAAAATTCTCTTTAAGAAGTTTTATGAAACAAAGTGATTTCCTTGTTGAATATATTCCTTGATGAATACATTCATCTGTCATCCAACAAAAACGTTTTGTGTTAAATTTTAAACAGCAAATTACTCTACAAATTTAAAATATGCAAAATAGTAGAGCTGCTGCCATGCAAGATGCTTGAGCTCCTCTTCTCTTCAAAGTAGGTGAGGTGCTACTGTTAGGCCTGAGGGCTTAGAGACCTAACAGACCTGTCCTCTTGACCCAGTTTCTGTCTGTGATGATTTGAATGTGAAACATCCCCCACTAGTTTGTTATGTTTGAACTTTTGGTTCCCAGATGGGGGTGCTGTTTGGGAAAGGTATGGACCCTTAAAATGGTGGCTCGCTGAAGAAGTGAGTCTCTGGGAGAAGGACTTGAAGTTTTATGACCCCAAATAAATTTCCTGTGTGTTCTTGGCTGCCTTTCCCACCTAGATGTGCAGTGTGAAGCCCGGGGTGTACCTGCACTAGGGGGAAGCCCTAGTGCATCTGCCACTGCACCTTCCCCCATGTCCCCACCCAACCATGGCGATGGACTGTATGCCAGCAAACTTTAAGCCACAACGAACAGTGACAACAGGACCCTAGACTCGAAGGGAGGAAACAGGAGCTGCTAGAGAAACAGACAGCTGCGGGTTTCCTGGGAGCGCGGGAAGCTGGGGCAGACGCTGGTGAGATACCTTCCAGGTGCGGATGAGGGCACGGGGCAGAGCTCGTGGGGACACCACTGTGCGCTGCTCAAGCTCAAGATTCACCCAGGCCTGGACTACCCACGGCAAAGCGGCTTTCTGTGCAGTCTGCAGGTATCACGTCTCTGAGACAGAAGAAACCATAGACTGTGTGTAGCTGAGTGGGGATGTGGTCATGCTTCATTCTATAAATATTGAGATTTGAATTTCATGTAAATGTTACAAGTCGTGAGGTAGTCTTTTGGTGGTGTTTTCCATCCATTTAAAAAATGCAAAACTGATTCTTGGCTCTTAGAACATTAAATAAAAAAGGAGACAGGGCAGACATGACCACCAGCCATAATATGCTAACCTCTAAGTGACACAAGGCCCAGGGTGAGACAGGTGTAGCACAGAGAGGTCACGAGGGCAGATCTGGGCTGGACCCGCTTACCTGGGCCCACCAGAGGTTTCTGTGGAGGGTGCTTGTCAATTTGGGATCCTAGTCCTTTATTCCCACATTTCCCAGTATGATTATTTTCTTAAGTTACTAAATCAAGAGACAACCCCGAGTTCACATTAGTACCTATGAATGACTGGGCAGAACACAGCCCTTCAGGACGGAAGGTGAAAGAGTCTAACGTAGCCTACGGTTCTTAACACCTCACACTGACATTGAGCAACAGCGTCTATTTTGTCTTTGGGACTGTTCCCCCTGACCATGTAGGGTTATATATTGATAGGCATGAAGGACATTATGGCTGGACCCTTTCACAGCCAACAGCCTGAAAAACAAGGGACTAAAACAGCAAGACTTTAATACTGGTTAGAAGAATGGACCAGAGCTGTGATATCTTGAACTGTCTAGAAAATCACCAGTAGCTGACTAGTTACAGCTAGCTCGAGGATCCATAAACCTTGTAAGATTTTTGTCTAGCAGGAGACTCTCTGACAAAGAACAAGACACAGCATTGCTCCCTCCTGTAGAAGTCAATCCAAATAGGTCTGTCAATCTCCCAGACAGGACAAAGTCCTTTAGGAAAAGCTCTACAGACTTTAGCTCTATAGTGGAAATCATGATCAGGGCCTGTGTTCTGCTCTGGGGAAAATCAAATCACTTATTGTCGACACCTGAATTCTTTAACAAGGCCTAGGCAGCCAAGGAAAGTTCAGGAAAAAGGTCCTGGTGACAGCCTCTGGACCGTCCCAAGAGCAACTTCATCCAAGGAGCTTCTAGGACTTTGATACAGGAGCACTGCATCTGATTTGTGAATGACATCGAGTTACTCTTGTTTCCATGAAGCTCCCTTAAACCTGCACTTTGAAAGAAAAACTGACCAGCCTTGAATGAGGTAAAGGCCAAGGGAGGCAGTTCGGTGGGCCTGAGGAGGGCACATTACAGAAATCCGTACACTACACACACGTGGAATGTTGCTTCCAGTAGACACAGGGACTCAGAGGGGTGCATGGACAGCGGCTCTGCCAGGCCAAAGAGCCTTGGGAGTCATGAGTTAGCAGGGATGGTGGCTCATGTCCTGAGGTGTTAAACCTGTGGCAGCATGTGGCCTTCTCAGGGGACAGGAGGCTCAACATCATAGTTAGGCACAGGTGTCAACTTGACAGTTGAGCTGTGGACACATCTGTGGAGAATTAGTGGTTGGGTTAAGCCCAGAGTAAACCTGCAGGAGATTGTCTGGCTGATGGGGAAGGCCCAGATGGGTGGGATTAGGTCCTGGTTGAAAGAGTTGGCATCTTCGTGTACACTGGGCCAGACATGCTAGTCTGGCAAGTAAGGATCGTCCCTCTCTCAGCCATTATGTAGAGATGTTGTGGCCAGTTCCCTCGGCCCTGGTGTTGTTGTGAGCGCTCCCATCAAGCTGGACTATTAACTATAACCGGACTGTTCAAAGGAAATAAACTCCTTGTTCCCTTAAGTCGTTTGATGGTCATTTGTCAGCAGCCATGCAATCTAACTGCTACATTCAAGAAGGGCAAGATCGTCACTGGCCACTTGTTAGTGTTTCTGAGTGACATGACTGCCATCAGGGAGAGGGGGACAGAAGGGGGGAACTGGTGAGGTGCCGGGGTGTTTGCCACTTCCTAGGATGGATAGTATTTGTCAGGAAATCTAGCAGTACAAGGAAGGGTCTTGGCGAGCCTCAGCTAGGCAGGGATCCATCAGCGTGTGTGGCTTTCTCAACAGCAACCAATTCTCTACTTTTCTGGGCCTTTCTGACTTTCTACAAGTCAATTCAACTCTGACTCTAATTATCTGGAATCAGCCTGGAGCCTACAGCGAAAGGTTCTATCCCACAAGCTTGTGTCTGCACCAAAAAGAAGGTCATAGCTGGAGCTTCCCACAACCCCTTCCTCAGGTCTGATGACCTGCTACAAAACTCAGGAAGAAACTTTAGTTCCACCAGTTCAACGTAAAGGACACAACCCAGGAACAGCCAATGGGAGAGATTCAAAGGGCAGGTATGGGGGACTTCCCATTCCAACACACCGCTGTCCCAGAACCAACTAGGATGCTCCCCAAACCCACCTACCATGATTCCATGATGCAGGCTGAGCTTACTAAACCTTTGGCTACTGGGGATTAACTCTCCCTTCCAGCCATTTCCCCCTCCAGAGAGCAGGATGAAGTCCCAACTCTCTGCTCTTGTGGGAGTCAACATACTGAAACCCCTGGGGTCCCAGATACCAATCATCTCATTAGCATGCAAAAGACTCTCTTGTTTCTTGCAGATGTGAAGGGAAACAGAGGAAGACCACATACCTGTTTATTATCATAGTCAGAACTTCCGCAGAGCAGTGTCAGGCCACGCCCACACCATTGCTCCGTTTTGCAAAGCCACCTCTCTCACGTTGACTTCTACTTCCTATCTTAAAAGGAGCCCAAGACTACATGGAGGATAATGGAGAAGAGTCTTCTAGTAACAATAGATTGTGTCAAGTTAGCCCTCCACCTTCTCCAACCCACTTCCTAGCATAACATATATGCCCTTCACCCAACAGGGAGAATTCAGCTCATTACAAATTGAAAGCATATTTTTTGTCTGTTTCTAGATCTACGGGCCAGCACATGTGACAGGGAATAAAGGTCAGGAATTGTGTGGAAAGAATCACGCTTGCTGCCTTCTCCAGATCCTCTGTCTCTCTCTTAAGGAAGCGCAGAATGAAACTGAAAGGTCTGCTTCAGAAAATCCTGGAAGGCAAGGCTTAGACCCTCAACCCGGTAGGTTTCTCCTCTCTTGGGTCTTGGTGCTCTCTGGCCTCAGGTTCCACACAGTGGTGGTGTTTCCAAGCACGGGCACTGAGTGAAATGTGACATAATATTGTGGTTAAGAACACAGGCCAGGAGCACTGAGACCACCACCAGGTTCTCTTTCACCCAGCTAGTCTTTGCCCATCGCCCCTCCACCCATGCCTCTTGAGAGGATACCCACAGCACTGCCAGCAAGGGCAGACTGGCAGGGGCAAAGGTGAGTGTGGACAGAGCGGCTTGGCAATTTCCTTGAAGCACTCTGGCCTGTGAGCAGATGCATTGGTGAGCGCCCCCTCATATCACCGCTTCGGGACTTGGGGAGACACCTGTGTGACCCTCTGACTCACAATCACTCTTCATCAAGCAGTTTTTGCTGTGCAGACACATCGGTGTTTAGGGCGCGGCACTAACTCACAAGCAATTTAGACCACAAATTAAGACTTCCTCAGCACCATCAGAAGCAGCCAGAGTAGGGCAGGCAAACTTGAGCTGTGGTCCAGTAGACTGACTTCCCAAGACAGATCCAAGAGGAAGGAGGAGTGGCCAGGAAAGAACTTTCCAAGGGTATGACTATCTAAATGCAAAAGGGCAGAGTCACATGTCCCCGGAAGCATATCCAGCAGGTTATGCTGGTTAACAGGTTAACAGTAGCCACACTGTGTCCCAAGAGTTCCAGCCATGACTATGGAGTCCAAGTAATTGCTTGTCTTTCCTAAGAGTCTTAACTCCCCTTATTTGTACTAGAAGTCTTGCAGCTTATCCCACTCTCTATATTCTCAAGTGGAGCTCTATTTTCTTCCACTCCAAACGGTCTGGCATTCTGGTATGTACACCCCTTTAGCAGATTCTCGCTTGTTTTAAGTCTGGAGGCTCGAAATTCCCTGATTTCCTTCTACTGAAGTTTTTCTAAGTATCGACCTTGCTTGTATCCAAGACTACACCAAGTCTTCACTCACTTGAAGCTGAGTAGGATGCGCCACACAGAAGCAACTAGACACAAACTATAAAATAACAATCCAACAAACACAATTTCTTGTTGTTGCTGTGAACTGAATCATATAATCCCTCCCCCCCCCCCCAAATGCAAACATTACAGCCTTAACTCCCAATATGAGGCATTTAGAAACAGGGCCATTTGGGGTAACCGGGTCTATGTGAGGTCATGAGGGTGTGGGGGGCCCACGATGGGATCAGTGTCCTTGTAAGAGGAGGCCTCTGGGTCTGGACTCCCCCTCTTTCCGTCATGTGAGAAGAGCAGCAGGAAATTGGTCATGCACAAGGTAGAGCCCTCAGGAGGAAGTGAATTGACGGCCACCTTCAAACAGAGAAAAGAAATCTTTGTGGCTTTAGCCAGGTTGCTATGGCAGCCTGAACAAAGTGATACACTGGCCCATAGCACCTGTGCAGAAAGATGTCTTCATGTGAATAATGTGTTTCTCTAAACAAAACAATTTCATCAAGTTAACATCAAAATCTTTCTTCCTGTTCACAGATCCCAATAAAAAATAATTCAATGGAGGCAATTATAGGTTCCATGAATTCAGCTCTCCCATGTAGTAGCCTTGGGAGAAGCTGGATCTTAGTGTGAATTCCTATGGTGACCTCTGGCTGTTGGGACATCTGTCACACTCATCCTCTTAAGACAATACCCTAGAGCTGAAGACGTTGCGTGCTTGCCTAACATGAATGAGGCCCTGAGATCCATTCCCAGTACTACAAAAAGAAAACCAAAACAACAACACAAATAAGGCAAGGACAATATCATAAAATCTTCCAGTTGTGCACAAAACAGAAATACATAGGCCAACATGACCACATGTAGCTAAAGGGCTATCAGTAATGCACATTTTTTTAATGAAGAAACACAGGCCCCAAGAACTTTCTACCTGACCTCAGAATGAGTCAACAAGTCTCACGCCTATCTTTTCTCTTTGTCCATATCCCAAATAAATGGTGTTTTCTTATATTTGAAATGTCCAGTTCTACTGAGTAT
This sequence comes from Typhlomys cinereus, assembly GCA_023101885.1. Classification (NCBI taxonomy): domain Eukaryota; kingdom Metazoa; phylum Chordata; class Mammalia; order Rodentia; family Platacanthomyidae; genus Typhlomys; species Typhlomys cinereus. The sequence continues at coordinate 1,926,467 of JALPQD010000351.1, read as the reverse complement.
TTCATTCAACGGAGCATTGTGGGTAGACTTGGAACAAGCAGTTGCAAGGAAATGATAAACCGGCAACCGGAGGCAATGTGTTCTGCTGAAGACGCAGCAGTCACGGAGGACTTCAGTCCTGCAGGATTTCAGAGACGACACGGCCCTGCTCAGGAATGTTAAGCCAGCTGGGTTTCCAAAACCAAAGACTATGTAGCACTTCAGACTCCTTAAGGAAAAACATTCTGACGGGAGCTATGAAGTTGTGTTTCATGTGAAACATGAATGTGACTTCACTAAGTTCATTTCAGTCCCAAAGGTCAATGTGCCAAGGCTCAGGCAGATACGACTCAATAGCTCAGGTTATTTTGCAAAAATATGTCTATGATAAACACAGACACTTTTTAAATTATGTGTGTATGTGAAGTATTTGTGTGTATACACAGATATGAGGCTATACACACTGTGCACACACATGTATAGGCCAAAGGTTGACACTGAGTATCTTTATTGCTTCTTTATACCTTATTTTTTGAGACAGCGTTTCTCACTAAACTCGGAACTCACTGATTGCCTAGACTGGCTGACCAGCAAGAATTATGGATCATGTCTTTGTCCACCTGATGCTGAAGTAGTAGTATGTACACACACACACACACACACACACACACACACACACACACACACACACACAAATAAATGCTTGATTTTAACTTTATCATATACTTTAAAATATTTTCTCCATTGCCATTTAATTTGGTTTAAGTGGATATTTAAAATAGAACTTAGGAAAAATTTTAGACACACAAAAATAAACGAAAATGTACGCAAATTTCCTTCAGAAATAAAACATTACCTATGCAGCTGAAGTCCTAAGTAGAATCCACACTTCGTTTTAAATGCATCTTATAAATCACAATTAGGCTCTATTTCTCAATCTGACTTTTCTTTTTCCCTGACACATAGCTGTAATCCATTAATAGGGACTGTTTGTATATAAAGATTTATTTCTACCACTTCTTTCTTTTTGACAGTTTTGCTTTTTCCTTAATTTGCTGCTGTTCTATGGAGGGAAAGATGTTAGAGTCTTCATTTTATTATCTGTTGCTTTGTTAACGTGAAGATTTTATATATGCATTCATTATTATTCCAAGAATATTATTATGCATGCTAACAAAAACTTAGTAGACCCAAACTATTAATACATAAGTTTCCCTCTGGTCATCCCACTCGGCATATGCTGCTGCTATGATAGTCAGAACACATCTATATTTATGTTTGCGTTCATTCTTTTCTTTGCTCACTGTTCCTCCTGCATCTGAGAAATTCCATTTTGGAGTCATTTTTCATCTTCTGCTATCCAAGCAGATCTTTTAGAAATTCCTGTAACAAAGCCTCTAATTCTCTTGACTTAAATATCTATAAAATGTTTTTATCTCCCTCTCGTTCCTGAAAGAAAAATTAGCTAAATACAAAGATTCACAATGTAACCCAGTGCTAGAGTACTGGCCTAGCAACTGCAATGTCCTTCTGATCCCAGAAAATAAAACACATATGTAGATCTATCTCTCTCCATATGTACATATGTAGATATGCATCTCTACATATGCATCTACATAATATGTCATTTTTAGGTTTCTGGTTATTTTCAGTTAGTACACTGAAAGCATTATTCGGTGTTGTGGCTCACATTGCTACTGTTGAGAAGTCACTTGTTAGTCTAACCCATTCTACCTACATGATCGTGTTACTCTGTTCTTAAGACTTTGTGTTTAGTATTCCCTAATTTCCACTACATTTAATTTATGTGCAGATGTCTTTTTAATTTATCTTGCTTAGGATTTGTTACAGCACCTGTTTCTAACTAGGGCTCAATGACTTTCATTGATTCTGGAAAATTTCTTCTCTCTTCCTCTAACTAGAACTCTTATATAAGAAGATCTCTTTGTTACTCACTCTCGTGATACTAAATTCTGTCAATTCTTTTTTTCCTCTCCTTCTCCCTCCCTTCCTCCTTCCTTCCCTCCTACTCTTCCTCCCTTCCTCCTTCCTCCTTCCCTCCCTCCTACTCTTCCTCCCTCATACTCTTCCTCCCTTCCTCCCTCCCTCCCTCCTACTCTTCCTTCCTCCCTCCATCCCTCCCTCCTTCCTTCCTTCCTTCCTCCCTCCCACTCTTCCTCCCTCCTACTCTTCCTCCCTTCCTCCCTCCCTCCCTCCTACTCTTCCTTCCTCCCTCCCTCTCTCCCTCCCCTCCTTCCCCTTCTCTTCCTCCCTCCCTCCACCACTCCATTCCCCCCTCCCTTCTTCCCTTCCTTCCTTCCTTCCTTCCTTCCTTCCTTTTTTCCTTTCAACCAACAAGATCTCATGTGTCCCAGGCTGATCTCAAACTCCTCATGTAGCTGAGGATCACCTTGAACTCTTGATTCCCCATCATATATCGCCCACGTGCTGGAATTACAGGCATGCACATCATGCCCAGTTTCTGCAGTGCTAGGGATTGGCCTCAGATCTTCATGCATGCCGGGCAATCACTCTATCAGCTGAGCTTATCTTCTGCCGCCTGTAATTTCTATCAATGTAGATATCTGTGTTCAGCAGCTATTTAACACACCCATTGGTTTCCTAATTTTGTTTACTTTCAGCACTACTGACTACTCACTTCGATTAAATAGCAACCAAAATGAACAGAAATACAGAGGCTTGCATTCATTTTTTTTCGCTGAGATTATGTGAAGCCCAAGGTTGTCATAAATGATCCTGAGGAAAAGTTGTACCTTCCCTGAAACATGATGAGAACAGATGCTCAAAAAGTCAAGCCAGAGATCTTAAGTGGGTTTAATCTGATGGAGAAACTGAAGCACCCCACTGTCACTAGACACCATGCCAGCTGTAAGATGTCACTCAAGCCCCACTTTCGTGGCTTTCTCTGCACTGTGGGATACTGTGATTGTCAGTCTCCATGGTTGCCTCGATGTCTATCGGCAGGGAACAGAACGGGGAACAAGGCCTACCTGAGAGGTATCCTCTGGATTAGCATTGGCCTCTGAACATGCCTTTGGGAGATTGTCTTGACTGGGTAATTCATGTGAGAAGACCCCACCCACTGTAGGTGGGACCATTCCCTAGGCAGGTGGCCTGGAACTGAATAAAGTTGGCAGAATGAGAACAGGCAAGACAGCAAGCAACCACACATGCATTGATTCACCTTCTGCCCTTGGTGTGAGTATAATGTGACCAGTTCTCGAGTTCCTGCTGCTTTAAATTCCCCAAATGATGTGCCCAAATGAGGGACTGTAACCTGGAATTATGTCTTTTCCAGCTAAACTGCTGAAGTCAGGGACTTTAAAGAAGCAACAGCAGTGAAACTAAAACAGATATATATTTTACATTAATTTTGTGAGCTTAGTATCGTGACCACAGCTTTCCTGGTGTTTGCCTAGGCTTCCAAAGCACAATGAAGCCTTTTATCTCTAAATCAAGTCACTTGTTTCAAGGTATATATAGTAACACCTGGGGCGGGAAAGATAGCTCAGCCATTAAAGCTCTTCCCAAGAAAGCAAAAGGACTGGAGTTTAGAGTCTTAGAACCCACATAAAATGCTATGTATACCAGCTGTAATCCCAACTCCAGAAGGTGGAGCCTGGGAATTCCTAGAGCAAGTAGCTAGTCAGATTAGCCCTACCAGTGAGCTCTGGGTTAGAGAGCCAGCTGCAAAACAATAAGGTACAGGAGCCATTGAGGATGATTACCCATATCACCCTTGGACCTCCATGTGCGCACTGCTCACAAGCATGGGCACCCTCACACATGTGTATCCATCCACACGCAAGCGCTACATCACACATATATGAAAATGGCAAAAAGATACAACTAACGACACAATTGTGTTTTGTCGTCCTATCCAATTAAAGAATATGTCTTTGTGTATGCATTGTGCATATTTGTGTGTGTGTGTGTGTGTGTGTGTGTGTGTGTGTGTGTGTGTATGGGTGTTCATGTGCTGGTCCTCATCTCTCTACCATGCTTTAAAAAGGGTGTCTTTTTCATCACTGTATAAGTCCACAAGCCCACAAGCTGCCAGATCCTCCCATTTCTGCTGTTCCCACTTCCTGGAAGTACATGGTGTGTATATTGGGAGGGGAGGGGGGAAAGATGCTACTGCATCGAGCTTTGCCCTGATTCTGGACCTTCACCTCAGGCCATCAAGCTTGTGAAGTGAACCCTTTTAACCAATGAACCATCTCCCTAGTCCCAAGAATTTGTCATTTCAAAGACAAAAAAAATTATCTAAGTGCCTTTTTTGAAAGTCACCTTTTCCCAGTTGAAAATAACACATTTGAATACATGACTTCATCTGTCTGTCCCAGAACTCTGCTGATGACGGGAAAGGAATGCCAATTCCAAATGCCAACAAGCCAGCCTCAACCCCTGGGCAGAGAGGCCAGAGGAGAACTAAAAACTGAAATCTCCCGGAAGTGATCAGACAGCTAACAGAAAAAAATGAGAACAAAGATAGAGGTCAGAGATGAATCCAAAAGTTCCAGTTAATACAACCTCCAGAGAGGAGAAGAAGAATTTCTTTATTTTCATTATTCAATCTGAAAGTCAGAGTTTCTAGATTGAAAATGCTCAATGAGCACTTAGGACAATCAAAATAAGAAGTGCCCAGCCATGCAACAGAGACGATCCTAGACTAAAAGGTTCCAGTACTCCAGTGGGATAAAGGGGAAACTCAGAAGCCAGACAGCCTAGAAGGCCTCTCATTTTTCTCAGCAGAACCAGATGCTACAAGGCAATGGAGATACAAGGCATGCTGCACTCACAGGTCCAAGGCCTGGCATGACAGGACCACTTACCAACTCAGCAAGAGGAAGGTGGAAATAAAGACAACTTCAGGCAAGCGTCCAGACCTTCTTAGGTGGCGCTGTAATGCACATTTGCAACATGAGAGACTGAAGTGAGGAACAGGTGTAGGTGCATGCAGATGGCCTCTGGCAGATGGTGAAGCCAAGCAGTGGATGAAGCCTGGGCCCCGAATCTGGGATCAACCCCTGTCCCACCTGAGTAGGGACAGAAGCCTCTGGTCATGCAACTGTGCATGTTGCCAAAATACAACTAAAGATACTTTCAAAGCTCCAGGAGCAGGAGAGATTTCCCATCAGAAACTGCCAGCAGCCAGTTGCTCAGAGTCCACCTTCCCAAGCCCACTCCTGATAAGGTGGCACCCCCAGGGTTTGGCAAATGAGAGAAAGAAGGCTCAGCTATCCAGCTGGGCTGTGACAATTGATGACTAGTGTTTTTACTCATCCATCTTGACGGGAATGGAAAACTCAACACAGAACTGAACACCAGTGTGGTAACAACTGTGAGAAGACAGCTGCGAATGGGAAAAAATCCACGTGCCTCTCGTCTACACGGGCATTTTCTATTGCGTCTTTGCCTGCTCAGTCCTCAATAAGCTCCAGAACAGCCTATGCAGATCACGTGCTCATCATGTTGTATCGTCAGATAATCTTCTGACCTATGGGGCTCCCTAGGTGGAAGGTGGGCACTGTTTTTGTTTTCTGCTACTACACAGACGTAGAAGGTAAGGCCCAAACAGTTAAGAGACTTTCCCCAAGTAGCAGAAAGAGGTTCCATCCAAAAGGGTTTTTGTTCTTACCATTCTATCTTACTGACTCTTGAGGGTATGATACATCATCTTTACTGGAACTAATCTAAGCATATTTTTCATATGCTAATGTATCATCATAGGTGAGAAGAGGGTAGAATAGAAGAAGAGCTCACAGAGAGATCCAAAACATGGGCTGTGGTATGAGATGGCAGAACAGGAAAAGGGTCAGAGAAATGGTCGGACACTGGGCTGGAAGGGGTCATGGGAGCATTACGTCTGTCTGCTGCTAGTCTCCTGTCACCACAGACTGGTCACACTCCAACGAGTTCTTCCAGCTCTTTTGACTCCCAATGTCATCCTGAGACTTGCAGGCAAGAGAGTGTGACACTGGATTTCAAAGTGAAACATACAGGCTGGAGAGATGGCGAAGGGGTTAAGGCTCTGTCTTGAAAGCAGAAGGTCCTGAGTTCCGATCCCAGGTCCCACATAAAGACACAAAGGCAGAAATGGTGGTGGCCTGTATGTCCAGTCCTGCTGGATGGAGCCTGGGAAATCTCAGAGCAAAGCAAGAAGGAGGTAGAAGCAATCCAGGATGATTCCCAAAGTCACCCTTAGTCCTCCTCAGGGACATGCAGTGCTCTCTGATCTCTCTCTCTCTCTCTCTCTCTTTCTCTCTCTCTCTCTCTCACACACACACACACACACACAATAAATAAATAAAATATTTCAAAGTGAAACATCCCTACCCCTCCAGGGCTGCCCTGCACACAAGCACACAGAAGATCATCTTAGCCATCTTCCCTCCAAAGCCCCAAACTCCTTTGACAGCCAGGACTCTGCAGCCAGGACTCTGACTATTCAGCTTTTATGCGCGCACGTGTGTGTGTGTGAGACAGAGAGAGAGGACACTATGTGTCCCAAGAAAGGACTTCAAGAATCATCCTGGATTGCTTCTACCCCCTTTTTGCTTCACTCTGGGGTTTCCCAGGCTCCGCCCACCAGGGCCAGAAGTGGACCCCGGCCATTTCTGCCTAGAGTCTTCACGTGGGACCTGCTTGCAAGGCAGAGTCTTAACCACTGAGCCATCTCTCCAGCTTACCTCCGAGGATTTTCCAAGTCCTTCCTATATTGTAACTGGAGGTGCAGGTGTCCAAAAACACAGGGCAGGTCCACGGTACCCAGCGGCAGCCGCAGCCAGCCCTGAGAATGGTGGGTCCATGACATCTGGCTGGAACCTCTGCTCACGTCTACTAGTAAGACTCCTTTGTTAACACTTCCGGTCTGTCCCCTGGCGGGGAGCCAGCACAACAGCAGCAAGAAGGTAGTCACAGGACAGGACAAACAGTTCCACCCTCCCAGTCTCCATTTCCTCCTGTGGGAAACGGGGCCACTGCGCCTGACCTTCGCACGATCACATGGGAATGAGTCTGCCAGCTGTGGGCACAGATCTGGCTCAGAGCACCTTGCCTCTGGGAACCTGAAGGTGCTCTCCACCACCACCAGCAGCACACGACAATGTGTCCCGTCCTGTCTTTCCGCCTCCAGCCTTACCCACCTGATTCCGGAGCCCCGAAAGCAGAGCAACTCCCGTATTGAACCGGTCTCTTTGGCAGTTTGAGCATGGTCAGGCTTGAGAACTACTCAATAGTTACATCGGACCCCACCAAAAAAGTTTCATCTCCAGCGCTGAATATTCACATGCAGGATGAGCAGGAGGAAGCCGCCCTCTGGAATGTCAAGGCTGAAGGGACTGTGCCCTACCTGCCAATCACTGTACGCACAGCACCAAGCACTGAGAACAACAAAGGGCAGACAACCCATAAGTAATTGTTGAATGGATAAATGACAGAAAATGAATAAACTCGAACAAAAAAGGCACTTGTCCTAATTCCAAATGTTAACGAAATGCAGCCAAGATACAGCAGGGCCAGGTGGGGAGGTGGATAGGGCACCAGGAGGTTACAGAGCCAGGAGTTCATCTCAGGCCCAGCAGCTCTGCACCCCCAGTAGAGGATGCACAGTGGGGGACCAGAGCATGGGGTCAGGGGAACAGGAAGGAGAAGTCCCTTGGGAAATGACTGTGTCCACTCTGCCAGCGAGGGCACAGGGAGGAGGAAGTGGGTATCAGGTCCTGCAGGCCTGGACCTAGCGGCAGTGGGTGGAACGGTGGGTGGAGCAGTGGGTGGGGCGGTGTGTGGGGCAGTGGGTGGAGCAGTGGGTGGAGGGAGGGGTGACCAGAAGGACGTCCTGGTCAGACGGGAGGAACAGACACTCCCTCAGATGGGGGAAGCATCCAAGGCTGCAGTGCACTTGTCCCCGTGAAGGGTGTAGGTGGAACCTCGGAAGCAGGACCCGAGATCTCCCTGCCATAAAATTGGAGGAGCAGTGTCCAGCGAGGGGCTGGTCATCAGCACGGTTCAGCGCCCCCAGAGTGCTCAGGGAGGACAGAGCTTCCGGCGTTTCTCTGGTTCCCAGCCTTGTACGGCGGGCCGCGTACCCGTGATGGCACAGAGAGAAGCGATCGCAAGGAGGAAGGGCGGCGCTCGAGAACACCAGCTGTCAGACGCTGGAAATGAGAACCGGCAGCCTCATTCAAACACTGGAAGAGTGAACCCCAGTCCTCACCGCGTCAGTGCTGGTTGGCTGTGGCTCACTACTTGAGAAATCAACTTCAGAGTTCATTTTTCCAGTGAGGAAAGATCGCACGGCTCTTAGACCAGGGTTGTGGGGCTCTTTCTGGGCCTGAAGCACTGCAGGCCATAAAGATGGGAGCTCTTAGGAGTCTGCAATCCTTAGGAGTCATGGCAGACGTGAAGCAAAGGGAGAGGCAGGGAGAGAGAGTCAGGGCTTCCCCAGCCCCTTCAAGGTCAGGGTCCCCATGACCTAGCTTCCTTCCACTCACCTCTTAAAGGCCCCACCGTGGCAGGGCACTCTAGCCTGTAACACAGGCTTTGGGGGGAACCAAGCTGTAGACTGGGCATGTGGCTCAGTGGTAGCATGCTTACCTAGCATGCACACTGACCCAGCTCAGTGCTTAACAGGGAGACAGCAGACAGACAGGAGGGAGGGGGGAGAAGAAGAAGGAAGGAAAGGAGGGAGGGAAAGAGGGGGAAAAAGAGAGAGAAAAGGAGAGGGAAGGAGGGAGGCAGGGAGGGAGGCAGGGAGGGAAGCAGGGAGGGAAGATCCAAACTGTAGCAATAAACAAATGAGGCAAGCCTGTGATTACCCTTCATCTTCCATGCAAGGGAACAGGCAAGAGAGGCATCCAGCCACCCATGAGCCATGCTGGACAGGTCTCCTCAGATCCGCAGCAGACTAAAGAGACTCTGGCATACAGTCAGCCCTGGTACAAGCAGCGCGTCCTACAGAGATGGAAAAACGCAGGCCTGGCCGCTCTGTCTCCACGCAGATGGTGCCTCATCCTCCCGCAGAGGAGGCTGCTGCCCGGGCGCTCTCACACTGCACTGAGAAGACCAAGTCTCCACCCTGTCCTGTTGGGGAACAGAGGCAAAGATGGTGGGGGAACTTACATATACTGAGCAGAACTCGGGAAAGGTTGCTTGTCCTTGGTGTACATATGACCTTGGCATCCACAATGCAAAAACTCGCTTTAAACTGTGACTGGCAAAAGAACCGTGTGATACAATAGGAATGTGTGGTGTTTTTACTTTGAATACTTAAAATGTGTTGAGAGAGAGAGGGAATACAAGCAAGCATAAACTCACTGTAATTGAGTATAAATCAAATCTGAGACATTCCTGAAAATAACTGCACTTGGCAGAGATGGTTAAAGTTATGACAGACAAGTTTGAGAAGACCATGGAAATAACACAGAACTAGAGAAGTCATCACAATTTAATGGCTCTTGTAATCCTACATTAAATGCAGGACAGAGAGTAAGGTTCCTGAGATAAGGAACAACTAGCAAATCATACACAAGGTCTACTGACCACACGGTGCTATTAGATTCATTACATGTCGGCGGGTTGCAGGAGTTTCCCCACTTTTAGGAAATGCTCACTGACGTATTTGGAGCTTGTCATAGTTAAGCACAGGTGTCAACATGACTGTTGAGTGTTTGAGCTCTGGGCACACTTGTAGAGAGTTGATGGTTGAGTTAAGCCCAGAGCAAACCTGAAGGAGATTGTACAGCTGATGGGGAAGACGCAGCCCATGGTGGGCGGGATTAGGCCCTGGATAAATCACAGAGAGCTGGTTGAGAGAGTAGGCATCCTTCTGTTCACTTGGCCAGACATGCTGGTCTGGCAAGTAAGGATTGTCCCTCTCTCAGCCATTGTGTGGTGATGGTGTGGCCAGTTCCCTCGGCCCTGGTGTTGGTGTGTGCTCTCCCGTCAAGCTGGACTAAGAACTGTAACCAGAAATTGTAAGAGAATAAACCCCTTGTTCCTTTAAGCCGTTTGATGGTGATTTATCATCAACTATGCAGGTGAACTGCTACAGAGCTAGAAAGTACATCCTTGGGGTCAGAGAGAAGCTCAGTGGCTAAGGCACCTGCTAACAACCTGACCACCTGAGTTCGAACTCTGGATGCCCACCTGGGGGAAGGAGAGACCTGACTTCTGATCTCTACCTATGCATCGTAGCATGCATCTCTCTCTTCCCCCTCCTCCCTTTCTCTCAAATAAAAAAGATTAAAAAGAAAATACGTCCTTTCTGCGATTCGTTCTCAGGTGATACAGAAGCAGGCAGAAACCCACACGGTTATCAGTGTCAGCAAGTGGATGGAGTTGGGAGAAGCTTGCAAGGGCTTTTGGCAACATGCTGAAACTTTTAATGAAGTTACTCCAAACAAGAAACCTGATGGCTCATTGGTTTAGAATGTGGAGAATTCAAAGACTCTTCATTCACTCATTCATTCATTCAATCGACAAACACTTATTAAGCACTGATTGTGTACCAAGCTATATTCAAAGTAGGGCAGATACAGAAGAGAAACGAGTCCTGCTTCCAGGGAGAAATGAAGTTAACTCAGGTTTCTGGCAAATTCCCATCTCGGAACTCAAGGAACCTCAAGCTTATGGTCTCTTCCGACCCTGTATCTAAAGGCCTTGGGGAGAAGTGATGCTTTTCCTACTAAAAAGCTTCCCACACCCTCTTTCGTTTCTTCCCCTGGCTCCACCTATTTTAAAACCTCCCAGTTATAGGGAGGTTTTACCTCCCTTCATCACCTCTCTTCATCACGCTCACTGTTACCTGGTCTAAGCCTGTCTGGGGGTCGCCAAGCATGCCCCTCACCCAGCTGCCACCTAGCAGATTCCCTCACCTGCCCTGCCTGGATCACCACGCCTGTCCCTCCTCACTCAGCTACCATAGAGATCTTTTCAAAAGCTGCCTCTAGTCATCCCACCTCCTGACTGCACTCACTTCAATGGCTTCCCGATGCACTTGTGAACAAAAGACCTTCTCTCATGATACCCTTTAAACGCTGTTCTGAGCATCTGATCACTTAATGGACGCCTGACTCATCAGCCACACAGCAGAGCTCCCTGAAAGCCAAAGCCACGCCTGGGTTTGCACACCACTGTGAGCACACAGTTGGCATTCAATTAATATTTGTTTAATTAGGTGGATAGGCAATTAAAATAATTAATGTGTGGCCTGGACCAGTGAATACAGTGTGGTGCCATTCGCAGCCACAGGGGACCAGGGGGGCGAAGTAAGTGAGGAAGATTCAGGCTTTGCAGAATCTGTGGGAGCCCACAGACCCAGTGGGGAACTGGAAACAGAGACCCACCCTTGGTGAGATACACTCTGGCCAGCCCAGTGGTGCAGATCCCTAAAGTCATTCCTTTAGCATTCTTCCTTTGCCCGCAAGAGAACAAAAAAAAAAAAAGAGAGAGAGAGGGTCTACAGTCTTGTTTGCTCATGGAGGATAGCCATCATTTGCATAAATTTGCATAAACCTGTCCCAAGGCAGCCCGCTTTAAAGACCCACTGAATATACACCACATGTAGCCAGCCTGTCTTATCAGCATTCTGCACCCACCTACCCCACTAGCCACCAGCAAAAGACCTTCCATGCAAGGAAGAGGGACCTGTTTAAGAAGGTTGACTCAACTAAGTTAGAAGTTTTCTGGTGTGAAATGCTTTAAAAAGAGAGAGGGGGGAGAACACAGCTGTGATCCTTGATCACATTCATTCATTTTGTTCTTTGGGGGACTTGGAATCCATCAGGCATATCAAATTATAGCAAACAATTCCAGACTATGCCTCATTTCAAACTGCTGATGTGCTAGAAACACCAGTGCTGTTCTAAAAATAAGAAGAAAAACTCTGTGCACTTCTGTTCTTTCACATTTAAATTGACTTCCATCATGGATTTCATGACTATCTGAAAGCATCTCTTAAATCAGGCAGGGTGGTCTTAAACCAGGTGCGGCGGTACACACCTGGAGTCCTAGCGCTTGAGAGGCTGAGGCAGGAGAATCGAGACTTCAAGATTTCATGGACCACAGTCTCCAGCGAAACCCCGGATTTCTTTCCAGTAGCCACCAGAGGCTGATGATAGGTTTTACCCCCTTAGATCATAGCTAATCAATCTAGCTCTGCTGACAGGTAAAGTGGATAATAATGGGTAGAGAGGGGACATCACTCTGCAGCATGGCCTCAATGACAAATGTCAGAAGTGACCCCACCCCATGAGTCCAGACCACCAAGAAGGTCTCTAGACATTGCAAATGCACTCTGTGGACATACTTGAAGCCATGAGCCTATGTTGTCATCTGACTCCGATATATTCAAAAAGAACAAAAGAATGGTGTTGAACTGTTGAGTCCCTGCTGGTCGCTCGTCCTCCTATCTCCACCCTTCTCCCTTCCTGGTGACTCCGACACACCTGACTTTTCCTACCACAGGGCCTTTGCAGCCCCTCTCTCTAGTCTGTGTCTAAGACAGGGTGCTGACTTCATGTTCCTTCTTATTATCAGAACCTGACTTAAAGGTCGACTCCTCACAAAATATGACTTTGGATATTTTATCCCAGGGTATCATTTCCTCATAGAATTGACAACAGTTTGCTACTAGCAGAGTCATGCAAATCTTTCATAATTATTTGACTCCCTATTTGGTAGCAGAATCTGTGCCTACTTGACTCACAGTGTAGCCCCAGAACCTACATGAGCACCTGACACACAGCAGCTGTTCCATACACATTGACTAAGCACGGTCAGATGCGTAATTTTTAAACTGAGACGCAAGGAAGATGCCTGTCAGTAGAGTGGGTTTGAAGACTGACCACCTACATCTTGCTTCTCACCATCACTGGTGACCATCCAGGAATCAGGTAGGAGCCCAGGACTCACCCTTCATCTAGATGGTGAAATTTTATTTATTCTAAAAGAATGAGCTATCCTGCTATTGAAAGACATGGAGGAGACTTTAATGCCTGGAACTGAGAGAAAGACTTCCAGGATAGGGCAAGTGAAATAGCACAGTAGATAAGACATCTGCTCAAAAAACTGGTTACCTGAGTTCAATTCCCAGAAAACTATATGATGGAAGGAAAGAAATAACTTTAAAGTGATCCTCTGTTTTCCATCCATACACATCCATGGGATGGGTATGTGTCATTATCTACCCATCCATCCATCCATCCATCCATCCATCCACCCACCCACCCACCCATCCATCCACCCATCCACCCACCCATCTATCTATCTATCTATCTATCTACCTACCTACCTATCTACCTACCTACCTATCTATCTATCTATCTATCCATCCACCTATCCATCCATCCTCTCTCATAAATACATAAAATATTAAAAAGAAGACTGTAAGGCTTCAGAGACGATATTCTGTGTGGTTCAGTGATACTTCATTTTCTGTTGTTATAACAAAATACCCGAAGCTGGTGTTTTATGATGAAAGAAGGCTTTCTTGTCTCAAAATTCCAGAGGTTTAAGAACATGGGACCAGCCTGTTGGTGATTCACAGCAGCATGTGGTAAGATGGGAAGAAAAAGATCCAGGAAGGTTCCAGGCTCTTTCACAGTGACCTGTTATCTTGAGAGCAAGGCGCTAATCCCTTCTTAAAATCAAGCTATCCCCTCCCCTCCCACTAAGATAGACTCCTCACTGGAGACCAAGTTTGTGTCCCAGGAGCTTGAAGGGCTCACTCAAGCCACATCAAACCGAGTACATGACAACTAACTACATGGAAGCGAGTAAAACTATGAAGATTGGAAAAAAGATCAACAGTTGCCAAGGATAAAGAAAACCCTGTGGAGTTCTTCAAGGCAGCATAAGAACCCCGTGTGACCCCAGCGGTAGATGCATCCATTTTCCCAGCACCATGAAGGAATCCCAAGGTCCAGCGTGGACTTCAGGTAACAGTCACACATGAAAGTTCGTTCATCAAATGTAACAAGCGGACCCTTCTAGTTGTCAACAACAGGGGAAGTTATGCATGTGGATGAGCAGGGGGCTGAGGAAAGTCTGTGTCTCCCTCTCCATTTGGCTGTGAACCCAAAACTAGTATTTAAAAAAGTCTTTTTTTTATGTATATTAAACTGTGCACACACACACAAAGACACACAGACACACACATGGATGAATAATAAACCTCTTTTTTAGTACTGCTCCCTTCTTCCCTTCCTTTTTCTGACTTCTTCCTGCTTTTCTTTTCGATAGCAGTCAAAAGCTGTCAGTTCTCACTTGGGCTCCCTGGCGTACATGCCAAAAGGATAGACTTTAGTTTGACCTAGAGGCAGGCTGATCATGTGTTTCAAAGGCAGGTGGGTCAGGCGGCCAAGCTGACTCTTTCTTGGGACTTTATTGATTTCAAGATGCACATTTGTACCATCACCAAGGTCAAGGAGAGTCTTGACTTGCCAGAGCCGAGCTGGTGCAGACTTTCCACAGAAGCACGTAACAAAGGAAGGTTTGTAGACCCGGTGAGGATCCATGCAGAGGTCAGCCTGGAGCCTACACACAGCTAGACTGGTGTTCCAACGCTAGTCGAGGCCAATCAGCTTTCAACCACAGCACATATCAGGAGCTGTGCCCTCCTGGGTCCCCAAACACACTGGGATGGTACCCATATGTTCGAAAGTCTATCCATCCCCATCTGAAACTTCCTGTAGGCCAGCAAGTCTTTCTTCCAACAGCCTGATTTCAGGAGCTACCTCCACATAGGGCTGGTAATGACACATACAGACCTAGTCAACATTCCCATCATTCCACCATTTGAAAAAAATAAAGCTAATGAGCTTATACCATTTCCTCTGTGAGATTCAACGGATATTTTTCCTTATCTTTGTCTAATTCTGAATCCCGCAGAGGACTGGCACATCAAAAAAACATTCAGCCGGACCAGGGAGATGTTGCAGGGGTAAGAGTCTTTGCCTCAAAAGCAGAAAGGCCTGAGTTCAAATGCCCAGGTCCCCTGTAAAAAAAAATGCCAGGTGGATAAGGCTGTGGCCTGTAATTCCAGCCCTAAAGAGCAGAACCTGGGAAACTCAGAACAATGGAAGAGAAAACCAGGATAATTCCCAGGGACCCTTGGGTCTCCACAGTCACACACCTCAAATACCCTCTTGTACACACGCTTGCATATACGTGCAACACTGATTGCTCAAGACATGCACATACAGTATTTATGTGGCTGCTGAACCTTTCCAAACATCCCATCCATCTAAAGTAACAGCACTGGCAAACTTTCTGCCAATATCATCTTCCTAATCAATTATGGATCAAAATGCCAAAACCCAGAAGGGTTTTGAAGGGAGTGTGGTAATTAGTTCCAGAAAAGGAGTTGAATTCTAAACCTCTTAACATATGTCTTTGAATCCCTTTAATTATGTAAGTTGTAGTAGCGACTTTTCTTATTACTGCAATAATATATCTAACATGAGAAACTGAAGGAAGGATTTATTCTGGTTCAGAGTATGAGGGGATACAGTCCATCATGGTGGGGAAGGCACAGTGGCATGAGATGGCTGGTCACATTGTACTTCTAGTCAGGAAACAAAGAGATGAATGCTAAAGCTCAGCTGGTGGTATCCCTTCCCTTCAGTCCAGGACCGCAGCCCATGGGGGAGTGTGGCTTACTCTCAGAGTGTTCTTTCTCTCCTCAGTTAAACCTCTCTGGAAAGGTCCTCATAGAGAGGCCCAGAAGCATGGCTTCTAGGGGATTCTAAATCCACTCAAGTTGAAAAATCACAATTAACCATCACAATCATGTTAGTTACTCTGAACAACTCATGTCAGTACATGTCCTGGAAATTAATGTGCAACCGTAACAACTGCTGGTCTAAATGAATGTGGACTCAACTCACCTGCACTGTTATGAACGTCCCATGGCTCTCTATGAGCTGTTCCCTTCTAACTGTGCCAAGTTAACAGGAGACACCCTTTCACCTTGCTGATTCAGACCTGCACAATTTCATTAAAATCAGAAATATTTAAATATCACCCTAAGAGGTAGAAAAACAAATATGCACATGTTCATGTACACACTCATTTATAGACACACACACACGTAACTCTAGAACTCCTTTCTCTACCATGGGAACAGAGAATCATTACCCCTGATCAGAGAGAACAGAGAAAACCCAGCCAATACAACAATAGGGGACCAGTGTAAGGAGCAGAAATGACTTAGAAGTAGAAGTAGGAAGGTGTTAGAAGCCCCTAGCTCCTTCTTCTCCAGAAACCTCTTTTCCCTTAGGGCAAGTGATAGAAGTTTCACTTAAACAACAAGCAGGAGACCAGCAGGATCAGAGGAAGAAAGAGCATGAACCTGTCACATCGACGAGCATGTAAGGCCCAGCTCCAGGGCCCAGCGCCGAGGCCCCAGAGTGCCCCACTGTACTGCCTGGTCTTATTCCTGCAATCGTGCCATTGGTGTGCAGGCGTTAGCAGGGAAAGGAGCAAGCAGATGGGTGTGGATGGCTGCCATCGTCCCCTAAGAGCACAGGCCAGAAGCAGAAATAAATGCTGGTGCCTCCAGTCGATCCAGCTGAATTCACCAAGCTCTCACTCTGTGCAAAGCAACAACCTGTAGGAAAAAGGGTAGAGGTCGGATACAGAGGAGCCCAAAGATTTCGGTGTGATTTCCGCTCTCAACAAGCTGTGAGCGGGATGCTTCTCTTTGTTGCAAAGAGACCACATAATCTGTCATTTCTCGTCCTGGCTCCGATGGTTTGACTAGTCACTTGAGACTAAACCTCCCTGCTCCAGAGAAGTTGAACTCCCGTGAGGCCACAGCTCTGCATGTTGCCACAGGAGACTTCTTAAAGAAATGCTGATGGATGGTAAAACAGGCGGTTACCTAAGGGAACTTGAGACATCTGTCACCAGGTTAAGATCTCAGGTATCTCTGTGCACCGAGAAAAGATCTGAACACTGTCTATCAAACTGGCCAAAGAGTAACTGACAAATACTATCCAAGTCCCAAAACTGAGATCCTGGCACATTGAGCGTTCCTCCTTCTACTCGACACAACACACAGAGCAATGTAATAGGCAGAACAGCTTTCAGCAGTGATAGAATGGCAGATGAATTATGTGAATCACCTGAGTTCTTCCTCCTTCCAATATAAACCTATTTTGGACTAAAATATCTTTATTCATTTCCTTTGCTTTTTTCTATTTTCATTTCCATTAAATCTATCAATTTTCTATTGATTTCTAAGTAACTGAACAGGTTGAAAGCGCTTCTGTGCTCCACAAACTACCACAGTCATGGTTTCAATCAATGAACTTCCTACTCAGTGGGCTAAACCCCCAGTCCATGTCTGCTCCTCTGGGTCACCCTGTTTCTATTGATGAACACAGACTCTTCACCTCTGTCTCCTGGGCTTCCTCATTTGTCCTCACCCCAAGACTAACACGAGATCAGAACTCTGCCTGCCCACTGGTACTTTCTTTCTCCTCTGTTTAAACCACTGCCAAGTCTGACCTCCCCAGCACCTGCCTCCACACCGCTGGCAAATCAACCCTGCAGGCAAAGTGATGGTGTAACTCTGCTCAACACCACTGAGAACATTCTCGACACAGGGAGTGAAAGCCCACAGCAGTGTCCTTCAAGGCCCTTTAACACCTGGCTGCATCTGTGCATCTCAATGCTGCCAAGTCTCTCTGTCCTGGCACAACTCACTCTCTGGCCTGCAGGCCATGCTTAGGAACTTACACCGAGCTTAATAACTTAATGCCTGAGATGCTCCTTGGCCTCGGTCTCTAACATATTGGAATCCTTTGGTTCTGCAAGGGCCAGCTAAGTGCTTCCCTGACCAACTTGTATGGATCCTTCACGCCTCTGCCTGATGCTACTCCTGCAGATGTTCATTCACCCCAAGGAGTCATGACTTCACTGTGACTTGTAGAGGGCTGAGCTCAAGCAGGGGTTCCAGGGGTCCTTGAGGACCACAGCAATCAGTACACAGCACCCAAAACTTTGGAGCGACTACACATCTCATCCTCACACGCCCTGAATCCTGTCCCGCCCCTGGGGAACTTTCTCGAAGACAACGGGTTTCCTTGCTACAGTTCCACAACAGGTCAGCATTCCTACTCGCCCATGAACTGCTTCCATTTTTCGAATCCGCTGGCGTGGGCACAGTGAACACGCGCAGCGCCTTGAAGACCGCCCGCCCCACAGACCGTCAAAGATCGGGTTGGGTCGGCTGTTCCCCGTTACCTAGTTACCAGTTAGGATTGTCATGTCCAGGAAGGACTGGGACACACTGTGGCCAGGTGTCACGGGACGCCCAGGACCAACGCGAGGGAGGCGGGGCTGACCGGACAGAATCCCACGAGTTCTGCCCTGTTGAATCCCAGCTCCAAACTTTTCCCTTGATCGGCGCGGCACCCTGTCCCCGTAGTCCCCTCTGCTTCCCGAGTCAGCCGGCCCGTGCAGCGGTGGGTGCCGGCGAAACCGGGATGGGCACCCTCTGGGGGATGAGGATGCCGTGCCCGGGTGCTGATGCTGAGGCTGCCGCTCCGGGCGCCCGCCGCTCTCCACCCGGAGCCTGCGGGGCTCCCGCGCCCCGCGGGCGTCCGATGCGCGGAGCCGGGCCGGGCCTTCGGCGGGGCCGCTACTCACCCGGAGGGTTGACGGCCGCCGGGGTTGCCATCTTGCCGGGAGAGACCGGCGCGCCGGGTGGGGGCGGGGGCGGGGACCGGGCGCGGGCCAGCGCCGCCGCCACCGCGCCACACAAAGGACGGTGCGGGCGGTGCTCCCCGCGCTCCCGCGCTCTCGGAGCGCCCCGCGCTGCTCCCCGCGCCCTGCGCGCTGCCGGCCCCTCCGCGCGCGCCCGCGCTCCTCCCTTCCCGGGCCTCCCCCTCTTCCTCCTCCTCTTCCTCCTCCTGTTTGTTCAGCCTTTGTGGCGCGGCGTGGGGCGCCCGGGCCCGCGGCTCCCGGGTCCGAGTCGTAGCACCGCGAGACTTGGGGCTGCGGGGCAACGGGACCCCCCGGGTTTGCGCAGGTGCTCGGGCTGCTGATGGCATGCAGGCCTTGAAGGTGTACCCCTGCTCCGCGCTTGCACATCGCCCAGGGGCGCTGTCCCCCGGAGTGGAGCGGTTGAGCGAGTCGCCCATTTAGATGCAGAGGATGGCCGACCTCAGAAACAAAGGCGTCCCAGTGCTGCCACTTAGCATGCCAGGGCTGCGCGGCTGTGCTCGCGGGCTCCTGGGCCAGGGCCCCGGTCCTGGTGCAGAGGGGAGGGCGCCTGGCACACAGAAATGCCCAAGTCCACAGCCTCTCCCAAGGCGAGTGCGCACAGTTTCTGCAGGCCCAGACCCAGGCAGCTGGTACTCTAGGAATGGAGAAGAGCCGGGTTTTGAGGGTAGCACACAGCTCTGCTTTCTGGTGGGCCACCCGAGACTGCTGTTTATTACTGAGATCCTTTGGAGAATCTCATTCAGGCCCTCAAGCGCAGGGATTTGAGGTTTTAAATGGCTTCAGGTGTACTTTGGTGACGTTTGGGTGTAGAGTTCTTGGGGGCTTACCAATCACTAGGATATTTGTGATCACCGCTTCTAGAAATAATGTACTCCACAACAGGTGACCAAAAAAAGGTGAGCTTGGAAGAATGACAACACCCCAAGTGAGAACAGAGGGCAGGCAATGTGGTACCTAATGCCGACATGTTTGCAAAATACTGGGTTATCTCCAGCTCTTCCCAAGAAGCACGGGTTAAGACCCGAGATACAATGCTTGGGATGTGTTTGCAAGTCCACAGTGTCTTCAGGGAGGACTTGTCTCGTAGCTTATCAATTGATAAGCACTGAATATATGTTGCCTGTCCAGCACAGGGTTTTGCCCATCCAGGCCCCCTGCCCTTCAGGGAATGGAAGGCAGACACAAGGTATCTGCTGTTCAAGGACAGTCAGCTTAAAACAGAAGCTTCGAAGTGCTCATCTCCTGCCTGCTGTCACTGCTAGGCATAGAGCAGACAGAAGACAGCAGAAATGCAAACTAGACTTGAAGGAAATGAATGGACAGGGGAAATAGACATCTCGAGGAAAAACAAACACACACACACACACACACACACACACACACACACACATCGTGCATCCAGTCACAAAAGGGACCAGGCCCAGATAGAGAGCAAGGAGGTTGAAACCAATCAGGATATCAACTTTGGACCACACCCTTGCCAGTTATGGAAGTAGACAGTAGGATTTCCTGGCAGCAAGCCCAGTGAGATTTAATTTGTCTTCTACAGTCCCCAAAAGCTAAGATGCTCAAATAGTTAATACACAATGCATACACTTGATTCGTTTTATTTTGAAGTAAGTCTCACTGTGTGTAGCTCAAGCTAGCCTAGAACTTGAAAAATTCTCTTGCCTCAGCATTCTAAGGATTAAGGGTTTATAACTCTACATTCAACCAACTGGAGGTTTCTTAAGGTAAGGAAATGCACAAGAGGTTCCTCCTGTGCCCCCCTACATCGTATACTCTAGTTCAGGCCTCTCTTCTTGGGTCTGTACCCACAGGTGATTTTGTTCCTGGTGGCCACCTACACACATACATACACAGCACCCAGTATGATGGCTGCTTCTTTCCCTCCTTCAACTGTCTACACCCCTCAAAAGTAAGTATCTCTCCTTTTCTAAAATTACCGAAGCTGTTTAGCAACCAACTCAGCCATGACTTAAGGCTTATTTTGCCCCCAATATGTGAACAATGCTATTGACTATGCACGTTTGTTAAGGTTTTTTTATGCTCTTCTTCTTTACCCATTTTCAGAGTGTTGCTCTGGAAATAACTATCTTTGATATTTTATTTGATCCACGCCTTCTTTTTTTTTCAAAGTGCCCATTGAAATAACAGACAGGTTGCATGTGAGCAATGCTAGAAATCAGAGCACTTTCTATAGTCTCATAGTTTTGAGTTTGAGGTTTGAATTTCTCAAGTAAGGAAGCATTTTACCCTCCCCGATAGTAAAGCACAAAGCACCTTTGTCACTAATTCAGCTTCTGGAGAGGAAACAAAGTCAGAGTAAAGAAATGGCCTTATCAAGGTCACACAGCTCAAAGGCCGAATGAGACTTGGTATTGAGTCACCCTCAGCACCAGGATTTGGAAGCCTTGGAGAAGGTGAGAGTAATAGGTGACTAGGGTCCTACCTCACCTTCTCTCTCTTTCCCTCAGTATTAAATAGATTCAATGCCCAGAAACATTGATTGTGGATGAAAGCCCCCCTCTTAAGTAAACAGTCTGAAATGGAGCGGTTAGTCATTGCTGAGCACCGAGTGGCGTTTACACAATACAGTGGTCCCGTGCTAATTATGAGAGTTAGTAGACTGTAACGAGGAACAAGCTTAGCGATTCCACTCAACCTTAAAATAACCCAAATGCCAAACAGTAAAAGAGGCTGTTGAATTTGAAGCTGAGATTTAAATTTTAAAAATATTTTTTTAAAAAGTCTCACAGACTCACTGAGTCCATAGTACACAATTCTGGATATAGGTTTTCAGAAATAATCAGGGAGGGCTGAATGGTGCTGACAAAAACTGACCCAAGTTTCATAGATTTTATTGCTTTTTCAACTATTCTACTTCATATCCCTTTGAGTCCCCACTCTAAAGACAAAGGTCTTGTGTTGTATTACATATAATGGAGTGCTTTTCTTCTTTTAACTTCATCTTTGCAGAGCAAGAGACTAGGAAAGAAAGTGTGGTAACCCATGGAAAAGAGGGAGTAGGGACCAACGACACTGGGCCATCATGTGTCCCACCCCAGGCTTGTGAAGTTCCGTTCCTAGGTTGAGGATTCTTCAGCTGAACAGATTGGTACCTCTGGGACTGGAGAGCTGAATCCTTGCAAGTCCATAGTCTATAGCCAGAGCCCCTCAGGTTATCTTCAATCTTCTTAATGACCAGTTACACCTACCTCTGCATCTGACCGCATACTCAGTCAGCTGTCAGGGAAAACCTCTGGAATGCACTCTTAGCAGCTCATTAGCCTCCAACAGTCTCGGGGTGTCATCAGAACCCCATGTAATTGGGGTTGGAACACAGCACTTGGAACCCAGAGGTAGCCAGCCTGGGCTACGGGTTAAGGCCCTGTCTCCCACCCAAAAACATTGTCATCAGATGGTATCAGATACCTATAGTATAGTTTGCTCTACTTTGCTGCCACCCGATGTTCCCACCATTGTGCTTGAAAATGCTTTGATTTATGACTTTCTTTTGTTCTATGACGGTAAAGGATCATGTAACCACTTTCTCATTGGAACATGTTATTCAAGGCAACTAGAATCAGTGTTCTTCAACTATGATCGATCGCTCATATTGTTTCACAATAAAGTTTCTTATTCCCTTTGGAGCAAGAGTCATTTTTACATAGACAGGCCTTTTTTCCTCTGTCCTGTGTGTTTCCTGCCATCCTTCCTCATTCCTATTACCCTCTCTCTGCTGGAAAGAATTATGGTCTCTGCTATTTCCACTCCTCGCCTCCTTATCTCTCACCACCAACAGCTGTCTACATGTGGTCCAGCAAGGCAGTCAGGTCCTTCCTTTTATAGACAGTCTCTTCTCTCGTGGAAGAATCCGACTTGGGAAAGACCAGAGAGAAATGAGAATTTAGTTTTATACTATAGAGAGCAAGCCTTCCTGTTTGCTAAGCAGGTCTTTGTTCTGTTGCTACCTTACTCTATCGCCCTACACACTTCAGACCATTCTGAGTCTCACCTTCCCCACGTGAATGAACTGGATTGATTATTTTTCTTTGCGTGTTTTATTGCATTGAACTGTGAGGTACTATCTTCATTTTTCCCCCTGCTTTCTCTGGTATCTAAACTCACATGAAATTGTCTCATATCTTTGGAGTAGCTGAACATCCTGCAGCATATCATGATCACATGACCCAGTATGTTTCTGTCCCTTTGCCTCTTCCAAGACCAGGTACACAGAGCTAAGTGTTTGTGCACCGCCGATGTGTTTCCTGTGTTAGGGGCTACCAGAGTGTCTGTCTGTCTGTCTTCTTCCTCTTCTGGGCTTGGCTTTTATTTTTAATCTCTTGCTGTAATTCTGGTTCATATCAAAAACCACATCAATTATTGTTAGACAGTAAAAGGGAAACACATCTTAAAAAGAGGCTCTTTGAAATGCACTGTTCACACAAGCTTTCATTTCGTCCCACTGCACAAGGAAGATGTCAGGAACCCTGTTTTCCAGTGGTGATTATACCAACTGGTACATTGCTATAAGCTGACTTTCAAGTCATTTTAAAACATTACTTTACTATCTGGGACTTCTTTGAGTTTGGTCTTTGTCATGGTTAGGCACAGGTGTCAACTTGACTGTTGAGAGTTTGAGCTCTGGGCAAATTTGTAGAGAATTAGTAGTTGAGTTAGGCCCACAGCAAACCTGCAGGAGATTGTCTAGCTGATGGGGAAGGCCCAGCCCATGATGAGTGGGATTAGGCCCTGGATAAATCACGGAGAGCTGGTTGAGAGAATTGGCATCCTTCTGTATACTTGACCAGACATGCTGGTCTGGCAAGTAAGGATTGTCAATCTCTCAGCCATTATACGGTGATGGTGTGGCCAGTTCCCTCAGCCCTGGTGTTGGTGCGTGCTCTCCTGTCAAGCTGGACTGAGAACTGTAACCGGAATGTTGTAAGGACAGTTGTTCCCTTGTTCCCTTAAGCCATTTGATGGTCATTTATCGCAACTATGCAGACAAACTGCAACAGTCTTCATGTCAAGACATAGTACATACATGAAATTATTCCAATTTTAACAGTCATCCACTTCCTGTTGTATTAACCCAATTTGGAAACCCAACAAAGACCAGTATTTTCTTTTTGGCATAATGAAATTCTTCGTAGGTTTTAGTAAGGAATGTTAAGTATGTGTTTGATCTTTTCTTATGTTATTTATAGAGATAATTTTGCTTGAATGTTGAGAATTAATGGGGTTGGTTAATGATTAAACTCTCCTTCCAAGTAATATTCAGCATTCAGTTGGTGTGCAAACTGGTTACCCTGATACAACACAACTAGACCAAGTTCATTATCTAACTGACTGGTCAGGAACCACTTGATCATTAGCATGCAAATTACTATAGACAAAAGACAGGTGGCAAAGACTTCCTCTCATGCAGGTCATACTGTTTAGGGAAAATTAAGCACATTTCTGATTAAGAAAATTCACTTTTAGGACACTCTAGCTGACTATGGAAAGGTTACACTTTGTTGTTTTGAATATCTGATTTTTTTTTGAACACAGTTATAGAATTTTAGAAATGAATTTTAAAACCATCTAGCACATAGTTAAAAGGTAAACCTTAGGGAAGTCCCTGCCCTCCTGCTTATTAAATGTATTAGGAGATAAAAAGTTTGAAATTGAGGCCGGGGAGTTGGCTCAGGGGTTAAATCCTTTGCCTTGCAAGTGAAAAGACCTGAGTTTGGATACAGATCCCAAGTAAAAATGCTGGGTGCATATGACAGTGTCCTGTGATTCTGACCCTGGAAAGTGGAGCTGGGAAACTCAGAGCAAAGCAGTAAGGAGGTAGAGCAATGCAGGATGATTAGGGATGTCACCCTTGGACCTCCACAGACAAACACATTTAAATGCCTCTTGAACACACACACACACACACACACACACACACACACACACACACACTCATGCTCACATGCACACAAAAGCCAAAATGTTAAAAAAAATAAAGTTAAAAGGAAGTTCACGACAGAATAGGTTGATACCACTTTAGAATTGTGGGCAAGGAGAGAGAAGAAAGAACCCCCTTCCCCTGCCAGGAGAAACCTTAGTCTTCACAAGGTTCCTCTCCCAAGACATACTGAGGGAACTTAAAGTTCTGGAATATTCTTCTTGGCTGCCTATTGCCACCCAGGTTGGCAGTACCTGCCACATCTCCAGCTCTCATCCTTCCAGCATCCACGCACATGTAGAATCTTCTGAAAGTAATACACATGAAAACTTGGTGTGATTTGTGTTTAGTCCATCATTTGTCACAGACTAGGACTAGATGTCAAGACCTGTATTCTTCAGGACAGATTTCTTATTGTCAAATACCTTTCCCCAGTGCCATTATGGCATGCAAGGTCCCCATCCTGCCACGCAACTCCTGGCATAATTCTTTTGGGCACAGCAACAAATTTTACTTTATAACCAAATATTTTCTTCCCAGTGCTCAGAGCATGAATGTTTTCTGATGTCTTTATAACTTTGCAAACATCCTAAAAGAGTCGGGGCCCAATACTCCGCCATCAGCAGTGACACTGAAGAACACAGCATGGTTGATGATGATTGGCAGGGCACAGTGGCCTCTGCAAAACTTCATCTTGTCTTTGAATGGGAAAGTCACTGGCAATTCCATTGTTCACTGTGAGAAGCACTTTGCATCTGCTCTGTGCAGCCTCAGCACTTACTGTGTTTATGAAACTCAGGACGACTTGAGAAAATGGAGAACCCACTGGAAGGACATGAATATCGTCCCTGACATGTTCCAGGCCTTTTAATACCTACTGTCTTTGAAACCTGACTTCTTCCTTTTCTGGGGCTAGGTCTATTTCTAAGTAGGAGCTTTCTCTAGCCCCTTACCAACAGTGCCCTAATGCAGAGGTGCTGTTTGCTGAATCAACATGATAGCTCTGGAGCCGCTTCAGAAACTCTGACCTGAGCATCAGGAAACTAAAGCCAAGAACCGGAAATGACACAAAGCAGATGAATGCGATCAAGGCAAAAGCTGTCTTAAAAGACTATCTTTCCTTCCCGACCCCGCTCCTCCGGCCGGGACGCGCGCGTGCGGTCCAGCCGGGCCTCATCCTGCTACCTAGGTAAGCTCCGACCGCGCCCGCCCATCAGAACCCCAGGTCAGCCCAAGGGACCCAGCTCCTACCCCACCATCCAGCCGGGAGCCGCGCGCAGGGCCGAGGGACAAGGAGGACCTCCCCCTGTGCCCGGGCCCAGCCCCAGCTGCCCTCGGGTTAAATAGCTCCACGCCTACGCCCCCATCCTCCCATTCCCCACCCTGCTCCGCTGGTCCTGCCACGTGCGCGGTCCAGCCGGGCCTCACCCGTGACCTAGGTAAGCTCTGTCCCTGCCCACCCCGAGAAGGCCAGGCCAAATAATTCAGTTTAGTGAAATTGAAAGATCTTAAGAGTCAAAACGACAATGCCAAAATCAAAGTGCAAATCCATAAGAAGCAACACTTAAGTAAACAAATTTCCCACTGAAGGAATTAATCCCATAATGTTAGACTCCAACCAAAACAAACCCATGGAAAATGGCCAAGAAAGCCTGACCCAGGATAACGACTTTCAAAATATGATCATTACCATCTTCAATACTATGAAAGAGGGAATCCGGAGGAATTACATAATCGAATCAATCGCTTTGAAGAGGAACACAACAGACATCTGGAGGAGTTGAGAAAAACAGCTCAAGAAACAAAAACTGGCATAGAGCAGTTAAAAGAGACTCAAGCAGAGTTTAAAACTGAGCTACAAGACAAGTTATCTTCAACCCAGAACTCCACAGAGAGTCTTATCAACAGAACTAACAAAGCAAAAAACAGAATTTCAGATCTTGAAGATAAAGTGGGAGTACTAACCAGCTCAATGGAAGAGGTTGTTAAAGCCAAAAAGATACTTGAGAGAAATATCCAAGAGGTATGGGACACCCTGAAGAAGCCTAACATGCGTATTCATGGAATACCAGAGCAAGAATCTCAAAATACCACCCCTGAGGAAATTTTTCAAACGATCATCAAGGAAAACTTTCCTCATATAAAAAAAGAGAGGCCCATCCATATACAAGAAGTATTCCGCACCCCAAACAGATACGACCAAAACAGAAGCACCCCACGGCAATTAATAGTTAAAACACTCCACATTCAAGATAAAGAACTGGTGCTGAGAGCTTCAAGGGAGAAAAAACAAGTCACTTTTAAAGGTAAACCTATTAAAATAACAAATGACTTCTCAGTCGAAACAGTAAAAGCAAGAAGAGCTTGGAGAGACATACTTCGAGTATTGAATGAGCAAAAATGTCAACCCAGGCTGATTTACCCTGCAAAACTATCCGTCATGATCGAGGGAGAAAGAAAAATCTTCCAGCACAAAGACAACTTGAAGGAATACATGTCCACCAAACCAGGCCTTCAAAAAATGCTAGAAATGATACTCAAGCGTGAAGAAAAAAACAGGCATATCCAGGAGAACAGAAGGCAAGTATAACACCATTAAAAGTGAAGCAGGGCTGGAGAGGTGGCTCAGGGGTTAGGCCTCCGCCTTGCAGGCGGAAGGTCCTGAGTTCGATCCCAGATCCCACGTATAGACGCCAGGCGGAAGCGGGAGCGGCCTGCGCTTCTGGTCCTGGTAGGGCGGAGCCTGTGAATCCCCGGGCAGGAGGAGGTGGAGGCGTTCATGGTGGTTTGCGAATTCATCCATGGTTCTACACACACACACACACATACAGACACGCACACACACACACGCACATGCACACAGTTGAATAAATAATAATAATAATAAAAAAATTAAAAAAAAGAAGTTTAAAAGTGAAGCAATATACTTATAAAAACTACTAAACATAATAAATGTCTGGAATTAAAAATAGTTTCTCCATTATAACACTAAATGTTAATGGAATTAATTCACCGATCAAGAGACACAGATTACAAACTTGGATTAAAAATCACAATCCAGCAATCTGCTGCCTGCAGGAAACCCATCTCACCACAAAAGATAGGCACGCTCTAAAAATAAAAGGCTGGTCAACAATTCTACAAGCAAATGGAAGCAGAAAAGAGGCAGGGGTAGCCATTATGCTATCAGACAAAGTGGACTTCAAACCAAAGAAAATTATAAGAGACACGGATGGATACTACATTTTAGTCACAGGTACAATTCACCAGGAACACTTCACAATACTGAACATATATGCACCCAATACAGGCCCCTCCACATTCATTAAGAAAACCCTACAGTGTCTAAAGCAAGAAATCAACCCCCAAACGATAATTCTTGGGGACTTCAACACCGCCCTCTCAACATGGGATAGATCAACAGGTCAAAAGCTTAACAGAGACACTTTGGAACTTAATCAAACCCTAAAAGAAATGGACCTTACAGATCTCTATCAAACTTTTCACCCACACACCAAGGAATACAAATTTTTCTCAGCAGCACACGGAACTTTCTCCAAAATAGATCACATACTGGGCCACAAAACGAATCTACACATATACAAAAAAGTTGAAATTCTAACCTGTGCCCTGTCAGACCACCACAGCCTAAAGCTGGACATCCACAACACATCAAACAAGAGAAAATACACTAACTCCTGGAAACTTAACAATATGATGCTGAATGAGAACTGGATTCAGGAAGAAATTAAAAAGGAAATTCAAGATTTCCTGAAAGTGAATGATAATGAAAATACAACTTACCAAAATCTCTGGGACACAATGAAAGCTGTTCTAAGAGGTAAGTTCACAGCTCTTACTGCCTACATCAAAAAAATGGAAACATCAGAAATAAACAACTTAACAATGCAGCTTAAAGCTTTAGAGAAACTAGAGCAATCTGATCCCAAAAGTAGTAGAAGAGAGGAGATTAGCAAAATAAGGGGAGAAATATCTGAAATCGAGATTAAGAAAATGATAGAAAAAATCAACCAGTCAAAAAGCTGGTTCTTTGAAAAAATCAATAAGATTGACACACCCTAGCTAAATTAACCAAAAGCAAGAGAGAGAAAACCCAAATTAACAAAATTAGAAATGAACATGGAGTTATCACTACTGATACCCAAGAAATCCAGAGAATTATAACATCATATTTCAAAAACTTATACTCTGTGAAGTTTGACAACACAAAAGAGATGGATGAATTTCTAAGTAAACACAACCTACCTAAATTGAATCAGGAAGTTGTGAATTATTTAAATAGTCCTATAACACATAAGGAAATTGTGAAAGTAATCTTGAATCTTCCCACCAAAAAATGTCCTGGACCAGATGGACCAGACATTTAAGGAGTTAATAATACCAATACTCCTTAAACTGTTCCATCAAATAGCAAAGGAAGGAACACTACCAAATTCCTTCTATGAAGCTAATATCGTTTTAATCCCAAAACCTAATAAAGACTCACTTAAAAAAGAAAACTATAGGCTGATCTCTCTGATGAACACAGACGCAAAGATTCTCAACAAAGTTTTAGCAAATCAGATTCAAAAACATATTAAAAAGATCATTCACGGGGACCAAGTAGGCTTCATCCCCGGCACACAAGGTTGGTTCAACATACGCAAATCAATAAATGTAATTCATCATGTAAAACAGTCCAAAGTCCAAGACCACATGATACTCTCGATAGATGCAGAAAAAGCTTTTGACAAGATCCAACAGCCTTTTATGATCAAAACGCTAGAGACAGTGGGAATGGAAGGAACCTTTATCAATATAATGAAAGCTGTATACAACAAGCCCACAGCAAGGATTATGCTCAATGGGAAATAATTGGAAGCATTCCCACTTCGATCAGGAACTAGACAAGGCTGTCCACTCTCACCACTTCTATTCAATATTGTACTTGAAGTCTTAGCTGAAGCCATAAGACAAGAAAGGGACATAAGAGGGATTCAAATCGGCAAGGAAGAAGTCAACCTATCCCTATTTGCAGATGACATGATCTTATACCTGAGTGATCCCAAAAACTCCACCAGGAAGCTCCTGGAACTAATTGAGAAGTTCAGCAGGGTAGCAGGATACAAAATAAATGTGCAAAAATCAGAGGCCTTCCTATATGTCCAGAATGAAAGAAGTGAAAAAGCCTTGAGAGAAACAATCTCATTTACTATAGCCCCTAAAAAAATGAAATACCTTGGTATAAACCTAACCAAGGAGGTAAAAGACCTTTACAATGAAAACTTTAAAACCCCAAAGAAAGAAATTACAGAAGACACCAGAAGGTGGAAAGACCTCCCATGTTCCTGGATTGGCAGAATCAACATCGTAAAAATGACCATCCTACCAAAGGCAATATAAAAATTCAGTGCTATACCAATTAAAATCCCAAAGCAATTCTTTAAAGAAGTTGACCAAACAATCTCAAAATTCATATGGAGGCACAAAAGACCCAGGATAGCAAAGACAATCCTGAGTAACAAAAACAGTGCTGGAGGTATCACCATACCTAACCTTAGTCTATATTACAAATCCATAGTTATAAAGACAGCCTGGTACTGGCTCCAAAATGGACACACAGATCAATGGATAAGGATTGAAGACCCAGATATAAGCCCACAAAAATACAGCCATTTGATCTTTGACAAAGGGGCCCAAAGAATCCAATGGAAAAAGAACAGCATCTTCAACAAATGGTGCTGGCAAAACTGGATCTCCACATGCAGAAGATTAAAGCTGGACCCATACTTGTCACCATGTACCAGACTTAATTCCAAATGGATCAAGGACCTTGATATCAGGCCAGAGACTATAAAAACCATAGTTGAAAGGATAGGGAACTCCCTTGAGCTGATTGGGCTAGGCCAACATTTCCTAAACAGACATCCAATGGCACAGTCACTGCTACCAACTCTCAACAGTTGGGATCTTGTGAAATTAAAGAGCTTCTGTTCAGATAAAGAGGTTGTAACACGAGCTCAAAGGCAACCCACAGAATGGGAGAAAATCTTCACTAACCACATGTCTGATAGAGCTCTACTGTCCAGAGTGCACAAAGAACTTAGAAAACTAAACATCGAGGAAACCAATGGCCCAATTAAAAAATGGGCCCTGGAACTTAAAAGAAATTTTACCAGGGATGAAATTAAAATGTCTAACAAATATCTTAAAAAATGCTCCACTTCTTTAGCCATCAGGGAAATGCAAATCAAAACTTCCCTGAGATATCATCTCACCCCGGTCAGGATGGCAAAAATCCACAATACAAACAACAAATGTTGGAGAGGATGTGGAGAGAGGGGAACTCTCCTACATTGCTGGTGGGAGTGCAGGCTCATACAGCCACTCTGGTGAGCTGTCTGGAGATTCTTAAAGAAATTAAAGATTGAAATGCCATATGACCCTGCGATTCCACTTTTGGGTATAACCCCCCATGCAGCAGAGGTTCATCTCGATAGCACAAGCACGACCATGTTCATAGCAGCACTGTTTACACTAGCAAAGACATGGAATCAACCTAAATGTCCAACAGTTGACGAGTGGATAAGGAAACTGTGGTACTACTACGCAGCCATCAAAAATGATGAATTACTGGAATTTGCCAGGAAATGGATGTCATTAGAAACAATTATATTAAGTGAAGTATCTCAGACCCAGAAAATTAAGCGCCAGCCCATCTTGAGACACTCATAGGTAAATCTATGTATTACCTACAGTAATTGCAAGGATTATGAACAGGAGGGATGGGGTTGGAGGGCCACACCAGAAACAAGGAGAGAAGTGACCATGTTACAGTACAGAAAATAGGCCTCCATCAAGGACTGCAAGAAAGTAATGTGACACCTAGTTAAGTTCACAGACATTCGTTCTTGATCATTTACAACTAAGGGGATATGAACTCACCAGAAGGGGAGGGCATGTAGTCCGGCAGATTAAAAAGTAACCATTTTGCAAATGAGTGATTGACCCCTCTTATTGCTAAATGCCATATGACCCTGCGATTCCACTTTTGGGTATAAGTATTACATCTACCCTTGAATGTGCTCTTATAATAAGACTCCAGTTTAACAGCTTTCTGTCTCTGGCCAGGGGGTGACATACAGTGCCCATCACGATGGAGTGAAGGGCATTGCAGGAGCAACAAAACTGCAAAAGAAAATCAACAAACCACTATCCAGAACTTCAGAGACTCTATATCAACCACCTAGAACTAGGCCTGACTAAACTCTCCCCATCCTGAAGCTCAAGGACATTTGCGGAAGAGGGGGCGGTAAGAGTGTAAGAGCAAAAGGATGGGAGGAGCAATGATTTGCAAGATACTCCACACAAGTTAGAGCCGAAGCATTCATAATTGGACATTGCATACCCTGCGCAATGTCCAACACACTATTGACCTCACAAAGTCTAGCATCTGCTAAAGGCACCAAGATCCTTGGAGGCAAGGGATTGACAGCCACAGTAGTGTTCCTATGCTTAAGGGAACACAGGAAAGGGTTCAGGGAAATGCCACTGGGTCCTTGTACATCATCGGAGAGGAGGGCCCAGAGGAGAGTCAGGCATGCACAAGAAAGGATTCTGGTAATTGGGGCGGGAGGCATGGGGGGATGGGGCGGGAGGGGTGAGGGGAGGGGGAGCAGGGGGTTCGGGGGGGGGGAGGTGGAGGGAGGGAGAGAACTGGTGTACCTATTAAGTTTGTATGAGCTGAAATAATAAAAGTGTATTAAAAAAGAAAAAAAAGACTATCTTTCTGGTGTTAATAGAAAAATCTAAACAAGATATGCTAAAGGTAAGTAGAGAGAAATAAAATTTAAAATGAAAATAAGAACAATGATGTAAGTAGACTCAAGAACTCCTCTGTCCACAGGAACCATGGATGTAAAGGAGATGTAAAGAGCCAAACAATCCAGGACTCAGTCCCCAAGCTGGGTGGGTTGCCCCCTTTACAGGTGGACGCCCCTGTTGCCCCATGCAGAGATCAGCCTTCTTCATCTCCAGCCCAGACACTTCCCCCATGCCAGCGCTCTGCCGAGCAGCCTTCCAAGTGTAAGCTGGCGCTGCAAGAGGCTTTCTCACTAGGACGTAATAAACTGACCAGTCCTTAGATCGCTCTGGTACACTTGCCATTTTTTGCTTCCTAGTTAAAAAAAGAAGTTGGCCTTTGGTCAATTCATTCCATTCCTCAGGGACTGATCTAGTCTGTTTGACCTGGAGGAAGGGAGAGAAAGGAAGAGAGAGAAAGAGAGAGATAGAGGGGGAGAAAGAGAGAACAAGTTTCTCACTGGCAGCTGCCATACCACCTCAAGGTGATGGGGATGTGGAGCGATGCCTGATCTCCTCAGGGCATCTTTGCCTCTCTGGTTTCCATTTTCATCAACAAAAACCTATGTAAGGACCACGTTGCTCACATATGTGTGTATTTATGTAACTTTATAGAGAGATTTAGTATATAATATATATCTTTGTATATTGTGTCTATAAAGTGACTAAAAGATCACAATATTGTATTATATATATTTCATTTAATTCTTCTTTTGCATGTTTGTGTTTGCATGTTGGTAGGTGTACGTGTGTGCAGGCGTGTAAATGAGAGGGCACTTAAGTGTGTGTGTGCCTGTGGAAGTCCAAGCATGACATAAGGAATCATTCTTAATTGCTCTTCCACCGCATTGCTTTTCTCAGAGGTTTCTCAGTCTCTATCTTCAGGCTGGAATTCTATAATTCACTGCCATATCTACCTTGCACTTTTACCTGAGATCTAGGGATCTCTGTTTCTTTTGCTTTTAAGGCAAAGGTTTTAACCATTCAGCCATCTCCCAAGCTTATATTTCATTCAGTTCTTAGCTTTTTGATGACATTCTCTGATCTAATTATTATTCCCACCCTACAGATCTGGTGACTGATACTCAGGAGATTCAATGGCACTCAATGAATAGCTGAATATGTGAGCCAAGATCACTTAATCTCAAAACATTGATTTATACAAAACAAAGCCCTCTCCACTGATCATATTTTCCCCTTTACCCATAAAAAGCTTGAGGTGGAATTTTTCTTGTTAACTATGTAAAATGAGATTTAGGGGGCAATGCATGAATAGAGGAAAGAAGAGCAGAACAAGCAGACAGGGATGTATACTCAAGCTTTTAAGGACGTAAGTAAATTAGAAGTGAGAGAGGCTGAGAAAGTCGATGATTGGTTGGAGAGCATACAGCTAGTGGATGACATAGTCAAGCTTCAAAACCAGGTCCATGAAAACATCGAGGGAATCAGCATGACAACCACTCTGAGTAATGGCCATTGCGTTGTCATGACGACTGAAGAGATGTTCCTGTGATGAGCTCATGAGAGCTCATGACTAGCCGGAGAGGCAGGTGCAAGAAAAGAGGGAGGAGGGAAGAGGGCTTGTGACAATCGATAACAGTACTATCACTGACATGTCATACTTTTGCATAATAAAATACTAAGGATTTAGGAACCAACAGAAATAATAAAAAAAAATTCTACTAGAATGCAGCTAAGTCACCCAGGCATAGACACATAGTGAGGACTTTAGCATTAAGTAGGTCTCTGAACTGTGCTAATCTGGAGATTGTTTGTGTAAAATAATGCTGGGTTAGAAAAAGGCAGAAAGCAGGAAGGAAGCCTTACAATGATACTTCTCTATGTATTTGTGTCAGTGATGAAGTTAGTGAGAGGTTGTTACAGATTCCTTGAGTCTGACATTCCCTATGTGTCCGGTATGGTGTTTATTTGTTTGTTTGTTGTTTGAAGTAGTTTGGTTCCTCAATTTTACACACTTATTTTTAAAAATTAAGAAGAATTTTAAGTCTGTATAAGTTGTAAAGAAACATCAGTACAAATAGCTATCATAGTCCTTTCGTCCCAATTGACAGCCTCTCTTTGTGTATCTCTGTGTTGTTTTTATGAACCCACTGAGAGTAACTAGAAACATTACATCCCTTTCTGCTGAACACCCCAGAGTGTATTTCCTAAGAACAAAAGCTGTCTGTTATATAACCACATTATGAGGATCAAATCAAGACCATATCTTTGCTAAAATGTAATTACTAGGCTGCAAACCTTATTCATCCATTTCAATGATCTCATTCTTGACCTTTACAGGGAAAGTGAGTCCTGGTTCAGGGACCAGTCAGGGATCACAGACAGCTCTGTGTCTCTTTGGTCCCTTTTCATCTAGGCATGTGTCTGTTTTCTTTAAAAGTAGGCTTTATGTTTGGAGCAACACTAGGGTCACAGGACTGTTGAGCAGGATGGGGAGCTCTTGCATGTGCCCTGACCCACCACAGTGTCTCCCCCTGTCAACACTTCCCATGAAGTCACAATTCAAGTAAAGTGATAAGCTGACCCTGACACGCCACTGACACCCAAACTCTTGTTTCAGCAGACGTACAGTGGCTGCTCCCCAAATCCCGCCGTGTTTCACTGTTCACTCCTCCCTCCCATCAGCTCCTGAGACCCTCTGACATTTTTTTCTCTCCACAGCTTTTCCAGGACCCTGTAATATACACACTTTCCAGGCTGGCCTCTTTTGCTTTAGTGATATACATTTAATTTTCTTCTGCGTTTTTTCATGGCTTAATAGTTCATTTCTTTTTAGCACTTCGCTGTCTGGCTGTGTTTGTTTATTCACTTACCTGCCAAGAGACATCTCTGTTGCTTCCAAACCTGGGCGGATATGAATAAAGACTATAAATACCCATTTGTCGGGTTTTTTTTTTTTTCAGGAAAAGAAATTTTAAACTCATTTGGAACAATGCAAGGAATATTGCTGCCAAGTCATACAACAAGAGTACAACTCATTTTTTACAAATGTGCTCCAAAATGGCTGCCCTACTATCCATGAATGGTGTTTCTCCACAACTCACTGAGATTCGTGTGCTGGTAG
The DNA here is from genome assembly GCA_023101885.1 of Typhlomys cinereus. Lineage (NCBI taxonomy): Eukaryota > Metazoa > Chordata > Mammalia > Rodentia > Platacanthomyidae > Typhlomys > Typhlomys cinereus. The sequence continues at coordinate 1,890,843 of JALPQD010000351.1, read as the reverse complement.
TTTAGATTTTGCCATGTTGATAGATTTGTAGTGGCAACAGATTTCTGCTTTTTTTTTATTTTTTTTTATTATTTATTCAACTCTGCGTGTGTGTATGTGCGGGCGCATGTGTCTGTGTGTGTGTCTGTGTATGTGTAGAACCACGGACGAATTCGTGAACCACCATGGACACCTCCACCTCCTTCTGCCCCGGGATTCACAGGCTCCGCCCTACCAGGACTGGAAGCGCAGGCCGCCCCCGCTTCCGCCTGGCGTCTATACGTGGGATCTGGGATCTGAACTCAGGACCTTCTGCCTGCAAGGCGGAGGCTTAACCCCTGAGCCACCTTTCCAGCCCCAGATTTCTGCTTTTTAAACAACACAAAAGTCTTTGTTCACAGGTCGTATCCCTGGGGCTATCATCATATCCATGGGCCTAGAACCACGATTTCTCCATGATGGGACTGTGCCATACTCCTTCCTGGTGGGTAACCTTACTTAGCCATAACTAACATAACTACCTGAAGTTGGGTCTCAGTGCTGTTCAGTTATCTACAGATTTCATCAGCTTGGCTGTAATTTACTACCATAAGCATTCACTGGTTTGCATATGCAAAGTCATCCTCGAACAAAGAGCTGCATTAAAACACCATTTTCACTGAGTGAGTGCTTAAGTGTGGGACACTATTACAATAATCCAGGAGGATTCCATGCACATCCTGGAGACAGGGTAGCTGCCAGTCACTGCCACATCAAATCAGCACAATTGTTATCCTCTGCACAGCTTAGAACAAAAATCTTTTGATGATTGTTGTACAAGGTGAGGAAAGTTCAGGATGAACTCTGCAGAATATTCCAGAGACAGTAGTAGGATGCTTATGGGGGACATCTCAAACACCCCCATTCTGGATGGCCCAGAGTGCACACTGTTCAAAAAAAACATGGGACAGAGACTCAATTCAAAATGACTCAGAACAACTCTGAATGCCCTCAGTTTTAGGAAAAGCTTAACCGGTGATAGGAAAGCAGTGATAGATGATAAAAACCGAAGTCTATGTAATCTAAAAGCACTCTTTCGATAACAAGAAATTAAGACGTCAAGTCTTAACACAGCATCATGTTATAGTTCAACTTGCAAATTGAAGTTACTGACTCCTCTGTCTCTTTAAAGACATATCTGCTATCTCGGACAAGACCTGGGTCTCAGGCAGGAAAATCAGAAGCGATACTAATGGCAGAGATAATGAAAGTCTCTGGACAGGTTAAGTCAATAGAATAAGATGAAGTTCAAGGTAAAGTTAAAGGTGACCTTGGGTAAAATATGTAAGCAGAATATTTTTGTTCCTTGCAGCGCCTCCTCTGACGCACATTCAAACACGCCCCTTGTTCCATGCCTCATGTTATCAGCAAAGCAGGCTGTACAGCTGACTCCCTTCTCCTCATAAATACATTCAATTGTTCAAATTAAGTTTTATCTTCTCCACTCACCAAAAAGATACAATTTCTACTCTCTCAGGGGTTTGCCCGGGCCACATTTGAAGAAGACACATGCAGCAGTTTCTGGTTTTGCTGGGAGCAGAACTGCTCAATAAAGGACACCCAATCTAATTAGTGCATTAACATAATCACTTCAAGCGTAGACACAGAACTTGACAATGGGAAATTGGGTAAATCAATGTGAATGATTTCAGCTCTGTGCTTTATAATTAGGTATAAAAGCCATAGCTTAAATGAAATGCTATCTCCATGTATTTACTGTGCTTGTTTCTAATTTAAGAGGTTAGGATTGTTGACACCAAAGAGGCTTAAATTTATCACGTTTAAATGAGACAGAACTTTACACACATTATTTTTCTATTCCAAGACATTTTTTTTAACCTTCTGTGTTCAATGTAAAATGCTCTTTTGCCTTCAAAGCTTTCCTCAAAACCATTATGCTGTAGCAGGAAGCTTTGTAAATGAAAACAGGTAGTGTTTCAAGAACTCAGAACACAAAAGACAAAAGATGATAAAAAAAAATCCAAACAAAAAATCTACCACCAACAACAATAACAGCAAAATGAACCTTATTGGAAGCCTTGGGTTTTGTACTTTCAATACAGCTCAGGCTGGACTCCAACTCGGTATGTAACTAAGGGCGACCTTGAAGTCCTGACCTTTCTTGCTCTATCTTTCTAGGCGAGAAGATGACAGGGGTGTAGACCACGTCACCATTCCCCATCTTGTACCATGGATTTCCCATCTTCAGCCTCTTCTCCTCATCAACTTCAATGATCCTCAGTGACAGATCATTTTCTTAGCAGAACTACCGAGAGAGGTAAGGTAGAAATTAAGTGTTGGGAATTAAATGAGGCAAAGGTCAGAAATGCAACCATCTGATTGATATGCCCAATGCTAGTTTTGAGACCATCTGGAAGATGACAAGCAGAAGAGAGAATATGTAGCGGACAGATAAAAGGATGATTACGGATACCAGGGTTGGTGTCGGAAACCATCTGCCACTGGTGCTACTCTTCACTGTCAACTTGACGGGATGTAGGATCACCACAGAAATACACCTCTAGGTATGTCTGGAGAGTGTTTCCAGAAAGGTTTAACGGAACAAGGAAGACCCACTCTTTGCCATGGGCTGGGCTTTCAGACTAAAAAAATCAAAAGGAGCAAGTGAGGAGCTGGAGAGGAGGCGCAGGAGCTAAGAGCAGTCGTGCAGTCATGAGGACTGGGATTCGCTTCCAGGACCCATGGAACACACCAGGTGCTCTGCTCATGCCCGGAACCTGGAGACAGGCTCACCAGGGCTTGTTGGCTTGCAAACTAGCCAAATTCAGGGGTGCACCCTGCCCCAAAGTAAATGGGAGAGAATGACAAAGGAGGACATAAAACAACCTCCTCTTCCTCTGCCCATGCGCAGGAGCACGCACCTGCACACACACACACACACACACACACACACACACACACACACACCCCTACAATAAATAAAGTTTTAAAAGAGTTATAAAAAAATTAACCTAACACAAGCTTTCTCTTTTTCTAGGCCAAATGTTAGCTAAAATTTTTAAGTGTTCCAACCCAGTTTAAGAATTTGAACAGCATCCATCCATCCACCATGACTGATGTGTCATACATATACTGTCTACCTGGGGAAAGTTATGTTGCTTATTGGAGAACTTTGAAGGGGAAAAAAATCTCTAAAACAAGGCTCAGCATTTCTTGGCCATTTGTTCCGTCCCTGGAATGTTACACACACCATTTGCCACAGCCACGGCTGCTTAGAGAGGCTTCCCGGCGTCTAGGGATGCTGAAGGCTAAGATCATGCAGCGGGAGAGGCTGAAGCTAAGTAAACACTCAGGCTGTTTCTAAGGCCTTGTCCATCACACCTCTCCAGCCAGTCAGCAGACAAGGGTGTTGGTTTAAGTGTGTGTGTGTGTGTGTGTGTGTGTGTGTGTGTGTGTGTGTGTGTAGGGAATGCATGTAAAAGCCATTTGTAGATGCTTCTGGGGGCTTCTACTCTCACTCTCCATCTTGTCCTTTGAAATGTCTCACTGAACCCAGCACTAGGGATCTTCCTGTCTGATCTTCTTTCTGTCCCCTTCCATTCCAGGGTCAAGTTTACAGACACCCATAGTCTTATCTGGTGTCTTCCCCTCAACTTGGGTGCTAGGAATCCAAATTCAGGTCCTCGTGTGTGAGCGGCAGGTATTTTACCTACTGAGTCACCTTTCTAATGTAAACTGTTAACTCAAGGATGGCGTGAGTAGCTTCCAATCACCCCGTATCCACCTCAGAAAAACAGGGAGCACATTCCTCAGGGAGACCACCTGTACAAAGGGCTTTTCCTCTGGGCGAGAGCAATGATATCGCAGGAGATGGTAGGATCATCTCAGACCTGGCTGGCTGACCACAGTCTGGCCGTCACACCCCACCATGGTGCCTCGAAGAAGAAATTCTAAGTGAACAAAATCTCTCAGAAATCCCCATAAATATTGAATCCTACTAGTCCAGTGTTATTATGGTACACTTAAAAGCTTTTTCTACTTTTGATTTATAAATTATTCCCATCACAGAGAAATATGAAAGGAATCTCAGCCTTCTGTTTGCATTTTGCAAGCAGAGGGCTCTGGCTTCAGGGAGCGACTAGCAGAGCTTCTCTGCTAAGCATTGCACAGACAAAAGTGCAAGGGCCAGCATGCTTTTGTTTGACATCTGTTAATATTAATGCTACGAACCTCAGGAAAAATACAGGCTACGTCTGGGAATGGTCAGCTCTTCAGACTCCACGTGCAGAGAAAGAGAACTGGATTAGCCTTGTCAAGCCTGATGAAGCCTCATCAAACACGGGCAAGCCCGGCCCTAGTACCTGAAGATTGTTTGTCCTTAGAAAAATCTCTTCCAGTTTCTGTCTCCTTCCTTGTGTGACACAGCCCGTTGCAGCTTGGGTTACTTAAGAGGAATACATGCTACAGTTAGAAGGAAAACCTGGGGCTGGAGAGATGGCTCAGGGGTTAAGACTCTGCCTTGCAAGAAGAAGGTCTTGAATTCGGATCTCAGGTCCCACATAAAAAAACTGCTAGGTCCTGGTGGACAGATCCTGTGAAATCCCAAAGGAAAGCAAAAATGAGGTAGAAGCAATCCAGGATGATTCCCCAACTCACCCTTGGTCCTCCACAGGGATCCATAGTGGCCTCTGATACACGCTCACACACATACACGCCAAACAAACAAACAAATAAATAATAAAAAGTTTAAAAGGGAAAGAAGAAAATCCTGCCCAGTGGGGCAGGTGGCTGGCTCTTTCCTTTGTTGAGTTCCACTGAATTTGTTATTCCCGGGTGTGTTTCTTATCCTATGGGCTATAATTATGCTTTGCCCTATGTGTTCTGTCTAGGGTCTGACTTACTGATGAGCAGGGAGGGTGACTTATTCACTCCCAATTCCCCAATGCCCAGAACCCTCAAGTAATGGCAGTTGTTCAGAGGATGAATCCATGCGTGCGTAGGTAGGTGGATGCACATGTAAGCCTCACTGTGTGCTGGGTGGTGGGACACAGGAAGTGCTGATATCTGACCCTGGACCTATTTCTCTCTCCTCTGGGACAGTGTAGTAGTTTGAATGTGAATTGTTTCCCACGTGCTCAGTGTTTGAATACCTGGTTCCCAGCTGCTAGCACTGTTTGGGAAGGTTATGGAACTTTTAGGAGGTGAAGCCTTGCTGGAGGAAGGTGACCACTGGGGACAGACCTTTGATAACCTGACCCCACTTCCTGTGTCTCTCTCTTCCTTCCCTCTTCCTCTTCCCTTTTCTGTTTTCTCCTTCTCTCTCTTCTTTTCCACTCTCTCTCCTTCCTGAATGTAGATTCCAAGTGAGTGAGCTGCCATGTCTCTCCTTGGAAACTGTAAACCAAAATAATAAACCCTTTAATACTGCTTTAAGTTGTTGGAGTCAGAATCTTTTATCACGGTCACAGAAGAATAACCGTTGCAGATGGCAACATCACCCATCCACCACGTAATTCCAGCTTTCACCCTGAACCATTGCCTGCCACCTCCCACCTTCTTTCAGCACCCCTGCGATAATGCAGTGACCCTTTTTGGAATTTTGTCTCAGTTCCCAGACTACATTCTTAACCCCCTTACCATTACATGCCTAGCCCAGTGGTTCTTGGGCTCAGACATCTAAAGGTTTTCTGGGCCTCCTCCCTGGAGTTTTTAATGAAGCAAAGGTTGGTAAGAACTGGAAACTCGCATTTAACAGGCTCCCAGGTGAAGTGGATGCTGCCAGTCTGAGGACCCCACTTAGGGAACTATAAGCCAAAATTGACGCTTCTCTCTCTGAGAGTCCATCCTGGAAATTAGGGGAGCAGGGAGATAGCAGACCCCTTCATGATGCTGTGGGACCACATGCTCTCAGAGCGTGAGGGAGGGGACAGCAGGCTCAGCGAGCAACCGGTTAGCTCTCTCCCAAGTCTTTTAGGTCACTCTAGCTTCAAGCCAGAGGGCCCGAGAGGATGGTGACCCTTGGAGTGTTGGGGAATTTTAAAATGGGTTGTTGAGATTTGAAAGAAGGCAGGCATTTGGTTGTGACAATTTCTGTAGTTAACAATATAGCAAACTTTCAGTGGTTAATCCATCATTGACTAGCTCATAAAAATACTGAAAATACGGCAATGGGTTCTTGAGAGCAGTCAAACAGGCAAGCCATAAAGTCCCCATCCTGCTCCGGATCTTCTGTTTTCGCTACTTTCCTTGTTCTTGTTGGCGTTGTCTCTTCCTTTTGTTTAGTGCGCCTTTTTGATAGATCTCTTCACACACACACACACACACACACACACACACACACACACACACACACGTGTGTATGTATACATAGACTATTACTTACATGTGTCTGTATACATAGACTGTTACATGTACGTGTGCATGTACGTGGTGTATGTGTGTCTGAGGAAGCACGCGGAAAGGACACCATTGTGGAGTCTGTTCTCTCTTTCCACCTTTACACTGTGGGGCTCGACCTCAGGTTGTCAAACACGCACAGCAAACACTTTTACACGCTAGAGCCATATCGAGGATCCTCTTGGGTATCTACAGTTGTGCCCCCACTGCATAGCAGGGCGTTTTCTCCCCTTCCTTCTCAGTGTCGGGCGGGCTGAGCTGGATTCCGTGGCTTGAGCTCCGCTCTGCTGTCTGTACGGTCCAGTGAGCTCCTCTGCTGGGCCTTGCCTGGCGCAGCAAAGGCCGTGGAATCAGAGGGGGCGCTCTTCACAGCGCCTTCAGGAAGGCAGCTCGCAGCGCCCTGTCTCCAACTGGGTGGGAGAAACTGACCCCAGGAGGAAGCTCCTTGGGAATGCGCAGGAGCTGCAGCAGGGCGGGAGGCGGGGCCAACCTAAGCACCAGGGTGGTTACCATAGCGCCCTTTCAGCTGCTGTCCAGGGCTGTAAAGACATGCCAGCTCTGAGGGCACGAGGGGCAGGAGCAGGGCTTAGCCTGCCTGTGGTGGAGAAAAGCTGTCCAGCAGTGGCTAAGCCTTCTGACTTGGAACTTAATAAAAATGCCTTTTGTTGTTGGTTTCCATGGGTGAAGAGAGAGAATACATTTATTGGGAAACAACAAAGAGAGGTTTCCAGCCTGGGCGGGGTGAAAGGCGTATTCCCTGTACTACTTGTTCCTGCGGTTTTAGTACCACTGAGATGCTCAGAGGCCAGGAGATTGGGGGGGGTGGAGCAAGAGGGAACGCTTCCCTTCCAAATCCTAAGTAGACTGGAAGCTTTTCTCAGACAGAGAATAAAGACATAGGCTTTGTGGAAGATCCTGTTTGGCCCTGGAGTTCACTGTTCCTTCCCAGACAGCCTGTCAGGACAAAGGGAGATGTTGCTCCGGGCTCCCAGAAGGCCCTTCTCATTGTGAACATCCCACAGCCGTTGCCACTTCTCAGCGGCAGCTGGATGAGCCGGTCCCATCCAGGACTCACGGTGGAAGAAAGCACAAGACAGAGAAGAGGGATGATGGGGACCATGGTGTTGAAGGATGATGTCTGCTCACAGGAAGTCACTCTGAAGACAATCCAGCAACATCCAAGTCAAACCAGAACTGTGCAGGATTTATAACCAGATATGCAGATAAGGAGACACACCAGGCGTTCAGCAGACTCCATAGTAATTTTTGTTAATACCTGAAACTCAGAAACATCTAATATTTGCCAGTATAAATTTCAGAATGAACATTCATCAATGAACATAAATGAATTATGCACATATGCAGCTCACAACTGTAACAGTAAGAGGTATAAATTGACTTTTCCTTCGTTAACCTCTGCCTGTGGTCACCTATGCCGGAAGCAGTCTGGCTGCTTGCTGTGAGGTCAGAATACTGCTATTGTTATAGCATCCGGAACACAGTTGGCTTCTGGAACTGTCAAGGAATAGATTTTCTTTTTCGATTTTCTTTTTCTGGCAGAAGCTAAGGTTTCGTTCATGTGCAGGCGTGGTAAGGATGGTTGTATCTCCTCAGTGTCTCCCTGCTGGGCAGGACTAATCAGCTGTCTAATTCAAAATAAAGTCGCAGTTAGCTGAAAGAAAGAAGTGAAAGTAGCGAAGTGGGTTGTCTGAGGGGTTCCAGCTTTCATTTCCATGTCATAGGTCAGGAAGGTGTGCAGGTAGCCCCCCCAGCTAGAGAAGGGTTCAGGTGACCCCCAGTCTATACTCTCATGTTTGAATGTGAGCTGCCTTCCACAGGATCTTGGGCTTGAATTCTTAGTTGGTGTTCATGTTTAGGAAGGTAATGGCGCCTTTAGGAGGTGGAGCTTTGCCAGAGGAAGGCACCTCACTGGGCAGGGAGGAAGGGGTTGAGGATTGTTAGCTCCGCCCTGCCTCTGCTAATAGTAGCCTGTTCTTGCTCTCTCTGCCTCCATGGCAATGCACATGACCCAAGCCGCCTCTAGCTTCTGCTGCCCTCCATGCCTTTTCCACCATAGCAGACCATGTACCCACTCTGGAACCATAAGTCAAATATATCTCATTTTTCTCCCCTAAGCTGGTTGTTTGAGTGCTGTCTCACAGCAGCAGAGAAGAGTAACTTCAACACTAACCCACCAGACCTTGAACTTTCTGTTTGTCAGCACATAGGTGAATGGGCCACACAGAACAGGCTTTTTGAAACCTCAAGATGTTTGCAGGCTCTCTCTCTCTCTCTCTCTCTCCATGCTGTGAGAGCTATCTTGTATCTTGAACTATGCCTGCCAGTGCTGTCTTCTTCGCTGCTTGCATAAAATGAATGTAAGTCATTTAAGTTTTCCCTGAATCTGCAATCTAAATGTTTTAAAATTTCAGCAGAGACTTTTTTTCACTGCTTCTTTTTCTACTGTAAATTTTCCAGTTATAGGAGAAATTTGCGTGCATGATGAAGATAGCCTTGTGGTCCACATATGCAGAGGGATAGGAAGGCAGGAGGGACATGGATGGATTGGTAAAGGGAAGGGAAGGTGAAGAGGAGGGGATAAGAGAGGAGGAAGATGGGGCAAGGACAATAACTCATTTTGTTTGTGCATAATGAAAAATAATTAATGGAATATTGTACATACTACCACTAAAAGGATAATTTTTTTCTCTCCTTGGTGCTTTGAGAGGGGATCTCACTCTGTAAGAGCCTCAAACTCAGAGATCTTCTTCCCTCAGCCTCCAGAGGCTGATAATCTACTGTGAGGAGTGTGTGTGGAGTCAATCCTGAAAACAAAATTAAAATATTGCAAGTGTTTCGTGTCAGAACCTGAGAGCACTGAGAGGTCGTAGGGAAAAGTCTAAAAGGGGAAACAGAGGCTACATCTCGCACCGTTGATGGTGACCATAGCTTTTGTTTGTGGGAGCTACCATAAATGCCAGGGATAATTGGGAACCAAGCTAAATGTCTTCAGCTTTAAGGAATTTTTCTATTGGCCAGAGAGAGAGAGAGAGAGAGAAAGAGACTGCTTCTTTAAGACATCAATATGGGGACAAATCCACTTTTTCAGTTTTTGTACTTTGGCATTAAAAGTGTCGCCTTGCTCCTGACCGTTGTGATTTACACTGAAGAATGGGAACTAATTACTGGAGAATTCGTAGTTCTGCTGTACCTACACAGTGGTCCTTCAAAGAGCAGCTGAAAAGGAAAATGAAATGAAACTGCCAATTCTCATGAACTTTTGCTGTGAAATTTTCAAAGAATGTTCCAGAAGGACTCATTTTTCTGGACGTCTTCTGTATTTCTAGCCATTATCTTCATGCCACACTCACCTACCCACTCTTGTATACGCGCATCCCTATGCAGATGATTGGGATTCTTTTCCTTCTCACTTTGTTTTAAAATGATCTAGTTCCTATTCAGCCAGTCTTCTTATCACTTTACTCTCAAGCCCCTGTAATTCCAAGTTCCCCAGGACCTGGCACCAAAGTTCATAGCTTAATAAACCCCCAAGACCCAATGAGGACCAGCGGGGTGGGGCCTCTTAGCCCAGTCCCCATTTCTGCCTCCTGCGCTGAGCAGGGAGGCCTTGAACTATCCTCTCTCCTCGCCTCCCAGGAGTCATTGCTAGCTTGCTTCTTGCTTCCTTTTGCTCGCTGATTTCCAAATCATCATCCATTGAGCATTGCCAGTCAACCCCAAGGTTCATTAAAGTGCCTTTGTATTACAGAACCAGGCCCTGGGCACAACGAGGCTAGTGCAGTACTGTCTGTCATTCCTGACCTTGATCCCCCATCTTTCTGCAAACCCCTCGTATTCTCTTCTGTTACCTCATTCTCCTTTTAAACACCAGCCACTCCCGAGGCACATCTAGGCCACTGATTATCCTCCTATGCTTCTGCTCCAGGTCACCTTCTTTCAGTCTCTCTACCTGTTCAAAGCTGGTTATCACAAAGCACATTTTGGAAACCTACACAGTGCCCAAGTGAAGAATGACACCCTCTGCGGAGCTGGCTTCCTTCACTGTCCGGAGATTGGAGGACTGAGAAACAGGGAAGTGGGGCTGTTTTGTGGCAGGCTGTTCTGGAGACTTAGGTAAGATTCATGTGCTCTCCTCTCCCTCCATCTGGCGACTGGATGGAAACGTCTCGGAGCTAGAGCTTCTCTATGAGCTGCTATGCCGCAGCTCAGCGGGCCTCCCCCTGACCCCAGCCTGCATCATTTTTCCTCCTTCATCTGATTCTCTCCTCCTGTTAAGGGACCAACCATCTGCCATTGTTTCCATAGTTGGAAAAAGTCATCTACTCTGTATCCCCGGAAGAGGGAGGGGGAAGGTTCATTACTGCTGAAGGGATGCCTCTTTCTACCACGGGGACCCTGTGCCGCGAGGAATGTCATCCATCAGTGATGCTCGGCTACCTCTCTTGGCTCCAGGAAATGTCTCCCCTTTTCCAGTGGGGACACAGTTTTCTCTCATTTGTCATGAGATGATGACTAACACTATCTCCCTCAGTGGGGTTAACACCTCCAGTGGGGTTCCAAGTGATCAGCTTCCAGGAACACTGCGTGACATCACTGCTAAAATCTCCATATCTGTGGGCCCCATTTAAGCTCACACACATGTGACCAGACAAGCAAAGGCCAGGGACTAAGGACAATATAGTGAAGATCTTAGGAGTCAGAAAACATTTTCTTGTGAAGAAGGAAATTGTGTTTATCATTCTCACATCTCTGCAGCTTTTCCTACATTCTGCAAAGAGTTCTTGGTGGTACAAAGATGTGGTAAAATCCACTAAATGTCTTGGTAAATAAAGTTTTATTGGCATACAGTTATGTTCTTATATCTTTTTTGATGGCCACTCTTGCCTTGCAGTTGAAAAATTGTGTCAGAGACACCAAAAAAGACAAAGGCTGACGGCCACCCACATGGGCTTTTAACACCAGCAGCCCCACGCCGGCCTCCACCCTGGATCTGAGGAAGGACTTCATGCCACATACAGGCTTGTGGCTTTGCTATGGGGACAGATAGACATTGAAGCAGTTGATTTTAGGTTTCTTACTTGAAGGGTATAGCTATGAAGAATTATTTAAGGTAGATCCCCTCGGCATGCTTGTAGGAGGTTATCTTTATTAAATGACTGAGGTGGGAAGATCCAGTTCAAAGTGGGTGGAACGATCAAGCAAATGAAGATGAAAGGAATTTGGCAGACTGGTAAGCTGGCATGTTAGAAAGCAAGTTGGCAGCATTGTCCTTTGCCCTTTCTCCTCCAGCCGTGGAGCTGTGGAGGAGCTGCGATCAGCTCCCCTGGCTTCTGCGGACAGCTTCTCCTGCCTGGGCTCCCGTTAGAGTTCTCAATCCCATTCATTCTCACCTCTTTTGAATCTCCATCACGCCTTCCATCTTTCCAAGTCCAGCCTCTGGGTTTCAGAGTCCTTGGTGTGGGTACGCAGAAGGCAGTCATATTCTGAGAAGAGATGTATTTACAGCGTCTGCAATGCATTCGAGCTGTTGTCTCTTTGTCACAAAGAATCATGATTCTTTTATGGCAACATTTGTTTAATGTTGCATCAAAGTGCTTCATTGACACTTAAAAATGATCTAAAATTCACAGAACATGCATGATGTGTGCTCTTCTGAGACATCATCTAGGAGGCATTTTTCTTAAGTAGACACACTTTCCAACTTTCACCTCTTTTTAGGGGAAGACATTAATAGAAGCAGGTAGGGGACTGGAGAGATCACTCAAGAGTTAAGACTCTGCTTTGCAAGCAGAAAGCAGGTCATGAGTTTGGATCCCAGGTACTAAGTAAAAATGCCAGGTGGAAATGGCAGCCGCCTGCACTTCTGGTTCCAGTGGGCAGAGCCTGGGAAATCCCAGAGCCAAGCAAAAAGGCAGTAAAAACAATCCAGGATGATTCCTGATGTCAACCTTGGTCCTCCACAGGGACACACAGTTCTCTCTCTCTCTCTCTCTCTCTCTCTCTCTCTCTCTCTCTCACACACACACACACACACACACAAAAGGTAAATAAAAATAAAGTTTATTTAAAGAAGCAGTTAGGGAATTGCTTTGGTTCCTTAGTCTGTTTCACATGTATTTTCTCCCTATGGCCTCATGTTACAGGCTCCCAGTAGCGTCTCCAGGAAGGAAGCCCCTGAACATGTCCTGGTCAGATGAACTCCATCATCCGAGGGCAGAACAGATGTCTCTGGATCCAGAAGCCCTTCCACTGGTGATGAGTGTGCGGGTGGCAGCCCCAGACTGTACATCTCTGGGTGTGGGGGAGGGTCAGAGGTCAGGATGAAGAATAGAGAAGGTCCAGTCGTGCTGGGGGCTCAGAACAGTTGTTCTAGCTCCAGAAGGAGACACAAAATAGAGAGGAGGCAGGATACGCTCTCGGAAGGACCAGAGAGGAAATAGGATTCAAGATATGGCAGCAAAGACTGGATTTTCTCTCTCCTTCGACTGACCTCTTCCTTCTATGTCCGTGTCACCGGTGGGTTCTGTCTAGGTTCTGGTCTGTCCCACAGGCTCTGTCTCTCTTCCTCGTTCAGACGGCAGCCCCAGAGTCTGTGGAACTAGAACTCTGCAGCTCCCAGAAGCCTTTGTGACATCACTGCTGGCAGCCCAGTTCTGGGGTTCAACTGGACCTCAACCTGGTCCAAGGCCACCGTGGCAGCTGCTGAAGCAGCCCTGGGGGAGTGACGTCACGAGTGTCTCCCTGCCCTGTGGAGAGTCCGCAGAGACAGGTGAGCGCAGGCAACCCTCCCAAATGTGGCCAACTGTGCTTTCCGTGAGCCCCTCACCCCTCTTCTCTGCAGCCCTGCTCACGCAAGGACCTCTTTGAGTCTCCTGATGTCCAGCCTTCCCACGAGCTGTTCCCTCTGCCTGAAACTTGTCCCTGCCCTCTTCCCCTGGGGACACGCTGGGGCTGCAGAGCTGTCCATTTAGGCTCCTGTCTTGGAAGCTGCTTCCTAGATGCCTTGCGAATCTAGGACCCCTGGGTGACTTCTCCTGCCCTCCCCCTCATCTGTCAGGCTGAGAAGACCCACCACCTTGCAGGTCAACTCACATGGAGCATTTAGAAGAGCTGCTGCTGAGTGCTCCCGGGCAGTGCGCCTGGCGGGAGCACTTCCCGTCACAGCTGCTGGGGGTGCCTAAGCTGATATCCTGGCTCCGTGTGTCATGACACTGTCACAGCAGCCTCCAGGCCAGGGGAGGACGCTTTGCAGATTTCTCTCTACCTTAGACAACTTGAGAGCAAAGGCGGGGTTTCCTGAGTACCAGAAAGTAGCACAGGTGAGACATTCAGGGGTCCACTGGTACATCTGTTAAATAAAGGAAGAGTAACAGCTTCTGCAAAGACCCATGCTTCCCAGTCTGCCCTGCAGAATCAGGCTCTGTGCTCTAGGACAGTCACCCCTGGGCAGCCCTGGGCATTGTTCTGTGGCCACTGGATGCATATAATATGATTTTTGAAGTTCTTCCTGATCCTGCACCTTCTTTCCCACGGCTGGGACAGTGATGGGGTGATGGTCGTCCAGGAGAGCCCAGGAAATCTAATGCTAGTTGACTTGAGACAGACTGAATTTACACTTGGACACTCCTTATATCTCATGAACCCATGGGGACAAACCCAGGTTGGCTTGCTGGGTAAGAAGAGACCTGGCAGAAACAGGGTCTGGTTCCTGCCACTGAACAATATTTTTTCTGTTATTTCTTTTGAGACAAGATTTTATTGCGTAGTTTAGACCCTCTTTGAAGTCATGATATTCCTGCCCCTGCTTCCTAAATAATAGGATTTCAGGTATGCAACTCCACACTCTGCTGTGCTACCATGCCCATCTTAGATAAGGATGTATCAATCCCTACTAGATTTCAGAGACATGGGCAAGTTTGGCTGAGAGCAGCTGAGCATCCTAAAAATCCCCAGGGTATCAACCTTCAAAATTGTGAACTTAAGGACTGGTGTACCATTTATTACCCAGCATAGCTAATTGATACACTTGTTAATCTCTCTCTCTCTCTCTCTCTCTCACACACACACACACACACACCATAGTGAGGAAGCTTCTCTGGATCACTGGTAAGATTGTTGGTATCCTCCATAAAGTAAATCATCCTGACTGGCTGGATGAGTGAATGATGGCATCTGCTTATCTATCTCAAGTCTTGCTTTTCCACGAAGTGCAGGATTCAAGCTCAATTATCCTTGGTGAATTCCCCCTCAGGGTTGTTCTATGATGCCTTTGGGCTAATGAGGGTCCAGCCACTGAGGAAGAGCTTCAGTACAGACTTTCTTTGGGTTACATAGATCTTTCCAGAAGCATGACTGTGAGACTTCCTTGTCCTGCATGAGCCTTAAGGGCATCAGGACAGAGTGTATGCCGGTTACTACCAATACTCAGTGGCACACTGCCACCTGCCACACAGCAGTCTGAGCCCACTCCCTCAAACATCTGGAACTCTCCTCTTGCTCTCCTCCCTGTGCCCCCTCAATCTCTGAGATCACTTCTGTGGGCTGAGGCTTTTGCAAGAGACCCTCAGAGCCATGCATAAAAGCAGTGTCGACTTTGCTCGCCCACCTAAAGGAAGAATTCTGTAGGAAGAATGTGCAGGACGACTTTAGATGCAATTTCACATTTTAACAAATCACCTTGCCATGCAGGTTTGAAGGGCCCTGCAGAGGAATCCCCTCAGGCTTCTTGTACATTGCAAAATGATGAGAACAATTTTAATTGGGTCACAACCCACGGAGAAAGGCGCAAGAGCAGAGGCGGCTCCATGTGAAACTTCTGGAATCACGACCTCTTCTTGGCACCCCCCCCACCTTGGATGTCTCCAGAATGTTGAGTTAGCCCCTCACACCTCACAAAGAACATCTCTGAGATTCCCATAAATGACAATTGCTTTGAGTCCTCTGACAGTTGCACAACTGTGTTTAAGATGGAAAACACAGAGCAAAATCTGGCATCAGACAGCATGAACAAAATGCTATGGAAATGAAAGTTCTTCATCATTTTCTGAGTCCATAACTGTCCTTCTGTTCACAGGGACCAGAGAATCTTTATGAGGAAGGGACCACCTGGGACCCATGTAAAGCAAGAAGTGGCCCGTCCTGATGCTGTATTATTTATATGATGCTTGGCTTGGGTGCCATCTGCCTCCTTCTCATAAATGAAGTTCCAAGAGATAAAAGGACTGGTTTCTCCCATTTGTCCATGTGGCCCTGAACAGACACTGGGCATCATTCAGCACCTTAGCTGAGAGCACAAAACTACTGGGTGAATTAATGGAAGTCCATTTGCAGGCATGAGTGCTGGCGGATTTGCTGGCTTTGCACTTTGAGTCCATCAGTGAAAATGGGTGAGCAACAGATTATTTTAAATAGGACAAAAAGAAAGCTCACCTAATAAAAATGTGAGATTTTTCAATCTGTACTGTAATGGTTATTCTTAACTGTTGCTGTGAGAGAACACCCAAAGTCAATCAACTTAAGGGAGAAAGGGAGGTTTATTCAGCTTACGGTTCCAGAGGGAAGGTACAGTCTCTCAAAGCAGAGGCAGCATGGCTGGCTGGCCAAAGCCGGAGGAAGCTAAGTCACTGCAGACATCTTGGAGGCTGAGAGCTGCAGACTGCTTGCTGCAAAGGCAGACTTCTCCTGGAGGTAGGGTGGGACTAATCCACCTCAAGACCCACCCCTTGTGACTGCCTTCCTCCAGCAAGGCTCCACCTCTCAAGTTGTCGTGATCTTGCCAAACACATGAGACTGTGGGGGATACATTTCAAACCATGACATGTACTAACTGGATGACCACTCTTCATTTTGTTTTGGAGAGACTGTCTTATACTCAAATATTCAAAGCCATTCTTAAAAAAAATCTGCTTCAAGCCTGACCCATCAGAATTGCCTTTAATTTTTTTTAAATATTATTACTTCAAAGAAAATTTAAAATAGGAGTAGACTTCATAACATTGTGTAGGAAACAAAATTCCTAAGCCATAAACAAAAATGCAAATCACAAGAACATTCTACAACATACAAAGACAAAATTACAAAGGGATCTCATGCCATCCAAAAGCCCAACCAATCCACAGTATCCAACCATGAGAACCACAGTATCCAGCACAGTAGGCGGCATTCATCCATCACCTACATGAAACATCACCTTTCACCAAATCCCTGGCTGGCTCTGCTGTGGTCACACCAACATACCCAACCCTACTTCCGATTCCCACACTAGAATATGTGTCAGCTGAACCAAGCATCTCAAGTCCACAAGTAGTTGCAATAAACTGAGTATGTACAGCAAGTTCATAATCACACTGGAATTCCAAGCCAAACACTCCAGACAGACGTTTAATGCAGCATCTATCTATAAGAGAATATGGGTATTTGTTTCTGTGTCTGTGGTAATTCACTTAATACTATATTTTCTAGTTCCATCCATTTACCAGCCAATTCTATAAGCTCATCCTTCTTGAGAGCTGAATAATATTTATTTGTGTATATGTACCACAGTTTCATTACCCATTCCTCTGTCGATGGGCATGTGTAACGGTTACTCTTTACTATTGCTGTGAGAGAGCACCCAAAGTCAAGCAAGTAGGGGACACATCTCAAACCATAACAGTATGTTTGTTGATTCCCTTTTCTTGCTATTGTAAATAGAGCAGCAATAAACATGGAAGAACAAATGTCTTTATAGTAAGATATAGAGTCCTTTAGGAATATCCCAACAGTCATGCTGCTGGGCCATATATTGGTTTCATTTTGGCTTTCTGAGGAACCTCATAGTGATTTCCAAAGTAACTGCACCACTTTATGCTCTAACCAGCACTGAATAAATATTCCACTTTCTCCATATCCTCACCAACATTCATTGTTATGTGTGTTTTTGATCTTAGCTAATCAAACTGGAGTAAGATGGTACAGCAGAATGGTTTTAATTTTTATTTCTCTAGTGATCAGGAAAGTTCAATGTTTTTAAAAACATTTCTTTGACGTTTGATTTTTCTTTTCTTCTTCTTCTTCTTCTTTTTTTTTGTAGAAAGTCCTTTTTTTAGTTCCAGAGCCCATCTTCAATTGGGTTGTTTGCTTTCTTGGTGTCCAATTTTTTAAGTTCTTTGTATACTCTGGAGATTAATCCTTTGCCAGATTTGTAGCTAACAAAGAACTTCTCCCATCTGCAGGTTGTTTGTTCAACTGAGAGTTTCTTTTGCAGAACAGAAGCTTTTTAATTTTATTGTTGATTTTTTGTCTTAGTTCCTGGGGGTTTGGGGTCTTATCTGGAAACTCTTTACGTAGGCCTCTTATCTCAAGTGTATTCTCCACTCTTGATTCTAAAAATTTCAAAGTTTTGGGCTTAACACTGAGGTCCCTGATCCATTTGGAGGTGTGTGTGTGTGTGTGTGTGTGTGTGTGTGTGTGTGTGTGTGTATGTAAAGTAAGAAACAGTTTTCATTCTTCTAATGTAGGTATCCAATTTTCCCAATACCATTTGTTGAAGATGTTGTCCTTTGTTCAGTGTGTATGATTAGTGCCTTTGTCAAAAATCAAGTGGCTGTAGATTAGTGAGTTTATATCTGAGTCCTCATTCTAATCTGTTGATCGATACACCTGCTTTTTAAAAAAATTTTTTATTTATTCAATTGTGTGTGTATGTATGTGTGTGTGTGTGTGTGTGTGTGTGTGTGTGTGTGTGTGTGTGTGTGTGTGTGTAGAACCACAGGCGAATTCGGGAACCACCATGGACCGCCCCGGGATTCACAGACTCCGCCCTACCAGGACCAGAAACGCTTCCGCCTGGCGTCTGTACGTGGGGTCTAGGATCTGAGCTCAGGACCTTCTGCCTGCAAGGCAGAGGCTTAACCCCTGAGCCACCTCTCCAGCCCCCAACAACATGGTTTTTTTTTTTTTCCTGTGGATTAACTTTATTTGTAAATGCAGATACAAAGTCAATAAATATCAGCAAATCAAACATTAAAAAAAGAGAGAAACCAGAGACTCATAAACTGGATTACATACTTTGAAATTTTCTGTATGATGAAATATATACTAAACTTTTTTTAAAGTGAGCATACTTAAATAAGGGAAGATACTATATGTTGATAAAAGCAAATGAAGAAATAATTTTTTTTGAATTGCATTTATCAAATCAGCACACCCCTGAAATACTTAGGAATTACTTTGACAAAAGATGTGGAAGACCAATGTAGTGGAAACCACAGAGTGATCACTGAGATGAATTAAGCCCTATATTAGGAAACTTAATGACCATTGCAATGGCTGGGTGGGTAAGGCTGCATAGAGCCTGGCAACCTAGGTTTGACTCCTGGTGCCCATGTGAAGAGGGAAGAAGTGAACCAACTCTATGAAGTTGTCCTCTGACTCCACATGTACAGTGTGGCACACAATGCACCTGCTTTTATGGCAGTATCTTGCTGTTTTTATTACTCTGTATTATAGCTTGAAATTCAATGTGGTATTATCTCCAGTGATATTTTTCTTGCTTAAGATTATTTTAGCTATTCAGGGCCTTTTATCTCTCTATATGAATTTTGAGATTTTTTTTTCCACTTCTATGGAGAATTGCATTGAAATGTTGATTGGGATTGTGTTGAATCTGTGTATATTATCTTTGGTAGGATGTTCATTTTCACAATATTAATCTTACTAATCCATGAATATAGAAGTTCTTTTCACCTAGTATCCTCTTTAATTTCTCTCAGTAATGTTTTATAATTTTCATTGTATAAATTTCATTTATGTCTTTTACCTCCTTTGTTAAGGTATTTTTTGAAGCTATAGTGAATGAAATTGATTCCCTCATTTCTTTCTTGGCTTGTTTATCTATGGTATATAGGAAGGCTACTGATTTTTGTATGTTGATTTTGTAGTCACTTTACTGAAATTATTAACTCAAGTAGTCTCTTGATGAAACTATATGGATCTCTCGTATCATCTTCTAACTCATTTAACTTCTTCCTTTCCTTATTTGAATCCCTCTTATCTCCCTCTTCCTGCCTTATTGCTCTGGTAGAACCCCAAGTACCATATTAAACAGGAGTGGTAAAAGTGGACATTCGTATCTCATTCCTGATCTAGTGGACATTCGTATCTCATTCCTGATCTAAGTGGGAATGCTCCAAATTTTTCCCCATTAAGAATAATGTTTGCAATCAGGAACTAGACAAGGCTGTCCACTGTCACCACTTCTTTTCAGTATTGTACTTGAAGTCTTAGCTGAAGGCATAAGACAAGAAGGGACATAAAAGGGATTCAAATCAGCAAGGAAGAAGTCAAATTATCTCTATTTGCAGATGACATGATCTTATACCTGAGGGATCCCAAAAACTCCACCAAGAAGCTCGTGGAACTAATACAGAAGTTCAGTAGGGTGGCAGGATACAAAATAAATGTACAAAAATCAGTGGCCTTCCCATATGCCCAGAATGAAAGAAGTGAAAAAGCCCTGAGAGAAACAATCCCATTTATTATAGCCCCTAAAAAAATGAAATACCTTGGGATAAACCTAACCAAGGAAGTAAGAGACCTCTATAATGAAAACTTTAAAACCCTAAAGAAAGACATTGCAGAAGACATCAGAAAGTGGAAAGACCTCCCTTGTTCCTGGATTGGCAGAATCAACATCGTAAAAATGACCATCCTACCAAAGGCAATATACAAATTCAATGCTATACCAATTAAAATCCCAAAGCAATTCCTTAAAGAAGTTGACCAAACAATCTCAAAATTCATATGGAGGCACAAAAGAACCAGGATAGCAAAAACAATCCTGAGTAACAAAAACACAGCTGGAGGTATTGCCATACCAAACCTTAGTCTATACTACAAATCCATAGTTATAAAGACAGCCTGGTACTGGCTCCAAAATAGACACACAGATCAATGGGTAAGGGTTGAAGACCCAGATATAAGCCCACACAACTACAGCCATTTGATCTTTGACAAAGGGGCCCAAAAAATCCAATGGAAAAAGAACAGCATCTTCAACAAATGGTGCTAGCAAAACTGGATCTCCACATGCAGAAGATTAAAACTGGACCTGTACTTGTTACCATGTACAAGAATTAATTCCAAATGGATCAAGGACATCGATATAAGGCCAGAGACTATTAAAACCATAGTTGAAAGGGTAGGAACTCCCTCGAGCTGATTGGGCTAGGCCAACAGTTCCTAAACAGACATCCAATGGCACAGTCACTTCTACCAACTCTCAACAGTTGGGATCTTGTGAAATTAAAGAGCTTCTGTTCAGATAAAGAGATTGTAACTAGAGCACACAGGCAACCCACAGAATGGGAGAAAATCTTCACTAACCACATATCTGATAGAGCTCTATTATCCAGAGTGTACAAAGAACGTAGAAAATTAAACACCAAGGAAACAAATGGGCCAATTAAAAAATGGGCCTTGGCCTAGAAGATGCACCTTGTGCGCAGAACGCATCTTCCTTCCGGCCTGTACTCCCCTTCACATGGAAGATTAATGAGGGAAATCTTTATATTCTGTATAAAAACAAAATCAAATTTATATACTAAAATCATTTTTCTACAATTTTAAGTTGTTTTCAAATAAAAATGACAATGCGTTTCTGATATGCACTCTCAAAAAAAAAAAAATGGGCCTTGGAACTTAAAAAAAAACTTTACCAAGGATGAAATTAAAATGTCTAACAAATATCTTAAAAAATGGTCCACATTCTTAGCCATCAGGGAAATGCAAATCAAAACCTCTCTGAGATATCATCTCACCCCTGTCAGGATGGCAAAAATTCACAATACAAACAACACCAAATGCTGGAGAGGATGTGGAAAGAGGGGAACTCTCTTACATTGCTGGTGGGAGTGCAGGTTATACAACCACTCTGGCGAGCCGTCTGGCGATTCTTAAAGAAGTTAAAGATTGAAATGCCATATGACCCTGCTATATACCACTTTTGGGAATAACCCCCCATACAACAAAAATTCACCTCGATAGCACAAGCACAACCATGTTCATAGCAGCATTGTTTACAATAGCAAAGTCATGGAATCAGCCCAAATGTCCAACAGTTGACGAATGGATAAGGAAAATGTGGTACATTTATACAATGGAATACTACTCAGCCATCAAAAAATGATGATTTAATGCAATTTGCCAGGAAATGGATGAAATTAGAAACAATTATATTGAGTGAAGTATCCTAGACATGGAAAATTAAGCACTGTATGTACTCCCTACTAGGTGGATCCTAGTACCAAAATCACTTAGAGACACTCAAAGACAAATCTCTGTAATACCTACAGTAATTGCAAAGATTATAAACAGGAGAGATGGGGAAGGAAGGCCCCACCAGAAACAGAGTGGACCAAGTTACAGCAGAGAAAATAGGCCACCATCAAGGACTGCAAATAAGTAATGAGACATCTGGTTAAGTTCACAGACTTTCCTTCCTGATCATTTACAACTGATGGGGTATGATCTTACTAGAAGGGGAGGGCATATAGGCTGCCAGATAGAAGGTAACCATTTTGCAAATGGGTGATTGACCCCTCTCTCACCGCAGTCTCCTACTTCTATTCCATCTTCCTTTAAATAGACTCTTATAACAAGACTCTAATTTAACAGGTTTTTATCTCTGGCCAGGGGGTGACGTCCAATACCCATCAAGATGGAACCAAAGGCATTGCAGGAACAGTAAAACTGAAAAAAAAATCATCAACAAACCATAATTCAGAACATCAGAGACTCTATAACAACCACCTGGAATCAGGCCTGCCTAATCTCTCCCCATCTTGAAGCTCAGGGAAATTTGCAGAATAGGGGGTGGTAAGATTGTAAGAGCACAAGGATGGGAGGAGTCATGATATGCAAGATACTCCACACAAGTTAGGCTGAAGCAATTATAACAGGACTCTGCATGATCTGCACAATGACCAACATATCGTTGACCCTTTAAATTCTAGCATGGACTAAAGGTACTAGGATCCTTAGAAGCAAGGGATCAACAGTCACAATAGTGTTCCTATACTTAAGGGGAACACAAGAAAGAGTTCTAGGAAATGCCACTGAGTCCTTACACCTCATCAGAGAGGAGGACCCAGAGGAAAGTTTGATATACTCTTTAAAGGATGCTTCAGAGGGGGGGGGGAGGGGGCACTGGGAGAAAGGGAGGGAGGGGGGAAAGGAAGGGACAAAGTGGGGAGGGAACAGGGAGGTCCAGGGAGGGGTGGAGGGAGGGAGGGGACAGGGGTTCCTATTATGTTTACAAAAAAATAAAAATAAAAAAGACATAATACATTTATAGTTTAAAAAAAAAAGAACGTTTGCCTTAGACTTGTTATATATAGTCTTTATTATGTTGAAATATACCCCTTCCATTCCTGTTTTCTTGAGAGATTTTATCCTGAAGGGATGTTGAATTTTGTCAACAATCTTTACAGCATCTATTCAGATGATCATATGGTTTTTGTCTTTAAACCTGTTAATAAGATGAATCACATGTTTGATTCATGGATGTTAAACCATACTTGCATTTTTGGAATGAACCTGACTTGATCATAATGTATGACATTTTTGAAAGGTTTTTGTATGTGGTTTTTCACATATTCGTTAAGGATTTTTGCATCCATTCTTTAGTGAGACTGGCCTATAATCTCTCTCTTTTTTATGTGTCTTTGTTTGGCTTTGGAATCAGAGTAACACTAGTCTCGTAGAAAGAGTGTGGAAGGGTTCCTTTTTCTTTGTCATGAAATAATTTAAGGAGCAGTGGCACTGGTTCTTCTATAACGTCTGATAAAACTCTGCACTGAATCCATCCAGTCCTGGACTTTTTTAGTTGGGAGATTTGTAATTAGAGTTTTCATTTCATCACTTGTTGTTGTTCTATTTACATTGTTATTTCTTCTTGAGTCAAGAAGAGAGAATGTCCAAATCAATAAAATCTTGAAAGGGGGACATTACAATAAATACCAAGGAAATCCAGAGAATAATAAGGAAATACTTTAAAATTTTATACTCTACAAAATTGGATAATCTAAAAGAAATGGATGAATTCCTAAATAAAATTTTATGCTTTTAAAGTTTCAGACATGAATACAGTGAATTTATATTTTCACATCTAAATCCCCAATCTCATCACTCCTCTTTTTTCCAATACAATTCCTTACCAGTCTCCCTCCTACTTTCATGCTTTTTTTGCACATGTGACCCACTGAGTTTCATGTGGTTTGCTTTGATACCATGTGCTTGAACACTTCCTGCACACATCCTGACCAGTGGTCCGATGCTGACCACCCACATCAGGCTAAACTCCCTGTAGTGAAGATTCAGCGTAGAGCAAAGCAGGAGAATTCAAGAGTTCAGCCAATAGTCTCTCATGGAGTCTGGAAGATGCTTTGTCCTCTGTAAGTGGATCCCACCGTTCATGCCCAGAGAATGGCCTCTCTCAAGGCTGCATGGCGGTGAGCCTGCTGGTCTGCCCATGTGGCACTATGCATGCCTCTGTCTCTTGGAGGCTCAGGAGACAGAACCTCTGTTGTGGGTCACATGGCAACCAGAATCTGTAAGGCTCCTGGCAGCTTGTTATGTCCGAAGGATGCTTCTCTGTGAGCCAGCTCTCCATTGCTGTGGCAAAACAGCAGAGAAACTGAAGGAGGAAAGCTTCATTTCTCTCGTGGTTTTAGAGGTGCAGCCCATGGTCAGTGGCCCAGTCACTCTGCGTGTCATGGCAGAAACCAATGGTACAGGAGGTCATCTCACACCTGCCAGGAAGTAAGAGAGACAAAGGAAAAGAGCAGCCTTCCAACATCCCCTCCAAGGGTATGCCTTGAGCGACCTTTTTGCTCTAACCAGACTTATCTCATTAAGTTCTGCCCAACACAGCAGCAACCTGAGACAAAGCCACCTTTCAGGGATGCACCAGGTCTTCTGGGCCAGACATAGGTGTGAACTTGACAATTGAAGACTGAGTCCTGGGCACATCTGTCAGGAAGTAGAAGTTAAGCCCTGTTGCAGTTCGCCTACATGGTTGCTGATAAATCACCATCAAACGGCTTAAGGGAACAAGGGGTTTATTTCCTTAGGACAGTCCGGTTACAGTTCAGAGTCCAGCTTGACAGGAGAGCACGCACCAACACCAGGACTGTGGCACTACCGATTCAGGGAGGCCCTAGCCTGGCTCCCAGCTACTGACAAGCCTGGGCATGTATAAACATGTCCCAACAGAGGACTGTGCAGGCAGAGGGATGAACAACCAATGGAAAGTGGCCATCTAACCTGCACCTGCAATGGACACCTAGTAAACAGTTAAATGACTGGTGACTGTCCCCCCGGAGGAGGGATGGCAACACCTGATTGGACCTTGACCTTATATAAGCCCAAAACACCCTTAATGACTGAATCAGCAGCATCTCGTCCACTGCTGCTTCTCACCTGATTCCCGGGGTCTGGCGCTGACCCCATCGCCGGCTTGCCCATTCGCCTCGAGGCCCTCTCTCCCCTCCCCATGGCTGGCCTGGCAGGGGATACAGCAACACAGGACAAGGAAACTGGCCACACCATCTCTACATAATGGCTGAGAGAGGGACGATCCTTACTTGCCAAACTAGCATGTCTGGTTGAAAAGGATGCCAACTTCCTCAACCAGCTCTCAGTATTTTATTCATCTGTTCAGGGCCTAGTCCCATCCACTATAGGCTGAGTCTTCCCCATCGGCTAGACAATCTCTTGCAGGTTTGCTCTGGACTTAACACAACCATTAATTCTCTACAAATGTGCCTGTTGGACCCTGAGACCCTCGCCCTAAAATTCACAAAGCAGGCTGGTTCAGGCCCACAGTATAGCCCTTGCTTGTAGTCATTCAGGCATCCATTGTTTATAGCCGTCCAAGCATCCATTGTTAGTCATTGCTTAAAACTATGTACAGCCTTGAGCTTTTTACAGGTATTTCCCCACCCCTTAAGACCTCCAGCCCTTCAGTTCTGGAAAAGCAAGTTTGCACAAAGGGGAATTCCATCAATGAATGTCACCCAGAATGAACAGCCTGCGGTTAAGCAGGTGGACTGGAACGATCACCAAGAGCCAACTCCACCCGAGCTCTTGCCGACCAATGACTGCAAAGGTCATAGAAAATTCCTCAGCTAAGCAACCCCCCTACCCCAAGACCCCTTAAAAACCCCTTGCCTGAGCTGCTCGGGGCCGCTTCAGTCTCTCCTGCGTGAGAGGTTGCTGGAGCCGCTCGGCGCGTCGTTAAATAAAACCTCATGCTATTGCAGCGAGAAGGGTCTTGGTCTTTCTCTCGGTGGCCTCGTTCCTGACTGAAAGACGGGGGTCTTTCAGTGCCCAGAGCTGAAACCCTCAACTGTCAAGTTGACACCTATGCCCAACTATGACAAGCCCTAAGCAAGCCCGCAGTAGAGCATCTGATTGATGTGGGAAGACCCGACTAGAGTCCATGATAGGCAACTTTTCCCTGAGCAGGTGAATGGGATGGAGGGTGCTTGGTTCAGTAGTTCGCATTCTTCAGGATCCTTTGGAAGACTAGCAGTCTGGCAAGTGAGTCCCTCAAGAATTCCTGTGGATGTGGTGTGGCCAGTTCCCGAAGTTCCTGGGTTGGTGTGAGCTCTCCTGCCTAGCTGCACGAAAAACTGTAACAGCATCACAAGAAAATAAAACCTCCTTGTTCCCTAACATTTTGGTCCTGCTTTTATAGGTAACATGAAGGAGAACTGCAACACCTCGCTATCTTTTTAAATTGTTTAATTTATCCTGTGTGTGTGTGTGTGTGTGTCTGTGTGTATGCCCGCAGAGCCATCTCACCAGCCCTCTTCCTACAGTGTTTGAAGCAGTGCCTAGTTCACCTCGGTGGATAGCAGTTCAGAAGTTAATCACCATTGTTGCAGCAACTATGTTTTTTTTTTTTTTACTATTTTCCTGATAGAAAGTTTTATATTTCTTTACTTTAAAATTTATATTATGTTGTATGGATCTTACAAATATAATAGGACTGAATAGCATCTAATCTGAAGCGTTGTACATTTTATCCCGGTCTTTACTTGTACTGTTACATTGTGTGTTTTCTGTTTTGTCATTCTAACCTTTTGATTTCTAACTGCCTTGTTAAATTCTTATGTCTCGCCAGTCAATGATGTAGTACTTTGTTAGTTACTGCTAGGATATAGCATTTAACCTCTGGAACTTTTAACATCTGTTTGGTTTCATGCCTAATTAAACTTCCTATGCTATTTCATCAAACAGAATAACGACTATGTTTTGTTCACCACTCTGTTGAAAGATCCTATCGTTGACATCCCATGCTTTACTTCTATTATTTGTGGGGTTTTGTGAGGGTGTTTGTGTGTGTGTGTGGATGGGTGTGTGGTAATGGGGAGCAAACCCAGGAACTCCTGCATGCCTCACACCATCACTGAGCCACACCTCAGCCAAGGGCTTTATTTTCATTAGTCAAATGTCATTTATATTCCCTGCTGTTTAACTACACTTTTGCTCGCTGTCCTTATCTGCAGTCACTACTTTCCCCAATATTCAGGGAATTCCTTCCTTATTTCAGGAATGTGCACCATCGATAGTATTTTCCTGAATAGTTTTCTGGAAATAAACACTTATTGTTGGGACCCTTCTAATTTCCTTCTCAATACAGTGTGGTAGTTTATTTTTTAACATAGTTTATTTATTTGAGGGGGACCCCCAGCACAATGCACCAGGTGAACTTCCAGGGATCCACCAAACTATCTCACTAGCCCTAGGGTGTTTTGTTTTGTTTGTTTGTTTGTTTTTGAAATAGGGTCTGTGATCAAACCCGGAGTTTGCCAATAGGATTAGTGTGGCCTGTCAGCTTGCTCTGGAGAGTCTAAAGCTCTGCCTTACAAAGCTGGAATTCCAAGTAGGTCACCACATGCACCTGGTGTTTCATGTGGGATCTAAGGATCCAAAATGCTGGTCCTTTTGTTTATGCGGCAAGAGCTTTGACTGCTGAACCATCTTCCCAACTGGAAAGACCAATTTTAACTGTGGGCAAGACCATTCCTGGGCAGGGATCCAGGGTTGTATAAGGTGAAGAAAGCAAGCTGAACACTAGCCTGCATCTCATTCTCTCTCTCTCTCTCTCTCTCTCTCTCTCTCTCTTTCCTTCCTGACTGATTGTGAACTGACCAGCTTCTTCAAGTTTCTGCCTCCTTGACTTCCCTGCAAGATTACACCGAGTCTTGAACTGTGAGCAAAATAAACCCTTTTCTCCCTTAGTTACTTCTGTCGGGATAGCTCAGCCCAGCAACAGATAAAGTTCTGTTCCCAGTCTCTGTCCTTTCCTTCCCGGATCAGCACAGCAGCTAGTGAATTTTTACATTAAACACCAAAGTTTCTTACCCCTTTGCGTGCATGTGCCCTGCCCCTTGGCTCCTCTGCCCCATCCTGCCCAGCGATCAATATCTCTTTCCACACTTGTGGCTTGCTTCATTTCTCCAGAACTTTTTGTAATGGAATTACTTACTACATATTCTTTAGTATGTAGTGCACATGCTACTACCACTTATTGCAGTCTCTATTCTCTGCTCTGTTATTTTGTGCCTGCCTCTGTCTGCCTTCCCTCTGATGCATTTCCAGTATCTGACCCCAGAATCTCTGCCTCTCTCAAAATTTACTTATAATCTGCTGTTAGGAGATGTTGTATTTGTTAGTTTTGCAGGTAAGATTTGCATCTGTTCTAAAGTTAGGTAGGAGGAATAAGGACAGCTGTTCTACAGCACAGCAGGGTGACTGCAGTTCACAAGTTATGTTATATTTTATAAAGCACCAGCAGAGAGGAATTCGAAACTTTCTAATGCGTAGCAATTGCTGGTACAGGTGGTAGAATTTCAGCATGTGGGGCCTGGCGCCCACTGCTGGTGGGGGTGTGAAATGGCACAGTCTCTACAGTAAGGGTGGCTCGCTGGATGAAATTCACTGGGCCACACACAAAAAGATAGGAAAGCAGGTGGACGATGGGTTGGGAAGAAAGTTTTCAGTGAGAGGAATGGGACTAGATTGGATTATATGGAATGAAAATGACTTAAATAATTAAATTGTATTTGTCTATGAAACTGTCAAAGAATAAAAATGAAACAACAAAAAAATGTAGTTTGACAGTTTAGTAAGGAGCTTACTCCAACCAGAAAAGCCACACATGCCACACTGGGAAATATTTACCCAAGAGAAAGGAAAACATATGCCCATAAAACACTGTATATGAATGCTATCCCAATTCTGTTTGTTTATTGGTTTTTTTTTTTTTACAAATGTTCATCAACGGATGAATCAATAAACCAAGTTTGTACATTCATACTGTAATTACTCCTCAGGCACAAACAGGAACAAGGCTATTGATCTACACCGTAGCATGACTGTATCTCGAAATAATTGTGTTGGTGGACAGAAGTCAGACAATAAAGAATATGTAGTAAGTAATTCCATTACAAAAAGTTCTGGAGAAATGAAGCAAGCCACAAGTGTGGAAAGAGATATTGATCGCTGGGCAGGATGGGGCAGAGGAGCCAAGGGGCAGGGCACATGCACGCAAAGGGATAAGAAACTTTGGTGGTTAATGTAAAAATTCACTAGCTGCTGTGCTGATGAAAGCTGTGTAAGTTTTTCTTTTCCATGTATGCGCATAGGGTGCATTATATGCATAGGGGGCATGTATGTGCATAGGGTGCATATATGTGTATGTTTTGCATGTGGGTCAGTATGCATATGTGTGCAGGTGGCTGTAAGCAAGAAAGCCTGAGTGAGTGTGCTTGTGGAGGCCTAATGGTAATATTGGGAGTCATCTTCAGTTGATCCTCTACCTTATTGTTATGTGCCTGGGTCTTTAGTTACACCCAAAGCGTGACATGAGGGCTAGTCTGACTAACCAGGTTGCTCTAGAGATCCTAGGCACCACCTTCACTGCCACACTCACTGGTCATTTTTACATGGGATGTGGGATCCAAACTCAGGTCCTTTTACTTTGCAAGGGAAGAACTTTAACAAGTGAGCCATCTCTGCAGCCCATGCTATGTAACTTCAAGAATGAATGGTGAACACATTCACTAAACAGCATGAATTGAACAAGTATGCTGTGAATACCAAGAGAATATATATATATATATATATTAAAATCTGATTGCTTAATTCTGGAATAAATCTGTCACTCCTGGGTTTACCCAGTATCTATACTGTTGGCTTAATTATGCAAATAAATATACCGCTGAAGTGATTTAAAGTAGCATAATGGATTCCCATGAACAAAGACTGCTTTTCCAGAGATAAAATAGCTTTCACCATATGTTTCACAAATCTTTTGTTTCCCTCCAAGGACTACAAAAACAATCCTAAATGCAGATATTTTCCTCACATACACTACAAATAAATCTTCTCTCCCTCCTTCATTTGCTAGGCAGCTTCCAAACAGTATTCCTCCCTGGCCACTGTGAACTTCAGCAAGCAAACACAGGCAGATTTGCAGTGCTAATAAAATTACAAATGCATAATGAATACCCTTCCATCTTAGTTTTATGTTTGAATAGACATTTGATTCCCAAGAAAATAGTGGTGTAAGTGTAATCTCTAATGTCCCTGGAGCTTGATTTAGCCCCACGTTGCCAGGCCGGTTGCTAAGCTGAGTTTTGATTTTTGATGTGGTTTGCACGAGGCCTTTCTTTTGAAATGAATATATAGAAAGTCAATGAATCGGCTTCAAAAGGCACATCAAACAGTCTTTGCACAGTGAATGGTGAGAGTCGGCTCTGGGTTTTCTGCTCACTAAGCCCTGAGCGGTTTAATCAGATGATAAAGACTCGTGTGAGCAGATGAGATGCGCTCTGCTGAGCGCTGGTGCATCTGAAAGTTAATTTCTGCTGGAGCTGATACAGTTTGAACACTGGGGACTTCTAAATGAATGTCTCCCAGACTCAGGGATGGGTGGGACGGATGTTTTTTCTTGAAGATGTATTCATGAATACGTGGAGAAAAATATCATTTGGTTGCACAAATTTGCTCCCAATTTTACATAAAAATGAACTGACTCCATTTAAAATCTAGAGGGAGGATAAACAAAGAAGAAAACCCAGCATGAATAGTGAAATGCTTGCTTTCCTTTCAGAATGAATAATGCTTTGATGAATTCTGTCCTAACGGCTGAAAGGTCTCCAAAATGGTTTCCAATGGTTCCCACCTCCAAGTATTCCACCCTCCACCCCTACCCCCCCTTTAACAGAACTACCTTCTAGGCCTGCCCTGGACCTAGCAACTACCTGGCTTCTGAAGAGAACAGTCCAGCATTGTGACATTCTGATGTGACTGCCTTCTCCGGAAGCTGGCACTGCCCCTGCTTGTTCCCGTTGTTGCCCGCGTAAAGCCGCAGCTGGATTGAGAGTTACACTGTGGAGAGATCCACTGGCAGCAGCTTGTCATCAGCAGCCAGCAGCCAACAGCCTTGTGCATTGGGAGGCTGACCCTTCGCTGCTGAGTGACTGAAACCCAGTCCGCAGGGTGGGATACGGGCTGGGCGGTTTCTGCAGCACAGGCCCTCTGAGCTTCACTGAGATCGTGAGGCCATTCATCTTGCTGCCAAAAGCCCCAGAACTTCAGCCTGCTTTTGCAGAACAGCAGTAGCTGGTGACTGTAGCTGTGATTGTTCCAGATGCAGCTTATTGTTTATACCCATGTGGGCATGTGAGGAGACATCTTTAAATAACATCAGGAATAGCAAGCTGTAAAAACGTTTTTGTTGAATGTTCAGTTGTCCCTCAGAATCCACTGGGACTTACGCTCACTCACTTGATATCAAAATCTGCAAGTGGTCAAGTCCCTTGTGTAAATGATGTAGCATTTGCATAGGACATATCTACATCCTCCTATATGCATTATCTCTACCTATAACAGCTAATGTGATATAATTGTTCATTTAAGCAATTGTTATACTGTATCATTTAAGGAAGACTAGCAAAAGGAAAAGTCAGTGCAAAACAAGCAAATATTTTTAAACTTTACTTATTATTTATTAGTGTATGTGTGTATGTGTGTGTGTGTCAGAGGGCACTGTGTGTCCATGTGGAGGACCAAGGGTGACTTCGGAAATCATCCTAGATTGTTTCTACAACCTATTTGCTTCACTCTAGGATTTCCCAGGCTCACCCAGTAGGGCCAAAAGTGCAAGCCAATGATGTTTCCATCTGGTAGTTTAACATGGGACCTGGGATCTGAACTCAGGACTTTCTGCTTGCGAGGCAGAGTCTTAACCCCTGAGCTATCTCTCCAGCCCCAAACAAACATTTTTTAAGAATTTTTTGGAATGCTCTTGGTCTGCTGTTAGTTGAATCCAAGGTTGTAGAATCTATAGTTAGGGAGGTCCAACTGTGTGCTCTCTTCATTCTACATGGCAAAAGATACCAAATGCAAATTATCTAAAATCTGCATCTAATTTCACAGAGATGACTAAAAATCATAAATTCAACAGTAGACCAGGGAAAATTCACCGCATACGGGTAATGGCTGTTATCTATAATATTCAAATCTGTATTTAAAAAGATGAGCCAGGCTATCACAGAAAATCTTAGCCAAATGACTACTAAGTCTATGACTGTCTCAAAGAGACTTGTAAAGTAAGATGTGTCATTCTCTTGTGCTTGACCAACTGACAATATTGAAATGAATCCCCCCCCCAAAGCCCTCTTGGGAGAGAAAGTACATCACTAGTAGAGATAGGAATCACTTCAGACCATCAGAAAGCAACGTGGCATGTTTTAAAATTAAAAGCATACAGTTGATCTTATACCCTCATGCCTTTAGTTTTACCAAATTGCAAAAATCTCCTGCATAAGGAAGCTTAGTGCACTGCGGATGTGTGTCTGTGGAAGGGAATGCTTTGTAAGATGAGCAGGTGAAGATGGGTTTGTGTGTGGGATTCCTTGCTAAGCGAAGAAGGCTACTCTTAAGACAGCTTGCAGGGGGGATTCCTTCCGTTTCAGGGTCAGTAATCTCTGTGGTGGGTAGTATTGTGGATTCTTTAGATTAAGATGGACCCCTGGGCGAGCCTGTAGGAGATCGTCTTGATGGCTTTAACTGAGATGAGAAGACCTTGCCATTGTAGATGGGAACATTCCCTAGGCAGAGGAGCTGAGAGAGGAAGTCAGAAAGCTAGAAGCTTCAAGCATGCATTATTCTTGCCCTCTGCTCTTGACTGTGAATGTGGTGTGTCTGGTTCCTTAAGTTCCGACTGCTAAGGCGTCCCTGCCACAATGGGCTGAACCTTTATTTGTGAATTGATTAAATCCTTTCTCCTCTACCGATGTTTGAATCAGGTATTTTGTTGCAGCAATGTATAATGAAACTAAAACAATCTTTAAATCTGATTTTGTAGATATCTTGTCCCTATCACACATTCTAAAATGGACAGATCAGATGGATATGTAGAAGACATAAAATAGAGAGGAAATGAGAAATGGAAAAATACTCATTAGGTTTTGAATGCCCTGAAGGGAGTAGTGGAGAAGAGAAGTGAGGGAAAGAGAGGAGTGAAGGAGAGGGGCAAGAAAACAAGAATGTGAACAAGCATGTAAGATGGTGTCTACTGTAACTGGAGCATGCATCCATTTAAGTAAGTGTGTGTGTGTGTGTGTGTGTGTGTGTGTGTGTGTGTGTGTATAGATGCTTAAAGAAAGATGTCATGAGAAATAATGGTGAAGGCCAATTTTAGGTAATTTCCTCCTCCTCCCATACTATATTGTTTTATTGTTTCCCAATAAGCATGTGTACATAGTTATACAATCAGTAGAGAAGAAAACAAAAAAATCTATTTTTACTGTGGAGATAAAAAGAAGTCATTTATCACCTTTATTGACTCTATATATTAGAGTTTTATACAAAGTTTTATTTGAAAGAGAGTCTTGTTCCAAAAACAGAACAAAAACATCTGCAAAATGTTTCTATGGATAATACCATCCTCCCCAGTAGCCTATGGAATTCCAGAAAACAGATGGCTATCTCTGTCTGCAGATAGATAGGAGGACTTTCAGAGGTAAATAATGGGCAAATGCTTGTTGAATCAAAATGCATTGCAAGCTATAGTTTACAAGATAGTCAAAAACTGGTAGCCACAGGCTGCAATTGTATTACGCTCAGGCAAGCAGACTTTTTTAAAAAATGAAATTCAAATCTTATCAGAAAGTGGTTGGATAACCCCCTAGCAGACGTGCCATTATGTCAATACCTCATCAGCCTTATCCAAGCAAACCTGATTAAACTCAGTGGCTCATGAAAGATAAAAAGGAAGAGATAGCAAGGGAAGAAGAAGACAGAAAAAGATATGAAAGTAGGAGAGGCACTTTGGGAGAAAAAAAAGGTTCATCAAGAAGGAGAAGGACTTTTCGCCCCACCCCGCTCCGCCAGTCAGGACACGCGCGCGGTCCACCCGGGCCTCACCCCGCGCCCTAGGGGGTGACATACAGTGCCCAGCAGAATGGAGTGAAGGGAATTGCAGGAGCAGCAAAACTGCAAAAGAAAATCAACAAACCACAATCCAGAACTTCAGAGACTCTATATCAATCACATAGAACTAGGACAGCCTAATCTCTCCCCATCCTGGAGCTCAGGGACATTTGCGGAAGAGGGGGCGGTAAGATTGTAAGAGCAAAAGGATGGGAGGAGCAACGATTTGCAAGATTCTCAACAATAGTTGGGGCCAAAGCAATCATAATGGAACTTTGCATGCCCTGCGCAATGTCCAGCGCACTGTTGCCCTCATAAAGTCTAGCATCTGATAAGGGCACCGAGACCCCTGGAGGCAAGGGATTGACAGCCATAGTAGTGATCTTATGCTTAAGGGGAACAAGAGAAAGGGCTTATGGAAATGCCACTGGGTCCTTATATGTCATCGGAGAGGAGGACACAGTGGAGAGTTAGGCACACACAATAAAGGACTATCTGGGAATTGGGGGGGAGGCACTGGGGGAAGGGGAGGGGGAAGAGGGGGGAGGGAGGGAACTGGTAAAAAATTTTTAAAATGTATAATTAAATTTTTAATAAAAAAAAAAAAAAGAAGGAGAAGGAGGTAAAAGAGTATAGTGGAAGGGTGAATATGGTTGAAATATAGTATATACTTGTATAAAATTACCAATAAATTTTAGAAATGAATTTCATTGACAGCACCAGGAGATTTGTCGTTTAAAAAATATCTGGAGATGATGGAGTGTGTGTTCTGTTGTTGTTTTGTATGCTGTAAAGTCCAAAAGTGGACTGGCATTCTTGCATGCAAAACGCCAGCCAGATCCTGCAGCAGCCTGCTCTGGCACAACACAGGGTCCGTGGTCTTGGGCATTCACCAGCCCCTTCACCACACTGCCTGCCTGCACTTCAGGAGGCTTCTGGATGCTGCGACACAGGGGCGGCAACAGTCAGAGGGTGAAGCTGGGCCTTGCTCTAAGACAATAAGCTAAGTAGGCAGGACCTACTAGGAACTGTACCAGGACCAGTGCCGACAACTTCTCAGGGGATCCAAGGCTTCCAGGTTCCGAGAACCACGTTCCCAGATAAACACAGCAGTACAATGAAAGTTCCCTCAAAGTCACGGGTTAAACTATAACCCCTAAGGTGGAACTATGTGGAGTGGAGGCTTTGGCTGGTAAAGTCCTCATGAACAGAGTTAGTCCTTACTAAAGCTGACTCCGAATGCTGCCTTCCCCTTCCACTGCATGAAGACACAGACAAGACACTGGCCTTTAAGTCAGGAAGTGAGCCTTGCCACCTTTCAATAAAAATAAAAGAAGTAAATATCCAGCCAAACTATTTATTTCAGAGCAGTCTGCAAGACACAGTATTGCATTTCAGGACAGATACTCACTGTGGTGGCTTCTGATATGTCCTGAGAGGAAAGGGAATGGCTAGGGTCCACCTGGAGAAGACCAGGTTACATAAGCTGTTCCAAAAGAAAGATCATGGGCTTTGGCAGTGGCTTGCAAAAGCTGGCTTATTCTGATTGGTGAATACTGCTAGTTGCTAGGCAGAATTTATAGTCTTGGCGTTATAGTTGGGATCTTACAGCTTTGCAAATAGTTTTTGGAGCAGACTGTACAGCCCTAGTGCTTTTTCCCCCCCACAGAGTTTTTTTTTTAATTTTATTTATTTGTGTGTGTGTGTGTGTGTGTGTGTGTGTGTATGTGTATCAGAGGGCACTTGTGTCCCCATAGAGGGCCAAGGATGATTTTGGGAATCATCCTGGATTGCTTCTACCCCCTTCTTGCTTTGTTCTGGGATTTCCTAGGCTCTGCCCACCAGGGCCAGAAGTGCAGGCCTCTGCCATTTTTGCCTGGCGTTTTTAATGTGGGACCTGGGATCCAAACTCAGGACCTTCTGCTTGCAAGACAGAGTCTTAACCCCTGAGCCATCTCTCCAGTCTCCCCCTCCCCCATGGACTTTCAATTGCATTTTACCGAATATGACGTTAAGGGACTCTATTTTATATAGTCAACTTTCATAGCCGTCTGGTGATTTGATCTAGGATTTCCCAGCCTCCAACAGCATGAGTAGTAAGTTTCTTTGTTTATAAGCTTCCCAATTCATGGTGTTTTATTATAGCCTCTCACATAGACCAAGACAACAGCTCACACAGCAGTACCCAGATCCTCCTCTCACATCCAACACAAGAGACCAGAGGTCCTGAGGACCACAGACCCTCAACTCAGCCCCTCTCCTTAGGAACCTTGGTAGGAGGGAGGACCTCTAATCTCTTCTCTCACTGGCTCTACCTTTGAGAATTCTTCTTTTCCAAAGAGAAGTCTGTTGTGAGGCTCTGTTAGTGGAGGTACCATTCGTTCAAGGGCTCCTTGCCAGGCAAGGCCGTTCTGGTCTCCCGACCCCGCTTCTGGGAGTCCCTTGCCAGGTCTTGGCTGTGTCCTGACCCCGGGCTTGTTTCATCCTTGTGTTCTGCAGGCTCCTTCTTCCACCTGTTAATCACTCCTGCGTCCCAAGCTGACTCACATTGATTGTCTGGTAACCGGCATGTGGTTCCAGAACAGTCTCAGCCTCTTGGTCAGCAAGGACTGTGATCGTGATCCCAAGAGCTGAATTTTCTGACTCGACCGAAGGTCCTCTTCTCTTGTGATAGTTAGTGTATGGAGGACTGACTCGCTCACTCCTCGACTTGTGTAGTTACAGAATATCTGTTTTTATTACCGAATCATGAGGAAGGGAGGAAAGAAGGGAAGAGCAAAAGAGTGGAATCTTTAATGTAACTTCAAGAGGAAATTGGCATTTTGTACTGAATGCTTCCACAGGATCACTCGGTCACTCTACTCTCTCTGGTCCCATCCCACTGCCTGGGTTGTTAGAATCTGGGGGCTACTTGACCTTGTTAAGTGTGGGCGCCACCATCAGACCATCTGCCTGTAGCATCTGACCTGCAGGAAAATGCAAGACTCATGGGCATACCTCTCTGCCAATTCATGGTCACACTTATGTGTATCTAGAATCATTGTTTGAGTTCACACATTGTTTGGGGGTGGGAAAGACCATCGTGGAAGATGGAGGGACTGACCATCCCTTCTGGGGTGGACCGAGAATTCTAAGAAAAAGTTGTTTTGAGGTCTGGACCGGATGGACAGATTCAAGAGAATCTGAAATGGATGTCAGGTCGGGAGGTAAGATTCCCACACAAGTCCAGGATGAGACATGTCCAGATCCAGAAATCCTAAGGCGGAGCCCCTGAAAAGACCAAGAGGAGCCAGAGGTGGTGAAAAGAAATGGTAGAAAATCTGTAAGGACATACCATTCTCCCCTTCCACAACCCCCCTCCCAGCATTTGGATAATATATTCTGAGGACCCAGAACCGATCCAGCAGATGGGGGAATGGATTCTGAGGGTCTGTTGCCACCCAGGGCACAAGTAATGGACTTTGGTGACAGAGAACTAGCTGGAGATAAAGGCCTCCAGCTTGTCACTTTTCAGCCACCTCTAAGGACCAGAGCTAAGTGGTCAGCAACATAATTATGATCACATTGGACATGATGAGTGGTGACATCCCTCTAGTCCTTTGAGCCTTGCAGGAGCTATTTGTTTCAGAGTAAAGATATTAAATTCATGCCCAGGAGTATTAAAGGGCGAAGACAAATGGCCTCCCATGAAATAGATGACTTCTGAAGGAACATTTTTCTTGAGTTGCTCTAGCAACTAATCTTCCACAGAACATTTCAGGATTTGGATCAGAAGTTCTGGACTTCTTATTTTAAACTATGGATTTTGTTCTCTGCAGCACTTCTTTCTACATTTTGTGTGGGCTCGGGCAGACTCGGATGGTGTCCACTTTGGGTCCCCCCTTTCTCACATGCAGCTTCCATTTTTCTTTGTGAAATGAGCCAGGAAATAAAGTCTCTGTTCTTTTCAGCTATGAAATCTAGGGATTCTGAAGTTTTTCATCTTACGATGTCATGTTTATATATTACTGGCTACAGAATCAGAAATTTAAATATGACCTTATGCAGAAATGGATTAGAAATTAAATTATATTTAATTAGAAATTAAAGTGTGAGCATCTTAGAAGTGTGGGTTTCCATGACACCCAGCTGAGGTGGACCATTCAGATCCATTTAAAGGACACGTATTTGCTCCAGGTTCTTCTTGGGTTTAATTAAAAAAAAAAAAAAAAAAAAAAACAAAAAACGAAGATCGTGTCTGAGTTCTTTTAGAGTCAGCAGTCCACATTGTATGCATACTAAGATGCCAGCCCAGCTTTTGGTTTTATTTCATAGCACAGGGAATGGATGAGAAGAAATTGCACTTAATATCTCATTCGGGGGCAGAGGAAGTGAGAGCAGACAAGCTTACTGCAAATTAAAAACGAAATTGCAGACCATGAATCACTCTCCCTTGGCCACAAATCATTTCGTTCACATTTTCCATTTTCTAATTCAAGCGCTTTTCATGTTATTACTCCCTGTTTTGGAGATTCACCGATCTGAAGGGATGAAGGATTGTTCAACCCAAAGGGCTTCAGTCCCTTCGACCGGCCACTGTCTGTTACCACCTGCTTCCAAAGGGAGGTGCAGGGTTCTGCAAACTCTGGAGACATAGCTGGTGTCCCCAAGTGGAAACCCCTGCACTCTTTTATGGAAGGGCTCAAGTCCCACATCCCTAGCAAGGGGCATAACACTGTCAGAATTCTCTCATTTCTGGCTTGACTTTGGCCCCATTCTCTTGTTGATTCATAAAAACACCAAGCATGTGGTCTCTGCTAGGCTCTGGGCTGGTCACCTCAAATACCAACAAAGAGGACGAGTCCCCACAAGGAGCAAACTAGGGAGCTTCTTTCTTTCCCTTTCTGCACCCAGTGCCCTTTGTTCTCAGGGTTACCAGAGATTCATAGCATTTCCGTGTCCTCCCCACCTTTCCTGAGACCGTCAAGACAACATACATTTTTGAACTTTCATATCCACAATGACCAGGCAAGAATCAAAGAGCAAATGTTTCAGAGTGAAATAATGATCCTTTTGTGAAATAACAATGTCCTGGTAGAAGGGCCTCGATAATTATTTGCTAGGTATTCCGCAGAAGACTCTAGCTCACATACACCCCTCAGTGGTAGAGCTGCTTGCTTAGCATGCATGAAGCCCTGGATGTGATCCACAGCACTAAATGAATCGTTAGAGAATATCAACGTTATTACAGAAACAGCAGAAGCATCACATGAAGTCAGGCAGCATCAATCGTATCCACGGAAAGGAGCGGTCACCACATTTGAGGCCCAATGTTTCAAAAGAAGAACAATCCTTCGCTCAAATGGCAGCATCAAGTACATCTTGCATACAATGTCTGCAAGATCCACTCCCAATGACACAAAGCAGAATAATGAAAGATTTATTGGGAATCAAGAGGAAATAAATTAATACCCATGCACTTGTCGGGGAGGGGTGGAAAGTGGTTCCGTCAACAACAAGACGCATAACAGGCATGAAACTATCCACAGGATGAAAACATAAAATGCATAAAGGGAGACTCATTAGGCACGCAAAGAGAAAATGAAATTGTTCACATCTTCTATGATATTGCCAGGATCAATAACCATTTCTTCAATGAGTTTTGAGCAATTTACCAGACTCATCATTGCAGTAAGCTTCAAATTATCTCTGCAGAAAGGTTTTGAGAGCTGGGTGAGGAAGGCTTGGGGATCCGGAAGCTGTGGATCCAGAAGCTGTATTCAAGGAGCAGAGTTGATGTTTATTGTGACCGAAAGAACACTGTTTATGTCCCTGAGAGGAAAAGAGACCCTGGGCTCCAGGCTCTCATTACAAAGCGTTGCACAGGAGAAGCCTGCATGTTGGTAATCCAGCAGCCTTCCACACACACTTGCTTTGCTGCACTGTCTGGCACAGATAAATAGTAGCTATGCATTTTAATCTCTTTAGTTTATATCTGCCATTAAGAACACATTCATTTTGTCTTCCTGACACATTCATTTAACCTTCCTTTCGTCAATTTGGAAATGTCCCAGTGATTCCCAGTAAATTGGCTCCAATGGACTCAGTGCAAAGTCGAGAAACAGGTGGGAAGTTCACAAAAACTCCCATTCTCCAGCTCATTGGCATCTGAGATGGCTTCTCATGGCACACTGGAATCAGTATTCTCTCCAGAACTGTGTGACACGCGGTTGTCCCACTACTGGTTATTAATTGCTTTGTACAGCTCATTGCATTGATTTCTTTCATTGCTGTCCCTCGGGTATCCCATTTTGAGACTAACTGCATCTTATCCCTGTGTCTGTATGAGCAGGATGAGAGTTGC